>JAVUPR010000437.1:1665000-2865000 GCA_036785695.1 Gentiana straminea
ATAATATGGGCTAATGCACAACTTTAGCTTGGGGAAAATAAAACCCAAAAAGAAAAGGAAAAGGAAAATCAAATTTCGAATTGACTAATGTACTAGATGTGTGGAATTTTACAACAATATCACATGTGCAATAACTAAGGTTGAATATACGACATGCTATCCTACTTTTCGGTCAATAAACGTTTCATACGTGACAAAATGAATTGAAAATGTAAATTATACATAGATGTGAGATATAGTGCAAGGAATGAATCCTTTCTTATCAATCCTGAAATCCGATAAATGATTATTTTTGTGTATCGTGGAATTCATTTGAAGGGAGATAATCAAAGAATTTTCTTTGGGAAAACAAAATGTCTCTTATTTATCCATCAAATCGAAACTTTTTTTTTTCTTTTTTTGTTCCAAAAGAATCTTGTTATATTGTTTGAAGGATGCACGAATCCTTTGAATCCGGTCCGTCAGGTAAAAAAAAAAAAAAAAACAAACATCACATACACTAATAATAAAATTCTAAGTTAACAATAATCTTTTATTCATTAAAGTATACATTCAGGATTAAAGCAAGTGTCTTGATTAAACGAGGTTTTCTTCTAACAAAGATAAGAAATATAATTATTGTATGTATAAACCAAAACCAAGTGATTTCACCGAAGAAATCGAATTAAAATTTGTTGCGAGAATAAAAAAAAGAGAAAATTAACTCCGTAAATGAGAATTCAAATTTCGGATCGAACAACAAGACTCCACAAAAGGAGAACAAAGTCCACATATAGGACACAAAATAACACTAATACACATTTATTGGTGTTTCTATTTTTCACATCAACAAAAAATCATATCTTGCTGTTAAAAACATATTTATTATCATAAAAACTTGTTCGGGTCGTTACATAAACTCACATTAAATTTCAAAAACATCGTGTAAGGACATCTAACAAAAAAAAAAAAGAAGGGTAATTAGGGATAAGAACACAATCTGGAATATTTTTAAGTAACAAGACAAATACATATTTTTTATAGGGAGAAGGACAACTGCATAATTTTTATAGCGAGAAGGATAAACCAGTGAATCCCGAAAATCAGTGAATCTCCCCAGTGAATCCCGAAATCAGTGAATTTCGACAGTGAATCCTGAAAATCAGTGACTTTCGACAATGAATTTTGAAAATTAGTGAATTTCGACAGTGAATTTCGGTAGCGAATTTAAACAGTGAATTTCGACAAAAGTGAATTTCGACAGAGAATAAATAGTTTTGTCCTTTATGCAAAAGTTTTAAAAAACTGTCATTCTACTCAATTGATGAAATATTTCTGTTATTCTCCCTCATTCTCCCAAAAAAAAAAAAAAAAAAAGTGGATGATTTATGCAAATATCCGAATCACTCATTTACATAAATAAACACAAATAAAATCCTAAAAAGAAGTCCCCCTGCCGTCGGAATTTCAAATTTGTAGCAATTTAGTCCCCAAACTGTATATTTCTGTTCTGAAAAAATGTACATTTTTGGACACTTAACGGATTTGACGTTGGGTAAAATGTAAGTGTCTTAAAAGTGTAACATTAAATAATATAGTTTTGGGACTAAAAATGTCAATATGATGTTCAAGTTCATTTTCAGAAAATGAAGAACAATAACGGACAAAAAAAAAAAATTATTTTGCCTAATTAAAAAGCACCTAAACTAATATTTGAATATCTAAATGATTGTGAATGATTGACTGCAAGGTCGGTGTTTTATACCATTTTGTTGGATCCTGTCTAATTCATCTTGTTCCTTACTTTTAGTCTTACTTATTCATTGTGGGTTGTGTTATGTTTGCTTACTTATTATCTTGAGCTGATTACAGGCCGTCACAAACTTCTGGTTATTCTATTGACCTAAAAATGATCCTTCAGTAATAAGTAGGGCATGAGGCGAGCAGTATTTGATTAACGTGTCATGAGATTATTACTATTATCATTTTAGTTTCTGATTTTCCAACAAAAACTTTCGTGATTCAAAATATCGGTTTCAAATCTGACTCGATTCATTACATGAAGTCAAACGGAAATTTAAACACATCGTCTAAGGACATCTAACAAAAGATAATAATAGTTTATACATGTTCATCATACATGTTCATCATATATGGATATGGAATATAGTTGATCAGTGCATATCTGAAAGAAGCTTCTTACTTGTCTTTACCACTTTAGATAATCTTTTTCATATTTTCCATTGACATAGCTTACAATTATTATTTCACTAATATGTGCAATTTTTTGGTAGCCATCGCTTTCTTTGTTAAGACTTCGCAAGCAATCTACCACTCTCGAAGGCATATACCCTGGGGTAACTCACTATCTGCCTCAATAAAATGCAAATAATGTAAGGAAACAAGTGCTCCAAATCCATATGGAGCTTTGAGACCCGATAATGAATAATCGTCGACATATGTCCCACCTATCCCAAGATAGTTAAGTTTCTTGAGCATTATGATATCAGCAGGTAACTCTGTCACATTCGTGTAATTTAGAAATAAGCCACTTATGGATGTACTTGAAAATTGCCACTTATGGCTTGTTATTATAGATCGGAGATGCAACAAGCGCCCGCGGGCTCTTTTGGAAATGTGGACTCATCGACCACCAAACGTCTAACATTCTCCAGTTGTACGGTGTTTGGTGTAGGCTGCTTGTAAAATGTAGTATTCTTTGCATTTTGAGAGAATTATTTTGTAGGTAAGGTCATGGACACGACAATTCTTTATCTCCCCACCGGGGAGGGTGTCTACAACATGAATTAAGCTTCTACTTACTAGGTCATTGAGATACCTTTGAGCAACCTTTGTTGTTGTCATCCCTTGTATCACTTCTACGAACTCCTCCGCCATCCACAAATATGTTAACTCTTTAGCACTCACGCTTGCGTCTTCAGGGAACATGCCCGTGTACAACAAACAACATTTTAGATAGTAAGGCAAGTCATTATAACTTAGAAGAAGTATCTTTCTAACTCGATCAAGTTTTCCGTTGCCTTCTAGTTCACCACCAAGGCTACGAAGTACTATCTCCCACTCTCCTGGTTTACTAGTATCCTTCAATGCTAAAAGACCACCAATCGCTACAATACCCAGTGGCAATCCTTCACATTTATTCATTATGCTGCGCGAAATATTCACTAGATGTGGAGGACATTCACCTTCTCTAAATGTCCTTCTACAAAACAATTGCCAAGAGTCATCATCAGACAATGGCTGCATCTCATGGACATTGCCACAGAATTCATGACAACACGTTTTTGCTAAATCTTTTATCCGAGTGGTGATTATAATACGACTACCGCAAATATCATTAGGAAAGACAACAATATACCTTTTATCTTTGAGGAAGTCGTTGACAAATGCTCTCAATCCATCTCCATCCATGGAAACCACATCACTAGGGATCGGTTGATTTACTTCCTTGAATAATCCTGGATTGTGAACGTCTCAGAGATAGTCAACCAAGCATGGATAGAAAATTCACTTTTGACATCTAGTGCTGCATAAACTCTTTTCACCAACGTGGTCTTCCCTAAATCCCCCCATTCCCACCACAGAGATAGCTTTTAGGTGGGATTCGGTAGTGAGGATTAAATAAACGATCTCCCTTTTAGGGCGATCAATGCCTACGAGATCAGCTTCTCTAAGAAGAAGTGCATGTCCTCGAATCGGAAGCTCAGAAATCCTCCTAGAACTCGTGTCAGCTATCCCTTCATTAATGGATTCGTATCTCTGATGCCTAGTTGATATTTGCTCCACTCTGTACTTGATGTCACTTATCTTTGCTGAGATCTGGTGTGTAGTTGGTAATTTCTTGATGAAAGGAAACATGCCAAGAATATGGGCAAAAAATCCAGCATCTCTTTGATGAGGAAAACAGAGCAGAAATTCATCAACCGCGTCTTCGGTGTCGTATGCAACTTCCAAGACTTGTTTGAACCATTGTTTATGTTCATGATCTAAAACATCAGCATCTTGTTTTGCTTCAGCAATTCTGAGGAAAGCACGCATGCTTCCTAATTCATCCCGAATATCTCGGACTTCTCTTTGAAGCCCTTCAATGAGTTTATACTCTCCGGTTAACAAGGTGTCCAATTTCTTCAGTAAAAATGATACTGCACAAAAAATTTAGAGGGAGGATGTGGTAGCTAATTGGCTGAATGGATGTCGATAGTATTTATTATAAACGATAGGGTTGGATAGTTCATTTTCCAATTGGCTAATAGGAACCAGAGAATAAGTGGCTTGGGATTTTTTTTTCTTATCTTAATAATTTTATGATATTCATAAATAAATAAATAAAAATAATTATTTACACATTTATTTAATGGGAAATTAGGGATAATGACACAATCTGAAATATTTTTAAGTAACAGGACAGCTACATATTTTTTATAGGGAGAATGACAACTGCATAATTTTTATAGCGAGAAGGGCAAACAGTGAATCCCGAAAATCAGTGAATCCCGAAAATCAGTGAATTTCGACAATGAATTTTGAAAATTAGTGAATTTCATCCGTGAATTTAAACAGTGAATTTCGAACACAAATGAATTTCGACAGTGTATAAATAGTTTTGTCCTTTATGCAAAAGTTTCAAAAGACTGTCCTTCTACTCAATTGATAAAATATTTCTGTCCTTCTCCATCATTCCCCCTTTATTTAAAGACCAGTTGCAGTAGTTGCCGTGTGGAATAAGGCGCCGACAGTGTATGTTGGTCTACACAATTATATTCAAGGATGGAAATTTCCTTGATTGTAAAAATCGGACCTGTTGTCGGGTCTTCAGTCTGAATTAAAAATTTCCATGTGCGCCTCCTTGTTTCAAGCAAGGTCGTTGCGAGCTTGGTTGAAATAAATGTCGAATGCGGGTCATTCCCGTTTGTTTGAAAATTTCCACCTGCACCCCCGTTGTTTCAAGCAAGATTGAGGGCGAACTTGGTTGAAATAAGTGTTAAGTCTGTGCCATCATATGCTTGTTTGAAAATTTCCATTCTCGGCCCCCTTGTTTTAGACGAGATTGAGGTCGCGAGTAACTTATCTGTAGAGATTGTAAATAGAGAGCTTGTTGTTGGAGAGCTCGTGGATAGAGAACTTATAATTGGATGACTCGTAATCTTATCAACTCTTGTGGCCTTGGCCTTTTTCAGATTTCCCTCTGTTTGTAATAACCTTTATTATTCCACACCTAACACATGGCCGGTGATTTGGGCTGTGAGTGCATGTTTGCTTTGTTTTTGTAATGATTTTGCCCAAGTATTTTTCCGCCTGCACCTTTATTTTTTGATGCCGGCGCATCTGATGCGGAGTTGTCTGATTCGACATTGATTGCGGTCGAATACATGGACAAAAAGGGAGCGTTTGGACAGGTGTAAGTATTTTGGCCGTAACTTTCGGCCCTGATGTTCATTCACGCGCAGGACCCCATTTCGGAAAGCTCTTTCCGATGCCGACGACATGATAAACTGCTGCATGCGGTTAATGGCCGTTTTGAAGCCAAAACCAGCTGTTTTCCCTTCCATTTTGGACATCAAAGACTTTTGCACCTTTTTCACATTTTTCTTATTTCATTTCCGAATTCAATAAAGATCGGATTCCGGATTCGTTCGTTTAGAAAGTCCATGATTTCAGCATCTTGATTTCCGTGCTGATTTCTTTCCGTAATAAATTTTGTAATTTTATATTTTTGGAGCGTATCGTATTCGGGCAGCTATAAAATCCCGGCTTGTGGTATGATCATCTTTTTCGAGTCCGTTGTATGGGTCCGACGTATCTGTGCATATATATACATATGTCCCCCCTCGTTTTTGGTGAGGTCGGGGTCATTAAAGCATCGAATTTGCTAAAAAAAAGTCTTACTTGTTTCTGATGAGCTCGAGGACTAAATCGAAAAATCCGATGTGCGGCTCCCTTATTTCAAGCAAGACCGAGGGCACTTCAAGGCGAGATTGATTGAAATGGATGTCGAGATCAAAAACTTGGTGCTTGTTAAGATTTCCAATATGCGGCCCCTTTGTTTGAGATTGCAAGTAACTTGTCTGGAGAGCTTGCAATGAGAGAGCTCGTTGTTGGGAGAGCTTGAGGGCTCATTCTGGCTAGCTCATATTGGCGGCCTTGTTCTGTCGGACTCGTTCGAGTCGGCTTCATTTCTAGCGGACTCATTCTGGAAGCCTCATATCGGCCTTATACTGGGTGAACTCAATCTGGTCGGCCCCATTGATCTGTCCTTGCCACCAACCATATCGTACTATCTGATTCGCTTTTGTGCTAAAAGACAAAAAGTACTCTGAAAAGTGGGTGGCCAACTGTCTCTGACACACAATAACTCATACTATCTGATCTGCAGGAGGCTTGCTCGGCGTCTTGTCGATAGAGACTTTTCCGGCAAGCTGAGGGCGGTCCGACGTACGGAATATCATAAATTCAAGGACCATTGGGATGTATCAACCGGGAGGTTCAAGGATATACTCTTATTTCATTATAACTTTGTTGGACTTATGATTTTAGCTCAACAAACCCAGAAAATGTGAAGCTTCAAACCCAGAAAGTGCAAAAACCAATCATGCCGAAAGAAGCTTTGTGATAAAAAAATCCTTTTCGTGGATGTACTAGGAGTGACGATTTCCTAAGTGCAAACCCAGTAAACCATGTGCTTTTGTTTACTTAAACAAACACAAACTCAAAATAACCAAAATTATTGCTGAGGGATAAAGGTTTTTACCGGAAAAATGAACAGTGGCTTCCGACTAAGCTTTGGACGAGAAA
Source organism: Gentiana straminea (assembly GCA_036785695.1). Taxonomy (NCBI): domain Eukaryota; kingdom Viridiplantae; phylum Streptophyta; class Magnoliopsida; order Gentianales; family Gentianaceae; genus Gentiana; species Gentiana straminea. Next base: position 1,671,793 of record JAVUPR010000437.1, read on the forward strand.
TCAATGAGAATGGCGATGAATCGAGCAGAAACTCAAAGATCTCAAACAAGACTTGTGGAAGCCCATCACTTACTTGATGTTATGGTGAAGATTTTGTTGAAGATTTGAGAATCTAGATGTAGATCTTGTTGAAAGCTTTAAGATCTGGAAATCCGGATGAACTGGATGAAGATCCCGTTGAAGGTTCAACCGGAATACCAAAAAAGGGCGTTTTTTAGGCCACCAGAAAACAAAAGGTGGGCGGTTTCGGGTCTCCGGAGCTGGAAGGTGCCTCTGTAAATATTGAATCTGACCGGAAAAGATGTGGAAAATGTCATTTTCCGGTAACGGAGCCAACTGATGATGCCGAAAAAATCATCAACAAGATTGAGTGGATGTAACGGTGGATATCTGGCTATAAAAGCATATAAAGGTGGTGCTTTCCAGTGGAGCACGGCGGTGATAGTGGTGGTGGTGATGAACAAGATCAAGATCTTTCTCCTCTAGATAGGAGGGGTGTTTGGAGTTTTGTGTTTTATGAGCTGAGCTTGAAGAGGCTGCCTACGTACCCTTTGTAAGGGATCAAGCCATGCGTAGTTCTGGAAGTGAAGACTCCCCCCTTTGTGATTCATATGATGTGGGTATTTATAGAGATTTGGAGCTATCAAGCTGGTGAGAGCATGACAACTAGCAAGTCGTCGGGCTGAGAGCCTAGCAGTCTGCTGAGAGCCTAGCAGTCAGCTGAGGGCCTAGTAGCTGCTGAGAGCCTAGCGGTCTGCTGAGAGCCTAGAGGTCTACTGAGAGCTTTGGCGGACTCGCTGAGGGACTTGCGTCCTCGAGATGGGCCTTGCGGCTTGAGAGCTTTGTGGCTTGGCGGTCGTAGCTTGTCTTATCTTTGTGTTGGCGTCTCTGGTCTCTGGCAGATCTAACGTCTGAGGGTTCGCAGGCCGGCCCCCTAGTTTGATAGCATCGCATAGGACCAAAGGCTTGGAGCGGGGCCAACGTCTTGCGAGTTCGCGGACTGCGGTGGCCGGTGGTTTAATTCACCGTTTTGGGGGTCGGGTGGACCCGAGGATCCATGGGCCGAATTACAATTTAGGCATATCACACAGTAACATGTATTTTTAACAAACACAATGACACCATTACCATTAATTGTATACGATTACCCAAAAATCATGCACTCGGCAAGCTTTACAACAACACCGACACCGTATATTCCTTTATGGATTAAAACGGAAACAAACCGTATACTAAAAATCATTTGGACAATAATGTAATCACATTAGCACCCAAAAAACTTGTGTATTTTGAAATAACACATTCAGTCACAATTAACAATTCAATCAAAATGGAAAAAAATTTACAACATATATGATAAACAACTTTAACATCAACATATATGATAATTAAGTTAAATCAAGAAAAGGATTATCTAAGCACGTAAATATCTCGACAATGTCGATTGCTACCATCATCTTCCTCTCCAACTCTACACCAAATGGTTTAACATTTTTTAAATAAAGTCAATCTCTACACCCAATGATTTAACATTTGTACCCTATCTCAATTCACAGATCATTACCAAAGAGCATTAGACTCTTCTTGGAACATTAGCTTGTAGATCTCCGCCTTCGGTTTCAATGCGTCAACCTCGCACCATAACACAATAACAATATCAGTATCACAGTATTAGATGCAGCTTTCTCCACTTTCATCCCCTAATTTACTTCAAACATCCCCACAGCTGAGATGCCCCAATTTAATGATTCAACATGCTTTTCAAGAGCTGAATAGATCGATTCGCCGAGCCAATCAACAACCTTCTCAAATCAGAATTTGCATTGCTCCTCTTTTTTTTTATTTTGGAACAACATGCATTGCTCCTCTTTTGATGAAATGATACATCAAAATTAGTATTGAGACATGAACATTCACCTCCAGCTCAACAATCATCTCTACATAATTCACAGCTGCCAATCGTTGAACGACAAATTGAATTTAACGAACTTACACGTAAAAAGCAAAACCAAAAAAAATTGTATATCAATCACTAATGACTAAAGCAAGAAGCAAATCAGCAAGCAAGCACATAAGACCAAAGAGAACCAAACCAAATGAGTATACATCTGATTGCTCAGTCAACTGTTGTCGCCTGAAGTATTCAGGGTCCAAATAACTAAAGCTGCCCTTAACAACTGTGTTAACATGGCCTTGATTCATATTAGGACCCGTTTTGGAGAGCCCGAAATCATATTAAACCTTGGCAATCCATTTGTCATCCACGAGAAAGTTGGTTGTCTTGACATCTCGATGAATGATGGTGTATTTTGCACCGGTGTGCCGATAGTATAGTCCTCTAGCTGCACCAATGCATATCTCCAGCCTCTGTTAATTCCATGGCATAATGGTCTTATTTCCTCTGTAAATATGTTCCCTGCGAGTTCCTTTACCCATATAATCATAAACCAAAACCATTTCGTTGTTTTCTTCACAGAATCCAATCAGAGATACCAAACTACTATGTTGCACGGACACTCCATTTAGCCGGCGTGTCGCGTGTCGGACACGCACCGGACACGGACACACCTCGGACACGTCGGACACCGTGTCGGACACATCATCGGGCTGAATTGGAATTTTCAAAAAATTTGGACACGCGTGTCGGACACGCCATCGGGGCGAATCGGAATTTTAAAAAAACTTCGACACGCGTGTCTGGAAAAATAAACTGTTTTACCAGATTTTGGACACTTTTCTACCTAAAACAACACAGATTCAGATGATGAAGATGATGTTGAAATATAACATTATATATGATGCTACTCTTCGATCTTTTGCAGTACTATCTTATGTATAAAATGACTTTGAAATTCGTAGAAAGCTATGTATTTTGCAGGTCGATGATGAGCATGTATTTTTAATCATGAAAATCACTTTGAAAATTATAAGCGTGATGTTTTGCATAATGACTTTGAAAATTCTGAAAATATTAATTACTTGCTTGGAGTCAAATTTATCATATAGTCCCTATATTTTTTGTAATTATATTTTAGTCCTTATATTTTTTGATAATTACATTTTAGTCCCTATATTTTTAATATTTACATTTTGACCCCCGCACCCATGTCGTGTTTTTTTTTAAAACTCCCGTATCCCCACGTCCCATGTCCTCGAATCCGTATCCCCGTATCCGTGTCCGTGCAACCTATTTGTGTGTCTTAGTTTCGAAAGCATCTCAATTTCAGTCTGGAATTCATTAACACCTTGCCCAGAAGAAGGGTTAGATCTTTTGACAGCAACCAAGGTCCAAGGTACCTCCATCAATGACACCTTTGTACACTTTTCCAAATCCTCCAACACCAATAATGTATTAACGTTGGACTCATCGAAGTTCTTAGTGGCATGTTTGATCTCCGACAAGGAGAAATACTTGCAATTACAAGCAGCATTTGATGAAATGGAAGTTTTTAAAGTCGAATTCTGAATTGCCTCATCTTCACTTCCTAAATCAAAATCTTCGTCACTGGAGGCTCGAAGACTAAGTCTGAATCCATGGGTGGTTGTGAGTGTTTTGCGTATGGAGGATGGTGGATGTTGTCGTCGGAGAGTATCGTTCATCGTGCGGAACTAATAGATTTGTAAAGTGATAAATTTTATGTCATATAAAGTGTAAAATGGACCATGACTATAAATTTTGTCCTTTTTTGCAACTAAATAAACAACCGTGGATTAAAACTTAATAAAGGACCAAACATGGATAAAAAACAAATTTTTCCTTAATATTATTGATAATATTGTATTAAGTAAAAGGGTGTAGGTGATCTATATATATCATAGTGTGGTGATGAATGAAACACAGAAAATTACTTTCGTTTATCATATTTTGTCATGGTATCAGAGCTTTTCCAATATCCCATGCCCATCTGAATCCGTCATCTGAGCTGAATTCTCGGCAACCTCGCGGGCGATTACCCGGAGTTTTTGCTGCCTAGTTGGGTCTGCTTTAGGCTCTGTTTTACAAGAGGGACAATAAAACAGTATAGAGTGGCTGGCTGTTGATTAATTTCAAGCTATGGTTCTGGGGTTGAGGTCGAGCAATAAGAAGGCTTCTTTAATTCAAATTGATTATGTGATACATTTAGTGGAGGTCAAACGATGGCCGTCATTGAATAGTCGGAGGTTTTCAAATAAGAGTGAGGTTGACTGCAAGGTTGGTGTTTTATACCATTTTGTCTAATTCATCTTGTTTCTTACTTTTAGTCTTACTTATTCATTGTGGGTTGTGTTATGTTTACTTACTTACATTATCTTGAGCTGATTGCAGGCTTCTCAAAAACTTCTGGTTATCGGTTTCGTGATTTAAAATATCGGTTTCGAATCATTGCCGAATGATTCGGATCGGACAATTGGGAGAAAATCTGACTCGAGTCATTACATAAACTCACACGAAAATTTAAACACATCGTGTAAGGATGTCTAACAAAAAATAATAATGGTTTATACATGTTCATCATATATGGATATGGCCAAAAAGAAGAAAATAAATATTTGATAATGTAACTAAACAATAGGAAGAAAATACATATATTTGATAATGGAATATAGATGATCAGTGCATCCCTTAAAGAACTTCTTCCTTGTCTTTACCACTTTAGATAGTCTGTTTCCCATTTTCCATTGACAGAGCTTACAAATTTTATTTCACTAATATGTGCAATTTTTTGGTAGCCATCGCTATCTTTGTTAAGACTTCGCAAGCTATTTACCAGTCTCGTAGGCATTTCCAACAGTTTTAAAGTCTGGAGTTTTGTTAAATATTGTATATCCTGAGGTAACTCTTCAATCAACTTGCAGCGGAAAATGGACAAGGTCTCCAACTCAGGAAGTGTCCCTTTCTCAAATGTCATCAATTTCAATCCACTTAATTCACCGAGCACTAGTTTCTTGAGTTTTTGAAATCCTCCCGCCGTATATGCTTCATAAAGTTGAAGATGAATCAAATTTGGCATACCTTCAAGACACCCAAGAGGATTTTCTCTTAAACAACTATGAAACAGAACTAGTTTTGACAAGCCATGACAGGAAGGAACCCAAGTTGGAATCTTTACCAAACGCCCCACAAACCTCAACCGACGAAGAAACTGTAGGTTTGAAAAAAGGGAATAATCCAAATCAATAATCTCGTTTCGTGTTATTGCTTGAATATATAGGTCATGAAGATTGGTTAGTTTCTCAAGGGAAGAACATAGTGCCCTTCCTTTTTCTCTTGTGACCTTCGTAATGCCAAGACTTCTCAACTGTGTGAGCTTCCCGATTTCTGTATGACTTTTTCACTTTCTGCCTCAATATAATGCAAATAATGTAAGGAAAAAAGTGCTCCAAATCCATCTGGAGCTCTGAAACCCAAAACTGAATAATCATTAAAATCGTAGAGATATGTCCCGCCTATCCCGAGATAGTAAAGTTTCTTGAGCATTATGATATCAGCACGTAACTCTGTCACCTTAGTGAAATCCAGAAACAAATATTCTAAGTTTTGAAGTTGTCGTATACTTTGCTTGGATTCACTAACGTCTAAATGCAGAGACCGCACCCATAAATGCATCAAGAGCGTCATTGTGGTAAGATGGTAGGGTAATTCTAGGCCGGATACTTTGCTTGGATTCACTAACGTCAATTCGATCAATATCTTGGCTAGGGGCAGCTCCATCTTAGGGTGATATGGGCCAACCGACTAGATAAAAAAATATTACAGTAGAAATTTTTTAGGTATACATAGATATGTGAGATTGATCTGCTTACTTCTTATAATTATCCGTATTGACCCGTATTGAACTACTCCGTATAATATATGAGAGTACTAGTATGAAACCCGCGCAATGCACGGAAAATGTAAATTAGGAAAACAAAACGACAACATATGTTAAAAGAAAATTGTTATGTTTGAAACTGAAATGTATGAATAAATAAAATCGAAAGGAAGACTTTTCAAAAGAAATATTCAGAAATTGCAATTTGGTTCTGTAAAAGGGTGGATGCTTTACTAAAAGCTAAGTGTATAAAGTATAACACTATAATCCAGAGAGATAATACACATGACATAAGATATTGTGAATGTAAAACCATTGTACTAAAGCTCATGATACAGTTAAAAAAGATTATGAAGAATCTAGAGCTAAAAGAAAGAATACAAAATCATCTCATTTTCAACCAAAGTTAGCTCTTTGGACACACACACTTATCTACGTTGGGATGATGTAAAGGAACTAACACCTCGAACTCATTTGAGGGAAACGCAAATTGCTGCACTTATTATGTGAAGAAAATAAGGCATTTCACTTTCATAAAATATAAAAATAAATTGAAAAGGTAAGGAATAAGAAGACAGCAATAGATTAAGAGGTGCATAATATGATAATCTTAAACTCAATAAGCCATCTGTGATACCCAAACCTTCTGTAACGTCACTATCGAAACCCGATCTTCATGTGAAAAATCAGACTTTACAAAGATCTCCTTTAAGTTTTGATGCATTGAGAATTATGCATATCTAACAATCTTTTTTCTAGCTAGAGACTTCTAAAGATCTAACTTCTTCATCATTTTTTTATTTGTTTATTTACTTTTATTGCACTTAAAAGCCCCCTATATATCAATATAATGAAGTATATTTATCATGAGACTGGTTTTGTTGACTTCTTCTCTGCAACTTCATCATGCCAAGACTTCCATGCTTCCACGTAATGATCGAAAAGTTCTCTCAAAGCTGGATTGTTATATTGAGGACGATAAGTGGTAGCAAGTCTTTCCAAATCAGGAAAGAGTATCGGGTTATTATCCTCATAAGCTGCTGAGTGGTGCACATTAATGGGAGCAAAAGGGCCAAACTGAAAACTCTTCGTGTCTCGTCTTGAATTAAGCTTCTGTTGGGATTTCTGAACTTCAGCATCTAAGGACCCTGAGTTTACTGATGTCTGCAGTATTGTGTTCTTCCCTTGGACCGAATCTCCTTCCGATTTTGACATGATCTTACCTCTCTTAATGATGGTATTTGTGAGATCAATTCCAAATGATCTTTTGATTGGCTCGTTAGGCGCCAAATGAACAGTACCAGTTTCTTGATTTCCATTTAGCCAAAGCCATCGGAAAGCCGGTTTTCTTGGTGAATTTCATGGCACCTAGCACATTGGCAATGTCATAAATCCTTCTTTGTTTACCTCTAGTTGTTGCTGGATCTCCTATATTCTTAAGGAGCAGTTTAGAAGTATCATCAAGGGAAACCATGTCCATATCTAGGCAAAGGCAAGGATTTCTCTTTCCTGTTGTCATATCTTGCCGACGCAGAATCTGAAGTTGCATTATCATTCTGGTTTGAATACCTATCCTCTTCATCGTCTGAATTCTTAGCTGAGGAACTGCCATCATCAGCATTAGAGTCAATCTTCAACCCTTCTTTATTCAGTGCTTCTAAAGTAGCAGGGATTGCCATTTATCCTTTCCATGTATACCTATTTTTCGCTTTTCTTGCAAGAACACCAACACTTTCCAAAACATTCACAATATCATAGATCCTCCTTCTCTCCACCCCTAATCTCAGTGCCGCATCATCCAGTCCAATACATTCCAGACCTTCTCTATTATACAATCTGAGAAAGTTGGAGCAAAGGACACCTAGAGATTTCTGTTTCAGGAGTAATTAATTCCAGATACAGCTGTGGTTATTCATTTTAATAGAATACCTCAGTATAAGAAAAAAGAAAATGCAAACATTTCTCCTTCCAAGAAGATTATTAATTTCCAATCAGAAAAATGGATCCAACAATCAAATAAACTTGAGAATAAGGAGAAATGATGGAAATACAACACAACATAAGAGAACGCAAAAAATTCACCTGAGAGAGAAAGATAAGAAAGTGAAACTGAAATGCATAAAATTCACATCCACCTCATCGATAAATCTGAAAGTTCACCTCCACCTCGATGAGATACAAAATCTACACAAATACACGTATGTGAAAAAACCCAAAAAAAGAAAAAGAAACAAACCCATAAATCACAGAATAAGTTTATCAACATACAAAAACTTCAAATGTAGAAATCTTTAACCGAAGCTTTTCTTTTAGCAACTGATTGCTTCTGATTTGAGTCTTTGGCTCCTTCCATTTGAGTCTTTCGCTCCTTCTGATAAACCTTTGATTTATTGCGCCTTGATTGAAATCTGGATTTCGTGGATTCTTCTTCATCATTTGAATCTCCTAATGAGGGGAAAATTGACTCATTCTCTTCTTCCCTGCCGTTGAATGAAACCATTTATCATTAGGTTTGGGGAGAGGGGGAGAGGGGAAGAGGAAGGAGAATGAGAATCTGAGGACATTGGAATGAGGCTAGGGCCGGTGAGAGCACGTTCCATTTGTTGCAGAGAGACGTGGGTGGCCGGAAGTTTCAACTGAAAATGGGTCGAAAGTGGGTGTGTCAATTGAAAAGCTTCATCGTGGTTGGAGGTCGGAAGTTTTCCAGAAAATTGAAGAGTGGAGAACATGGGATGAGACCGTTCAGAACTGGAGTTTGTACAAAATGGGTGATGTTTCCGGGTAATAGAGCGGGAGAATTGGGCAAAACGGGTCAATTGACAGTTTTTGTCTCTAAAATATAATATAAGATATAAGAAGTGCAGTAATTAAAAAATATGACAAATTTTCGACCTGTATTCCCAAATTCATGAAGCTGCCCTGGTCTTGGCTCCCTTTTATCATTGTTAAAAAGTTAATCTAGTTTAGTTCTCTACGTATTTTGAACCTTACTCAAGAGCAAGCACCACCACCACGAGATGTTTCCGAGCGATTGTTGATTTTTCATATTTTTCACTGTGGATTATTTTTTCGCTGTGAAATCTTGAAATTTTCGTTTTTATTTTTTCTTGATTAATTCAGATGTTCTATTTCTTTTCTTGTTTTATTATCATGAGAACGAGTACCTAACTTCCTTAATCGTTAATTCCATTTAAAGGATTGTGAAATTTTTATCATGCAATTGCGAGATCTGACTGATTTTAGATCCAACAGAATTTTGATAAACTATTTTCCTTTCAAAATGACTATTATTTGCACCACAATCAATCTACATGTTACACCCATCTACTGGTGCCTACATCATTTTCACATAATTAACTTTGTGAAACTCGATTCTAGAGCCAATAATTGATTTTCCCAATGTCGATACAGAATCGATTTTGCAGGAAGTCGGTTCTTAGCTCTAGAATCGACTATTTTCCTTCCAAAAGAGAGTATTATATAGATCACACCGTTTTTCACTGAATTGACTTTATGACAGTCGATTCTAGAGCCAATAATCGACTTTCTCATAGTCCATTCAAAATTGACTAAACTGGAAGTCAGTTTTTTTTTCATCTCTAAAATCGACTTACACAAGGTCCTCATGTGGTATAACACTAAAGTCATTGTGTTGTGTTAATAATACAATCCCAAAACAAAAAAAATCAAATATATGTTGCACAAATCAAATTGGTGGGGCCTAGCACTCTAATTATTTTGCTCGGCAAATATTTGTGGTAAAAGACGAGATGTTGAGGGACCTAAAATGAATTTCAGGAAAATGGGCCGAACCCAAAACGAAAACCCCCAAATCCAAAACATTTGCAATAGCAGGCTCCAAGTCCTCTCCTCACACATTTCAGCTCCTGCTTTGAAGTCTTCTTCCATGGCTTCCGAGAAAGAAGCTGCCCTCGCCGCCGCCTCTCTGCCCGCCGATTCTCCCATGTATGTTCATAAGCAAAAGTCTTGCAAGCGTCTATCGAATTTTGTGTTAGCGATAATTTATCCTTAGTTTCTGTTTTGCATTTTGTTTTTTAATTTGCATTGTCGTTTGCAGATTTGATAAAATTATCAGCAAGGACATACCTGCTAACGTTGTCTACGAGGATGATCAGGTGCTTTTTTTTGTGTGTAAGTTTTCTATTTTGTGTTGTCATTTTTTTGCTAGAAAAACTCGATTGATCATGGACAATGGCCTTTCTGAGCTTAAGAATCCTCTTTCTTCTTTGAATTATGCATCTTCAAAGAAAGTCAATAGGAATGCTTTCCTCTTATGCATTTATTCATATCTTATTTTTCACAAAATTACTCTTTTTTTGTGGAATGATTAAATAGGATTGTATATCTATGTAAAACTAGGTGACCTTTATTTGCACCACCACATCCATTCTACTCGTGCAGTCAAGAACCAACTTATCGTAGGTTATGGAGCAAGAGACTTTCCCAAAGTCGGTTCTCACAATGCACCTATGGAAAGTCGGTTCTTGGCTCCAGAACCGACTTTCACTAGGTTGGTTCTTCTGTAGTGCACAGGTAGTGTGATATCCCACAATGGAAGTGGGAAGTGGGGGACGCGCATCACCACCATATAAGTGTGAGACATAAAGGTTTTGTCAACTCGGGTTAGCCCTTTTAGACCAAGCGAAGACGACGGTCTAAGCAGTTGACTGGACAATTTATGACTCATTTAGCGTTACCAAGCCCCAGGTCTGGGGGCGTTACAGGTAGAGTGGTGAATGAGTAGAATGGGTGTGGTGCAAATAATAACCCCTAACACTAAAGCTCTTATATTTTATTCAGGGATTACTCCATGTGCAGGCCTAATGATACAATACAGTGACAATGGTATAACAGCACAATTTTTTTCTCTGCCTTCCTGTACATATGTTTCAATGTAATTTGTTGTGTGCATTGGAAGTCTCGAATAACGAATTTTGCATGACCAAATAGCAAGGAGAACTCTACTTTCAGACTTCCAAAATCTTGAAGAACATCTGTACGAGATTTGAATTACATGGTTTCTATAGTTTTAAGTTTCTGTAATGCATTTTATTGCTTTGTTGGAGGATTTTATAATTCATATTTCTTCGTTTGGTATTGTTTTCTATTATTTGTTGTTGGTATGTTATATGTATTGTTATAAATGGTAAATTTGCAGGTTTTAGCTTTTAGAGACATCAGCCCTCAAGCCCCAACACACATCCTACTTATCCCTAAAGTCCGAGACGGTTTAACTGGACTCTCAAAGGTACTGTTTTTTTTTCTTACTAAGTGCTCGTTTTTTAAGTTTTTCAATATGATAATTTGATAATCGTATGTAAGTGCTATGGTTTTGTTTCTTTCACTGACATCAAGCACCTAAAGAGATGGAGAAAATTCGATTAGAACTAAGAAATGGATAAGTTTCAAAAGGGTAAATGTTTACCATAATCGCGTGTTAGTATGTTGTTGTGATGTCTAATCCCATATGTAGCTATTTCTGTAAGCTATGATGATTCCCTATAATCATATTGCCTACAGAATTCCCGGCATCTTCAGTCATGTTCTTTCTTAACAGATGTTCTGTCTCTGAGTATCTCAGCTCGTGTTGTTTGTCTATAACTTTTTTTTGGTAGCTTGCCCGGCCCGTATCAGCTAAGTATAACCCGACACAGATACGCTCTGGATACTGGATATACACTTGGGCAAATTTGTACCTTTTCAAAGTTGGATATTCATTTCTATAACTCCTATATGCATGTGAAATGAAGAATCATGTTCATAATTAAGTAAAAATCGCCAGATAACGAATGAAAGGCTATCCAAACGATGACAAACTACCAAAGTTGAAGAAATCCACTAAAATTTGTTTTAATCTTTATTATTTAGTCCTTATAGTTTTATTGTGTACAGTTTGATCTCTTTGTACTTGTATCCTATAATTATTAAGAACTCGCCCCCCGCGTATCTGTATCCGTACAGTCTAAGGTCTAACTAACTATTGTCATAGGCTGAAGAGAGGCACTGTGAAGTTTTGGGACGTCTTATGTATGCCGCAAAGCTTGTTGCTAAACAAGAAGGTCTTGATGAAGGCTTCAGACTCGTGATCAATGATGGACCCAATGGATGTGAGTATTCCTTTTTTATTTTTTCTCAAAGTTCTTGCAAAATGCAGATTTTCGTTTAACTGGATATTATTTGGACAGGCCAATCTGTGTATCATCTTCACCTTCACCTTCTCGGAGGACGTCAAATGAACTGGCCACCGGGTTAACATGAGCATCATGTGTGCTGTCTTAGAAACCAGAGACTGTAATGCCGTTAGGCACACTTGTTTAATGTCGTAACGATGAAAAATGGTTTGACACTTATTTCTGAGTTTGAGGGAAGAAACTTATGCTCTTGATATAATATCATGTACTTCAAATGAATGACAAGTTTTTGTGATTGGGATTTGATTGCTTAAAATGCTATTGTGTATTGTGTATTAGGAGGGCAAGAACCTCAAAACGTCCAAAACCACTACACCTTCGATCTCTAGCCAAATGTAGCACTCAGAATAACTTTTATTTCTACTTGTATTAATTGAAGAACAATGGTATGATCTTTTGAAGCATTTTTGTGAAAGAGAAACCAAATCTTTTGGTGTATGAATTCCGTTGTAGATTGTCTTTGATGGCGATGCAATTATCTCTCTTAGAACTAGAAGTGCTTGCACTCTTACTTTGGTACGTTCTCCCTTTAATTTTAAATCTAAATGCATCGTTATGGAACTTTTTAATGACATTATGAGTTTCATAGCCACGGAGAGCTAACCTTCTCGTCTAGTATAGATAATGAATGAGTAAGAGTATTTTTATCTTCTATGGTAGATTGTGAATGTTAGATCTTGTTGCAAGCATCTTGTGTTGTTTCATTCTCTTTAATTTTGCTCATTGTTAGCTTGTGTTGAAGTTGCCTCTCAACACTTGCACTCATACACTTTGTTGAGATTGAAATGCCTCTCTTTAATATGGGCTAATGCACAACTTTAGCTTGGGGAAAACAAAACCCGAAAAGAAAAGGAAAACGAAAAGCCAAAAGGAAGAAAATACATATTTGGATAATGTTACTAAACAATAGGAAGAAAATACATATTTGATAATGGAATACAGTTTGATCAGTGCATATCTGAAAGAAGCTTCTTACTTGTCTTTACCACTTTAGATAATCTGTTTCCCATTTTCCATTGACGAAGCTTTCAATTTTTATTTCACTAATATGTGCAATTTTTTGGTAGCCATCACTTTCTTTGTTAAGATTTCGCAAGCTATTTTCCAGTCTCGTTCTCGTAGGCATAGCCTCCAGATTCAGAGTCCGGAGCTTGGTTAAATATTGTATATCCTGGGGTAACTCTTCAATCAACTTGCAGGACTGAATGCACAAGGCCTCCAACTCAGGAAGTGTCCCTTTCTCAAATGTCATCAATTTCAATCTAGTTAAACCAACGAGCACTAGGTTCTTGAGCTTTTGAAATCCTCCCGCCTTAAAGTTCAATGTATCCCCCATATATGCATCAATAAGTTGAAGATCAACCAAATTTGGCATACCTTCAAGGCACCCAAGAGGATTTTCTCTTAAACAGCTATGAAGCAGAATTAGTGTTGACAAGCCATGACAGGAAGGAACCCAATTTGGAATCTTTACCAAACGCCCCACAAAAGTCAACCGATGAAGAAACTGAAGATTTGATAAATGGGAATAATCCAAATCAATAATCTCGTTTCGTGTTATTGCACGAATATCTAGTACTACAAGATTGGTTAGTTTCTCAAGGGTAGAACATAGTGCCCTTCCATTCTCTCTTGTGACCTTCGTAATGCCAAGACCCCTCAGCTGTGTGAGCTTTCCAATTTCTTGTATGACTTTTTCACTATCTGCCTCAATAAAATGCAAATTATCTAAGGAAAAAAGTGCTCCAAATCCATCTGGAGCTCTGAAACCCAAAACTGAAAAATCATTGTAATCGTCGAGAAGTGCCCTGCCTATCCCGAGATAGTAAAGTTTCTTGAGCATTATGATATCAGCACGTAACTCTGTCACCTTAGTGAAATTTAAAAACAAATATTCTAGGTTTTGAAGCTGTCGTATACTTCTAGGAATATTTGTAACATTGGTTCTTTCTAGGTTTAGATAAGTAAGGTTAGAAAACTTGAATACTTCATCTGGGATACTGTTTAGATTGGAAGATTCCAAGTGCAACACCTTAAGTAACTTCGAAGTACCTTCTAGAAGTTTAGATAAAGACGACTCGGATATACTTGAAGGGGACTTATGGCTTGTTATTATAGATCGGAGATGCAACAAGTGCGCGGGCTCTTTTGGAAATGTGGACTCATCGATCACCAAACGTCTAACATTCTCTAGTTGTACGGTGTTTGGTGTAATGGCAGCTGGTATAACGTTGTATTATTTACATTTTGAGAGAATTATTTTGTAGGTAAGGTCGTGGACACGACAACTTTCTATATTCCCATCGGGTTCTGTTGCTACAACATGAATTAAGCTTCTACCTATTAGGTCATTGAGATAACTTTGAGCAACCTCATTTTTTGTCATCCCAGGTCTCACTTCTACGAACCCCTCCGCCATCCACAAATATGATAACTCATAAGCACTCACAATTGCGTCTTCAGGGAACATGCCCATGTACAACAAACAACATTTTAGATAGTAAGGCAAGTCATTATAACTAAGAAGAAGAATCTTTCTAACTGGATCAAGTTTGCCGTTGCCATCTAGTTCACCACCTAGGCTACGAAGTACTATCTCCCACTCTCCTGGATGACTAGTATCCTTCAATGCTAAAAGACCTCCAATTGCTACAATACCCAATGGCAATCCTTCACATTTATTCATTATGCTGCGTGAAATATTCACTAGATGTGGAGGACATTCAACTTCTTTAAATGTCCTTCTACAAAACAATTGCCAAGAGTCATCATCAGACAATGGTTGCATCTCATGGACATTGCCACGGAATTCATGGCAGCACGTTTTTGCTACATCTTTTATCCGCGTGGTGATTATAATACGACTACCGAAAATATTATTAGGAAAGACATATTTAATAGAATCCCAATGGTCCGGTTTCCATAAATCATCAAGGACAATAATATACCTTTTATCGTTGAGGAAGTCGTTGACAAATGCTCTCAATCCATCTATATCCATAGAGTCCACTTCACCAGGAATCGGTTGTTTTACTTCCTTGAATAATTGGTATATCAAATTCTTTAAGGCATCCTGAATTATGAACGTCTCGGAGATAGTCAACCAAGCGTGGATATGGTGCTTCATAAACTCTTTTCACCAACGTGGTCTTCCCTAAACCCCCCATTCCCACCACCGAGATAGCTTTTAGGTGGGATTCGTCAGTGAGGATTAAAGAAACGATCTCCTTTTTAGGGAGATCAATGCCTACGAGGTCAGCTTCTCTAAGAAGAAGTGCATGTCCTCGAATTGGATGCTCCGAAATTCTGTTGGAGCTGCTTATTTCAGAAATCCCTTCAATGGATCGGTATCTCTGATGCCGATCTGATATTTCCTTCACCCTATTCTTGATGTCTCTTATCTTGGAGGAAATCTGGGGTCGATATGGTAAATTCTTGATGGAAGTATACATATGACGAACATAGCCACGAAATCCAGCATCATTGCTTTGAGCGAAACGAAGCAAAAATTCATCAACAGCGTCTTCGGTGTCGTATGCAACTTCCAACACTTGTTTGAACCATTCTTTTTGTTCATCATCTAAAACATCAGCATCTTGTTTTGCTTCAGCAATTCTGAGGAAAGCACGCATGCTTCCTAATTCATCCCGAATATCTCGGACTTCTCTTTGAAGCCCTTCAATGAGTTTATACTCTCCAGTTAACAAGGTGTCCAATTTCTTCAGTAGAAATGATACAACAGCCTCTGCCATTTTTGCTAGCTTTGACAAGTCTGCACAAAAAATTTAGCGGGAGGATGTGGTAGCTAATTGGCTGATTGGATGTTGATATTTATAATAAACGACGATAGGGTTGGATAGTTCCACGTCCTTGAAGGATGGAAATTAGGAAGGAAATTTCCACGTCCTTGTGCTTAAAGAATATGACTATACAACGCTAAGTCAAAATCTAAAAATTAAACCTTCCCCCACATGAATGTTAATATCATAGTAAATATGTTGAGCTCTTCCCCCACATGAATCTCTTTCGTGAGCTTGACCATCCTGAACATTGCATGTAGTGTAGGGTTATACCATTAATGTCCCAAGTGTTTTTGGCCTTGGAGAAAATTGGCGCACATACATTTCCTTTTCCTGGTACTCGAAAAAAATCGACAATGTTACAATGACCTTGACTTTAAGGCAATGACTCTTGGTCATTGATGTGCTAATAGTAAAAGTCTTTATAGAAAATGTTAGGCTTAACATTAACTTCTCCTCCTATTTTTTCCGGATATGTTCTGGGGGAAAATAACTATGAGAAATTAAGGATAATGACATAATCTGGAATATTTTTAAGTAACACGAACAGTTACATATTTTTTATAGAGAGAATGACAACTGTATAATTTTTATAGCGAGAAGGACAAACAGTGAATCCCGAAAATCAGTGAATCCCAAAATCAGTGAATTTCGACAGTGAATCCCGAAAATCAGTGACTTTCGATAATAAATTTTGAAAATTAGTGAATTTCGACAGTGAATTTCGGACACAAGTGAATTTTGACAGTGGATAAATAGTTTTATCCTTTATGTAAAAGTTTTAAAAACTGTCCTTCTCCTCAATTGATGAAATATTTCTATCTTTCTCCCTCATTCCCCCAAATAAAACAGATAGACGTAATCTGTCCAATGACCCTTTATCCCAACGATTATAATTTTAGAGATTGTTGGCGGATTTTCTCTAACACACCTTAAATTTCTCATATATTGGATTCAAGTAGGAGCACTACTATGTAATGGAAAGAAAAAAAAAACACAATTACAAATTTTGCAATAAATATCGAAGAAAAATAGTATAACACGTTGCCGGACATGTAGATATAAAGTGTACATATAGTTCTGATTAATCTGAGTGTTACTTCACTTTAAATGGAGAGAACATCCGAAAATTTCTCAAATACTTCGTGGAAACAACATCTAACACGACTAGGTGTGTCCTAACAAAGATTTTTTTTTATGATTTTAAGTGTGGCAATTTGAAGGTTTGAACAGGGAACTAAGAGCATTTGAAGTATATACTAGATTTATGAAAATAGTACAACATATGCTCTAATTTTTACTGTAAGTTACATATTTGAAGTATATACTTGATTTATGAAAATACTACAACATATACTCTAATTTTTACCGTAAGTTACGGATTTTGTATTAAAAAAATTTACATCTTCCGCATCAATCCAACTTTTGTGAATTTTTTTTATATCTATCACGTCCATCCAAATTCTCTAAAATAGAGAATCTGATGCATGAGATTTTGTAAACTCGAAAATATAGTATTTTAAATTGTAAATTAGAGAATTCGTTAAAAATATCCGATTCAAACGTTCTAACATCTTTAAAAGTAAAGAGATTAAGTTTAATCTAAGCTTTTGAATCAATTTAATTTGGGTTAAGCACTATAAAACAAAAATAAAACAAAAATAGACACAAAATTTGACACCACTTATATAATAACACGATCAATCTAAGTTTAAAACAACTCTTCAACTAAACTTATCATGAGAGTTATTTTAAATCTTAAGATTTATTGCATTATTATAAGAGTTGATGTGACAAAAAATATAAAAACAATATATATATATATATATATATATATATATATATATATATATATATATATATATATATATATATATATATAATCAAAATAACCTGCAAGTCCAAGACGTTGAAAACATAGCCAGATTCATCACACTGGTGAGGCAAGTCTGGATCAAATCTGTAATGCCCAGATTCATAATGTTGAATTCTTTTCCATTTCTTTCCCTGTTTTTTTTTTTTTTTTACATTTATTTTTTTTTTTTTTTTTTTTTCATGAGATTAATTTGTTTATATATATACATACCTTGTTTTCCAATGATCCCCCATGGATCCCTCTATAGCTATATAATTTCCATCATAGTGCCATGTGATCATTGTTGGGATCCCATTATCAGTTGCCATTCCTGCATGCTCAATCATTACATTCCCCTCTGTCCTCTCTGATGGAATCAAGGGAGCCTGATATATTCAATTAAAAATAAAAAAAGGAAAATGTTTTGTAATGATAGAACTGACAATTATTCTCTTTATTCAGTCACACACACAAAAAATAATTTACGATTGGTGTGAAACCAATACTACAATAAGACAAGGAGTAGACAAAAGAGAATAAACTTTTCGTCTCTACAAAAAGAAGAATGAACATTTTCTACTGGGTGGAAAAAGTCACCACTGGGGTTGCTCTAAGGCCCCGACAATGTATGTTGGTCTACACAATTAAAAGTACACACCCAAAAAAAAAAAAAATACACAACAAAAAATTGTCCATAACACATTTTGACACCGTTGATTATGATGTGCGACCCATTGAATCTCAAAAAAATCAATGGCTTGAAAGTTTTTTGTGACATTCGTTGTGCATATTTTGTTGTAACACAAACATTTCTCCACAATTAAATTGCATTTAAGTACAGTTGGAAAAATAGAAGGATTTAGTTGTAAGGAGAGTGATAGATTTACTCTCTTAAATCAACCTCATATTTACACCATAATTATCTCACCGCATATTTTTCACTTGTAAACAAAATCAAAAAAACTTGACAAATTACAACCACAAGATTATATTTGGTGTAAACATAATGTATATTTGAGGGAGTAACTCCATCATTACCCCAATTTTAATTTGGGTGGGGTGCAATAGTAGATTTAGTGTGATGCGAATAAAAACTTCTTTTTTTTTTTCCTTTCTTTCTTCTTGCGTTTTTTATTCAACAAAAAATAAAAAAAAAAAACCAAATAGCTTGACTCAATTAGTAAATGATTTGAAAATGACTAAGGATATCACGGGTTCGATTCTCCTCTGCGCTTCATGTTGAAAGAACTCTTGGTCAGGCCTTACCCCTGAGTAAGAGTCAGACTCTACAGGCACGACCCAGACCGAACTTCGAATTAGTCGGACCAATGGATTCCGGATACCAAAAGCTTTAAGCAAAAAAAAATAAAAAAATGAAGTTGTTAGATACAATTTGCCGGTATTAGGTTTGATTGTTCAACCTTCTTTTGTCTCTGTATCATACTTACGAAATTGACCCTTAATTGTGCAAGTTGAATTTTGGTCCTAGCCCAAGTCTCTTTTGTTGTCCATTTAAAAAAATAAAACCTTTTACCAGCCTTGGACGAGTACACCTATCTTTTTCTTGAAAAAAATATATATAAATAAATCAATAAATAGAAGATCAATATCCTTACGCTTATTGCTTCTCCGACATGATGCGCAGCTTACATCATTTTCGACAACGGGGGCGCAGCCAAGGATTCGGTCCTCCCCACCCTTTCTACTCCGAACAAAATCGTTGTGTTATGAACCTCTATGGCCAAATTTGCTCTCAAGTCGACCATTTTGCTCCCTTTTGCCCCTACCGCTTCAACTATTCTCAGGAACTGCCCTATCGGAAACCGCCACAGGCATACATCACTTCTCACTCCACTCATCGCGGATCTGATTGGATTGCGGATACTGGTGCCACTCATCATCTCACTCATGACCGTCGCAATTTCACCCTATCATCTGCACCCTATGCCGGGCCCGACAAAGTGCATGTAGGCGACGGTACATGTTTACCTATTACTCATTACGTCTCTTCTTCTGTATATATATTCCCATTCCCAGTCATTTTATTTATCTAATATTCTTGTTACGCCTTCCATCACTAGAAACCACTTATCAGTACATAAATTTTCTTTGGATAATTCCGTGTACTTTGAATTTCATGGGTCTTACTTTCTTGTAAAAGATTACTCCGGTCACACCCACCTCAAGGGATTTGTCAAAGATGGCTTATATCACTTCTGCACCCCGCTTCACCCTCCCCCTGCTCCTTCTCAGGCTCTGGCCTCTTCTGTCACCTCTTCCATCACGTGGCATCAGCATCTCGGTCACTATTCTTATTCCATACTCCATCAAGCCTTAAAAAGCCTTCCCATCTTTACTCTTATTAAGGCATCGCCTTCTGTTCATGCCCCGTGTCAGTTAGCAAAAAGTCACTATCTCCCTTTATACACTTCTGAGTTTACATCTATTGCCCTATTGTCGGGGTGGGGTGGGGTGGGGTGGGGTGGGGTGGAGTGGAGTGGGGGGGTGGGGTGGAGTGGGGTGGGGTGGGATGGACTATTTCTGTTTTTTCTTTTCTTTTCTCAAAGTTCTTGCAAAATGCAGATTTTCGTTTAACTGGATATTATTTGGACAGGCCAATCTGTGTATCATCTTCACCTTCACCTTCTCGGAGGACGTCAAATGAACTGGCCACCGGGTTAACATGAGCATCATGTGTGCTGTCTTAGAAACCAGAGACCCTAATGCCGTTAGGCACACTTCTTTAATGTCGTAACGATGAAAAATGGTTGGACACTTATTTCTGAATTTGAGGGAAGAAACTTATGCACTTGATCCCTATATCATGTACTTCAAATGAATGACAAGTTTTTGTGATTGACATTTGATTGCTTAAAATGCTATTGTGTATTAGGAGGGCAAGAACCTCAAAACACCCAAAACCACTACACCTTCGATCTCTAGCCAAATGTAGCACTCAGAATAACTTTTATTTCTACTTGTATTAATTGAAGAACCAAATCTTCTGGTATGATCTTTTGAAGCATTTTTGTGAAAGAGAAACCAAATCTTTTGGTGTATGAATTCCGTTGTAGATTGTCTTTGATGGCGATGCAATTATCTCTCTTAGAACTAGAAGTGCTTGCACTCTTACTTTGGTACGTTCTCCCTTTAATTTTAAATCTAAATGCATCGTTATGGAACTTTTTAATGACATTATGAGTTTTATAGCCACAGAGAGCTAACCTTCTCGTCTAGTATAGATAATGAATGAGTAAGAGTATTTTTATCTTTTATGGTAGATTGTGAATGTTAGATCTTGTTGCAAGCATCTTGTGTTGTTTCATTCTCTTTAATTTTGTTGATTGTTAGCTTGTGTTGAAGTTGCCTCTCAACACCTGCACTCACACACTTTGTTGAGATTGAAATGACATAGTTGATGTGGGAAAATAATATGGGCTAATGCACAACTTTAGCTTGGGGAAAATAAAACCCAAAAAGAGGTGTGGAATTTTATAACAATATCACATGTGCAATAACTAAGGTTGAATATACGACATGCAATCCTGAAATCCGATAAATGATTGTTCTTGTGTATCGTGGAATTCATTTGAAGGGGGATAATCAAAGAATTTTCTTTGGTAAAACAAAATGTCTCTCATTTCTCCATCAAATCGAAACTTTTTTTTTTGTGTCCAAAAGAATCTTGTTATATTGTTTTGAAGGATGCACGAATCCTTTGAATCCGGTCCCGCCAGGTCAAAAAAAACTTCACATACACTAATAATAAAAATTGTAAGTTAACAATAATCTTTTATTCATTAAAGTAAACGTTCAGGATTAAACGAGGTTTTCTTCTAACAAAGATAAGAAATATAATTATTGTATAAAGCAAAACCAAGTGACTTTACCGAAGAAATCGTATTAAAATTTGTCGCGAGAATAAAAAAAAGAGAAAATTAACTCCTCAAATGAGAATTCCCTCTCAAAAAAAAATGAGAATTCAAATTTCGGATGGAACAACAAGACTCCACAAAAGGAGAACAAAGTCCACATATAGGACAAAAAATGACACTAATACACATTTATTGGTGTTGCTACTTTTCACATCATCAAAAATCATATCTTGCTGTTAAAAAAAATTTGTTATCATCCACGCACATTAAAATTTAAAAAACATCGTGTAAGGACATCTAGCAAAAAAAAAAGTGGATGATTTATAAAAATATCCCAATTAATCATTCATTTACATACCATTAGGGTCTAACCGGGCTTCCAATGGGGAGACCCGGATTCGAGTCCCGTTTAGAGCATAGTTTAGGATGAGTGCGTGTATATTTCGTCTCGGAAAAAAAGAAAAAAAAGAACACAAATAAAATCCTAAAAAGAAGTTAACCCCCCTGCCGCCGGAATTTCAAATTGGTAGCAATTTAGTCCCCTAACCGTATATTTCTGTTCAAAAAAATGTACATTTTTGTTCCATTTTTTGAACACTTAATGGATTTGACGTTGGGTAAAATGTAGGTGTCTTAAAAGTGTAACATTAAATAATATAGTTATGGGACTAAAAATGTCAATATGAAGAACAAACTTTTAGTCTTACTTATTCATTGTGGGTTGTGTTATGTTTTCTCACTTACATTATCTTGAGCTGATTGCAGGCTGTTACAAACTTCTGGTTATTCTATTGACCTAAAAATGATCCTTCAGTAATGAGGCGAGCGGTACTTGATTAACGTGTCATGAGATTATTACTATTATCATTTTAGTTTCTGATTCAAAATATCGGTTTCGAATCATTGCCGAATGATTCGGATCGGACAAATGGGAAAAAATCTGACTCGAGTCATTACATAAACTCACACGGAAATTTAAACACATCTGTAAGGATGTCTAACAAAAAATAATAATAGTTTATACATGTTCATCATAAATGGATATGGCCAAAAGGAAGAAAATACATATATTTGATAATGGAATATAGTTTATCAGTGCATCTCTGAAAGAACCTTCCTACCTGTCTTTACCACTTTAGATAATCTGTTTCCCATCTTCCATTGACTAAGCTTAAAATTTGTATTTCAGTAATATGTGCAATTTTTTGGTAGCCATCGCTTTCTTTGTTAAGACTTCGCAAGCAAATTTTTGGTAGCCATCTTCCACTCTCGTATGCATTCCCCGCAGATCTAAAGTCTGGAGCTTTGTTAAATATTGTATATCCTGAGGTAACTCTTCAATCAACTTGCAGTTCCCAATTTGCAAGGTCTCCAACTCAGGAAGTGTCCCTTTCTCAAATGTCAACAATTTCAATCCAGTTAAACCAACGAGCACTAGGTTCTTGAGCTTTTGAAAGCCTCCCGCCTTAAAGTTCAATGTATCCCCCATATATGCTTCAAAAAGTTGAAGATCAATCAAATTTGGCATATCTTCAAGACACCCAAGAGGATTTTCTCTTAAACAGCTATATTCCAGAAATAGTTGTGACAAGCCATGACAGGAAGGAACCCAATTTGGAATCTTTACCAAACGCCCCACAAAAGTCAACCGATGAAGAAACTGAAGATTTGAAGAAAGGGAATAATCCAAATCAATAATCTCGTTTCGTGTTATTGCTCGAATATGTAGTACTACAAGATTGGTTAGTTTCTCAAGGGAAGAACATAGTGCCCTTCCATTCTCTCTTGTGACCTTCGTAATGCCAAGACTCCTCAGCTGTGTGAGCTTTCCGATTTCCTGTATGACTTTTTCACTATCTGCCTCAATAAAATGCAAATTATGTAAGGAAACAAGTGCTCCAAATCCATATGGAGCTTTGAGAGCCGATAATGAATAATCGTCGACATATCTCCCACCTATCCCAAGATAGTTAAGTTTCTTGAGCATTATGATATCAGCAGGTAACTTTGTCACATTCGTGTAATTTAGAAACAAATATTCTAAGTTTTGAAGCTTTCGTATACTTCTAGGGATATTCGTAACCTTAGTTCCTTGTAGGTTTAGATAAGTAAGGTTAGACAACTTGAATACTTCAT
This sequence comes from Gentiana straminea, assembly GCA_036785695.1. Taxonomy (NCBI): domain Eukaryota; kingdom Viridiplantae; phylum Streptophyta; class Magnoliopsida; order Gentianales; family Gentianaceae; genus Gentiana; species Gentiana straminea. Next base: position 1,695,463 of record JAVUPR010000437.1, read on the forward strand.
CTGGAATAATGTTTAGATTGTAAGATTGCAAGTGCAACACCTTAAGTAATTTTGAAGTACCTTTTAAAAATTTTAGATAAAGACGAGTCGGATATACTTGAAAATTGCCACTTATGGCTTGTTATTATAGATCGGAGATGCAACAAGTGCGCCGCGGGCTCTTTTGGAAATGTGGACTCATCGACCACCAAACGTCTAACATTCTCCAGTTGTACAGAGTTTGCTGTAGAGGCTGCTTGTAAAATGTTGTATTCTTTGCATTTTGAGAGAATTATTTTGTAGGTAAGGTCATGGACACGACAATTTTTTATCTCCCCACCGGGGAGTGTGTCTACAACATGAATTAAGCTTCTACTTACTAGGTCATTGAGATACCTTTGAGCAACCTCTGTTGTTGTCATCCCTTGTATCACTTCTACGAACCCCTCCGACATCCACAAATATGTTAACTCTTTAGCACTCACGCTTGCGTCTTCAGGGAACATGCCCATGTACAACAAACAACATTTTAGATAGTAAGGCAAGTCATTATAACTAAGAAGAAGTATCTTTCTAACTCGATCAAGTTTTCCGTTGCCTTCTAGTTCACCACCAAGGCTACGAAGTACTATCTCCCACTCTCCTGGTTTACTAGTATCCTTCAATGCTAAAAGACCACCAATTGCTACAACACCCAGTGGCAATCCTTCACATTTATTCATTATGCTGCGTGAAATATTCACTAGATGTGGAGGACATTCACCTTCTCTAAATGTCCTTCTACAAAACAATTGCCAAGAGTCATCATCAGACAATGGCTCCATCTCATGGACATTGCCACGGAATTCATGGCAGCACGTTTTTGCTAAATCTTTTATCCGAGTGGTGATTATAATACGACTACCGCAAATATCATTAGGAAAGACATATTTAATAGAATCCCAATGGTCCAATTTCCATAAATCATCAAGGACAACAATATACCTTTTATTTTTGAGGAAGTCGTTGACAAATGCTCTCAATCCATCTCCATCCATGGAAACCACATCACTAGGGATGGATAATTGATGTATCAAGTTCTTTAAGGTATCCTGGATTGTGAACGTCTCAGAGATAGTCAACCAAGCATGGATGGAAAATTCACTTTTGACATCTGGTGCCTCATAAACTCTTTTCACCAACGTGGTCTTCCCTAATCCCCCCATTCCCACCACAGAGATAGCTTTTAGGTGGGATTCAGTAGTGAGGATTAAAGAAACGATCTCCCTTTTAGGGCGATCAATGCCTACGAGATCAGCTTCTCTAAGAAGAAGTGCATGTCCTCGAATTGGATGCTCCGAAATTCTGTTGGAGCTGCTTATTTCAGAAATCCCTTCAATGGATCGGTATCTCTGATGCCGAGCTGATATTTGCTCCACCCTATACTTGATGTCTCTTATCTTGGAGGAAATCTGGCGTCGGGATGGTAAATTCTTGACGGAAGTATACATATGACGAACATGGCCACGAAATCCAGCAAAGTTGCTTTGAGCGAAACGAAGCAGAAATTCATCAACAGCGTCTTCGGTGTCGTATGCAACTTCCAAGACTTGTTTGAACCATTCTTTTTGTTCATCATCTAAAACATCAGCATCTTGTTTTGCTTCAGCAATTCTGAGGAAAGCACGCATGCTTCCTAATTCATCCCGAATTTGTCGGACTTCTCTTTGAAGCCCTTCAATGAGTTTATACTCTCCAGTTAACAAGGTGTCCAATTTCTTCAGTAAAAATGATACAACAGCCTCTGCCATTTTTGCTCGCTTTGACAAGTCTGCACAAAAAATTTAATTAGAGGGAGGATGTGGTAGCTAATTGGCTGATTGGATGTTGATATTTATTATAAACGACAGGGTTGGATAGTTCTTAAGCTAATTGGCTAATAGGAACCAGGGAATAATAAGTCAAGTGGCTTGGGATTTTTTTTTCTTATCTTAATAATTTTATGATATTCATAAATAAAAATAATTATGTACACATTTTTTTAAAGACCAGTTGCAGTAGTTGCCGTGTGGAATAAGGCGCTGACAGTGTATGTTGGTTTACACAATTATATTCAAGGATGTTTCCTCAAAAAAAAGAAAATTATTTTCAAGGATGGAAATTTCCACATCCTTTGTGCCTGAATTGACCACCTCAAACGCCTCAATTGCTCTGATAAATCGACTTTTTTAAAGTTAATTCTCATATGTTATATTCGAAAAATTGATTGTTGACTCAAGATCAACTTTCTGAAAGTCGTTTAGTCCATGCTCGTCGGTGCAAGACCAGAAATTGGAACACATTGATTTGACCTGCTTATTCTCGTCTCATGCAAATGTATTTTGGTGTATTGGTTGAATCACGGTGGTGCAATTAAAAACTTTTTTTTCTCATCTATTGGATTCAAGTAGGAACACTACTATGTAATGGAAAAAAAAAACACAGTAATACATTTTGCAATAAATATTGAAGAAAAATAATACTATATCGTATAACTTGTAATAAAATAATTTAAAATTGGTGTGAAACCAATACTACAATAATACAAGGAGTGGACAAAAGAGAATAAACTAATAATAAGGATTTCACTTTCATCTCGCGTTGAAAAGTCTGCAACAAAAAAAAAATCTATTCTTTTTGATAGGTCTGCACAAAAATTTAGAGGGTAGTTCTTATGACAATTGGCTAAGAGGAACCAGATACTAAGTGGGGCAAATTGGTAAATCAGACCACTGTATATTCTGACAATTTTTTTCAGGTTCACCGTTTAAATTTGGAGGATTTCGTCTAAATACAGTCAAAACCGTCCATCTTTTGATACATTTCGTCCCAATCCATTCAATGGACAAAATGGAAGGAAACCGTCCAAAATTTGGACGCACCGTCCAAATTGTGAGGAATTCCGTCCAAAGTTAGACGGTGCCTCCAAATTTTGGACGGTTTCCGTCCATTTTGTCCAAAATACTAAAACCGTCCCAGTTTGGACGGATCCATTTGATCTCTTCGTCCAAACAGAGGACGCACCGTCTAAATTTGGTCGGAAACGTCGATTTTGAAACCCTTAATCTGTCTTCTTCCTCATTTCACAGCCTTTTCATCTATTCTCTGAAAAAAAGCGAAGAGCAGCCGATTTTGGACGATATAAACCCAAAGAGCATTTCAAGCTTTTCACCTTCGTGTTCTCAGAGCAAATTTGAACGATTTCACCATGGCTAATCCTTCGTCTTCTCAGAGCTTAGAAGCACCTAATGTGAGTGTTTACGGTTTAATATATTTGTTTATATTTGTATATCAATCTTGATTTCTTTTTTTTCTTATGTGTTTTTTTATATATAATGAAGCAAATTTAATCTGAATTTTTTGGTTTTGTATATATTTCCATATATGCAGTTAGTAAAACAATTATTCCATGAATATATGTGCATATTCGAGGGGCAGGAATTTTCGTAAACATTTAGAGGAAATTCAATAGTGTTATAGGGTTTAGGGTTTAGATTCGAATTCATTTATTGTATAATTATACGTATGATGAAGTGCTTCTTAGAAATCAAAATGATATGTATGATGTTTAGAATTCGAATGGATATGTATGAACATCAATAATATTTAATTAATAGCCTAGGGTTTATGGTTTATTGATGTTTAGGGTTTATTGATGTTCATGTAAAATTCGAAAATTCATGTGTAATTTAGAGAATTTCATGTTTCATGTTCAATAGTGCTATTTTATTGTTGGATTTGAATTCAATTCATGTATGGTATGATGAAATGTATGATGAGGTTTTTAGAAGTAAATTTATTTCTTTATTGGTTTTCATGTAAAATTCATTATGTGTGATAATATGTATGATTGTGTTATAATTTTTGATTTGATAATGTAGTGTAATTTATGTGTAATGTATGATAGTACGATAGTAGTATTGCTAATGACCTAATTTTGACAATGAGTAGGACTGATCACGGGGAGTAAAAATGCCTTTAGTATAAAGGCCCTTGAAATTATCGGTAACAAGTATGTGATTTAAAAAATTGAAACAAACAACAAATTAATGTTGTTTGAAAATACAAGAACGAATATCTCGAACTGAATTCCATAGTATGCCTCGGCCTGATGAGGTTCTTAGAATTGCATGCTTTCCCTAGGGTGTTTTCGATTCCTTCTGATCCGTTGTGTCATGCCTAATCCCCAGGCTTTGTATTGGGGCTCTTGGTAGGTAGCTCGTAGAAAAATTTCAGTAGGTCTACTCAACAGAGCATCTTTTTCTGTCCCCAACTGCCTGGTAAATCCTCAGCCGAAAATGAGGCACCCGTTAGATTGAAAATATAAGTTCTGTTCTGCCGGCTCCGTCCGGCATCTGTTCTCCTTCATCATCATCAAGTATTCTATGACGTTAGTAAAAACACTATTATCTTCTTCTCTTACCCCCTCTCTAACGTTACAACACAACACAAAACAAAACAACGATGTTTCGAAAAACAAAAACAAATGATAAGACATTTAGGTTATATATTTATATGTGTGTGTGAGTATAAGTATCCTGATTTATTAATAATTGTGTCATTCTTTTTGACAGACAATTATAAAAGGTATTGTGTGTGAGTGTGTGTGTTTCTACGATGTTAAGTTATGATATTTTTTATCTGTAAGTATATGTGAGATATATATATATATATATATATATATATATATATATATATATATATATATATATACTTACGGAAAATATCAAATCTTTACATCGCAAAAACACACGTACACACGCACACATATATAAATAGTATACGGTGTATATATATATATATATATATATATGTGTGTGTGTGTGTGTGTGTGTGTGTGTGTGTGTGTGTGTGTGTGTGTGTGTGTGTGTGCGCGGTGTGTAATTTATTTTTTTTGCAATGTTACGGTGTATATATATAGTATACGGTGTATATATATATATATATATATATAGTATAGTGTATATAGTATACGTGTGTGTGTGTATATATATATATATATATATATATATATATATATATATATATATATATATATATATATATATTGCAATTAAATAATCATGTGTATTTATAATCACTCGCGACTTTCCACAATTTGGGACACACGGAGAATATATTAATCCGCGTGATAAGGTGTTTGACACTAAATTGAGGTTCCATTCGGAACGAAAAATCTATGAAAAACTAGAATCCAAGTTTGTGCTGTATCCTGACGGCAATGGTACCTTGTTAACTAGATTGGAAGCATCAGTGTTTGGTCAGTTTATTAGACGGTATCGTGATAACTGGGCGTACAAAGGGAGTGTAATAGCATTCTTGTATTTCCAAATGGTTTATCCTAACCGCGCCGACGAACTTCATTTTAAAATTGGCGAGAAAAGAGTAAAGTTCAGCAAAAGAGAGTTTGCAATGACAATGGGGTATAGATTTGGAGATGCAAACGTTCAACAACAGCCAGTCTCATTGTGTTTTAAGGAGCCTTGTCAACTAAGAAGGTGCATCGGGACTGTCACGTTGACAAAAATCCTAGCAGTGATGAAGAGAAGGCAATGCGACAACGAAACCGTATATCGGATGGCTTTAGTGTATGTTATTTATGGCTTATTAATCGGACAAGACCCTGGAACTGTAATACCGACTCATATATTTTATATCGTCGAGGTCCTAGAACGGGTCAGAACCTATCCATGGGGGAGTATCTGTTTACTAACTTCATGTGAAACTGGCGTAAACAAATACAACACATACAGTTACTTGGGCCGAAAAGTGATGCGAAGGCGCTTCAGCCAACTGTATCCGGTTGTCTGTATGCGTTACAGTTATAGGCTTTTCATGCCATTCCAACCATCGTTGAGAAGGGGAGATACGCATTGTTGAGAGAGGGACATGAGAACGATCATCCTAGCATGCTGAGATGGAAGTGTTCGAACGGTGAGGTGTATTCCGATAGACTGGCCTCCAGTGTGTTTGTTGTATGGGTGAGTATCGTATTTTCATTTTTATCAATCCACATTTTAAATATATTGTATCTAAAACCGTGTTTTTTTCCTGTATTCAGGTAGGAATGCCTGATGATGTTCTGAGAACCCCCGAAGATAGGCAGTATGTAATTTCCCAAGGGTTGCCGGCGGCGGATGTTACGGCTCTACCTCGTCAATTACCGGTCCTTCCAGTCAGAAACACACCGACCCGTGCCTCTGGTCATGCCATATAACGTGAGCGTCCCGAAATTGATGAAGAGGACGCTCGACGTAGCCAGTCAAGGCGTACAGATTATGCGTCTACCTCCACAAACCTGCAAGGCGATGGCACTATAACCCTATATGTGCAGTTGGAAGCCCTAAGGCCAATAATTACTCAAATCATGCAACAAGAGCTGGAAAAAACTAACTCAGAGTTAAGTGTTGCGAAGACTAAGTAGGAAAAAGCCAACTCCGAGTTAAGAGATGCAAAGACCGAGCTACAAAAGACTAATTCCGAGCTAGGAGATGCGAAGGCTCCATTAAGTAAAACGATGCGTGGGTTAGCTCAAGTTAATGTTGAGCTGGGACGCATGAGAGGTGAACAGCAAAATATGAAGGCCGATTTGGGATATTTTAGAGCTGAACATGAAAATTTTGTTGATTGGTTAAAAATCCAGCACAGTAGATAGTCTACTTCGAAACTGAACGTAGAGAGGCCTAATCAACAAAAACCTCTCATACAGACCGCTGAGGATGTTGAATTCACCGCACCCGTGCCTGTTCGTTTGGATGGAGAAGCTGCCTCCGATGATAGTCCACCTCCGCAAACCTTCAACCCTGACGATTATATAGGTATTTTGTATTATTAACATAGGTATTTTATTGTTTGTTATCGTTAATTGAAGATCTCGATTATATTTGGTATAGATACTCCCGAGGCTACGACAGGGGCAGCTACTGCCACCAGCCAGGCATCGGTTGTAGAGCCTTAGATCGATTATAGTAAGTTATTTAATTTTTAATTTTGAAACTAGAAATTACATTGTGAAAAACTATCTAACTCAAATTCCATCTTGTTTATAGTAAGTTAATGTATATTGAATTTTGTATTATTAACATTAAAAATCTTATTGTTTGTTATCGTTAATTGATTATCTCGATTATATTTGGTATAGACACTCCCGAGGCTACGACAGGGGCAGGTACAGCCACCAGCCAGGCATCGGTTGTGGAGCCTGGGATCAATTATAGTAAGTTATTTGATTTTTAATTTTGAAACTAGAAATTACATTGTGAAAAACTATCTAACTCGATAATATATTGAATATTGTTTAGCTGCTGGTCCAACTGATATTCAATTGGGTAAACGAAAGATGGATGATGCAAATGACAGAAGATTGACAACCCGTCAGACTACTAACAAACCACAATATTGAACTGATGGGTCACACGTAGTCAGTCTGCCAGGTGCTAATAGATGGACACCATTGAAAAAGTTTCCGGTAGAGTTGGAAAACAATTTTTTCACCTGGTACGAACAAGAAAATCCACCTCCAATAGAAATTCTAATGGGCTACGCAGCTGGAACACATATTGTAGATTGGGCGGGCAAGGCTTGGCTCACACGTCTCCATGAGCAGTATAAAGAGTTAGACCGAGATGTATATTCTTGTGACTTCATGTTCATATTTCTGAAATTTTCATATTTCTGATTTCATTATCTCTAACTTCTTTTCGCATGTGTACAGCAAATCGAGGCTTGTTTGGACCTTATAAAACGCCAAATGGAAGCACATCCAGAATGCTTTATACCGCATATGACCATTGACTACTCTGATTCTCCTCATTTTGCGGCCAGGGTCATATAGATCAAGGAAAGACGCCTGACACAACGGAGATTCCAGATCATGCGATTGAGTGCATCAAGAAATGGGATGAAAACACCGTGGTGCACATTCCCTGGGCCATTACTCCTGGTCACTGGGCAGCTGTCCAAGTGTCTATTCCTGACTGGAAGGTTAGAGTGCTTGATTCTCTAGTGGGGGATGAATATAAGGGTATGAGTGATGTGAAGGATCGTATCAGAGCATTCGGTGTTGCGTTGAGGAGAGTGTTTGAGATGGATGCTCGTCTACCTGAACTCCTACAAATGCTTGATCCAGAGAAGCCTGCTATTGCGGTCAGAGTAGTTAAGGCTGATCAAGTACCTCAAATGCCAATCCATAAGTGTTATAAACTTCAAACTATTTATCATATTATACAGTTTACATTATCTTCTTATCCTTTGATTAAAAAAATTTACATTCTTTACAGGGGTGACTGTGGGGTATAACATGCTCAAGTTCATTGAGCATTTGTTGCATAAAGAAAAAGGTTACTATAATCAAAGTTGATAATATGCCGTTATTAAGGCATAAACTTTTTCTGCAGTTGTTTAATCAGTGCATAGATATGTAGGTACTTTTGGTGAATGTATAAGAACTTGGTGGTGTATAAGCACTTGGTGGTTGTAGATATATTTTGTCAACGTAAAGCGGCGTAATTTGTATATTAGATGTCTTGAAATCGTGTACGTCCAAAATTTGACATTTTTTTTGGTTTTATCTCGACTTATGGCGTTGTAATATTTATATTATAAATTTTGTTTGCTTTTTATATTATAAATTTATATCCCAGTTGATTAAGTGGTGGTGAGTTATGACCGTCCAAAATTTGAAGAATTAGGTTATTTCATTTATAAAATATACATAATTATCGATCAACTGACAAATATATTTTGTTCGAAGTAAGAAGTAAAAACAAACAATTATTATATAAAAAGAAAGATTGATTGTACTTTGGCTTACACACGGGGCTAAAATAAGATAACAATAAGATGACGCTTAAATAAACCAAGGTGATCATTAAATACGATAGCTGGAGTTTGCCAAACAATGTCATCCGTGTCAATTTTTGGTACCCCAAAGCTTCTGGCCATGGCCGTGATAAGAAATAGGAAAAAGATATAACCATCACCATGTCTCCCCCTCGCTATCCTGTTAACCCTATCCACGATGTATCTTCCCATGTTAACTCGATTGTATAAGTTAAAAAAACAAGTCTGATTGCTCATCGAAGATCGTCCATTACAATTGTGAGAAGAAAGAAACAATAAACAAGAAATCATACAACAAAAATCTGCAACTGTAACATAGTAAGTGTATTAATGGTGGAATACATCATCCTTCTCCTCACATGTGATCAGGACACCACCAGCTACAGACTAGCGACAAAGCATTAATTTATATTGTTAAAATAAAACATCTTCTTAATGAAAGGAAACATAGTTATTATCATAATACGGTTTGGTAAAAACGAACACACAATTTAAAATAAATTGAATGTAATGGTACATTCAAGAGTTATAATACTCATATAAGACATGAAGGTGGGGTAAAGAAAATCACAATACAAGAAATTTAAACTAACATACATAATAGATTACATAACAGGCAGGCAAGTTACTAATTATATAGGATGAGAAACGGAGCAAATGATGGGAGGAATGGTTCAAAGTGCATGATTATTACAATGCAACATAATTAAAAGCTGAAAATGGGAAACTGACACAACCAGCTAACAGGCAAACCAACGGCACCACCATTCATCATCGGAGCTTGATAAGGTAGGGGTAGAGGAACCACCGGGTGGATCATAAGGAAGCACACCGGAGCGAGGCCCACGGCTGGGGAAAAACTCATCACCAGGTAGGGAGGGCAGTTCAGCCACAAAGGTTCAAAGGTGAGAGATTAACCAGGTAAACGGAAGCGGCTGACACGGATTATGCTGAGAGCCAGCAAACCGGATAGCAGCCTTATGGTTAAGGACGCCCCAATCAATGATTGCACCAACCCAAAGGGCGTAGATGAGAAGAAGCTCATCATCAGAGATCTTTGAAAAGTGCGGCGAAGGCAGGACACACGAATTGATGAAATGTTACCATGCACGGGCGTCGCGGTCAAGAGCCACTGCGGTGTAATCAAAAGTAGAGCCGTATTTTCTCCGGACAAGGATGTGAATGGCCTTACAAAGGTAGTGAATGAAGTTGTTGCTGTTTTGTCCAAGTTTCATTGTACTTCGTAATGAATGTGTGGAGGTGTTGAGTCTTAGGAAATGGAGAAGACAGAATTGATGATACCGGCGTGGAAGGGCACTGTACCACCACGCATGGAAACGAAGTGGGTGTCGCTCACGGAGTGAAACTCAGAAAGGACTGCATAGAACTCATGTACCATGGTGACATTGACATGATCCTGAGGGGCGCGAACAAAACTGGTCCATCCATCACACGTGATGCGACCCTTGGAGAATTTGGTTAGTTTGCTCGTGTTTAAACCTTTTTCTATCTTAATAGGTGCATGACTAAATTAGTTGAGGTAACGGATATGGGCCAGCTCAGAACCATATTCGAAAAAGGATGGGGGGTCTTGAGGATAGATGTGCTCGGGGGAGTTTGGTTGGGAAGACAAGGCATAATGGGAATCGGGTGAGGAAGGGGTGTGAGAAATGGAATTAAATGACATGGTGGAAAAGGAATTTGGAAAGCGAATTGTAAATGATAATTTTGGGGTGAGGGTGGAATGAAATTATATAGAAGACACCCCAGTCAACAATGGCACAGTTTTCAACAATTCCCCCTGCCCCCTGCCCCGAAATCTTCCAATTTGGACGGTCATAACTCAACACCATTTGATGTCTAGGACCCGCCTATAGTGACACTGTACCTATGTGTCCTGACACTGTACCTATGTGTCCTGACACTGTACCTATGTATCCTGCCTACAGGCATAACTCACAACCACTTGACGTGTGGGACCCGCCGATAGTGACCACACATGACATCCCCATTCTGACACTGTACCTACGTTCCTGTTGAATTTTGTACGGAATCCGTCCAAAAGTTGGACGGATTCCGTCCTTTTTTTGTCAGTGAGTGAATTCAGACGGATTTCGTACTTTCAATCAATCAATGTTCCTATTGAATTTCGGATGGAATCTGCAAAATTGAGTCAGGGTACCACTCTGTCGGAATTGGACGAAATCCGTCACGTGACCCCACTGTACCACTATTCCCATCTAAATAAGGACAGAAAGGTTTCCTTTTAGACTGATCCGTATAAATTTAGACGGAATCCCTCCTAATTTAGACGGAATCCAATTAATACTTCTTTTGACTAGCCATGTTGTCCAGTCTGAAGACAAGACTTGACACTGTACCTACGTGTCCAACCTATAGCGAGGATATTTTTGAAAAAAGTGAAATCAAAGTGTAGTCAATGTCAAAACATAAAGCAATATCTACAAAATTTAGTCAGAGTCGGGTATTGTCAATCAATCAAGTGTGTGAAAATGCAATCCCGAAACAGACGGATTCCGTCCAAAATCTGGGTGTGACGTCAATATTGTGACGGAATACGTCACAATTTGGACGGAACATCCTTTCCAATCAATGCTTGTTTTGATTAGCCAAGTTGTCCGTCCAAAATTCAATAGGAACTTTGATTGATTGACAAGACCTGACCATGACCTCTTACGTCGATAACTATATATATACTATGAATTTTACACAGCCTATGTATGACCCTCACTTTTACTCTACCTTAGTCACAATGTCTGACTCGGATTCCCCTCCTACGAACATTCAGATTTTAAATCCTGAAAATGAAATTCTCCCGGAATGGCATCCTCATCGGCCTGTGACACTGCACGGTATACCTCATTTTTACGACGAGGATACACTGCTAAATCGGTTCACAATAGTCCAGGAGCGTCACAATTGGATTTGGAACTTTCAAGATAGAGCTATTGTCGGAGAGAGGAGAATTGAATAGGAGAGTCTACCTACCAGGATGAAGAGTCTCTTACGCAGAATTTCATCGGAGCGCCTCACAAGTAGTCCCGCACCGACCTCGATTATGAATCGATCAATTGTTCGTGAATTCTACACACTTGTCAGGTCAAAAATTAATGCATCGCACGATATCATACCAGTATCAGGGGTGTACAAATTACGTGGAGTAGATGTCTGCTTTACTTCATATTGGATCAATCGCTACTATCGTGTACCTGGAGTCGAAGCATACAATCTCTCATACTACAGCCCTTACAACGTTGAAGCATTCCAACGCCTGATTGAGAGGCACAAATATCCTAACGAATGGCTGCGTGTTATGTTCGAATGGATTGCTAGTAGCGTCTATGGTACCGTACACACTGTTCAACCGAGCAATGTGCTAAAAAAAATTTTGTACGCAGTCTTGAATCGTGAAGTTGATTTTGGACGTGACATCGTTGACAGGATTGGTAAAATATTGCTTAGCATAATTGGTGATGGTTATCTCTATTATCCATTTCTTATCACGGCTCTCGCAAGAGATTTTCATGTACCAGAGTATGACAACAATGACATTGATTAGGAAACCTCCCCTATCATCTTTAGTGACCACCCTTGGTTTGTTTTGGAGCTAGTATTTCAACTTGGGTTTTGGGATATGATTGACTTAGTAGTAGTAATATTTATTTTATAGTTTTTTGAGGGAAGTATTAATATTTTGTTGTTTTTAATTATGTGATTCGGGACAAAGAAAAAAAATTATGTGTTTCTGTTTAATGATGAATGTTTGTTTACCTTTATTGATGTTTCTAATTATTTCATTACTCTTTCTTTTTAAGTGTGTAAGCCAAGTTGGATACTTGTTGACTAACCACCTGTAGAATGATGGAACTCTCATTTTCACTCTCTGAATCTCTCTCTTTCACTATCAACTCTTGTCGTTTAATAAAAGTCATTTTATTATCTTCAATTGAATAGCATTTCTTATTAATTGGTTGATTGGTTGAGAAAGATTAAGCGCAAAAGCTATCAACGTCTTTTGGTTTTACCAAACCGTATTATGATATTATGTTTCCTTTCATGAAGAAGATGTTTTATTAAAAAATATATAAATTAATGCTACTTTTGAAAAATTCAGACGGATTCCGTACTTTTTGGTCAGTGACCGAATTCAGACGGATTCCGTACATTCAATCAATCAATGTTCCTATTGAATTTTGGACAGAATCCGTCCAAAATTTGGACGGATTCCATCCTTTTTGGTCAGTGAGTGAATTCCGTACTTTCAATCAATCAATGTTCCTACCAAGAAAACATTAATAGATACATAAGTGAGTGAATTCCGTACTTTCAATCAATCAAATTTTGGACGTATTCTGTCCAAAATTCAACAGGAACATAGGTACAGTGTCATAATGAGGAAAGTTGTAGACACGGAACATAGGTACAGTGTCATAAAAAGAAAGATTAATGGTACTTTGGCTTACACACGGGGCTTACAAACATTGAGATAAAAATTGCAAGTAGTGATACATTGAGATAACAATAAAATGACGCTTAAATAAACCAAGGGTGATCATTAAATACAATAGCTGGGGTTTGCCAAACAATGTCATCCATGTCAATTTCCAGTACCCCAAAGCTTCTGGCCATGGCCGTGATAAGAAATGGGAAAAAGATATAACGGACTCGACATAGTCCATTAGCCGAACCCAAGTTGAGATGTTTGCTCCTAAACAAACCAAGGGTGGTCACTAAAGATGATAGGGGATGTTTCCTGATCAATGTCATCATTGTCATACTCTGGTAAGTGAAAATCTCTTGCGAGAGCCGTGATAAGAAATGGATAATAGAGATAACCATCACCAACTATTCTAAGAGATATTTTACCAATCCTGTCAACGATGTCACGTCCAAAGTCAACTTCATGATTCAAAACTGTGTACAAAAAAGATTTCAAAGATTTCAGCTCATTGCAAGGTTGAACAGTGTGTATGGTACCATAGACGCTACTAGCAATCCATTTGAACATAACATGCAGCCATTCGTTAGGATATTGATGCCTCTCAATCAGTCGTTGGAATGCCTCAACGTTGTAAGAGTTGTAGTATGAGTGATTGTATGCTTCTACTCCAGGTACACGATAGTAGCGATTGATCCAATCCGAAGTAAAGCAGACATCTACTCCACGTAATTTGTACACCCCTGATGCTGGTATGATATCGTACGACACATCAATTTTTGACCTGAAAAGTGTGTAGAATTCATGAATAATTGATCGATTCATAGTCGAGGTCGGTGCGGGACTACCTGCGAGGCGCTCCGACAAAATTCTTCTTAGGAGACTCTTCATCTAGGTAGACTCTCCCATTCAATTCTCCTCTCTCCGACAACAGCTCTATCTTGAAAGTGCCAAATCCAATTGTGACGCTCATGGACTGTTGTGAACCGATTTAGCAGTGTATCCTCGTCGTAAAAGTGAGGTATACTGTGTTGTGTCACAGGCCGATGAGGATACCATTCCGGGAGAATTTCATTTTCGGGATTAAAAATCAGAATGTTCGTAGGAGGAGAATCCGAGTCATACATTGTGACTAAGGCGGAGTAAAGTGAGAGTTATACATAGGCAGTGTAAAATTAATAGTATATATAGACTTATCGACATAAGAGGTCATGGTCAGGTCTTATCAATCAATCAATGTTCCTGCTGAATTTTTGACGGATTCCATCCTTTTTGGTCAGTGAGTGAATTCAGACGGTTTCTGTACTTTCAATCAATCCATGTTCCTATTGAATTGTCATGGTGTCGACGATATTTTTGAAAAATGTGAAATGAAGGTGTAGTCAATGTCAAAACAAAAATCAATATCTGCAGAATTCAACAAGAACATTGATTGATTGAAGGTACGGAATCCGTCCGAATTCACTTACTGACCAAAAATGATGGAATCCGTCCAAAATTCAACAGGAACATAGGTACAATGTCATAATGGGGATGTCATGTGTGGTCACTATCGGCAGGTCCCATACTTCAAGTTGTTGTGAGTTATGCCTTTAGTCAGGACACATAGGTACAGTGCCAGGACATATAAATACAGTGTCACTATAGGCGGGTCCCACACGTCAAATGGTGGTGAGTTATGACCGTCCGAATTGGACGATTCCGTCCAAATTTTGGATAGATTCCATCCAATATTCAACAGGAACATAGGTACAATATCATATTGAGGATGTCATGTGACTAAGGTAGTGTAAAATTCATAGTATATATAGAGTTATCGACGTTATTTTTGAAAAAAATGAAATCAAAGTATAGTCAATGTCAAAACATAAAGCAATATCTGTGAATCCACGTGAAATGATGTGCCCCTGACTCTATGACATTGACTGGACAACATGGCTAGTCAAAACAGGCATTGATTGGAAAGGACGTTCCGTCCAAATTGTGACGTATTGCGTCACAATATTGACGCCACGCAGATTTTGCACCGAGGTCCGTTGTGGGATTGCACTTTCACACACTTGATTGATTGACAAGACCTGACCCTGACTTAATTTTGCAGATATTTCTTTATGTTTTGACATTGACTACACTTCGATATCACTTTTTTCAAAAATTTCGTCGACACCATGAGAATTTAACAGGAACATTGATTGATTGAAAGTACAGAATCCGTCCGAATTCACTTATGACCGTCCAAATTTTGGACGCTCCCGTGCAAATGTGCACGAGTCATAATTCCCACCGACCTTCTCAATCAAAGCTTCTTTTGGAAAAAAATATATATATATTGACAAATCCTTTAACAACCATTCATCCCTCTCATTTCTCGTTTATTTTACTCATATAATCTCTTCTAGTGTTCCTTTCAATGGCTAACCTGCATGCTCCTGTGTTCATTTCCAATGAAAAAATTGATTTGTCGTTGGACGAGAAGTCTCTCATAAACCGTTTCACAATAGAAGATGAGAGGCGTGAGTACGTGACTAACTGGATGGCAAGAGCTGTCGTTCTAGAGAGGCGATTGAACATGGAGAGTCTTCCTAGTTTGATCAGCAAATTGTTCCGAGATAACGGTTGGTATGGCATCCCCCAAAGCCCATTAAGCTTTCATCACATGAATCGGTCTATTGTGAGTGAATTCTACGCTTGTGTAGCTATGACAGAGCTCAATGAATAGTGCATCACAGTGCGAGGCGTTCCTATCGTTTTGAATAATACATGGATATGTCATTCCAGAATATCCCCAGGGTTTGGATTTCTTTCTATTTCCGGATGTTCCTGAATTACTACAGCGTGACATGGCTGTTTTTATTGGGGAGACACATATGTGGGTGTTAGGTGTGATGCCCGAAAGACAATTTTGTAATTGTTTTATTTAATAAATGAAATGATATTATTATTCATATTTATTATTCTCATAATCACCGATGTGACAATAGTATTTACACTACAGAAAACCCTAAGTATATCGTTTATGTAATCACTTAACTCAGTGTATGGTATATACACGGGAGGATTGAGTTAGTGAAGATGTACTTAAAATACAATTAGCCCATAGTGAAGTTAATCGAGAGTATCGGGTCTCTCCTTTAACGTGCTATTAATGCGCCCATAACACAATAGGTGTGATTGTCTTATCCGGACTTTCGGTTAAGAGAACCTAATGGGGCATTTATATATGATAGATATATCATATAGAAATTTGGACCGATTTGATTAGAGTTCACGATATAATTCCGTAATCGAGAAGTCTTATCGAATAAATGGATGATCATATTTATGGATATATCTTAATCCCGAGGTGATCACGATCAACCGCTTGAATCGGTATGAAGTTTGACTTGACGGTTAAGGATTACACCGAGTCCGTGGTCCGAATTACCCCATCTTGGCATTGTCTTGGATTGAGTGAGTAGTCCGTGTTATCACGGATACGGAATCCATTCCTTCCATTTGTGGAAGTAGATATACGATTCCCTTATTTGTTAATCCTAGAAAGCGATCGATCCATGGAGTTCATATTACACTGATTAGCTACCAGTGAGTTGTATGAATTAATTGATCACTAGGGGGTTAATGGTAAATAAGGATAAGAGGTTCTAGAAAGGGTTAACGGTAACTTCCCGATTTAGAATGAACAGTCTATGGAGGATTAATCCATATGTAATGATTATATCAATGGACTCTTATTATTATTCTCGTGAGGAGATAAATATAATCTTATAATCGGAGGAGTGCAGTCACAGGATTATGGTGGCATATTCCTGTGATTGATTTATCGAATATAATTATTCTGTTCGTAAGATAATTATTTATTTGATTTATCGGAGCCGCTGATTATTAGTCCATGGTCCCCGACGTGCCTCCTAATTAGCATAGCTATTCTCGGACGTCGAATCCTAATAATATTAATTTAGTTCTTGTTGGACTTTATTAAAACGATATGTGAATTAATTGTTTAGTGGACTATTAAATTAGTTGGGCTAAATAATTAAATATGTGGAAAAGACATTTTCCATAATCTTGGCCCAATTATTGTGTTATGGCAAAATTAATATTGACTAGGTCAATATTAGAAATTTCGCCCCATGCTCTATTTTATGGAACAAGAAATTGTTTTCTTGTGTATTAATAAGACATGTGCATAAAATATTTATTGGATAAATATTTATGGAAAGAAATAAAGATAAATATTATTCTAGATTTGTTCTAGAATATTATGGGATTATTTTTATTTAATGGATTTATTTTAATTGCAAAATAAAATCCTTGGAGGCTAAGTTTTACTCTCCTATATAAAGAGAGTTCTCCCAAGCCTTAGACACAATAATATTTTCGACTTCTACCTCTTAGAGAGGAGAAGGAAAATTTCGGCCAAAGGGAGATAAGGGGAAAATCTTGGAGATTTTCCGGGTAGCATATCGGAAGGATTCGAGACGAGAATTTCCTTCCACCGGGAGTTGCTTGGATCACACGTACGGAAGATCGTGGTGCTCTTCACACCTTGTTCGTTCTTTTTATTGCGGTTCTTCAACTTGGATTTTGAGATCCAAGAGGTATGTTCTACAACCCCCTTGTAGATATAGATCTAGTTATTTTATTACGTGTAATTTATAGATCTAGATCCTTAAATCGCTTCCGTTGCGGATGGTATTACTAACAGTGGGAACGTGTGAGGCGTACCCGCCCTTCACCCTGGTCCGGGTACGGTCCATTCCTTACTTTCCTGATTATGTTTCTTGCCACCAATATGTATGGCAGGGTTAACTACACCACACCGACATTTGATTTGTACGCCTTTGTATATGCATCTATTACGTCATACTTCGACGTCGGATATTATATTCTCTAGGATTCGACAGATAGAAAAGGGGAATGCATGCGATGGATATATATTTTTCCCGTATCTGATCACAGCTATGTGCGTGAGGTCTGCCGGGGTGCCGGAATATGCTGAAGATGATGTGACATACGGTCATGATAACGTTATCACCTACGAAACTTTTAATCAAGATGACTTTTAAGTTTTATTTTTCCCCTGCAAGTCATTTCCATCAAGAATGAAGAAAGTTGTAGACTTTGTTGAAGTTGCATATGTTGCTTTATGATTTCAGTTTTTTCATTTTAGTATCATTTGTTGTATGATTTCTTGTTTTTTTTCTTTCTTTCTTCTCACAATTGTAATGGATGATCTTCAACGATCACACGAGGTGGTTCTTCCATCTACAGTAGAGAGGACTATCACATTGATTTGCAAAGAAAGAATTCAGGAACCTCCACATCAAGAAGTGGAATGATCTTGGATAACATCCATGCAATTTGGATGAGGTGGAGTCATTGGACTTTTTATTGCAAATAGTCATATTCTTTCAAACTTGCTGACTAGTTCTTTGCAAGAAGAAGAAAAGATGGCTCATGTGAAATACTGAGTCGGTGCCTGTGGTCCCGGAGTTTAAAGAACAATGAATGAATAAAAGAAGGAACACTTAAGAAATATGCGTGGGTCTCGCTCGCTGTCCCCCATATTATGGCGATTATTTTGCACCACACAAAATAGTGTAATTGTCCATCACAACTCACAAAAAGAAAGTTCAATGAAGAGACAAACGATGAACTTGAAAAAGAAAGACAACTATTGCAAGGGAAGCTGGAATTGAAGGAAGAAGAATATATGTTCTTGGAATATATAATCCGAGATGGAAGCAAAGTTGTAGACTTTGGTGGCCATTACATGAGAGAATCTAAAAGCTACAATGGTGATGACTAGTGCAATACCCATAAATAAAGTCGTTTAGTGTAACAAGTATCTATTTCGACCAAAAAGATGGTCTTTCTTTGGAAATCAATGTGATAGTCCCCTCTACTATAGATGTTATGCCCTGCATACATAGATCTACTTTCGTTTCGGTTTGTCTTATTTTGTTGGTGCCCAAAAAGTTGTGGCCGCATTCAAAAGTGTCAGGTAAATACATTACATATGGCGCATAATTACAAAATCTATAAGGGGATGAGATTGTTCCTTTATGACATTGATATGAAGTTGTTGTATGGCATATATAAAGTTGCAGCATGATGACAAAAATAGTAACGACCAACCTTTACCGGCAGAGTACCGGGTCGGAAGTACTATAGAGGTGAGCAAGGTCGTATCCCATGAGGAATCAATCGAATACCAAAGTCGTCTTCGTACTTAGTTTAGGTCAATCAAATGTTTGTTCATGGAAATTTATACTAAAACGATATTTAATCGAGAGGTAAAGAGAGAAAGAGGCATAGCCAAATCATGATCCAATTGAATACTTTCGACCCTCTAATCGATTATTGGGGAAAGGAAACTACCAACCAACCATCATAATGCTTATATCAACTCGTTTATGGGTTCAAACTTCTAAGATAGTACTAGACGCCATGCAACAACCTAGAACCCTTTGCCTGGTTCAACAGCCCGCCTTTAAGGATTTAACTGACTGGAACAAGATTAAGAACTAGAGCCGCTCGATTTACACCGACAAACCTCGTTACCCAATCGATCTAAACAACTCAGTCAATTGTAAATAACGATCTTAAAACCCCTTTTCCCACACCCCTTCGCAACATACATTTATAAAAGTGTTGTGTGTGTTCATGAACTAGGTGATCAAGCCAATTCCCGCATTAAGAGCAAGTTTTAAGACATGAATTCATCGAATTAACAACAATTAAACACTACCCATTCCCCAAACACATCAACTAGAGGGTGATTTCTTCAACTATCACATGGTTTGACTATGATAGAAATTAGCTACTCATTACAACTACAAAAGCAAGAATCAAAAATGAAATTAAAGCCATAAGACTAGAGGAAGAAACGAAATTGATTACCGATACTGTAGAAATTCGGGTCTAGATCAAGCTCCATCAACACCCATTGTCATATGGGGAAGAAGATGAACCAAAATCATACAAAATCCAAGATTCTTCAACTAGAAACTAAGCTAGATTAAGTTTAATCAAAGGGAAATTTGGGGTAGGAGTGAATTAAGGGGAGAAAAGGGGAAGGGGACGGAGACTCCGTATGTACATATATAATTAGATCTAATAAAGCTCATTTTTAAGCTGAAAAATCTGCTATTTTTGATGTTTACGGCGTGCACCGGAGGTGTCTCGGCGCACGCCGAAACATCTCTAGGATTCAGCACCTTCGACAAACTGTAGTACAATGGCAATATCTTCGCATGTAGAGCTCTGATTTGAGTGATTCAAGTTGTGTCGGAAATCTCATTCAATTTTCTACAACTTTCATGAAGACCACAAGTCCAGATAATGCACGTATCCAGGAGAAAAATGCAGATTAAGTGAACATATGGTGAAAGTACCAACCACTTTTGATCCGTTTCCATCCCCGGGCTTCGGTTATGCCACTCTAAGTCTCATGCCTTGTCTTCATGGCTTACGAGTCATCTATTTCTTGCATTTCCAAAGCACAATATAACAAGCATAATCCCGCAAGACAAATAGGGCTCGAATAGGGCCAAAACACCGTAAAATGATAAGGTTTTCCATCAATTTGATGAATTACCTCTAAGTGAGTGTTCAATGCATTTTGCCCTATAATCGGTCTAAAATTATCCAATATAAGGAAAAAGTGTCGTAAATAGGGGTTAAAACATGCACCGGAGCATAGTGAAGTTGACTCTCATCAACCACCCCCCACTTAGCGTTTGCTCGCCCTCGAGCAAAATGAGCGTTTTAAAAGAAAACAATGAGTCAACGTTACATGCGTAGGTCAATTTAATCACACATCCAAGACAATCGACGAGTAAATAAGTAAATGCATGCAACTTAACCACACCTTATCAAGCAAGCGGGATGTGTGTGTGTGTGTATAGCTTCTCCTACATTTATCATGGTTTACCGGCTTGGATTATGGACGCTTGGTTATTACAACTACTCCATAGGCTTATACTTCATAAGCATCTCCACTAATCGGGGCCAAACCGAGGCTAAGCAAGGTCAAGTAGGACTTGCAAGGTTGTAATGTTAGGCTAGGGACGGGGCTAACCGAAGGGAATTTCTGGGGAATAAACAACAAAGAGGTAAACATGAGCAAGCTCAATCATGCGGTGTAACAATACAAAATGTTGCTAGCTCTACCCTTCTTTAGCTCAAAATGAAACTGGAAACATGATCCAAGAAATAAAATGCCTTATCGCACTATGTCTCAAGTGTAACGAGGCAAAAATGTATAAGAATCATATTTCTACACTAAGGACTCACCCCAACACCAACATCACATAATATATCAATACATGAGTCCTAAACTACTTGGATTTCTTTGACTCAACCTTGTATTTACTTTTCATAACTTTTTTCTTTTCTTTTTTCTCTTCTTCTTTTTTTTGTTTTTTTTTGTATTTTTGGTTTCGAATTTGAACTTGAATTTTTATTAGGTTTGAGTCAAAAGCCATCACATACACATATAATGAATCGAGCTCCTACCCTACAATATCATAAAATAGCTTGTAATACACACCAACTCCTCTCAACATACACACCACTCTACCACCCCACACTTCCCTAAGCAAGTGTGAAAAAGAAAAGAAAAGATTAAGCTCAACTCGTAGGTTGTTCAAGGGAATGTAGACCACAAATAAGGCTCGGGATTGGGAAATTACGGGCTAAATATGAACGGCAAGTGTCGGATGGGGGTCTAACCATCCTACCAAGGCTTAGAGGGGCTACTGTGGAATATGTCACAGGATGGCTATTTGGCTCTGGTTAGTCAAAGAAACACCATAACTTTCATCCCAAACTCTACCAAGGTCGGCCTTTCTATTTCATCTCGAAGTTAATGATATGAGTTCTAGGTAGCCGAATTGTGCCTAAGTCTACCATAATCAGTCACTAGTTACCATGGTTCATGAAATTGAAGCTATACGTGCGTGAAAATCCCGTACTCAAGATAAGGTAGTAAGCCAAGCAACATGCATTTAAACATTCACTAAACCATTTATCATATCAATGTGAAGGCTCAACATACGAATGCAACATTAATACCATAGAAAATTTTAAAAATTGCTCAAATTTTACTAAAGTAATGACCAAACGATAAGCATACAACACAACGGCTACAATCAACAACGAAGCACAAATCATAACTAAGCCTACCACCGCCCACTTTAAATGCAACACTGTCCTTAGTGTGTGAATGAAAAAGGAAAGAAGGTTTAGCTTAACCCGGCAGAAAGGCGCAAATGAGTGCATATGACATATCCACGAAGTTCCACTCGTAAAGTTAAAGCCATGAAACCAAGAAACATGAAAACGTATGCACGGGGAACAGCCACCGTGCCTAAAGCAAGCAACAGATATCGAGATATAGTCAAAGACCGCAAAGTCACATACACGATCATTGTATAACCGAAGGCACCGAACTCGAATCACATGAGATGAAAAGATAATAAAAAGTGAAACAAACATCCATGCATAAAATATGTGCCAAAATGATAACAACGGATCAAAGAAGAACCACTCAAAAGCGGTACCAATATCCCCCAAAGTATAAACCTATACCACTCCTAGCACAAAAACTAAACCAAAAACAGAGAAACGGTGGGTTGCCTCCCCCGAGCGCCTTTGTTTTACGTCATTGGCTTGACTTAATAAGAACTAAAAGAAAAGCAACGGAGCATGAGTGGAGTTAAAGAAAAAAAATTGCACATCTTTTGCTCAATAGCCTAAAGAACTTGGCAATTAAAATAAACTTCCATCCACTTTTATTGAGAACAAAAATAAAAACATCTACCTAAAACATTCTAAGTTTAAAGTCCTTAGTTCGACTTTCTACCCCAACAATGCTAAGGATAATTATACCAAAGGAGATAAAACCGTTGCGTCTCCCTACAAAAATCAAAAGAATTGAGCACACCCTTAAAATGGGGCAAGACAAACAAGGGGCTCAATCCCCACCACCAAGATTGGTTCAAGAAATTCATCGTGCAACACAATGAATTCAACTTCCCCGAATGAGTGCATAAGTCAAGTAACAAAGATCCAAACACCAAGAAATAATATTTTGGTTCAACCACAACATCAACATATTCAATGTGATCCACCACCACAATTTTTTCATTAAGGTTCAAAGAAGAAGAAATAAATGATTCACTTGTAGCATGATTCGTACCTTCTTCATAACACTCGTGATGGGTGATTACCTCAAGAGTCGATGGTGGAGCAAATGAAATTTCATCATTTTTAGCACTCATCTCAACCTTCCTCTTCTCAATCAATTGCTCTACCCGGTACTCCAAGTTCTTTAATGCCAATTGAAGAGTAGTAGCATTCATTTTAACATCCCTCAACTCCTGGCCTTGCTCTTGCAAAGTCCTGTTGATTTGCTCCAATAACATATCGGTCGTACACTTTTATGGAGGAGGAGGTATTTCTGAAGGTTGAGCATATTGCAAATAGGCTTTGGTGTGTTGAAACTGAGAACTTGATGGACTCCCTCACTCATTGTTATATGGTGATGTGTATGGGTTGAATTGATAATATGGTTGGAATCCAAAACTCATACCACCAAAATTAAAACCTCCAAATGAGTAGGGAGAAGATCCCTCATAGCCATATGAATCCATACACTGTAATTCAAGGGAAAAACAAGAACACAATCACGGTATCCAGTCACCACCACTACCGTAGTAGATGGTGTGACTCTTCAACAAAAATCCAACATCAAGAAAAAAACCAAAAACAAATAGAACAACATAAGCCTCAGTCTTCAAACAACTTATGAGATATCGATTTGATTCCCCGGCAACGGCGCCAGAAAACTTGATGACCAAAATAGTAACGACCAACCTTAACCGGCAGAGTACCGGGTCGGAAGTACTATAGAGGTGAGCAAGGTCGTATCCCACGAGGAATCAATCGAATACCAAAGTCATCTTCATACTTAGTTTAGGTCAATCAAATGTTTGTTCATGGAATTTATACTAAAACGATATTTAAACAAGAGGTAAAGAGAGAAAGAGGCATAGCTAAATCATGATCCAATTGAATACTTTCGCCCCTCTAATTGATTATTTGGGAATGTAAACAACCAATCAACCATCCTAATGCTTATATAGACTCGTTTATGTGTGCAAACTCCTAAGATAGTAATAGACGCCATGCAACAACCTAGTACCCTTTGCCCGGTTCAACAGTCCGCCTTTAAGGATTTAACTGACCGGAACAAGATTAAGAATTAGAGCCGCTCGATTTACACCGACAAACCTCGTTACCCAATCGATCTAAACAACTTAGACAATTGCAAATAACGATCTTAAAACCCCTTTTTCCACACCCCTTCACAACATACATTTACAAAAGTGGTGTGTGTGTTCATGAACTAGGTGATCAAGCCAATTCACGCATTAAGAGCAAGTTTTAAGACATGAATTCAACGAAGTAACAACAATTAAACACTACCCATTCCCCAAACACATCAACTAGAGGTTGATTTCTTCAACTATCACATGGTTTGACTATGGTAGAAATTAGCTACTCATTACAACTACAAAAGCAAGAATCAAACATGAAATTAAAGCCATAAAACTAGAGGAAGAAACGAAATTGATTACCGATACTGTAGAAATTCGGGTCTAGATCAAGCTCCCTCAACACCCATTGTCATTTGGGGAAGAAGATGAACCAAAATCATACAAAATCCAAGATTCTTCAACTAGAAACTAAGCTAGATTAAGTTTAATCTAAGGGAAATTTGGTGTAGGAGTGAATTAAGGGGAGAAAAGGGGAAGGGGACGGAGACTCTGTATGTACATAGATCTAAAAAAACGCATTTTTAAGCTGAAAAATCTGCTATTTTTTTATGTTTACGGCGTGCACCGGAGGTGTCTCGGCGCACGCCGAAACATCACTGGGATTCAGCAGCTTCGACGGCCTTCAGTAAAATGACAATATCTTCGCGTGTAGAGCTCCAATTTGAGTGATTCACGTTGCTTTGGAAAGAACATTCAATTGTCTACAACTTTCATGAAGACCAAAAGTCCATAAAATGCATGTATCTTGGAGAAAAATGCAGATAAAGTGAACATATGGTGAAAGCACCAACAACTTTTGATCCGTTTCCATCCCCGGGCTTCGGTTATGCCACTCTAAGTCCCATGCCTTGTCTTCCGGGCTTACGAGTCACCTATTTCCTGCATTTCCAAAGCACAATATACCAAGCATAATCCCGCAAGATAAATAGGGCTCGAATGGGGCCAAAACACCTTAAAATGATAAGGTTTTCCATCAATTTGATGGATTTTCTCTAAGTTAGTGTGCAATGCATTTTGCCCTATAATCGGTCTAAAATTACCCAATATAAGCCAAAAGTGTCATAAATGGGGGTTAAAACATGCACCGGAGCATAGTGAAGTTGACTTTCATCACAACACCATGTAGATATAACATTCAACCCAGCGGAATAATAAAAATGTCTGTTACAATCCTGATGGCTTAAAAAATTAACATCAACACATGCTGAAATAGAGATTTATTCAATGAGGAACAACTGCACGAGTCGGACATCTATTCCTTCTGTGTCCGGGGTTACCGCAATTCGAGCAATTCCTACAGGAACCTGGGTTTGTCCTCTCGCAGGCATCCCGCTAGTCCCAGCACCGGGAGGCTCACCTTGAGAAGGAATCTCAGGGTCCTGGGTCAGCCCTGCCTAGCTCCCGTACTCTGTGTTTCTCCTCCTTCCCTCACTCTAGGCTCAGGCGGAGTGAGGGAAGGTTGAGTTCTAATCCATTCGGGAAGAATCCAATCATCCTCGACTGGAATAGGGAAAACGTGTCCTTCATATATACGTTGGAAACATGCAGCTTTGTAGTAATGAGAACAATAATTGTAGGCACTCTCGCAGTGCTGACTTATAGCAGCGCAAGCATGTACGCAAGGTAACTCAAGTCCCTGAAACTGCCGTAATAACATTTCTTCGTAATCATATTTACCTTTGCACTAGTATAGTGTCCCCAACTTGAAACTGGTCCCGGTCGATCCTGTGCAGTGTGAAACTCCTTCTGGCACGCGAAACATCATTCAAGAACTCTTCAGGTACATGGGCTAACATGGTGAGACACGATTCTGCAAGTTCTCTCCTCTCACAATACCAATGCTGCAACACTCCCCTAATGTGGTCAAAGAGATTCACGATATTCACGATATTCATCTTAAATGCATCCCTGATGACGTTGTTAAAGCTTTTAGCATAATTGCTTGTCATTGTTGCGTAACGTGTACTCAAAAATTGCAATCGTGCCCATTTGTCGATTCCAATCTCCTGTAGGTAACGCGAAACTGGTTTGGTTGGGTCTCTATCCATCTCTATTATCTTCTAAAATAATATTTTGAATCGCGTTTCCGAAAATGTATAAGCAGCTTTCCAGAAAGTGTATGGACAATATCCCGTGCTCCCGAATTTTCTATTCAAGTTCATGACGATGTGGTGGTAGCAGTAACCATGGTAAGCGTTTGGAAATACATTCCTAACGGCTCAAATGATGCCTGGGCCTCTATCTGATATAAAAACCAAGTCACTACGTTCTCTGATTATCGACTTCACGTTTTCCATGAAATACGTCCACTCATCAAGGCTCTCTCCGTCGGTCTCGACAAACGCTAACGGAAATATATAGTCGACCGCGTCTACACCGACAGCTACTAACAATGTCCCCTCGCATTTTGTTTTCAGATGTGTACAACTAAGATAGGCCGACAGTACTTAAACCCATCGATACTAGAACCCAAAGCCATGAAACAATACTTGAACCTGCCAAGCGCATCAGGAACAATGCCTGTGATGGTTCCAAAATTTTCTTGCTTCAACATGTAAAAGTAGGCGTGTAATTTAGAATACGACATTTCTACTTTTCTGCCGATCAATTCCAAGGCTTTCTGTCCACATTGATAAGCACTTTGATAATTAAGGTCTATGTTGAATGTTTTTTTGACCTCAGCCTGTAAAACTTTTGTCGTGAAACCGCTGCCGAGTTTTATGAGGCTATCCCTTACGAAACGACCTATAGGTCCGGGCTTGTCTTGTCTATGATTGTCAGTCAATCGCTCCAATCCACAAGTGTGGGTTTCAGTGTATGCGGATATCTCAAAGTTCATGCAACGTTGTCCGTCCCTAGCGTCCACATTCGAATCAACAAACTTCCTACCGACAACCTTCCATTCGCATTATTCCGAAGTATAACATCGTAGTTTTAACTTATCCTTGTCAGACCTAACGAGTTTCCACATGTAGTCGTGTTTCAATGCATGGTAACTCATTTTATCCTTCATATCCTCCTTGTCTCTATACTTTTTACCAATAAACAATACATCTGGATTATCGGTCTGAAACGTCCCAGCACGTGGACATGGAGGAATTTGGGAAAGCTCCATTCCAGACCTGAAATGAGCACCTCTATTGCGATTAATACTTGCCATACTAAATGTGTGACCAGTGTCAGGGTTCTGTTGCAAAGGTGCTGTCAGATAAGTCATGAAAGATCCGCCGATAGTGAGGCCCGCTTGCATCGGTGCTTGCATCGTTGTTTGCGTAAACTGCTGGCTTGTTCCATCTATGTGGAGATTATGACTAGTCTGACCAAAATTATTCCAACATGTCCTAGCTTCAGTTATTGGTTCACGCCTCATACCACTAGTTTGCTGCCTATATGTTTAGGGCTAAATTATAGTGATTTTCACATATATATTATACATCAATTTCCCCTATATATGTATTCCTTTCATAGAAATTGAGCTATATATTCAAATATTGAGTGAATGGTGATTTAAAGAGTTAAATATGAAAACGTATCAATTTATACGATTATTTGATTGTTTTATATGGTTTTGGATATTGTTACGTTTTTGTGGTGTTTGGATGCAATGTAGATACATGTTTTTGACTTGGAAGAGGATAAAGATGGAGATAAAGCTTGGAATGAAGCATTCAAGCAGCCGAACTTCCGATGCAGTTCTTGATATGATATAAAGTGATTTGACTCTCGACCTCAAGAGAAGATTTGTAGGGCTTGAAGAGAGGATTCTACAGGATCTTGAATCACTTCATTCCGACTTATGAGGCCCGAGATATGAGCGTTACAAGTTTGGATGCTGTTTCTTTGAAACTAGTGGAAAATCCCGAAAACGACTCGTAACACGACGGGCTAATCAAAAAGGCGTTTTCTGAAGAAGAGTCCTTAATGAAAGTTGTAGAGTTTTCCGAGAGCTTAATTATGACATTCGGATCATAATTTTTGGAGGTCTACAACTCAAGATATGAATTTTAGAAGTTGCAGAGCAGAAATTCAAAGAAGTTAAGCTGCAGCAACATCTTCAAACGGGCGTTCATGGTGTTAAACGTGCGTCCAGGGAGCTAATTTACATACAGAGAGTTCAGACTGCATGTGAACCAGCGTTCACTCTCCGTCCAAGACTTCAAACGAGCGTCCTACAAATTAGACGGGCGTCCAGACCATTATTCAGCAGAACCGACCTCCAATTCAAGCAGCCGACATATGCAATTTTCCTAATTAGATTAGGAATTATCAATGCACAGCCGCCTTACTCTTTTTCCTAATTTAAAAAGCAATAGCCGACATTAGCATCTATATAAAGCAGCAGCATATCAAACCCTAGGAACATCCGATAATTCAATCAAATTAATTCAGCGGCACATTACGGCGAAAGCAAAGCGGCGGCCGCCGTTTGAGGTTCGGGGCCGGTCACCCGAGCCTTGTGCTCGGGTGATCCGGGGTTAGATTAGATGTAGTTTTCTTCTGTTTTTCGATTCATGAGATCATCAATGTACCAAACCTTGTGAGTTTATTTATTTAATTTATTCAGCCTCCCGTTTTATCTTCATGATTTATGATTCGTTTTGTATCTTTTCTATGTTTATGATGCCATGTGATTGAATCGGAAGATTAGTTTACTATTGATAGTTACAACATACGGAAGTTGAGTAACGTTAGATCACCATAGAAAGATAGGATCTTTAATCATTAATGATGACAAGTTAATCGGTTAATTTTCTAGGTTGTTAGATTCAATTATACGAAAGTAAACCCGAATCTACACCCGAGTTTTGTTTGGTAAATCGGTCTCAACACTCGAAAGATGAGAGATAGATAATTGAATTCACCTAAGAAATTAGGGATTCATAGCTTGAGAGATAAATTCGCTAAGAGATTAGGAGTTTATGTCTTGTGGAAAGGTGAAACCACAAATTGAATTAGAATCATGAATTGAACTAGGATTGAGATCACATAGGTTTGTGCATTATTTGATCCCATGTCTTTAGATTAGATTGTTTATTTTATTCCTTCGGTTAGATTATTTGAATTATTTTTTCGTTTCTATGTTTTGTCTTTCGTTTATTTGTTTTCTTGAGTAGCAATTGGTAGGATTAATGGATTAGATTGAACATACCTTTTCCCTGTGGATCGATACCCGTACTTATCAAACTTTACTGGCAACAACCCGATGTTTTGGTCGGTTAGGAGTTAGTTTTGCATGGTAGTATAGGTTTATAAATTTCTTTTGTTTTTAATGATGCAAAATCTCCGCAACAAAAGTGGCGCCGTTGCCGGGGAATAGGTGTCATGTTGAATCTAGTTTTGTTAGTTCTCGATTTTGTTACGTTTTATTTTTGTTTTTAATAAAAGTAGCGTATACCAAGTTGAGAGTTTTTATTTTGCCGTGTTTCGATGACCGTTAGGTTAAGAATGTGCAAAAGTTTTTTTTACTCAACTTGTTTTACGTGAAGTTTATATGTTTATGTGTTACCTAGTCTAACCCCGTGCTTAATTTGATAAGGCCGCCTTGCCGTGATCCGTGTTGCCGTGTTGTGTTCATAAGTATTTAGGGTTTTCTTTGTGTTTTTCTTCGTCCGTGCATTCTTGTTGTATGGACGAGCGTACGTTCGTTGGACGCCCGTCCCGTTCTTCATCTACAGTGAACGAGCGTTGGGAAGTATTGGACGCTCGTCCGTTCAAATATTTTCAATCCCGTTCGATTTAGAGGACCGACGAGCGTCTATACTTTCTGAACGTCCGTCCGGTCAGTTTTCAAGGCAGACGAGCGTTTGTTTTGATGAACGCTCGTCCGGGGCTGAATTGCAGGTGAACGCCCGTCTGTTTTGCTGAACGCCAGTTCATGGTCCAGGTTTTTCTTGATCTCATTCTTAATGCTTTATTTAACTTGGATGTTTTCATACGAGCTTCTGTGGCTAATTGATGTTTACATAGATGTCCTGAACTTATAAGTTTTTACCTTTCCATCTATGAATCCATGTTAAATAACTGATTAATTTTTATACACATGATTCGTCCAAGCATGTTATAGTAACTGTCGGTTTTCGTAATGCTACCATTGCATCTTATGAGTTATATCTGTTTAGTATAGCTAACTGTCGGTTTCCGTAATACTACCTCGTTTTTATTTTATTTTTAGGATTTTTCACGTAGATTGCATTGTATTGCATTTACATGTAATTGCACCTAGCCTACTATTTTGTAATATTTCATGTATGTGTTTTCCATCTTTATGTGAGCCTGAGTTGAAAAATCTCTTCGACTTTCTTTTCCTGTGCTTTATATGTTTTACTCCCCTAGCCCCGAGGTATTTCATGTTTGTTCAAGTGTGCAGGATGTTTTCGTTAGCAATTGTGCGTTTCAGACGATATCAGTTTTCCGGTGGATGGTCCACAGTCTCCTGGATTCGTCAAGCATTTCTGGGTGAGGTGCACCCATTCCAGACTTGCTTCTTTAGAATTACAATCAGCTAAGTTCTCTTTTCTTTTATTTTGCACAACATGAGGACATGTTGCAATCTAAGTGTGGGGGAAGGGATAGATGGTTTATGTATCTACGTTCATTTGCTTAATCTATTATATTTCTATGAAAAGTGCTAAATTTTTCAAAGGATTGTTATATCCCGAGTAGACAAAGCATATCTTTGCTTGAGTTTATATCATTTTTGCTATATTCTGTATATTTAGTAATTTTAGTTGTTTCACCCGACACTCTTTTTCACATGCCATAGTAAATGATGAGCTAAATGTTGAAAGCCTACCCCATTTTAGTTGGAGATTTTTTGATGATTATAGCATGTTTCTTTGCTTATGTACAATTCTTGAAAAGTTTAGTAGTTTGTATTCTAGGATTAAAGTATGACATACCGTGAATATCCGTAAGTTTGAATGTGATAAGTGAAACGTGATTAAGTCTTTGCAATAGTAATAAATTGTTTACTTGAGGTGTTATGCTCGGTGGTCCGTGCTACTAGAAAATAATCTTTTCCACCGCCAAACCGTAAATCTCTAAGTAAACATAATTGTAATTGTGTGTGTGCGGAAGTCGGTTTATGATTTGGGTGCGGTAGGGTGTACCACGTATGTCCTATTCCACTATGATGACCAAAAGCTCACGACGGTCGGTTTATAGCCGCCTTATGATTGGAGTAAGGTAGGGGATTATCTTGAAATGTCCTATTCTGCTATGAGGGCAAAAGCTTATTCTGATGTGTGTTAGAAAAGTGTGAAAAAAGTGAAAATATTTGAATATATTATTATGAATAAGTAAAGACTTAGTTATCGTTAATCTTATCCCCAGTATAAACTGAAGGATATGTTGTAGGGATTATCCTCTGAGTGTGTCGGAAATATTTTTAGATACTCTCTACTAACTTTTTCGAGTTTGTATGTTTTGTAAAGTACATGTTATGGTTTTTGAATATTTCTAACTTAGATGGGAAACCGGGCTAGTTTTGGTTTGAATAACTTTCAAATTGTGGAACTTAGTGGAAGTTTATTATGGCTATGCACACACTCACTTGGGTGAACTTCTAAGTTATTGAATATACTTTATATTTGTATAGATGTTTATTTATCTCGAGCTTGACTTTGTTTTGTTTTGCTCGGGGACGAGCAAAAAGATAAGTGTGGGGGTGTTGTTTAGGGCTAAATTATAGTGATTTTCACATATATATTATACATCAATTTCCCCTATATATGTATTCCTTTCATAGAAATTGAGCTATATATTCAAATATTGAGTGAATGGTGATTTAAAGAGTTAAATATGAAAACGTATCAATTTATACGATTATTTGATTGTTTTATATGGTTTTGGATATTGTTACGTTTTTGTGGTGTTTGGATGCAATGTAGATACATGTTTTTGACTTGGAAGAGGATAAAGATGGAGATAAAGCTTGGAATGAAGCATTCAAGCAGCCGAACTTCCGACGCAGTTCTTGATATGATATAAAGTGATTTGACTCTCGACCTCAAGAGAAGATTTGTAGGGCTTGAATAGAGGATTCTACAGGATCTTGAATCACTTCATTCCGACTTATGAGGCCCGAGATATGAGCGTTACAAGTTTGGATGTTGTTGTCGAAACTAGTGGAAAATCCCGAAAACGACTCGTAACACGACGGGCTAATCAAAAAGGCGTTTTCGAAGAAGAGTCCTTAATGAAAGTTGTAGAGTTTTCCGAGAGCTTAATTATGACATTCGGATCATAATTTTTGGAGGTCTACAACTCAAGATATGAATTTTAGAAGTTGCAGAGCGAAATTCAAAAAGTTAAGTTAAGTGCAAAGCAACATCTTCAAACGGGCGTTCATGGTGTTAAACGTGCGTCCAGGGAGCTAATTTACATACAGAGAGTTCGGACCGCATGTGAACCGGCGTTCACTCTCCGTCCAAGACTTCAAACGAGCGTCCTACAAATTAGACGGGCGTCCGGACCATTATTCGGCGAGAACCGACCTCCAATTCAAGCAAACCGACATATGCAATTTTCCTAATTAGATTAGGAATTATCAATGCACAAACCGCCTTACTCTTTTTCCTAATTTAAAAAGCAATAGCCGACATTAGCATCTATATAAAGCAAAGAAAGATATCAAACCCAGGAACATCCGATAATTCAATCAAATTAATTCGGCGGCACATTACAAAAGAAAGCAAAGCGGCGGGCCGTTTTGAGGTTCGGGGCCGGTCACCCGAGCCTTGTGCTCGGGTGATCCGGGGTTAGATTAGATGTAGTTTTTTCTTCGTTTTTCGATTCATGAGATCATCAATGTACCAAACCTTATGAGTTTATTTATTTAATTTATTCAAACTCGTTTTATCTTCATGATTTATGATTCGTTTTGTATCTTTTCTATGTTTATGATGCCATGTGATTGAATCGGAAGATTAGTTTACTATTGATAGTTACAACATACGGAAGTTGAGTAACGTTAGATCACCATAGAAAGATAGGATCTTTAATCATTAATGATGACAAGTTAATCGGTTAATTTTCTAGGTTGTTAGATTCAATTATACGAAAGTAAACCCGAATCTACACCCGAGTTTTGTTTGGTAAATCGGTCTCAACACTCGAAAGATGAGAGATAGATAATTGAATTCACCTAAGAAATTAGGGATTCATAGCTTGAGAGATAAATTCGCTAAGAGATTAGGAGTTTATGTCTTGTGGAAAGGTGAAACCACAAATTGAATTAGAATCATGAATTGAACTAGGATTGAGATCACATAGGTTTGTGCATTATTTGATCCCATGTCTTTAGATTAGATTGTTTATTTTATTCCTTCGGTTAGATTATTTGAATTATTTTCTGTTTCTATGTTTTGTCTTTCGTTTATTTGTTTTCTTGAGTAGCAATTGGTAGGATTAATGGATTAGATTGAACATACCTTTTCCCTGTGGATCGATACCCGTACTTATCAAACTTTACTGGCAACAACCCGATGTTTTGGTCGGTTAGGAGTTAGTTTTGCATGGTAGTATAGGTTTATAAATTTCTTTTGTTTTTAATGATGCAAAATCTCCGCAACACTATACGGTGTGTGGGTCGTCTGAACTACATTATGCTGAGACGTTCTAGCTTCATTCATAGATGCACACGTTCTAGCCATAGGTTGTTCACTGTAAGGTATGTGCAATGGCTGACTAATCATATTTGCAATAAATCCCCAATCGTAGCCACGTTCACTTGACAATTATATTACTTGATCACTGAAAGTTGTATTCGGTTGGATAACAATTTCATGAGGGGATGAGACTGGTGGAGTACGTACAACATGCTCACGGGAATTCCGATTATAATAAAGTTCAGGTGTAAAATCCTCAATCCCTCTATCATTTTCTTCAACTATCGGTTGTTCATTTAAGTCAAATGCGTTGTCATTTATGTCTTCCGTGTCATCATCAGCAATAAGCGGTTCAGCGTGAACACAAAGTTTGACGGTTTCTAGTCTAAGCAGATCATCAATGTACCCTAGCCATGTCTCATCATCCAAACATCAATCGGCCCCTCGTATTTTGCGTACAAAAGTTTCATGACCAATGTATTTTTTAATACATCAATTCCTACTTACCCACACACTTTCTGCTTCACTTCATCCAATGCCATATCGGTTTTTACACGAATCAAATAAAATTTTCCTTTTCTATAAGACCATATGTCGCTTTCTTCGTTGTATAGCCACTCTCCACCGAATTCAAACTTAACGGACACAATGTTGTTATCTGTGAAAGAATTATAAATTTACATCAGTATTCAGTGGAAATATGAATATAAAATAATATATAAACAATGAATATATAATATGTTTGTATATATGTCATCATATGTCTATGTGATACATATATATGTAATAAGTACAAGTGCATATATATATATATATATATATATATATATATATATATATATATATATATATATATATATATATATATATAATATATGTGTGTGTGTGTGTGTGTGTGTTTACAATGTTTTTGCAATACATATATATAAATATATTGCACACACACACACACACACACACACACACACACACACACACACACACACACACACATATATATATATAACCGATATGTCTTATCATTTGTTTTTGTTTTTCGGAACATCGTGGTTTTGTGTTGTGTTGTGTTGTAACATTAGGGGGGTAAGAGAAGAAGAGAGTAGTGTAAAAACGTCATAGAATACTTGATGATGACGAGGGAGAACAGATGCGGGACGGAGCCGGCAGAATAGAACTTATATTGACAATGTAACGGGTGCCTCACTTCTGGCTGAGGATTTACCAGGCTGCTGGGGACAGGAAAAGATGCTCTGTTGAGCAGACCGAATGAATTTTCTATGAACTACCTACCAGGAGCCCCAATACAAAGCCTGGGGATTAGGCATGACACAGCGGATCAGAAGGATTCGAAAACACCCTACGGAAAGCATGCAACTCTAAGAACCTCATCAGGCCGAGGCGTACCATGGAATTCAGTTCTAGATATTCGTTCTTGTATTTTCAAACAACATTAATTTGTCGTTTGTTTCAATTTTTTAAATCACATACTTGTTACCGATAATTTCAAGGGATGTTCTCATACTATCACAAAATACGTAATACAAAACCCATACATTTGAATTGAATTTTCATCTTCCACTACAACAACAACAACATAATCAACTAATAACCAAACCAATAATACACATTCGGTAAATAAGTTTCATTTATTACTACGAGCGATCACATTGACATCAACCAAAATAAGAATGTATCGTTATCCAAATATATCATCAAAATATATCAACCAAAATAAGATTGTATCACTGACTACCCTAATTATCCAACGAATGTCAATTCCATTATCGAAATATATCATCAAAATTAATCATTTCTCTACCCTGAAAATGCACATACTACACTACGCTAAAAATCAAAAATTTATAACGTTAACATACTCTATTCATGTGAACAAATAACAATAAAAACAAACACAATAAATAAATTTATTCAAACTTAAGTAAATGCTTACTCGTTTGTTTAAAAATACAACTCCGGTAAACTAAAACAACGCAGCTCAAAAGGACAAATATGTTTTTTTTTTTTTTTTTTGGGTATCAATGGTGAATTTTTTGTGTAGTTATGGTGATTTTTTGGGAAGCAATGGTGATTTTACTGTGTGATAAAACGGTGAAGACAAGAGTAGGTGAAAAGAGTAAAGAAGACTGGATAAGGGTTTCAAAATGGATGTTTCCGTCCAAATTTGGACGCTCCGTCCTCTATTTGGACGGAGCTATCAAGTGGATCCTTCCAAATTGGGACGGTTTTACTGTTTTGGCCAAAATGGAAGGAAACCGTCAAAAATTTGGACGCACCGTCCAACTTTGGACGGAATTCGTCACAATTTGGACGGTGCGTCAAAATTTTGAACGGATTCCGTCCAATTTGGCCATTGGATGGATTGGAACGAAAATGTATCAAAATTTGGAAGGGTTGACTGTATTTGGACGGGGAACCTGAAAAAAAAATATCAGAAAATATTTGACCTGAAAAAAAATATCAGAAAATACAGTGGCATGATTCCGTAATTTCCCTACTAAGTGGCTTGGGAACTTTTTGTCCTTATCTTTACACGTTTCTCTTTCTTTAAAGACGAGTTGCAGTAGTGGCCATGTGGAATAAGGCCCCGACAATGTATGTTGGTCTACACAATTAAAAAGTACACACACAAAAAAAATACACGATAAAAAATTGTTCATAACACATTTTGACACCATTGATTATGATGTGCGTTCTATTGAATCACATGAGCCTCAAAAAAATCAATGGCTTGAAAGTTTGTTGTGGCATTTGTTGTACATATTTTGTTATAGCACAAACATTTCTCCACAATTAAATTGCATTTAAAGTACAGCTGGAAAAACAGAAGGATTTAGTTGTAAGGGGAGTGATAGATTTACTCTCTTAAATCAACCTCATTTTACACCATCATTATCTCACCACATATTTTTCACTTGTAAACAAAATCAAAAAAACTTGAAAATTACAACCACAATATTATATTGGGTGTAAACATAGTGTATATTTGAGGGAGTAACTCCATCATTACCCTATTTTTAATTTAGATGTGGTGCAATAGTAGATTTAGTGTGGTGCGAATAAAAGGCTCCATTTTTTTCTTTCTTTCTTATTGCGTTTTTTATTCAACAAAAAATAAAAATAAAAAACAAGTAGCTTGACTTAAGTAGTAAATAACTTGAAAATTCCTAGGAATGTCACCGGTTCGATTCTCCTCTGAGGCTTCATGTTGAAAAAGCTTTTGGTCAGGCCTTACCCCTGAGTAAGAGTCAGATTGTGCAGGCACGGTCCGGACTGAATCCCGGATTAGTCGGATCAGTGGATTCCGGATACCGGGGGCTTTAAGAAAAAAAAAAAAAAAAAATATAAAAAAATAAAAAATGAAGCTGTTAGATACCATTTGCCGGTATTAGGCTTGACTTGTTCAACCATCTTTTGTCTATGTATCATACTTACGAAATTGACCCTTAATTGTGCAAGTGGAATTTTGGTCCCAGCCCAAGTCTCTTTTGTTGTCCATTTATAAAAATAAAACATTTTACCAGTCTTGGACGAGTACACCTATCTTTTTCTTGAAAAAAATATATATAAATAAGTCAATAAATAGAAGAACAATATCTTTACGCTTATTGCTTCTCCGACATGATGTACAGCTAACATCATTTTCGACAACGGGGGCGCAGCCAAGGATTCGGTCCTCCCCACCCTTTCTACTCCGAACAAAACCGTTGTGTTATGAACCGTTCTTGCCAAATTTCCTCTCAAGTCGACCAGGTTCTCCCTCTTGCCCCTACCGCTACAACCATTCTCAGCCACTGCCCCATCGGAAACCGCCACAGGCATACATCGCTTCTCACTCCAATCATCCCGGATCTAATTGGATTGCGGATATTGGTGTCACTCATCATCTCACTCATGACCCTCGCAATCTCACCCTATCATCTGCACCCTATGCCGGGGCCCGACAAAGTGCAGGTAGGCGACGGTACAGGTTTACCTATTACTCATTATGTCTCTTCTTCTGTATATTCCCCTTCCCAATCATTTCATTTATCTAATATTCTTGTTACGCCTTCCATCACTATAAACCTCTTATCAGTACATAAATTTTCTTTGGATAATTCCGTGTACTTTGAATTTCATGGGTCTTACTTTCTTGTAAAAGATTACTCCGGTCACACCCACATCAGGGGATTTGTCAAAAATGTTTTATATCACTTCTGCAGCCCGCTTCACCCCCTCCCCCGCTCCCCGCTCGGCTCGGCCTCTTCTGTCACCTCTTCCATCACGTGGCATCAGCGTCTCGGTCACTATTCTTATTCCATACTCCGTCAAGTGTTAAAAAGCCTTCCCATATTTACTCATATTAAGGCATCGCCTTTTGTTCGTGCCCCATGTCAGTGAGCAAAAAGTCACTATCTTCCTTTATACACTTCTGAGTTTACTTCTACTGCCCCATTGGACCTAATTTACTCCAATGAATGGGGCCCCTGCTATAAGCCCTCAATTTACGGTTTCCGTTATTATGTCAGTTTTCTGGACGACTTCACCAATACCTATGGCTTTAACCCCTGAAAAATAAATCTGATGTTGAAACTATCTTCCTTGACTTTCTTGTTATGAT
Organism: Gentiana straminea; assembly: GCA_036785695.1. NCBI lineage: Eukaryota > Viridiplantae > Streptophyta > Magnoliopsida > Gentianales > Gentianaceae > Gentiana > Gentiana straminea. The sequence continues at coordinate 1,734,334 of JAVUPR010000437.1, forward strand.
TGAACGTCAATTTAATACCAAACTAAAATCCATCCAAAGTGACTTGGGTGGTGAGTACCGTCGCATTTCCACTCTTCTTACCTCTATTGTCATCCGGCATCGCCTTTCCTGTCCCCACACACACGAACAAGTTGTTGCCATTGGGCACCGCCACCGCCAAATTGTTGAAGTTGGCCTCGCCCTTCTTGTCCAATCTAATTTTCCGCTTCCCTATTAGGAGGACGTCTTAATCACTGCCACTTACATTATCCACTTACAGTGCTGGTGAGATTGACTTCATGATCCATGACATCACGGGTTAATCGCACTGCTCCCACTTATTTATCAGTCTATCATCCTCAGTAGGTTTAGGTATCGATCCATCGATGAACCCTAACTTGTTCTTCATTCTCAGCCCCATTCGCATTGCTCTACTCCACGAGTGGTACTTCTTCCCTTCCAGCACTGTATCTACTAGAATCAGTGTCGGATTCTCATTCGGATGCAGATAAAACAGATTGGAACCATCCGCCTAGAACAAATTTTGAGCGCCTCGTTCATTCATTTCGGTCTTCTCTCGTAGCTCGACAACAACAACAAAAAAAACCGTAATCAAAGATCTAGAATCACAAACCTTGCTCTGATACCATGTGGAAGTGGATATACTTCTTCTTATTTAGTCAAGAAACTAATGGAAAAACTAGGGTTTTGTGGAACAAAAGCTGGGGAAGAGGAACAGAGTTTCCCCAGATTTTTTATTATCTAATCAAATGTCAATATTACATCAGCAAGGTATTTATACTACTACTTGGTAGAAAAAAAATTCTATTTACTACTACAAAAATTATAATATACACTTATAATGTATGACATTAAATACTTGGACCGCCATAAAAATGTTGTATGTATCGTGTTTTAAAATATAGTATGAAATTACACACGAAAGAATAAAAATTACGCGTGTGTGTCGGTAGTTTTCTTTGGAGCCACTACGAATCATTTACAACTAAGGGTAATGAACTAATGATGGAGTTTTTCAAGAATCATTTACAATAATAATGAACTAATGATGGAGTTTTTCAAGTAATAATCTTGTGGTTGTAATTTTTCAAGTTTTTTTATATTTTGTTTACAAGTGAAAAATATGTGGTGTGATAATGATGGTGTAAAAATGAGGTAGATTTACGAGAGTAAATCTATCACTCCTCATTAAAAATGTAACATGTACTTGTTGCACCATATCTCTATCTCTACACCACATTTTTTCCGAAAGCTAAAAAAAGATTATTGCCAAACATTTTTTACTATCACCAAAATTTTATAATAACACATCTTCCACAAAACTTTTAAAATTTACAACAAAAAAAAAAAAAAAAAAAAAAAAAAAAAAACTCATCTTCATCTTCTCTTCTTCATCTTCATCTTCATCTTCATCTCCATCTCCATCTTAATCTCCATCTTCAACTTCAAACCCAAATCAATTTTCTTATCATGTAGAAACACAACACAATATTTCAATAGATTCAACACACACAAAGACACGCTTTGTATTTGAATCTTAAGCTTTTCAATTGGTTGATACAATTACAATAACAAACAACACCTATTTATAAGGTATACTACTCACATATGAACACATGTGAATTACATTGTCAATGACATGCTTGGAAAGTCTTTGGACGGTGGTGGATGGTGGACGGTGCAGCCATTGATAGAGATTTTGTTCACATCTCTACATATCACCAAACCTATTTTCTATCTTTTTCATATTCAAATCCAAACCCATTTTCATATCACCGAACCCATATTGCTATTTTCTTAATAAATTTTCAAAATACAATTTTTGAAGATTCAAATAGGGTTTTGAACAACATTGGATCGAAAAAAAAAATTGAATTTGAAAGTGGATCGGAGAATTAAATCACGATTGAAAGTGGATTAGATAATTAAATCACTAAAAAATTGGATTTGGGAGTGGATTGGAGAATTTCAAATTTACATTCTTATTCAATTTGCTTGGAACCCCAATTTCTTCAATTGAGGGTTTTTTATTCCTTTGTTTGATTCATCCAAATCTTGTTTTACGACTTTCAAAGAGGCTTTTTTTTCCATTTATTTTGGTGAGATTCGATTGTAAATGATGATGTGGATGATTATGAAGAAAAAAAGACGGTGCGTGATGAGGAAGATAGGAAAATGATGAAGATGGTGAAGAAAAAAAGATGATGAAAATTATGAATGTATCGAAAATTGTGAAGAAAAAAGATGATGAAAATTATGGATATGATGAAGATAATGAATTTGTGAAGATTTTGCAAAAGATTTGTGCTGAATATAATGAATTGTGGGTGATGAATATGATGATTTAGGATGAAAAAGGTGGGTGTGTAAGTAGGGGTGTGGGATGTAAGGTATATTTAATTTAGGGACCAATATGTAATAAAAAATAATTGGTGTGGAAGTAGTATAAAAGTGTGGGGTAAAGGTTGAAAATATGATGTAAATAAAGAATGAAAAATGTTTGAGATTCAATGTGGTACAAAAGTAGATTTTGTTTTTTTGGTGTAGTGCAAAAGATAGAGTGGTGCAGTGATAGATCAGCTGTATTACGAATAAAGGTTCCCAAAAAAAATGGCTGGGATTTTTGTTGTGTTTCTAAGACATACAAGCTAAAGGAAAAGAAAGTTGGGCTGATGCTGGGATTTTTTTTTCCAGTTTGGGGCTGATGTTGGATGAGGGGGAAGAGGGACGGCAATTGCGGTGGTAGTACAACGCCGGAGAAGGTGACTGGAAAAGTAAAATGGGAAGGGGCGGCTATATTTTTTTCTAATAAAAATAACATGTTAGGTTTTAGAAAGAATTGACCCAACGAGAGAGAGAAAATTGACATGCTCTGATACATATCATGATTTAGAATAATCGTATTTCATTGATTGAAAGATTACAATATATATAGGCTTGACTAACTTAGAGATAAATACTAAAATATTTAAAATAAAATTATATAATTATTTGACTTATTGAACTATATCCCGACATATTCGACGGTTGCATCATGTATTTGCCTTCACGTCTTACATCTTAATGATTGTATCTCAGATGTTCAGTTTGTTTTATCGGTGTCAAGTAAGATTCAAGTCTAAATGATTTCGATTTCATAGTCACCACAACATTACATATATATATTTCCTTAAGTTTTCCATCACTGTTGTATTCTACTTAAAATGCCAATTATCTATTTTAGCTTCGAAAATATTCCTTCGAACTATTTTCGTGATGGTACCAAATTTTAATCCACAATCACTTTTCCACAACGAATATTAAAATTAAGTACATTTAATTACTATAATTTGCAGGCCACAACTGGTTTAACCTATATCATTCATATTGTTCCTTTGTCGAGTTGACCATAAATACAGAGAACGATAACTTGCCCCATGTCGATAGTATACTGATATAGGCGACATGCACTGCATCTTATGCATAAAACCTAATTTGAGCTAGACCCATGTCGGCCCATTAAAGGAGAATACTCGATCAGGTTTAAAGTATGTCACATGTATAAGACATGTCATACCCATGTCAGGGTAGTTCTATTGGCACCACAAAAAAAATTCCGGGACCATGAGCGTTCCGCACACTCAAAAGCTTACTTCGAAAACCACGATTATTATTCGTGAAAAGGAACGTCACTGCTAATGACGTCAATTTTACTACAAAATGCCAGTGGCAGTGGTGTTTTTTTTTTGTTACAGAACAGAGGCAATGGTGAGAAACGTGAGTAACAATGACATTTTTTTATATAAGGAACGTTAATGACGACAAATGACATTCATACCAACGTGGTTGAACAACGGGCGCTCCTAAATTTGTTGTAAAGAAGTAATTTTGAAGTGTCATGTAAAGAAAACGTAAAATTGAGTTTAAAGAAAGAATTTAAAAACGATACCGATAAAACCGCAAGTTTGGGCCAAACCAAAATAATAAAATGAATATCACAAGTTTGGGCCAAACCAAAAACACATAGAGAGAAAAATGCTTGCCTTACCTAACAGGAGTCTCCTTCTTCGGGGTCGCCTGCCCTTTCTTCCTTTATTTGCCTTAAACAGTAGTAATAATAGCAGCCTTCAATTCCTTTCCTCACACATTTCACCTGCTGCTTTTAAGTCGTCTTGTATGGCTTCCGAGAAAGAAGCTGCCCTCTCGGCCGCTTCTCTGCCCGCCGATTCTCCCACCATGTATGTATGTTCATTAGTAAAAATGCTAAAAAAAACCGTTTAATTATCCTTTAGTTTCTGTTTTTACCTTTTTTAATTGCATTATCGTTTGCAGATTTGATAAAATTATCAATAAGGAAATACCTGCTAACATCGTCTACGAGGATGATCAGGTTTTTTTTTTTAATTTTTAATTTGGTCTCAATTTGTTCTAATTTTGTGTTTTCATATTTGCTAGAAAAATAACTTGAATGATCTGGAACTTTTGATTTTCTTCTTTTTATTATGCAATTTCAAAGAAAATCAAAAGAATCCTATCCTCACAAAAATGACTGTTTTTTTTTTGGGTATGATTAATAGGATTGTCTATCTGTGGAAAACTATGCTATTTTAGCTAATGAAAGGAAAGATGGTAGTCCTCAATGCACTGGTTTGATGATTGGCATTGGTATAAAACCACATTTTTGTTCTGCCTTCCTGTACATATGATTCAATTATTTGTTGGGTGCATCCGGGGTCTCGAATAAGAATTTTTTTCTGACCAAATAGCAATGAGAGAGTTTCTCTACTTTCCGCTTTTCAAAACCTGTATTGGGGTTGAATGTGATGTTTTCTTTAGCTTTCAGTTTCTGTAATGCTTTTTTATCGTTTGAAATTGTGTTCTATTATGGTCTTTCTTATGTGTTTGGTAATGTTGAAAACCGATAAATTGGTAGGTTTTGGCTTTTAGAGACATCAGTCCTCAAGCACCAACACACATCCTACTTATTCCTAAAGTTCGAGACGGTTTAACTGGACTCTCAAAGGTAACGTCTTTTCTTGATTTCTCTTGAGTTTTTCGATATGTTAAATTGACAACAAAATTTCAAGTGTTGGTCTTCTTCCTTTCACTGAGAGAAGATGTAACTCGGATTTGGTTTTGGTTAGAACTGAGAGATGTGCAAGTTTGAAAGAGTAAACCTGCAAGTAAGTTGTTGTGATGTGTAGTTCCGTATGAAGCTATTTCAGTAAGATATAATTCCGTATAATCATATTGCTTACAGGATTTCCGACATCTTCAGTAATGTTCCTTTCGACAGATATTTAGTCTCCGTTGTTGTGTCGAGTGCTTGGAGTCGGTGGATATTTTGTCAATGGAACAGGGCTTTTGAGATATAGATATAAGTGAAGCCTTATGTATGATATATACAGTCTTTATATATATGCATTAGGCCTCATAAATGGTCTTTTGCAGTAGGTGCTTCCTACCCTCTGGTCATTTAGTGTGATATAATTTTCTACGTTAAGTGCTATGTTTTCTCTCACACGCTACGAATACACAGGCACATAATTTGTACAAATAAGACGTAATTTACAATTTGGGAGAGTTACATAAATCACTACATGTAAGCAAGTGTTGGAGGTGTCTAACAAAATTTAATGACAGGATTTTGATACGCGTATCTATAACTGGGATATGTGAAATGATGAATCGTGTTGAAGATTAAGTAAAAATCGCTAGATAACGAATGAAAAGCTGTCCAAAACGATGAAAAAAACTACCAAAAATGAAGAAAACCGCTTATTTCGTGCTTTAATCTTTATTTTCTAGTTCTTGTAGTTTTTTTTTTTTTTTTTTTTTTTTTTTTTTTTTTGAGGGTGTTCTTGTAGTTTTATTAGGTACAATTTGGTCCCTATATCTTTAATGTTCACGCATATGCCCTCATTACTTGTATCCTATACTATATTTTTCAAATATTTTGTACCCGTGTATCCTGTATCCATGTATCCATACCCATGCATCCGTACCCGTGCTGTTACAGGCTGAAGAGAGGCACTGTGAAGTTCTGGGACGTCTTATGTATGCTGCAAAGCTTGTTGCTAAACAAGAAGGTCTTGATGAAGGCTTTAGACTTGTGATCAATGATGGACCCAATGGATGTGAGTATATCCCTTTTTCTTAATTTCAATTATTATTCACAAATTTCTTGCAAAATATGCAGATTTTCTGCTATTTTCTTGAACTGGAAAAAATGTTTGGACAGGCCAATCTGTGTATCATCTTCACCTTCACCTTCTCGGGGGACGTCAAATGAACTGGCCACCTGGCTAACATGAGCATCAATGCTGTCTGAAAAACCTGAGAATATAATGCCTTTAGGCATTTTGTTTGATGTTTTAACAATGAAAAAATGGCATCTTATTATGTTATCTCTCACCTGTTTCTGACTCTTGAGGAAAGAAACCTATGCACTTTGATGTCTACCATGTACTTCAAAATGAAGCATATGTTTTCTTTATTATGTGAATGAGATTCAGTTGCCTATGGCATGTATTTTTTTTTCTTCTTTCCCTTGCTAAATGAAAAGATTTTGAGATTCAGTTGCCTATGGCAGATTCTCTTTATTTTACAGTTTTAATTCTAGTTTAAAGATTCTTTATGAATGAAATTTTACAGAATCTGTATTTTAAAATGAAATACTGAGTGTCTGTTGCAGTGTTATTTTTTCTGTTGAAATCTTTAAAGTAGAGTTTTTAAATGATTTACTGTATCTACCACAAGTGCTCTAAGTAATTAGTCGTACCATTATCAATGATGATAAAAGTGCACAGGGCACCTTTGGGTCTATGTTGTTAGACACCTCGAACAAATTTAATGTTTTATTAACTCATCAAAGGAAATAACCAAGGGAAGATGAACATCCACGGTTTTTTTTTATTTTAAAACCTTCTGGTATAAATGACTCGATTAATCTGGAGTTCGGTTCGAGTCGTGTTTGATTAGTCTTAACTCTTACTCAGGGGTAAAGTCTGACCAGAAACTTTTCAACATGACGCCTCAGAGCAGAATCGAACATGTGACCTCATTAGACATTTTCAAATCACTTACCACATAAATCAAGCTATTTGGTCAAACACGTTTTACTGGCTCTTACTCGTCACTACAAGCAATCTTTCATTTTAGACTTAGTCGAGTCGATTAAAAAAAATAAAAAAAATCCACGTTTTATTCGGAGGGGAAGAATCTTTAATTTTAGTAACAAAGTGAAAACGACTATCGTGATAGTGTCTTCCACTTAGAGTCTATCGGATAAGATACATTATTATTATATTTGGAAAATTAGGGATAACGACACAATCTGAAATATTTTTAAGTAACAGGACAACTACATATTTTTTATAGGGAGAAGGACAACTGCATAATTTTTATAGCGATAAGGACAAATAGTGAATCCCGAAAATCAGTGAATCTCCCCAGTGAATCCCGAAATCAGTGAATTTTGACAGTGAATCCCGAAAATTAGTGAATTTCGACAACGATTTTTGAAAATTAGTGATTTTCGACAGTGAATTTAAACAGTGAATTTCGAACACAAGTGAATTTCGACAGTGAATAAATATTTTTGTCCTTTATGCAAAAGTTTCAAAAGACTGTCCTTCTACTCAATTGATGAAATATTTATGTCATTCTCCCTCATTCCCCCTATTATATTTTACTTGTCTTTATTTAAATCAAAAATATCTAATTACACGGCTAAGTTATTGAGAAATATTTGTGTCACAATAAAATTTATACAAGTGCTACAACACTCTTTTCTACCATTGATTTTTATGCGACCCAATTGAATCAATATGCCCCACATCATAATCTATGATCCAATAGTGTGTTGTACAATTTGTTGTGGCTATTTTATTGTGGCATTATCACTACTCAAAAGTATATGCTGAGAACAGTCCGTCCTTTGGCATAGGCCAACAAAACCATGGTTTAAGATCTTCGGAAATTGATCCAAATGGAAGTCCGTTTTTTTTTTTTTTTTTTTTTTTTTTGTCCAATAAGTTTATTACTCCCTCCGTTCGTTTTTAATCGTCGCATTTGATGAACACCCACACATGTTATTACGAAGAGAAGTTAATATTTTGACTTTAATATCAAAATAACAACAACACTTCTTGAATATAAATAATACAAATTATTTTCACTCTTTTGCCCTATAATATATAAGGGTGGATTTAGAAAAACACAATAAATAGTGCTTTAGATATGTAACTACGACAAATAAAAAGGAATTTTTATTTGATAACTACGACAGTTAAATAGGAACGAGTAGAATTGTTTAAACATATGGCGTATCTTTAAAAAACCTAGTTTATTTAGCCTATGATTTATAAACCTCAAGGCGGTCCTAGCTGAGAGCTCCAACAATCAGAAAAGCCACACAAAAAAGAAAAATAATAGAAATAAAGCCAAATCCAACTAATAGATCAAAATTACTACTCCCTCCGTGTCTTTTTATCTGTCGTAAAGAGAAGAATTACACAGATTAAAAAAATAATTAATATGTCTAAAATATAGTATTGAAAATATATTTTTTTATTGAAGATATAAATATTTTGTTGGTAAAAAAAGTTTTTAGTATTGAAAATGTATTTTTTTTATTAGAGATGTACATAGTGTATTGGTAAAGGAGGAAGAAACAATAAATGATGCATTGAAAATGTAGACAGATAAATAAAAATATAGCAAATTTTGAAATATGACAGATAAAAAAACGGAAGGAGTACCTCCGTCCTATAATATAAGTCATCCTAGAAGTTTCACACAAATTAAGAAAGTGGTTGAATGTCATAAATTTGAAGGTTAATGTCTAAAATATCTCTTCACTATTATTAATCTAATAGTTGTTAAGTAATGTAAACCGGTTGGATTGATAATAAATTAGTGGTAAGATAGAGAAAGGGTAATAATAAATGTTGTATTGTAATGTAGAATGATTTATATTGTGGGACAAAATCTAATAATGTAAGATAATTTATATTTTAGGAGGGAAGTAGTATTAGAAAGTTAAATGTAATTATTAATAGATCCACATTATTACAAACGTCATTGTAGAAGACTAATTCTTCACTTTCTAGATTTTACTCGAGAGAAAACACAAAAGCATAAGCAAAGGAAAAGAAATCTTTATTGTCACCCAACGAACCACACTGAATCAATCTGAAAATCAATTTCGATGAGTGGTTTAAAATGACAAAAAAAGAAAGGAAATGGAAATATAAATTGGGTGATAAGAACAAGTCCACTGTTCATAACCCCAAATCCACTGTTTGTGCAGTGGAACTGACCCCAAATATAATTTTCACTGTCACAGTGGAATAAGAATATGTCCTTTTTACCCAGAAAAATATTACATTGTCCTTTTTGCATATTTCTATATTCAAACTGTCTTTTTTGACAATAAACTCAATCAATTTTTGGTTTAAAAATCCACTTTCAAAACAATGAATGTGATAATTGACTATTATTTGGATTTAAGGATCAACTCACTTTTTTTTTTTTCAATCTTCATTTTCGGTCTTGTAGACGATCATGAGTATGATTGAGGAGTCAATGAGCGTTATGGCATGGCTAGTATTGGATAATCGTGACGCAAAAATGGCAAGAACTTGCCTTGTTTTCGAGTTCTTGAAGACGATCATGAGTATGATCAAAGTCATGGAGCGTCTTTGCCATTGCTAGAATTGGATAATCGTGACGCAAAAATGGCAATAAATTTGCCCCCGAAGTTATCGGGTATTGTGTTTTCTAGGTAACGCATTTGAACAAGTCGGATTCGAGACTGAGGTCCTGTGAGAGCTTGATAATATATTATGTTTTCCCAGCTATTCATGTCCCAGCTATTCAAACCCATGATCATGCGTTTTTACACGTAAAACACAGAGTAAGCTTACTTCACTCCCCATTTTCCAGAATGACGAATGCCACAAGAGGGAATTCAGATCGATACGACTTAGTTCACTTCATCGGTATAAAACAATTTAAATACGACACGATATCCAATACAATCCATACATTAGCCAAAATTTATCTCACAAGCTATTGTACACACACGAAAACACAGGCACATAATTTGTACAAATGAGACGTAATTTAAGCAAGTGTAAGCAAGTGTTCGAGGTGTCTAACAAAAGCTGGTGACAGACTGACAGGATTTGGATACGCATATCTATAACTGGGATATGCGAAATGACGAATCGTATTGAAAATTAAGTAAAAATCGCCAGATAACGAATGAAAAGCTGTCCAAAACATAGAAAACTACCAAAAAATGAAGAAAACCGCTAAAATAATGTTCTGTTTTGTGCTTTAATCTTTATTTTTTAGTCCTTGTAGTTTTATTATGTACAGTTTGGTCTCTATATCTTTAATGTTTACCCATGTGCCCTCATTACTTGTATCCTATACGTACTGCATTTTTCAAATATCCTTTACCCGTGTATCATGTATCCATACCCATGCATTTGTACCCGTGTTGTGAAGTTTTGGGACGTCTTATGTATGCCGCAAAGCTTGTTGCTAAACAAGAAGGTCTTGATCAAGGCTTCAGACTTGTGATCAATGATGGACCCAATGGATGTCAGTATTCCTTTTTTTTCTTTTTCTTTTTTCTCTCAATGTTCTTGCAATATGCAGATTTTTCTATTTAATTAGTTGAACTGAACTGGAAACTATTTGGACAGGCCAATCTGTTCATCATCTTCACCTTCACCTTCTCGGGGGACGTCAAATGAACTGGCCACCGGGTTAACATGAGCATCAACGCTGCCTGAGAAACCCGAGAGTGTAATTAATGCAGTTAGGCACAATTGGCAATGAAAAATGGTTTCTATTATGTTATTTGACACCTATTTCTGAATTTGAGGGAAGAAACTTATGCACTTGATATCTATATCATGTACTTCAAATGAATGACAAACTTTTGTAATTGCTTAAAATGCTAATGTGTGATAGGAAGAAAAGTAGGATTTTATATTTGATCAGTGCATCCCTGAAAGAAGCTTCTTACTTGTCTTTACCACTTTAGATAATCTGTTTCCCATTTTCCATTGACATAGCTTCCAATTTTTATTTCAGTAATATGTGCAATTTTTTGGTAGCCATCGCTTTCTTTGTTAAGACTTCACAACCAATCTACCACTCTCGTATGCATTCCCGCAGATCTAAAGTCTGGAGCTTTGTTAAATATTGTATATCCTGAGGTAACTCTTCAATCAACTTGCAGTTCCTAATTCGGAAGGTCTCCAACTCAAGCAGTGTCCCTTTCTCAAATGTCATCAATTTCAATCCACTTAAATCACTGAGCCACTGAAATCCTCCCACCTTAAAGTTCAATGTATCTCCCGTATACGCTTCATAAAGTAGAAGATCAACCAAATTTGGCATACCTTCAAGACACACAAGAGGGTTTTCTCTTAAACAACTATGAATCAGAATTAGTTTTGACAAGCCATGACAGGAAGGAACCCAATTTGGAATCTTTACCAAACACCCAAGAAACGTCAACTGATGAAGAAACTGAAGATTTGAAAAAAGGGAATAATCCAAATCAATAATCTCGTTTTGTGTTATTGCATGAATATTTAGTGCTACAAGATTGGTTAGTTTCACAAGGGAAGAACATAGTGCCCTTCTATTCTCTCTTGTGACCTTCGTAATGCCAAGACCCCTCAACTGTGTGAGCTTCCCGATTTTCTGTATCACTTTCACACTATCTGCCTCAATAAAATGCAAATATTGTAAGGAAACAAGTGCTCCAAATCCATATGGAGCATTGAGACCCGATAATGAGTAATCCTCGACATATGTCCCACCTATCGCAAGATAGTTAAGTTTCTTGAGCATTATGATATCAGCAGGTAACTCTGTCACCCTCTTGTAATCTAGAAAGAAATATTCTAGGTTTTGAAGCTGTCGTATACTTCTAGGGATATTCGTAACATTGGTTCTTGCCAAATTTAGATAAGTAAGGTTAGACAACTTGAATACTTCATCGGGAATAATGTTTAGAGTGGAAGATTCCAAGTGCAACACCTTAAGTAACTTTGAAGTACCTTTTAAAAGTTCAGATAAAGACGAGTCGGATATACCTAAAGGGCACTTATGGCTTGTTATTATAGATCGGAGATGCAACAAGCTCGTGGGCTCTTTTGGAAATGGGGACTCATCGACCACCAAACGTCTAACATTCTCCAATTGTACAGTGTGTGGTGTAGAGGCTGCTTGTAAAATGTTGTATTCTTTGCATTTTGAGAGAATTATTTTGTAGGTAAGGTCATGGACACGACAATTTTTTATCTCCCCACCGGGGAGAAATCCAAGAACACCTATACTGATCACGTGTCTACAACATGAATTAAGCTTCTACTTACTAAGTCATTGAGATACCTTTGAGCAACCTCTGTTTTTGTCATCCCTTGTATCCCTTCTACGAACCCCTCCGCCGTCCACAAATATGTTAACTCTAAAGCATCCACAATTGCGTCTTCAGGGAAGATGCCCATGTACAACAAACAAATTTTTAGATAGTAAGGCAAGTCATTATAACTAAGAAGAAGAATCTTTCTAACTGGATCAAGTTTGCCGTTGCCTTCTAGTTCACCACCAAGGCTACGAAGTACTATCTGCCACTCTCCTGGATGACTAGTATCCTTCAATGCTAAAAGATATACCACCAATCGCTACAATACCCAGTGGCAATCCTTCACATTTATTCATTTTGCTGCGTGAAATATTCACTAGATGTGGAGGACATTCACCTTCTCTAAATGTCCTTCTACAAAACATTTGCCACGGAATTCATGGCAGCACGTTTACCGCAAATATGATCATACAGATTTAATAGAATCCCAATGGTCCAATTTCCATAAATCATCAAGGACAACAATATACCTTTTATCTTTGAGGAAGTCGTTGAAACCACGTCACTAGGGATCGGTTGATTTACATCCTTGAATAATTGGTTTATCAAATTCTTTAAGGCATCCTGACTTATGAACGTCTCGGAGATAGTCAACCAAGCGTGGATGGAAAATTCTCTTTTGACATATGGTGCTTCATAAACTCTTTTCACCAACGTGGTCTTCCCTAAACCCCCCATTCCCACCACCGAGATAGCTTTTAGGTGGGATTCGTTATTGAGGATTAAAGAAACGATCTCCCTTTTAGGGCGATCAATGCCCTACGAGATCAGCTTCTCTAAGAAGAAGTGCATGTCCTCGAATTGGATGCTCCGAAATTCGTGTTGGAGTCGCTTATTTCGAAACCCCTTCAATGGATCGGTATCTCCGATGCCGATATGATATTTCCTTCACCCTATACTTGATGTCTCTTATCTTGGAGGAAATCTGGTGTCGAGATGGTAAATTCTTGACGGAAGTATACATATGACCAAGGGGGGAGCCAGGATTTTCATTCGGGATGGGCTAATGGACTATATTGAATTCGTCTGGTGGGCTGGATTAAGAATATTTTATGGATCGAACGGAACTACATACACTTATTAGTGTAATATTTTTTTTTTCGGGTGGGCTTAGCCCCCCTATTTCCCGTGGGAAAAAAACTTGGTTAAAAGGAAAAATAGTGGTCTTCAGGACCAAAGCATCAAGATTGTTTTGAAGTTGTCGGTCCCCCTGACGACAACAGCATTTTAAATATACGCATCCCAATACTATAAACATATTTCTCAAAAATTGATGTTGGAATAAACTTTAATGAACAAATCTGTCAGATTATCACTTTAACGTACTTTTTATGTATCATATATCTTTTACAATTTAATTTGAATGTAGGGGCTAAAAATTGTCATACCCACTAATTATTTGTGCAACATTTACAACACAATCAAGATTGTTCTTATAAATAATAATAAGGGATGTAATATCACAAGACTGTCATTACGCAGGAACTATTTTTATATATTCCTTCTTAATAACGAATTTACTTATTGATTTCATTACCTTTAACATGAATGTTTTAAGCCGTAAACAACCTTAGCAACGGGGAAAAAATTTAGTGGGAGGATGTGGATTATGGATGTAGATATCTATCTATATATAATATATAGACGAAGGGATTTAACCCAATTACCCGGAATTCGACCCATTACCTGCCATTTGACCCGACTTATACCCGGGAAAAAAACCGATTTGACCTATTTATTTAAAAACAAAAAACCTAAAGTGTGTAACTCCTCTACATTTTCGCTGCATTTAAATCCCTCTCCTTATATCATGGTAACTTATTCCCAAATCTCGCCAACTTTATTGCAAAATTCAAAATTTAAAATACCTCAAGCAACCATATATTCAATTTCAATTGCATCGCATGACATGAATGGTTGTTTAACAAAAATTTTACTTTTGTTTCGCTGGAAAGACACATTTTCTAATGTGAGAGATGAAATGGTTTTGAACAAAATCTGTATGATTACATGTTCAATAGAAAAAGCTATCAATGAGGTTAGGAATCATTTCTGATGTGTGTATTGAATTATCGTATTCTTTGTTGAATCTTATATTTTTTATCGTCGAATATATTGTCGTTAAATCCCTTTTCATTTTCGATTCCTCCGTTTATTTTTCAATTAGAAATGAAGAAACACCCAATCTCCATTATTATAAAGCTGTCCATCCTGTTCTTTATCATTTCTAACAATTTTTGTTTGCAGATTGTGATTTTCGTTCTATTTGTCGTTCCGGGTATTCGAATCAGGTAAAGTCAATAGTGTTATGGTAATTTGTGATTTTCGTTCTGTTTGTCGTTCCCGGGTATCCGAATCAGGTAGAGTTAATTAATAGTGTTATGGTAATTTAGTTTCCTTCAAGCAACCCCAGATGCAGATTGCCAGCATGTCATTGTTATAGAAGCTTTATGCTACAATTGCGAATTGCAATTGGGTGGATGCTTATATAGGGTTGTGTGAAACACAATTTATTGTTCTATTACCAATTTTTTTTTATGTTTTTAACTTTTATCTTCTTTCTTTAGGATGCTGTTTTTTTTTTTTCCTATTAATCGTGTTATTGATATTTTTCGAAAGCTGAGTATTAAGCTTGCTTATTAGTAAGTGTTGCACATTGCTTTTTTTTTTCCTCGATGATGCTATTCGATTTTTGGCTGTTGAAAAGCTATGATTGGGTTTTTGGACAGGATAGAGTGCTTAGGAGGTTGTATAGTTTGGTTGAGCAGTGAAGTCGATTTCGAGTTGATGGAATCAGAGGCAGCCAACTTTGTGGTTATGGTAGTGGTGACTGTGCCTGAGATCTTCGAAGGGATTCGTTAAAATGTGTTTCACTCATGGTAACTGATTTGTTCAAACCAA
This sequence comes from Gentiana straminea, assembly GCA_036785695.1. Classification (NCBI taxonomy): domain Eukaryota; kingdom Viridiplantae; phylum Streptophyta; class Magnoliopsida; order Gentianales; family Gentianaceae; genus Gentiana; species Gentiana straminea. Next base: position 1,749,671 of record JAVUPR010000437.1, read on the forward strand.
GACAACATTGATGTTTCCATGGAATTTTTTTTGGAAGTATATGTATAGATTATTGATCGTTCAATATTTGGTACGTACATATGTTTTTTTTCCGGGGATGTGTGCTTGGAGTGCTTTTAGCTATAGCGAATAAAATTGACCAGAGATGTATATTCTGCAATTTTGATTTTCATATTTATGAAACTTATATCAAGACTTCACATGATTTTGCTCTTTCTTATGGTTGATGGATTATATGGAGTGATTTATGCGTTGATTAAGTAGAATTTTAATTTGAAATTTGAAATAAAAGAATTTGTTATAGTTGAGAGATTATAGTGAGTGACTTAATGTTGATTGATTTCTTCTCTAATGTGTTGATTTATTTTTTCTCTTTTTTGCTTGACTCGACTTGCCTATTTTTTCCCGGGTTGGAGTGGATTCAATTGGTAATTTACGGGTTTGGGTCGTATCAATTTTATTTTTAGAGGAATTAAATGAGTGATTTTGGAAAGTTGATTTTATGATGATTCGCGAGATTCTCTATAAAAATGAATGAATTTCCATTAAATGTGTGATTTTATTATTTATTATTGGAAGTAATTAAACGTGTGATTTTGTCTGCACTGATGAGAGTTTTAATTTGAAATATGAAATAAAAGAAAGAGTTCTTATGGTTGAGGAATTGTAGGGAGTGATTTATGCGTTAATTAAGGAAAAATTTGAAATTTGAAATAAAAGAAATTGTTATGGTTGAGCGAAGACAGGGAGTGTGTTAATGTTGATTGATTTCTTCTCTAATATGTTGATTTTTTTACTTGACTTGCCTATTTTTTTCTCGGGTTTGGAGCGCATTTGAGAAATTTCCGAAAAAAATGAATGGATTTGTATTAAATATGTGATTTTATTTTTTATTTTTATTTTTGGAATTGATTAAACGTGTGAGATTGTTTACACTGATGATGGATGAAAATTTTAATTTTAAATTTTAAATATAAGAAAGAGTTATTATGTTTAAGGGATTATAAAGAGTGATTTATGCGTTGATTAAGGAGAATTTTATATTGAAATTTAAAATTTGTAATAAAGAAATTGTTATGGTTGAAAATAAGTCCAGATAATATTTTTTTCACCTGAATGCAAGTATTTATTTCTTCTTTTTTTGGGTGGCTGTGTGTGTGGGGGGGGGGGGGGGGGGTGGAGTGGTGGTCGTTGTCTTTTTCATCCATTTCACCTAAAACACGAGTTTCTCTACTCTTATAAATGTAATATTAAAGTATTTATGTTGTTGCTTTGGTTTCAACCCATACCTGTTTTTTCTTGGTGTTTATATTCGACCAATGCATCGTAGTTTGCTTTAAATGCATCGTTTAAATTTATTAAAGCATAGGAGAATCTGACCGTCTCTTAGTTGTTGAGTTTATTGAAATCAACTTGATGTTTTAAATGTTCATCTATATTTGTAGGGTCATAAAGTAATGAACGTCCAGAAGTTGATTGTAGTATTATATCAATGCCAGGGCATGTTCGCAAGTGAATGCTTGGATATAGTAGGATAATTTGGTGAAAAAAGATTATTTGGGGTGGGGGTTTGGTAGTGGGGTTGAGGGGATTTGTGGTAGTTAGGTAATTTGATATTGTGGTGTATGTACATCATACCAATTGTTGCCTTATATGTTAATTATTTGTTGGATATATGGTTCTTCTAATATGTAATGATATTCATTTGATATATATTTGAGAATGTTATGTTGAATATCAAAATTTATTATTTTTTTCATGATGAATTCAAAAACCCCGTGCATGGCACGGGTTTTAAGCTAGTTTTTATAATATTTGATAGGGTTGGATAGTTCTAAAGATAATTGGCTATAGGTACCAGATAATAAGTGGCTTGGGATTTTTTTTAAACGTTTTTCCTTATCTTAAGAATTTATGATATTTATAAAATAAAACAAAAAATAAAATTAATTATTTACACATTTCTTTATTGTTTAGGGTATATTTTACTATATTTTCGGGCTTAATCCCTAAACAATTTACCTTATTTTTAAGGGAAATAAATGAGAAAAGCGTGTTTTAACCGTTAAATTCCTATAATGGTTATTGAGGAATTATAATTTAATTATGAGGAAATTATGGGTTTAATTGTTATTTTTGTTACACATTTTTATTATTATTATTATTCGATGACTTGGTGTAACAACATTTTGCAGAAAATAAAGAAATGCAGGGGGTGATATTATTTAATCAAGAGGATCAATTTCATTCAATCATTTGGATTTTATTTTGGGAAGATAAATATTATTCAATCAAAAGAATCTCAAGAAATAAAGAAGATATTCGGAGCAATTAAAGAAGGATAAATCAAATCGATCGAGAGAGTGGAGTGAGGAACACGTTATACGAAGCACGGTGTGAACACGGGCATTTGGTAGGCTCGGTCGACCGAGCCATGACACTCGGTCGACCGAACGTGTCGGCTCGGTAGGTCGGTGGATTTTCGCATCGTTATCTTCTAGATCTTCCTATGTCGGCCACGATCCCTATAAAAGGAGCATCCATGCGGAGAGAAAGAACACAGAATTTTACACACAGAAAAAGCACCACATCAAATAAAAATATGAGTTTCTTTCTTTCAATCTTGCTTGGGAGTTCGAAGATGATTGAAGGCTAAGCATCTTGCGGTAGGACAACGGAGGAAACCAATCAACAACCACACCAATTAGAGGATTTTTAGCTACATCTTTAGTGAGTTAATTTATGGTTTTTCATCAATTAGATATTGTTATATTGTTTATGTTTTATTGAATCGAGAGATCGATGAAGCTATCGTTTGATTTGAATTTATATGAGAATATTGTTCAAAGTTGTGATCTTTTCAATTGATGCACTTAATTATAATTCGAGAGATCGTTTATAATTATTTGAGTAAGAGTATTAGAAATAATCTCGTGATCGTGTTTTGCATGTCGTTTTGTTTTACTTGAAAAAGAAAACGAAACCCTAGAATTCGCTTAGAGAAATTTAATCGAATTCGTGATTGATCATTACTAAAAATTATATCTTTAGCTTGCCGTCTAGTTGGGGTTGGGTTGGTTGATTGGTGGATTCCCGTTGCCTTGCCGTTTCCTTTTAATTACTTGATAAATCGAATAGTTCGTATCAATTTGATTCCAATTTACTATTCATCGAAGTTACTTGTTCATCGTCGTTTTTACCGTTCATAATTAGTTTAAACCCTAGTTTAGTTAATAATTGTGACATAATCGATAGAATAATTGTTCCTTGATCCGATAAACATTCCACTCCCTTAGGACGACCCGTTAACATCCTATACTACGATCCTTATACTTGGGGTGTTTCGGTTTATAAATTATAAAACTAGTTTTTACCGAACAAGTTTTTGGCGCCGTTGCCGGGGAGTCGGTAACGGTTGTCGGATTCTTTTAGGACAATTTCGTGTCAAAAGGGATCGTTTTTAGCACGCGGTAGTATTTTGGCCGTAACTTTCGGCTCGAGTGTCCGTTTGGAACGCAGGACCCCAATTCGGAAAGCTCGTTCCGACGCCGACGACGTGGTGAACGCCGTAGGCCGTTCAGTGCGTTTTCGAGGTCAAAATCCACTGTTTTCCCTTCCATTTTAGCCCTAGAAGATTTCAACACATTTTTTTTTTTTTCCCCGTCTTAGTGTTTTTCCTATTTTAGCTTTTTCGTAGGTAGGTTTCTTTTCCTGTTTTCGTTTCTTCATCTTTTCTAGCTTTGAACAATAATAAAAAAATAAAAAAAAAAAAAAAAAAAAAAAAATAATAAAAACCTCTCGAACTAGCGTTCACTTCATCCCGAATCCCTCCGAACTAGCGTCCACTTACACCGAACGCCGCTCGTTCGCCTCGAAAATTTCACTTTTCGTCCCCGAATCTCGTCTCTCTCTCTCTCTTCTCTCTTTCTAACCCTCCCTCTAATCATCTTTACATTCCTCTCTCATCAACCCTAAGGTTGATTTCTTCTGTTTCGCTTCTCTGGTTTATGCAAACCAGGAGTAAGAAGGAAATCTTATCTTTAACCCCGAACCCGAGCGAGACATTGTCAAAAGAAGATTATTTCAAAGTTCGACAAGATGAGCGAACACGGTTCTAGCGATGACGAACCGGAGAACCAAGGGAATAATAACCAAGATCCCGCTCGGTTAAACCAAATTCGATGCAAATGTTGCGGAACCAACAACAAGAAGCAAGCCGGATAAACCGGCAGATGCAACAACAACCTCGGAATGTTCAACAAAGAAAGAACAACGGCGGCCCAAAGGGCGGCCGCAAATTGTGCGTGCAAAGAAGACCCTTATGCGCCATATCTTGATCAAGACTTCTTGGAAGGGCATAGACCAATCCGGCCTCCGGAGATGGGAGGAATGCATTTTGATCTTAAGAATGGAGTTGTGGGGATGGTCCAAAATAGTTCATTCCATGGCACGCTGCAGAAGACCCACATGACTTCTTGTCGACTTTTGTGCAAATATGTGAAGCAGGTCACTACCCTGGCGTTCCTTCAGAAGTTGTTAAATTGAAACTTTTCCCGTTTGCTTTGAAGGGTGAAGCAAATCGTTGGTTTAAGTCCTTACCCCATCACTCTCTTCATAATCGGGCCGATGTTAAAAGAGCCTTTGCTCGAAATTCGTTTCACCCGGAACGATAATGGAACGAAAAAGAGATATAGCCACTTTCGAGCAACTAGAAGGGGAGAGTGTGGGAAAGGCTTGGGAGAGGTTGAATTTGTTAATGAGAAAATGCCCTAACCATGGATATACTCGACATGAGCTTCTAGAATTATTCTATCGGGGTGTTACGCAACCCAATAGAGATTACTTGGATTCCACAAACTCATGGATCGTTTTTAGGAGGAGGAGATGATGCCGCCTATGGGGTAGCGAAACGATAGCTAAGAATAACATGTGGGCAACTCAAAAGAAGACCCGTGTTAGCGGAAGCGGAAGCAAAAAGGAGGTCGCTTCAAGTGACTCGAGACAAAACTCGCTTGTTGCTCAAATGGAAATGATGAACAAGCAACTCGCCAACATGCAAATGAAGCGCAAGAAGGGCCGGCGGATGTGAATTACTCGGGCATACAAGTCGGGAATACGATGAATGAGGAAGTACAAGCCATGGAGAACCGAATCAACCTTTCGAGGCTTCAATCAAAATTCGGTCAATCGAGTCAAACTCAAAACCGCAACTTTTCGGGAAATCCGCGGAATAGTTATTATACACCGCCCGGTGCATCCAATAACCCAAGACCCCAAGGTAATCGGGCCCAAACGCAAAATCAACAGCCCACCTACGTCTCTCGAAGAAATTCGATGAGCTAGTTGACATGGTGAAAACACTAGCCACCGGTCAAAAGACGATGGAGAGACAGATTGGTCGATGGATGGATCAACAAGCAAGCGAGACCTCAAGGAAGACCGCCGAGTTATACGATAAAAACCCTAAGGCGATATCAATGCTTGCTTTGCCATCACACCTCAATGGGAGTATGGAGATGAGGAGTTGAATGCGGTCACCCTCGAAGCGGTAAGACGACCGGACCCGAAAAGATGTCGGGAAACGAGTAGCCCCTCCCGACGCCATAAGTTCGGGGAGGGGCAATCGAAGTTAAATGCCAAAGAAGGCAACAGTGAGGAAGAGCTGAGTGGTGATGATTCTTCGGGGGATAGTGATGAGGATGTTGAGAAGAGAAGTCAGGTATCTGAACCCCTGACTAAAAAGAAAACTGAGAAGTTCGTCAGATGGAAGGATAAGGAGGATGAAGCCATTAAAAGTCAACCTATGATTAATCATTCGAAAACCCTTCCCTATCCGGCAAAGAAAAGAGAAAATATCCTAAACTCTGACAAACAGTATGACGGAGTGAGGAAGATGCTTAGAGATACTATGGTGACTATGCCACTTGCTGAGGTATTAACTGAGATGCCTAAGTGCTGTAAGTATCTTAAGGATGCCTGTGGAAGCAAAAAGAAGCTCAAGGAAATGGCAGAGGAAGTGTTAAGAGAAGAGTGTTCAACGGTTTCACGAGAGCGTTGCAATCAAGCGAGGTGACCCCGGACGACCTTCAATCTCCCGTACGATTGAAGGCCACACGTTCCACAATGTCTTATGCGATTCAGGGGCCTCTGTTAATGTAATGCCATTGAACGTCTGCAAGAGTCTCGGGCTGGACAAAAGGCTAAAGGAGCGTCCCGTCTCTCTTCAGTTAGTGGACCGAACTAGCCGTTTAGCAGCTGGTTGTGTTAACAACGTCCTTATTCACGTTAAACATCTAGTTTTTCCAACTGACTGGGTCATACTGGATTACCAGTCTGACAAGGAGATGCCCCTGATTCTGGGCCGGCCTTTCTTAAACACTTCTGCCTCCACCATTGACTTCCAAACTGGCCAAATCACTCTGAAAGTAGGGGATACTTCCATTACCCTCGAGCAAGGAAAAAGTTCTGCGGAAGCTTCGAGCCAGGAGATCTCATTCATTGAAGCAATCTATGGGGATGAATTCGACCCTGATGAAGAGCTCACGGAGATAGGATCCCTGGATGTTATAATTCACGAACAGGCAAGAATCACTGTAGAGTTGTCTCAACAACTTGCGCATACCGAGCCTATGAGTGAACGGAAAATGCGGGATATTCCGGGGATGAGCAAGTAATGATTTGAAGGAGCTCAACCAGCAGACTTTAACCTCGCAGAGGAGGAAGTTTTAATGGGTAGTTGGGACGAAATAGAATTCTGGAAAGAAACTACTCATTGGGAGTTGGATGATTGGGAGCGGCTTGCAGAAGAGCTTGAAGAAGAAGAACTTAAGAAGATGGTTAAGCATAAGAAAGAACAAATGGAAGCTGACAGGAGGATTCCTCTAGATGATGTCATTCAATACCTTTCTGGGGTAACACCTCAGGAAGATGAGGTGTTTTTCAGTCAACCGGTCCAAGCTCACAAGGAAAAAGGTGGTCCCTTAAAATCTAGCATCGAGCAACCACCTACTGACTTAGAGTTAAAACCACTTCCGCAGCACCTGAAATACATCTTCTTAAAAGACGGTGATAAGTTGCCCCTGATCATCTCATCTAAACTCGAGCCGGAGCAAGAAGCGAGAATTAATCAAAGTGCTTGAGAAACATATCCTCGCGTTCGGATGGCGGGTGGGCGATATCGAGGAATCGGCCCGTACGTGTGCATGCATAAGATCCGAACGGAGGAAGGAGCGAAAAAGGTCAGACAACCTCAAAGGAGGCTGAATCCGCACATGCAGGAGGTTGTCAAAAAGGAGATCATAAAATGGCTCGATATGGGTATTATCTACGCCATCGCCGATAGTGAGTGGGTCGCCCTACTCAAGTTGTGCCAAAGAAGGGAGGCATTACCGTGGAAAAGAACGAAAAAGGGGAAGAAGTTGCCTTACGCCTTGTGACCGGCTATAGAGTTTGCATTGATTATCGCGCGGGTTAAATGAAGTCACCGCTAAGGATCATTTCCCCCCGCCCTTCATTGACCAACTTCTAGAAAGACCGAGTGGTCATAAGTATTATTGTTTCCTCGATGGATATTCGGTTATTTCCAAATAGCCATCGACCCTAATGACCAAGAGAAGACAACTTTTACCCGTCCATCGGGCACTTTTGCGTTCCGCGAGAATGCCTTTCGGTTTGTGTAATGCACCGGCTACGTTTCAACGATGCATGTTGGCCATTTTTGATGGACTTGTGGAGCAAAGTGCATGGAGGTCTTCATGGATGACTTTTCGCCTATGGCGACGGCTTTGATGAAATCCTAAAGAATCTAGATATGGTACTCCAACGTTGTGTTGAGAAAAATCGGTGCTTAAGCGGGAAAAGTGCCATTTTCTAGTCGAAGAAGGGATTGTTTTGGGACACAAGGTGTCCAAAGTGATGGTATTCGGTGGATAAAGCTAAAGTAGAAGCCATTGAGAGAATGTCGTACCCGAAGACTGTGAAGGAGGTACGAGGATTTCTAGGACATGTGGGCTTCTATCGGCGTTTCATTAAAGATTTTTCGACGATAGCAAAGCCGTTATCCAACCTGCTGAAAGAGGAAGTGGAGTTCTTGTTTGATGATGGGTGTAAGAAAGCTTTTAATAGCTTAAAGGATAAGCTAACCAATGCCCCCATTTTAATCGCGCCCGACTGGACTCAACCTTTTGAATTAATGTGCGATGCCTCTAACTACGCAGTGGGCGCAGTTCTAGGGCGAGAGAATTGACAAAAAGTTCGGGCCGATTTACTATGCTAGCCGCACTTTGAACCCGGCTCAATGCAATTACGCCACTACCGAGAAGGAATTCTTGGCGTCGTTTTTGCTATTGACAAATTCGAAGTTATCTTTTAGGGTCCAAAGTGGTGGTATGGACGGATCACGCAAAGACTACGCTACCTTATGGGCAAAGCGGATGCTAAACCAAGGTTACTCGATGGATTTCGATACTACGGGAATTTGACCTTGAAATTAAGGACAAGAAAGGTAGTGATAATGTTGTGGCCGACCACTTATCTCGCCTAGTGAACGAGGGTGGCGAAGTCCCTAAGGAGATAGGCATTGACTTTCCAACTGAGCAATTAATGAGACTAGAGAATGTGAGGCCGTGGTATGCTGATTACGTCAATTACTTAGCGACTGGGCATTTAGAAGAGATGACGTATCAGGAAAAGAAGAAATTTTTCAGCGACTTAAAGTATCTCGTATGGGAGGATCCATATCTTTTTAAAGTCTGCAAGGACGGGTTGCTTAGAAGGTGCGTTCCGGAGCATGAACAATTGGATATTCTAGAGCAATGTCATAGTGGTCCCGCTGGTGGACACTACGGAGCACCTAAGACAGTCACAAAAATCCTTCAAGCTGGTTTTTACTGGCCTACCTTGTTTAAAGATGCTGAAGCCTTTTGCAAGGGCTGTGATAGATGCCAAAGGGTAGGGAGACTCAGTAGTAGGATGGAGATGCCTTTGAGGCCTATCTTGGAATGTGAAGTTTTCGATGTCTGGGGCATTGATTTTATGGGACCGTTCCCATCATCATGCTCTAACAAATATATTCTGGTCTGTGTGGACTATGTTTCCAAGTGGGTAGAGGCAATAGCCACCCAAACCAATGATCACAAAGTTGTTAAGAAATTCTTGCAAAAGAATATCTTTACTAGATTTGGTCGTCCTAGAGCCCTTATCGTGATGAAGGTTCGCATTTCGGTAATGCACCACGGATAAAATTCTTGAGAAGTATGGTGTCAAACATAGAATTGGTACACCATACCACCCCCAAACCAGTGGCCAAGTCGAGGTGAGCAACAGAAGTCTAAAGCGGATTTTGGAGAAAACGGTGAATTCCAATAGATCCAACTGGAGTCTGAAGTTGGACGACGCACTTTGGGCTTATCGTACTGCGTTTAAGACCCCTATGGGTACGTCACCATTCCAAATGGTCTATGGCAAGGCTTGCCATCTACCAGTCGAGCTGGAGCACAGAGCTTACTGGGCTATTAAATTCTTAAACTTCGATAGCCAACTCTGTGGGGAGAAAAGATTACTGCAATTACATGAGCTCGATGAATTCAGACTCAGGGCCTACGAGAACGCCAAGCTGAGCAAGGAAAGAACGAAGGCGCTCCACGATGCTAAGATTAAAGATCGGGAATTCAAAGTGGGAGACATGGCTTTGCTGTATAACACCAGACTCCATCTTTTTGCTGGTAAGCTTAAATCTAGGTGGTCTGGCCCCTTTGAGATTCTTGATGTTCATCCTGGTGGAGCCATTACGTTGAAAGGGTACGGCGATCAACCGTTCAAAGTCAATGGTCACAGGATTAAGAAGTACTTTGGGCAACCTAAAGAAAAGCCTGAAGTACTATACTTTCAAAAGAGAAATGAAACGGTTGAGTCGCTTATTTGTGAAGAGATTCCATCCTACTTCTTTGGAGTGGATGATGACATTATTACCCCTAACCTTGCGGATACTTCGTCGATGCTCCCGAGCTCGTTAGCATACCTCGGCCCGAATCCGAGAAACAAGAACAAGAAGAAAAGAGTCGGTGTCGTCTCGGAGAGAAAAATTTCATGATCTTATCGCGCACTTGACTTGTTGTTGTTGTGGCGAAAACCATTTCCGTCCTAGTGATTCGATTCGACAGAGAAGTGGTTAGCCTCAAACCCAAGTGGCCCGATCCGGGTTGACTTGGTTCACTCTGTCAAGCTAATGACATAAAAGAAGCGCTCCTGGAGGCGGCCTAGTCTTTTAAGTATTTCTTTTTAGTTAAGTTTTTAGGTTATTAGGAATAAAACCTTGGTGAGTTGTGTGTTGGTTATCCCCGTCCTATTTGTGAATGCTTTATTTGCCCATTTCGTGTGCATTCATGTTTACTCATATACCCCTTGTCCCCCGAGATTATATGCTATGTCGAGTGTTGCATAGATATCGTTGAGCGGTTGTTGCCGGCTATTACTTTAGTGTTTGTCTCCGTTCGTGATATGAGTTGCGGCGGTACGTTCATGCTACGGCCCGACCTCGCCAACCTATGACCCGACAATCGTTTTGACAACCAGCTAAGTATTCTTTTCTTTTATTTGCACATTCTGAGGACATAATGTGATTTAAGTGTGGGGGGTGTCTAAATTGGGTATGTTATCATGCTATATCTTCTGAGAATGAGTAAATGTGATTTTCTCGACAATTTTAAAATTTTCAAAGTACACTTGGATAATTGTAAGTCTTGAGCATGTAATTGAAACAAATGGCTTGCTAGTTGTAGTTTCCTGACAATGATTTTATGTGACTTCGTGAGATAATTATAGCATGTTTTACTGATTTGAGATAGTATTCATTTCACACTCACGTAAGCCTTTGATATTGAAGCAAAACTTTTGAACTATATCCTTTCATTATTTTAGTGATTCATCTTAGAGAGATTTGTTCTTAATAGTAACAGTGAAGTAACACCTAAGTTCAGAACGTGCATTGTGAATATCTGAAGGTTTGAATGTGATAAGTGAAGCGTAACTAATGTTTTTGAAAAAAGTTGAGTTAATAATAAATAAATGGGTGTGTCGAAAGTCGGTCGATGATTGGAGTACGGTAGGGCATTATCTCGAAATGTCCTATTCCACTATGATGACCTAAAGCTCACGACAGTCAGGAAAAGCTACCCTATGATTTGAGTAAGGTAGGGTGTTATCCCGAAACATCCTATTCTACTATGACGGGTAAGAGCTCATTCTGATGTGCGTCAAAAGAAAACGAAGAAAAAAAAAGAAAGTGAAAAAAATTAAAGACTTTGTTATCGATGAACTTATACCAAGTATAAACCGAATGATATGCTGTAGGGATTATCCTACTAAGTGCGCGGGAAGACTTTGTGTGGAACGATTACTGCCTATACCTAGGATAGTCATTAAAATTATTTGAGAGGATATTTGTTTGAGAGGATTGTGAAGATTGAAAAGGGCTTGTCACACACACAGAATCTATCTCTATGTTGGTATCACTTGCTATAGTTGTTGTATCTTTTGTTACGTGAGTTAGGGATCTATGTGGATTACATGTACAGTGAGCCGGTTTTGATTGTTTTGTTCGGGACGAACAAAAAGCTAAGTGTGGGGGAGTTGTTTAGGGTATATTTTACTATATTTTCGGGCTTAATCCCTAAACAATTTACCTTATTTTTAAGGGAAATAAATGAGAAAAGCGTGTTTTAACCGTTAAATTCCTATAATGGTTATTGAGGAATTATAATTTAATTATGAGGAAATTATGGGTTTAATTGTTATTTTTGTTACACATTTTTATTATTATTATTATTCGATGACTTGGTGTAACAACATTTTGCAGAAAATAAAGAAATGCAGGGGGTGATATTATTTAATCAAGAGGATCAATTTCATTCAATCATTTGGATTTTATTTTGGGAAGATAAATATTATTCAATCAAAAGAATCTCAAGAAATAAAGAAGATATTCGGAGCAATTAAAGAAGGATAAATCAAATCGATCGAGAGAGTGGAGTGAGGAACACGTTATACGAAGCACGGTGTGAACACGGGCATTTGGTAGGCTCGGTCGACCGAGCCATGACACTCGGTCGACCGAACGTGTCGGCTCGGTAGGTCGGTGGATTTTCGCATCGTTATCTTCTAGATCTTCCTATGTCGGCCACGATCCCTATAAAAGGAGCATCCATGCGGAGAGAAAGAACACAGAATTTTACACACAGAAAAAGCACCACATCAAATAAAAATATGAGTTTCTTTCTTTCAATCTTGCTTGGGAGTTCGAAGATGATTGAAGGCTAAGCATCTTGCGGTAGGACAACGGAGGAAACCAATCAACAACCACACCAATTAGAGGATTTTTAGCTACATCTTTAGTGAGTTAATTTATGGTTTTTCATCAATTAGATATTGTTATATTGTTTATGTTTTATTGAATCGAGAGATCGATGGAGCTATCGTTTGATTTGAATTTATATGAGAATATTGTTCAAAGTTGTGATCTTTTCAATTGATGCACTTAATTATAATTCGAGAGATCGTTTATAATTATTTGAGTAAGAGTATTAGAAATAATCTCGTGATCGTGTTTTGCATGTCGTTTTGTTTTACTTGAAAAAGAAAACGAAACCCTGATTGGAATTCGATTAGAGAAATTTAATCGAATTCGTGATGTAGTTTGATCATTACTAAAAATTATATCTTTAGCTTGCCGTCTAGTTGGGGTTGGGTTGGTTGATTGGTGGATTCCCGTTGCCTTGCCGTTTCCTTAAAATAGAGAGTCGCTTTCATTCATTGATATTAATGGTTGACATTATTGTAACATTGATTAGAAGTTATTTTGTATTCCATCTTTGTAGTATAAATACCACCAATGAAGAGGTGAAAGTGATTGTATTGTAATAGAGTTTGTAGTGATGTAAAAAATGGAGTAATAAGAAATGTTAATTCTTCTTTTGTTCTAGAATTGTTGTTGTAGAGATAAGAGTGAAATCCTTAATAGAAATTCTCTTTTGTCTACTCCTTGTTATTGTAGTATTGGTTTCACACCAAATGTAAATAAATAACCTTAATAGTAATTTTTTCTCAATATTTTGTATATCTCCCATTATATAGTGTTGCAATGTAGTGATGGTTTCACACCTAACAAGTGTTCGTAAATAATTTTATACAAGAAGGAAGATATACGATATAGTCGTATTTTCTCCAATTTTATTGCATAATGTATAAGCAAACAGAAGGGGTTATGTTTCCCATTATATGTGTTGATCCTATGATGTCTGACAGCTCAAAAATGTTCACAATGGATTCTTACTGTCTGCTTTTAAGCATTGACGATATGTTTGAGGTTACCAATTGCGAAAATGTCCTTGCTGATCTTCACATGCTTGACACAAGTAATGGTGATAAGGAAGCCAAATTCGAACTTAAGATGCATACCTCAACTCTGATTTCAGCCCTGGAGAAATTAGCGAAAGAAGAGGCGGGTCCTTTGATAGTCTGATGCATGTCGTAATGGTAGTTCTCTTGAAGTCAAACGACTTAGCTCCTGTAGAAAAATATGCCATTGATGGGAGTCAACTTTACTGTACTTTGGTGTGCAGTTTAACCCCCGTTTATCACTTTATTGGTATGTTTTGGGTAGTTTTAGACCTGTTTAAGAGAAATATAGAGAGTTATATGCACGGGGAGATAAACTATCACATCGATAGTAAACTCCACCTTTTTAACGATATTTAACTCTTTTCCGAGTACTTTTGTCTTGCGGAATTACGCGTGGTGTTTGTTCGTATATGTTATTGCAGGACTTAGGTGACTCGAGGAACGGAAGGCAATGTTTTGGGAATGAGAAACATGTTCGTGGCACGAGAGTAGCATTAAAAGTGGAGGAAAATCAAGTTTGGAGTGAAATCAAGGAAAACTGGCGTTTGCCCTACCCCAAACTGGCGTTTGAATCAAGCTCTACCCCAACCTGGCGTTTGGCCAGTGCAAACGGGCGTTTAACAGAAGTGGCATTGATACTGAAAATTGGGTTTTGAGGCAACCGAGCGTCCAAATTACCCCCAAACTGGTGTTTGGGGGGTTCAGCCCGAATCAAGAAAGCTCATGTAATCCAAACGGGAGTTCAGGCAATCAGACGGGCATTTGTCCCTCAAGTCATGATCCATGAACTGGCGTTTAGGAGGAGCCAAACGCTAGTTCACTGAAGACAAAACCCTAATATCATCACGATTCCCAGGCCAGACGAGCGTTCACTATGACTCAAACGCTCGTCCGGCCTCGATAGCATCAGATTCTAACCTAGCACTATAAATACGCAGCTCATTCAGCCCCTTCAGACATTCTACCGACTTTAGAACTTTTAGGGCGATTCTGGTGCGGTTTTAGGGTAGTTTCTGTTAGTAATATCATCCGCAACGGAAGCGATTTAAGGATCTAGATCTATAAATTACACGTAATAAAATAACTAGATCTACTCTACAAGGGGGTTGTAGAACATACCTCTTGGATCTCAAAATCCAAGTAGAAGAACTGCAATAGAAAGAACAAGAGAAGGTGTGAAGAGCACCACGATCTTCCGCACGTGTGATCCAAGCAACTCCCGGTGGAAGGAAATCCTCGTCTCGAATCCTTCCGATATGCTACCCGGAAAACCTCCAAGATTTTCCTCTTACTCCCCTTGGCCGAATTTTTTCCTTTATCTCTCTAAGAGATGAAAGTCGAATTTTATGTATGTGTGTATGAGTTGGGAAAAGCCTCTTTATATAGGAGAGCTAATCTTGTCCTCCAAGGATTTTATTTTGCAAATAAATAAATCCAATAAATAAAAAAGATCCTAGAATATTTTAGAACAAATCTAGAATAATCTTTATCTTTATTTTTTACCATAAAATATTTATCCAATAAATCTTTTGTGCACATGTCTTATTAATCCACAAGAAAACAATTTCTTGCTCACTAAGACTAGGCTTGGCCGAAAATTCATATTGACCTAGTCAATATTATTTTCGGCCATAACACACTAATTGGCCCAAGATTATGAAAAATGTCTTTTTCACATATTTAATTATTTAGCCCAACTAATTTAATAGTCTACTAAACAATTAATTCACATATCGTTTTAATTAAATTCTAATAAGAACTAAATTAATATTATTAGGATTCGACATCCGAGAATAGCTATGCTATATTGGAGGCACGTCGGGGACCATGGACTAATAATCAGCGGCTCCGATAAATCAAATAAATAATTATCTTACGAACGAATAATTATATTCGATAAATCAATCACAGGAATATGCCACCATAATCCCGTGACTGCACTCCTCCGATTATAAGATTATATTTATCTCCTCACGAGAATGATAATAAGCGTTCATTGATATAATCATTGCATATGGATTAATCCTCCATAGACTGTTCATTCTAAATCGGGAAGTTACCGTTAACCCTTTTTAGAACCTCTTATCCTTATTTACCATTAACCCCCTAGTGATCAATTAATTCATACAACTCACGGTAGCTAATCGGTGTAATATGAACTCGTACGATCGATCAGTTTCTAGGACTAACAAATAAGGGAAGCGTCTATCTACTTCCATAAATGGAAGGAATGGATTCCGTATACGTGATAACACGGACTACTCACTCAATCCAAGTACAATGCCAAGATGGAGTAATTCGGATCACAGACTCAGTGTAATCCTTAACCGTCAAGTCAAACCTCATACTGATTCAAGCAGTTGACTCTGATCACCTCAGTATTAAGATATATCCATAAATATGATCATCGATTGATTCGATAAGACTTCTCGACTACGGAATTATATCGTGAACTCTAATAAAATTGGTCCAGCCCTATATGATATATCTATCATATATAAATGCCCCACTAGGTTCTCTTAACCGAAAGAACGGATAAGACAATCACACCTATTGTGTTCTGGGCGCATTAATAGCACGTTAAAGGAGAGACCCGATACTCTTGATTAACTTCACTACGGGCTAATTGTATTTTAAGTACATCTTCACTAACTCAATCCTCTCGTGTATATCCCATACACTGAGTTAAGTGATTACATAAACGATATACTTTAGGGTTTTCTGTAGTGTAAATACTATTGTCACATTAGTGAATATGAGAATAATAAATATGAATAATAATATCATTTCATTTATTAAATAAAATTATTACAAAATTGTCTTTCGGGCATCACACCTAAGAGTTTCATCATACTTTGATTCCCTAGATAACACCCTTCGATTCTACATACTTTTTATAGCTTATATTTACGTTTCAAGTTCCAAAGATTCAACTTTCAGAGCAATTATTTCTTCCTATTTTTCTGGATCAGATTTTCTGCAAATTATATGGTAATGAATACTTTTTCTTTTATTATTTCCAGCATTATTTTCATTCTTTATTCCGTTATTAGCATAATCATGAGTAGCTAATTGCATGTGTAGTCGAATTATGTGAAAGCGAGCTAAAACCCTAAGGGGGATGAGATAGGGAGTTGTGTAGTGCGTAATATTATGTTTAAACGATTAATCCACGTCCTAAAACTTATTTTAACATCTTTGAATTAGTTTGATCACTTAGTTCACTGTCACACACATCGTACTTATAGATGCATTTTGCGGTGAGATGTGGGATCAAGGGTTTTAGGATCGTTGCGTAGATTCGGCCTAGTTGTTAGGTCCGTTTCCAATATAGAGGTTTGTCATCGTTGTTCGAGCATCTCTAGAACTTAATCATGTTAGGTTAATCGGTTTTCTAAAGGAAGAGTCGGTTAGCTTCGTATAGGGTGGTTAGATCGAGTTGTTCAGTCTAATTACTAGAATTAGGAGTTGGCACCCGTGGATGTTGTTAAACTACATTGGATAGGTAGGTCGGTTAAGACATGCTCCCTGTTAAGTCATTCCTTAGGGGTAAAAGTAGCTCGTGGGATCATAGTTCGGCTATACCTTTTAATAACTAGAAGTAAAACTCGTTAGTATAATCTTTATTTTTGTATTAGTATAATATCCTCCACCATTATTTTGGCCTGAACTAAGTTCTACGTCAGCTTTGGTACTTAGACATTACTCTCTGTGGATTCGACCTTGTGACCACTATACTCCCGTTGACGTCGAGGCACCCGAGGTTCAGAAGAGTAAAGAGATGGAGAAGACTAGAACATGAGATGAAGAGTGGGTGGTGGTTGACAAGGAGACAGGAGCTGCTGAGATAGAGAAAGCGGTGGAGGAGCCGAATGCGGAACCAAACAAGCGGTCAGACACAGTAGGGGAAGGTACAAACAACTCATGTATGGATTCTGTGAAAAAACCCTTTGATTTATCTAATTACCTTACCCCCCTCGTAGCCCTACAAAGCCAATAATTTCTCAAAAGCAAAACATGTTTCTCGATATCCTGAGAAAAGTAGAGATAAATATCCCACTTGTAGATGCGCTTGATCATATGCCATCTTATGTCAATTTTTTAAAAGGGATTATGTCTAATAAAGCTAAAATGGAGAAACTTGTTTGCTTAAATGAGGAGTGCTCTGCTGTTTTTCAGAATAAGCTGCCCCCTAAGTTGAAAGATCCGGGTAGTTTTTCAATTCCTTGCACCATAGGTCGGACGTCATTCCCTAAGGTGTTATGTGACTCAGGTGCAAGTGTAAGTTTGATGCCTAGGAGTATATATGAGAGTTTGGGGTTAGGTGAGCTAAAACGAACAACTATGACCCTGCAGATGGCGGATAGGTCGATTAGGCGCCCCATGGGAGTTGTTGAGGATGTTCTGGTTCAGGTAGGGAAGCTTGTCTTTCCGGTTGATTTCATAGTATTAGACATTGAGGAGGCTAGTCAAACCCCGATTCTATTAGGTAGACCTTTTCTGGCTACGGGTAGGACTTTGCTAGACATCCAAAAGGGTGAGATTACAATGAGAGCAGGTGCTGAGACTGTCACCTTTAATGTCTACAACCCTATTAAGCACCCGGGAAATGATTGGGGCACGCAGGAGGAAGTCCAAAGGTTGGAAGTATTTGAGGAGAGCCTTCTGAGTTGTGAGATGCCCAATGAGGGGGTGAGTAGTGTTAGGAACATTTTATTATGTTTTGATGATGGCCATACTAGCTGTTATAGCAAGCCTGAAATAAGTTAGAATTCTCTGTATAAGTCTTTACTTAGAGTCTGACATGTTGTATAAGTTGAGTCGACAAGTATTGTACTAGTTGGTAGGACGGCAAAGCAAAAACAGATATTCGGCAAAGTGAAGCCAGCCAAGCACCCAGCAGAGAAGTAATGAAGACATTATGGTCTGACTTATAACCAAGGAAGTCTGTGATGACCTTGGATAAGTCTAAGTTATGTTTTAAGTGATGAAACTCAATGTTCAAATATGGTGTACACTGGTCTCACCCAAATCAAGGATCAGTG
This sequence comes from Gentiana straminea, assembly GCA_036785695.1. Taxonomy (NCBI): domain Eukaryota; kingdom Viridiplantae; phylum Streptophyta; class Magnoliopsida; order Gentianales; family Gentianaceae; genus Gentiana; species Gentiana straminea. Next base: position 1,768,111 of record JAVUPR010000437.1, read on the forward strand.
AAGTACAAAGACTCTCATTAAACTGAAGCAAAGAAGAAAACAGTGAATCGGAAAAGTAAACTGACTTTCGGCTGAGTGAAGACAAAACGGTGAAGGAAAAGATAAAACAGCTAAGTCAGAAGGACCATTCGACCGTTCTAAAAACGGCGAATTAACACTTACCAGATCAGATTTAATATACGTTGAAGATTCAGAAGATCATGCATTAAATGCACAATCATTAAAGGATCAATGAAGGACGGATTTTCTGCTATACGTTTGAAGAAAGAATCCGATCACTGAAATCAAGGAGAATATAATTAAGGGGGAATCAAGAATAAAATCAAGGATTATTCCCTCATTAATATAGCCAACGGACGGAATTTCAAAACCAATGTTATTCAAGGCTATAAATAGAAGGCATTGACAGAAAAAGAAAACAACGATTGAAAAAGAAAGATCAAGCAGAAACTCTGTCAATTTGAAAAGCCTTCTCTCTGAACTTACAAGGATACATCTAGTGATCAACTCAAATATCAGAGCTACAAAGTCATACTCGAACCGAGATTGATCAAGCAAGTGTGTGAATCACATTCACATCAAACCGAAGCAACCGAATCGAGGCAATGCGAGAAGGAGTTGAATCGTGATAGTTGTTGAAGGATTTTGATCTCAAGGAGCGACAAGAGGAAGACCGAATCACCGAAGCGTTGCGAGTCAAGAAGTGATAGTCTTGTAGATTGTGAAGCTTGGGAAGCCAAGGACAATCATACTATTGTATCTGTGAAAACAATAGTGAATTCCTCCAATCATCATAGGAGAAGAGTGGATTAAGGGATTACACCACCCTGAACCACTATAAGTCTTGTGTCAATTTAATTTCTGCAATTTACTTTACAACATTCATTTAATTTGCCTACATCGTAATTTACATCTGTGACTGTCCAAACTAATTTGAAAACAACATAGTAAGAAGGGACTTATCCGCTGCCCAAAAGCTTTTAAACAAAAGAAAAGTTTTTGAAACTCCACTATAGTCATTCACCCCCCCTCTGACTATAGTTTCACCCTTCTCTGGGACCAACAATTGGTATCGGAGCAGTGTTCCTAGTATCAGAACCTGTTCAGATCTAATTTCTGGTAACAAGGAGATCACATATTTCAAAGTAGTTTTCAAATCTGAATTTTCCATACACTCACATTTATATCTTCAATTACACTGATGGATTCCTCAAACTTATTGTCAAAAGTACCTGTTTTTAATGTTAACAATTTTGATGAATATAAAATAAGAATGCTATCTCATCTTGCAAAGCAACTCAGCGAAGAGATCTTTGGATGTAATCAATGATGGACCAATCACAATCACTACGGTGGTAGGCACATGAGCAGATCAAGGAAAGGAAATTGACAAACCTAAAAAGGATTGGACCATGGATGACAAGAGAAGAGCAAATCTGGACTTTGTTGCAAAAGACAGGATCTTGAAGACCCTAGACAAAGAACATGTTCATGAGAATCAAAGACCGCAAAAAAAGACAAAGGAGATGTGGGACAAGCTATCATTGATAAATGAAGGTTCTCAAGCGAGTTAAAGAAAACAAATTATCGTTGCAAAACGAAATTTGAGAACTTTAAAATGAAGGTGGTGAATCCATTGATCAAATGGACAACAGATTCTCAAGCATCATCGTGAATTACAACGACTTGGACACATATATTCCCGTAAAGAAGTATGCTTGAAGATCTTGAGAGGACTACCGAAAGATGGAAGATCATAACATCAAGTAATCGAGGAACAACAAATCTTGCAAGCACCGACACTCGACACCGATGTCCCAATTAAAAGCTCATGAATTCGAATTGAACGGCGAAGATGGTGCTCCGGCAGAGACACACAAAATCACTGCATTAGCCGCACCCCAGCAAAGTAACTTTGCCGAATGCATCAGCAAAGAGACACATGAACTAAAAGAACAGGTAAGATTTTTTAGTTAAACGTTTTGACAGGTTTAAAAAGAAGCCATTCAAAGGAAATTCATTATCAAACAAAAAGTCAAGCTCAAACAGAGACATGAAGAAGAAAGATGATGAATACAGATGCTTCAACTGCAACAAGAAAGGTCACTTCAAGGCTGATTGTCCTGAAGAAAATGACAAAGATGTTGAAAAGAAGAAATACAGAGCATCTGAAAAGAGAAAGAGCAAGAAGGCACTTAAGGCATAATCCAGCAGTGAAAAGCATGAAGAATCATCTGATAATGACTCAGATGATAGTGATGAAGAAGACAGCTCAGAAAATGAAAAAGCATGCCTATGCCTCATGACCAAAGAATTGGATGAAGATAAAAGTGATAGCTCGGACAACGAGGAAACAAGCCTATGTTTAATGGCTAAAGAATCGATGAAACCGAGGTAACATCTAGTTCCCTGTTCTTCATCTAATGCATCCACATCTAACACGCACAATCCTCTAGTCTCCCATTAGATACAGTAGACCTAGTCCAAAATCTCATGACTAAATTTGATGAAATTGAAAAGAATCATGAAATTCTGGAAAAGGAATGCAAGGATCTAAGAAAAGAGAATAAGAGGTTAAAGAAAGAACTGGATAAAGCAAAAGCTGAATTAACTAGTAAGGAGACCTACTTAAATGATCAACAAAAAGAAGATGATCATACATCTGTTACTAACAGATCAGTTAAGAAAATCTCCTCACCAGTGAAGGTATCCACTGCACCACTAAAAGCACCAGCTTACAAACCCTCAAAAAGGTTTGGATCCAGATCTGGTCTTGGCTACAACAGTCAGGATGAAAGTAGGAATAATGGTCAACACCATTCTAAATTCTGGACCACTAGTGGACCAAAATTTAGAAAGGGACAGACCATGGTTCCAACAGATCATCCTGTTCCGGTGAAGTCAAAACTCAGTGCGGTGAAACAGCAAACCAAATCCTCATTCCAGTCAATCAAGAACAACAGCCATCTGAAAGGTAAAGGCAAACTTTACCCTTCAGAGGATGATTGGAATGTTGCACCTCCAAAATACAAGAGGAAACCATTCCACAAAATGCATCATGTGTTTAAGAAAAACCAATCTGTTCCTAGACCAATGAAGCAAGAAAGGTTTCCTACTACATATTGGAAAATGAAGAAGGATGTAAATGCACCAAAAGGTGGAGAAAAGTATCAGAATACCTTCAGTAAAAATACTAGAAGTTATTCGCCATGCCTTATACATATGAAGTTGATGACTTCAATTATCCAAAAGAAGACCTTTTGGATATACCCTTGGTATGGGAGGCATGATCTGCTAACAGTATGGACCCAAACAAAGTGTTGGGTACCTAAACTTAATTAACTGTTTTGTAGGATGTCCGGTACATAGGACGGTGGATGTTCCGGACACATGACAGAAACAAGGAATGGCTCACCGACTTCAAAGCTTTTGATGGACCCAAAGTCACATTTGGAGGTAAAGAAAACCCCGGCAAGATTAAGGGGAAGGCACAATACTCAAGAACAATCTAAAGATTCAAAATGTGGCATATGTCAAGGGACTTAACTTCAATCGATGAGCATCGGTCAATTCGTGACAAAGGCTACAATGTGCACTTCAACAAAGAAGGATGCAAAGTGATTCACAATCAAACCAACACGGTAGTTCTTGCGGGTAGAAGACAAGACAACATGTATGTGGTGGATCGGAGAACGACCAAGGCAGAAACATGTCTACTTGTCAAAAATAAACAATCAACAAGTGGATTTGGCACAGAAGATTAAATCACCGAATTTCAAGACCATCAACAAGCTATCAAGGAGCAAGTTAGTTGAAGGCCTGCCGAAGATCACATTCAAGAAAGAAAGTCTATGTGATGCTTGTCGAAAGGAAAACAAATAAAAAGTTCATTCAAGTCAAAGCCTCATCAATCTACAACAAGAGTTCTACATACGTTACACATGGACTGTTTGGACCAGTCACACCAAGAAGTGTGAGTGGTAAGAAATATACTCTTGTAGTGGTGGATGACTTCTCAAAGTACACCTGGACCATTTTCATGAACAAAAAGAAAGAAACACTCAAGAAGTCGCAGATTTGCCGAGAAGTCTCCGAATGAGAAAGAGCTAAAGATTATCAAGATCGGATCGATAGAGGCACCGAATTTCTAAATGAAATTATCGAACCTATTGTGAAGAAAATGGAGTGTTACATCAAGCGCCTCATGCAGCAGAACTCCACAACAAAATGGTGTAGAGAAAGAAGAAACAGAACTCTCAAAGAAGCGAGTTAGAACAATGATTGTCGAAGCATGCTTGCCAAAGAGGTTTTGGGTCAAGCAAAGAAACAAACAAGCATGTCATACACAAAACAGATCAATCATCAACAAATATCATGGAAAGACTCCATATGAAATATGGAATGGTAGAAAACCCAATATCTCATATTTTCATATGTTTGGATCAAAATGTTTTATCTTAAACAGGAACCAGCTGCATACCTTTGATGAGAAGGCTGATGAAGCAATCTTCATGGGATACTCAGACACCAGCAAAGCATTCAGAGTACTCAATAAAAGGACACTGGTGATTGAAGAATCAATACATGTGGTTTTTGATGAACCAAATACAAATGGTGAAGATCTTCAAGATCAAGAAGAGAAAGCACCACAGAGAGAAATCTATACAAATGCAACCATACCAGCTACTATCCTGAATCATCATTTTGAAGATCAAGAGGAGCCACTTACCAATACAACTGATTAAGCACCTGAAGTTGAAGTTCATGCTCAGCATGAAGGTATGAAAGCACCAAGTGAAGATCAACTTCAACCAGATCTAAATTGGCTAAGAGACCATCCTGAAGAACAAGTTATTGGAGATATTCACACAGGAGTTAGAACCAGAAGACAACCTGGAGCACATGCTAACCTCGCTTTCTATCACAAGTGGAACCCAAGACCATAGATGATGCAATCCAAGATGCAGATTGGATCACAAACCATGCAAGAAGAACTAAATGAATTTTAAAGAAATGAAATCTGGGAACTTGTTGACAGACCTGAAATGGCCAACATCATTGGTGCAAAATGGGTATTCAGGAACAAGATGGATGAGCAAGGAACTGTTGTCAGAAACAAAGTAAGGCTAGTTGCAAAAGGCTCTTCCCAAGCTGAAGGAATAGATTATGATGAAACATTTGCACCAGTAGCAAGATTGGAAGCAATCGACTCTTTCTAGCATTTCTTTGCACACAAAGACTTCAAAGTCTATCAAATGGATGTAAAGAGTGCATTCCTAAATGGACTTTTGGAAGAAGAAGTTTATGTAGAACAACCTCCTGGATTTCAAATTAAAGGAAAAGAAGACAAAGTATACAAACTCAAGAAGGCCCTCTATGGCCTCAAACAGCACCTGTAGAGCCTGGTATGAAACACTATCACAATTTCGATCAAGAATGGATTCAACAAGGGAACTATTGATAAGACTCTATTCAAATTAGAGGAAGGAGCAAGCACATTGCTAGTACAAATCTATGTTGATGATATAATCTTTGGATCCGAAGATGAAAAGCTGTGTGAGAAATTTGCAAACCTGATGAAGAGCAAATTTCAGATGAGCATGATGGGAGAATTAAACTATTTCCTTGGCCTTCAAGTAAAGCAAATGAAGGATGGCATTTTTATTAGTCAAGCCAAGTATACAAGAGATTTGATACACAAGTACGGGATGGATACAAGTGGCACAGCAGACACACCAATGTGTGCCAGAGTCACACTTGGAAAAGATGAAGGAGGAAAAGATGTTGATCAGAAAATGTATAGAGGAATTATTGGATCCTTATTATACTTAACTGGTAGCAGACCTGACATAGCATTTGCAGTAGGAGTGTGTGCAAGATTTCAAGCTCAACCAAAAGAATCACATCTTCTAGCAGCTAAAAGGATAATCAAATACTTGAAAAACACTATAAGTGTTGGTATTTGGTATCCAAAAGATGGAGGATTTAAATTGATATCATATTCAGACTCTGACTATGCTGGATGCAAAATAGATAGAAAAAGCACCTCTGGAACATGCCAAATGCTAGGAACCGGACTAGTCTCTTGGTTCAAGAAAAAGCAAAACTCCATATCTACATCAACAAACCAAGCGAATATATAGCAGACAGGTAGTTGTTGTGCACAAGTACTTTGGATAAGACAAACGGCTAAGGGATTATGGAGTGGAAGAGAAAACAATTCCAATCATGTGTGATAACACAAGTGCAATATCTATTACCGAAAATCCAAAGATTGCATTCAAGAACAAAGCACATTGATGTAAGACATCATTTTATCGTAGACCATGTTGAAAAAGGGGATGTCATCCCGAAACACATACCCACCGAAGATCAATTGGTCGACATCTTCACTAAACCACTCGTTATGAAAGATTCAAGTAAGCTAAGAACCGAGTTAGGAATGATTGAAATTGAATAAGTATCAAAGAGCGGCTAACTGGAGTAATCGGCTAAGTGACTTCATCCACTGGTACAACCTTTGCCATTACAGGAGATGCAGCAAGTAAGGCACTGGTATCCAGCGAAGGTGACTTAACTGATTTTTAGGAACAATTAAATGGAGCAGCTCAGTGAAGAACTTATTGGATCGGCTAAGTGACCAGCCAAGGCACTTCACCGAAATAAAGACTTGGATAAATTAAAAGTGTGAACAAAATCAATTCTGATTACACGTGGAGAATAAGGAAATTATGGAGGATTATTCTGTACACACAAGGCGATCAACTTATGATCATGGAGGTAATTATATTATTTTTCGAATTATAAACTCCTCGATTCCCGGGCTCTATCATTACTTACCTCAAACCACTCCCCCATTCCACTCGAATATCGCAATTTTCATACACAAAATCACGCCATTATGTCACAAAATCCTTCCATATTCAACCACGTTCACACTACCCAAATCACACTATATAAACAAGACTTAGAGATTTTCAGAAATCTTTACGCTTTCTTGCCAATTACAAACCTTACTCTTGTTTCTTTCTATTGCAAACTCAAGTTCATTTTCAAACCTCCTCTCCTTTTAAAAAATGGCATCATCCTCCTCAAACACCCAAGCTAGATATGAAAAATCGATTGCCACGGGATCCTTTTTTCAAGAAGAACACTACTTGAAACTGTGCGGAAATGACGAAGGTGCCAAACGATTAACAGCAGGTTCTAAAAACCTAAAATTATCAACCTTTCTCAATCCTCCTATAACCGAGGTTTGCTATGAAAGTCTGATTTCCTTCTGGAAATCTGCACAATACGTGCCTGGGCTCCCTGCTGAAGAAGGTGACGAGTGGGAAGAAGACAAGATTGTAGCATCTGTCAACGGAAAAGAAGTGGCGATTACAGAAAAGGTAATTCAAAAACATCTTAAACTTTCAAATAAAGGTCAAGCAAAAGTGACATTAGTATCACAAAAATTGGATGATTTCTGGGCAACCATTGCCAAAACGGCAAACCCAGGATCTACAAAGGTCAATTGTTTGAGACCTGCTTTAAAGAAACCATTCAATGAGTTCAGTGCCCTAATTGGCAAGACCATTGAAGGAAAATTGGGAGCAAATAATGCAATGATAGAAATTAGAATGAGGCTGATGGGAATCATCTACAACAATCTGCAATTCAACTGGGCAAAATACTTCTTTCTAAGACTCAAAGAGCAAATCCAAGGTGAAGTAAAAGCGGCAAACAAGGGGACAGAAGAAGGAAAGACAAAGAAAGGACAATTCTAGGTGAAAAAGTCATATGGGATCCAGTTACACTATCTGTTGCAATGTCTCAAAGTCCCCACTGTACAACTCCACAAACTGCATGAATCCAAAGTCATGTTTACTTATGATTAAACAACAACAGAAGGCAGGAGAAGGAAAGAGGAAGAAATCCACACACAACACAACCAGTCAAAGAAAGAAACAAAAGGTTCGGCGAAGTCTGGAAAAGACAGACTTTGGGAAACTGATTGATGAAGAAGAAGAAGAAGAGGGTTCTGACACTGAGGCAGAACAGGAAGAAGAAGAAGTCAGTGCGGATGAACAGCATCCTAATAAAGAAAACACTGGAGAGGATGAAGAATCTCCAGAAGAAGCTGTACAACTGTCTGCAAACGATATAGATGATCGCATTGCAGAATATCTTGAGTGGAAGGAAGGCGATTCCAAATAACAGCTTCACGACACAGATCGCATGCTTGCTGAAGAAGCATGTCTATTTGATTTTCTGGGAATCACAACTCTAGTTGGTGTACTTGATGAATCACCTCTATGGGACTTGGTTGATGCAGCCAAGGCAAAGCGCCCTGCACCTCCGGGAGACAAAGTGACGACTCGAAGATGGTGGAGATGATCATCGTGATGATGGTGATGATCATGATGACAATGATGATAATGATCATCATAATGATGATCTTGGTCAAGACAAAGAAGAGGACTCTCCCGCACCAGATGCAATTGATGATACCACCCTTCTCCGTACATTTTTGAAACCACAAGCATCGAACAAATTCACACCTCCAAAGCAAAGACGACCACTCAACCATTGTCTATCAACGTTCCCGACAAGACAAACATTGTGGACACCGGTTCACCATCGCCACTCCGGTCAAGACAACCCCCGGCATGTAGATAGGGGAACAAGCAGCCTCAAGCCACACCAAAGATATACATCTACCCAAATACTTGAAGATCTAGATGTGAATGCAGATGTCACTCAACATCAAGACAAGGGACAACAAACAGATCCAGAACCAGCTGACGTAAGGCACAAACTCTCTCAGCTGACCACTGGCATTACAAATGAAACTTTTGAGAAAGCGGCAGATCTGCTGGCTGAAGAATTGGAACAGCAAGCTATGTATCTCAGATCCATGACTTCAGCTTTTAATGACAAAAGCTCCTCCATTGAAAACAAGTTTCGTGCCATTGCGAATACATTGATGCACAAAATATTGTTGTTCAACAACAAGGAAATCGATGAAGCAACTCAACATCAATATCACTAACAATCTTGTGCCTCAGCAAAGACATTTCCCAAGAAAACGAATCAATGGCAGTAGCCTTTGGCACTAGATTTCGTAGTGTCAATGAAAAATTGAATGATCATAACAACAGATTCACATCTATTGAATCAAAACTTGACTCTCTGATTGGAACGGCAGAGGCCACCAATAGCATCCTACTCCAACAAAGGGATGATGCTGCCAAAAAGGAGGAAAATCAGGATAAGCCTGAAGGATCAACAATCAGACCCCCAAATTTCACTGAAGAACAACTGAGAGCAAGAGACAGAGAAATAAGGATCAGAAATGAAGCAAAAGAACAACAAAGAAGGGTCAGAGAAGAAAGGGAAAAGGCCCTAAAGGAACCCTGCATTGGATTTCCTCACCCTATGCAAAGAAGAGATAATGATAGAGACAGGTCCGGCAGATAGCAAAGGCCTGGATCTAGTCAGCAAAGAGGATCAGCCAGTCAACACAGACTCAAGACTGAGGAAACACCAACAGAGGCAAAAAGATGTCCAAATATACTCTGGGAGCACGAACTTACACCGGTCACCAAAGCAAAGCGTAATATGATGCGTATGTACCGGACCATGTAAGAGAATTTTTCAGAGTACAGGAAGGACTTTATCCACACTCCTCACAAGATGAAGCTTGGGCTGATTGGCTAAACTATCAGGATGAAATGATGAGAACTGATATGGCCAAACTCTACAATGAAGTCAAAAGAGAATTTGCACTTCTCAAACAAACCAACAACAAACCAAGCTCATCCATACCACTATCTGCAAAAGGACCAGAAGACTTGCCACCGAACAACAAGAAGAATTCAAATATATGGCAAAATTCTTCAATCCCATGGGAGAATGGAGAAACAGGAGCAAAGTGGAGTCTCTACAAAAGCCTCAAGTTTGCGATTCACATATTGCTGAGGCTAGGGAAAGACTTGAAAAATATTTTGGAGAACCTAAGGCAAATGAGACCATGCCTGATTTTAACAGACTTTTTGCCAAAAGAGTTTTTCAGGGTGTATCTGAATACACAGCTTTGGCTTACTGGAAGTGGAAGTTTCCAGAAATTGATTGGAAAGACATGGAAGAGGTTCAGACTACAAAATTCAAGAGGTACAAGGTTGAATTGAGCAAAATGTAGTTTGTAACATTTGAATAAAGTTTTAGAACTCATTGCCCTGTGATGGATGAATAAAATTGTTGAGTTTTTAATCTGTTGTTTATTATGAAAATTTTGATTACTTATGTTCAGGCTTATGAGGGTTTTGGCATAATCAAAAAAGGGGAAATTGTTAGGAACATTTTATTATGTTTGGATGATGGCCATACTAGCTGTTATAGCAAGCCTGAAATAAGTTAGAATTCTCTCGTATAAGTCTTTACTTAGAGTCCGACATGTTGTATAAGTTGAGTCAGACAAGTATTGTACTAGTTGGTAGGACGGCAAAGCAAAAACAGATATTCGGCAAAGTGAAGCCAGCCAAGCACCAGCAGAGAAGTAATGAAGACATTATGGTCTGACTTATAACCAAGGAAGTCTGTGATGACCTTGGATAAGTCTAAGTTATGTTTTAAGTGATGAAACTCAATGTTCAAATATGGTGTACACTGGTCTCACCCAAATCAAGGATCAGTGAAGTACAAAGACTCTCATTAAACTGAAGCAAAGAAGAAAACAGTGAATCGGCAAAGTAAACTGACTTTCGGATGAGTGAAGACAAAACGGTGAAGGAAAAGATAAAACAGCTAAGTCAGAAGGACCATTTGACCGTTCTAAAAACGGCGAAGTAACACTTACTAGATCAGATTTAATATACGTTGAAGATTCGGAAGATCATGCATTAAATGCACAATCATTAAAGGATCAATCAAGGACGGATTTTCTGCTATACGTTTGAAGAAAGAATCCGATCACTGAAATCAAGGAGAATACAATGAAGGGGGAATCAAGAATAAAATCAAGGATTATTCCCTCATTAATATAGCCAACGGACGGAATTTCAAAACCAAGGTTATTCAAGGCTATAAATAGAAGGCATTGACAGAAAAAGAAAACAACGATTGAAAAAGAAAGATCAAGCAGAAACTCTGTCAATTTGAAAAGCCTTCTCTCTGAACTTACAAGGATACATCTATTGATCAACTCAAATATCAGAACTACAAAGTCATACTCAGAACTGAGATTGATCAAATAAGTGTGTGAATCACATTCACATCAAACTCGAAGCAACCGAATCGAGGCAATCCGAGAAGGAGTTGAATCCGTGATAGTGTTGAAGGATTTTGATCTCAAGAGAGCAAGAAGAGAAGACCGAATCACCGAAGCCGTTGCAAATCAAGGAGTGATAGTCTTGTAGATTGTGAAGCTTGGGAAGCCAAGGACAATCATACTATTGTATCTATAAAAACAATAGTGAATTCCTCCAATCATCACAGGAGAAGAGTGGATTAAGGGATTACACCACCCAGAACCACTATAAGCCTTGTGTCAATTTAATTTCTGCAATTTACTTTACAGCATTCATTTAATTTGCCTACATCATAATTTACATCTGTGACTGTCCAAACTAATTTGAAAACAACATAGTAAGAATGGACTTATCCGCTGCCCAAAAGCTTTTAAACAAAAGAAAAGTTTTTGAAACTCCACTATAGTCATTCACCCCCCCCTCTGACTATAGTTTCACCCTTCTCTGGGACCAACAAGTAGTGAGAGTATCCCTAGGATGACAGTTGAGTCAAATGTAAAATTTGGGGGATACGAGTCTTGCCGAAGGCTATAAACTCGACACCCTATCTTAATTTTTGAGATTCAATAAGTCGAGCTAACGACAATAAACAAAGGCGCTCGGTGGGAGGCAACCCACCATTCTCTGAGTTTTCAGAGTGTTTTTTATCTTCAAGGTGTTAGAACTGCTGCTGATGATGTTACACCTGGACAGAGATGATTTTATTTGTTATATATGCTGTTCCTTTTGTAGTCGGTGTCAGGTGTTAGGGTTGGTTAGGAGCTGTCTCGCCTATTTGCTACATTTGTACTTCATTCGATGCTACTTTCAGTTTTGAGATGCTACTTTTTGATTTTGGTTGATGTTGTAAGCCTTAAGGCATGCTACGACTTTTATTCGTGTCTTGGTTTCTATTTGTACGCACTATAGGTTGTTTTTATATTATGTGCCTCTGTGGCCTTCTTATTATGCGTAGATGTTCTGTGCTTTTCCCGTATGGTTAATTATCCATCTACAACGATCCAGTTTTGTGCGTTACATATTGCGTATTGAGTTTTCTGATGTGGCAGGGCCTTAATACTGTTATTCCCCTTACCTCTATTCGATATTTTGGCACAAGGACTATGTCCCGTGCCTGCTTTGTGTTGTTTCTGTCTATTTTGATATAGGGGTTCGGGTCATGCTTACATGAGGCGTTACGGGATTCGATAGCGCCTTTTCGCCGGGTTCACAAGCTAAGTCTTTCTTTTCTATCTCATTCACGCACCGAGGACATTGCTTCATTTGAAGTGGGGGGTGGATATGACTTAGCTTTATTGTTTCGATTGATAAATGTGCCAGTAATGGTGATATGCTTAGTTAATGTCCGTTTTCGAGTCAGTCCATGGCTTAAAATTTTAAAACTTTTCACGGTTTGACACCGCGTTATATGCATGTTTCTCACGATGGAGTTGGTAAATGTCTTAGTAGTCGAGTAATGTGTACAAGGTGATTTTATTTTATTACGATACGAACCCTTTTAGTGCACGTAGACCTTGGTTATGCTTAGTTTGGTTGCTATACACACTTATACCACTAGTTTCAAGGTGAAATATAGAGGTTTACCTAGGCCGGATACGGGATGAGAGTCATGGTGCTTCTTTGATCCGACCAGAGCCAAATAAGCCAAAATCCCAACATTTTACCCTCGTAACCCCTCTAAGCCTTGATAGGACGGTCTGACAAAAAATGAGCCGTTTTGGTTACTTAGCCTGTATTACCTTAACCCTGAGCTATATTATTGGTCACGTTCCTTTTGATCACCCTACGGGTGGACTTAATTGTTACTTTAGACATACTTTTTGAATCAAGTGTGGGGTGGGAGATGGTGCGTGTTTCGAGAGGAGTTGGTTAGTACGAGCTAGTATAACGAAGGGGAGGAGCTCGAGAAATCTATTGTGAGGCTTGTTGGTTCGGAAAAAAACAAAAAAGAAAGAAAATTAAAGTTTGAATAAAGTTGAGAAGAAGAAGTCAAAGAAGGAGTGTTTTTGAGTGAATAAAAGTATGATGTTAGGGTTGGAATTGTTTATTAATGAGTATAGAAAGATCGAAGGAGTTTGGTGTGGTTTGGTATGTTTTCAAATAGAAAGTAAATGAGATGATTAAGTTCACTCATGTTTTCTCTTTCTCCAGTCCCAAATTTTCCTTTCGATTAACCACGTCCCGACCTTAACATTATAACCCTTCAAGTCCTACTTGACCGTATTTAGCCTCGGTTGCCTCGATTAGTGAAGATTCTAGCCCGGTATAAGTTGTGTGTAGTCATTTGACCGGTATTCAAAACCGGTAATCATTTTGAGTCTAGCCCTTGGTTTTTAACACACACACACACCTCATTTTCGTGATAGAATAGAGTCAAGTGGTTTTCATTCCGTGTCTGCTTTACGTTTACCTTGATGTCGTGAGTCCTATGCGTGTTTCGTAAAGTTGATCCCTTGGTCTGTTTTAAAGCGCCTAATTTACTCGAGGACGAGCAAAGGCTAAGTGTGGGGTGGTTGATGGGAGTCAACTTTACTGTAATTTGGTGTGCAGTTTAACCCCCGTTTATCACTTTATTGGTATGTTTTGGGTAGTTCTAGACCTGTTTAAGAGAAATACCGAGAGTTATACGCACGGGGAGTTAAACTGTCACATCGATAGTAAACTCCACTTTTTTAACGATATTTAACTCTTCTCCGAGTACTTTTGTCTTGCGGAATTACGCGTGGTGTTTGTTCGTATATGTTATTACATGACTTAGGTGACTCGAGGACCCGGAAGGCAATGTTTTGGGAATGAGAAACATGTTCGTGGCACGAGAGTAGCATGAAAGTGGAGGAAAATCAAGTTTGGAGTAAAATCAAGGCAAACTGGCGTTTGAATCAAGCTCTACCCCAACCTGGCGTTTGGGCAGTGCAAACGAGCGTTTAATAGAAGTGGCATTGATACTGAAAGTTGGGTTTTGAGGCAACCGAGCTGCCAAATTACCCCCAAACTGGCGTTTGGGTGGGTTCAGCCCTAATCAAGAAAGCTCATATAATCCATACGGGCATTCAGGCAATCAGACGGGTGTTTGTCCCTCAAGGCATGACCATGAAGTGGCGTTTAGGAGGAGCCAAACGCTGGTTCACTAAAGGCGAAACCCTAATATCATCACGATTCCCAGGCCAGACGAGCGTTCACTATGACTCAAACGCTCGTCCGGCCACGACAGCATCAGATTCTAACCTAGCACTATCAATACGCAGCTCATTCAGCCCTTTCAGATATTCTACCGACTTTAGACACTTTTGGGGCGATTTTGGTGCGGTTTTAGGGTAGTTTCATCATACTTTGATGACCTAGATAACACCCTTCGATTCTACATACTTTTTATAGCTTAGATTTACGTTTCAAGTTCCAAAGATTCGACTTTTAGAGCAATTATTTCTTCATACTTTTCTGGATCAGATTTTCTGCAAATTATATTGTAATGAATACTTTTTCTTTTATTATTTCCAGCATGATTTCCATTCTTTATTCCGTTATTAGAATAATCATGAGTAGCTAATTGCATGTGTAGTCGAATTATGTGAAAGCGAGCGAAAACCCTAAGGGGGATGAGATAGGGAGTTGTGTAGTGCGTAATATTATGTTTAAACGATTAATCCACGTCCTAAAACTTATTTTAACATCTTTGAATTAGTTTGATCACCTAGTTCACTGTCACACATATCGAACTTATAGATGCATTTTGCGGTGAGATGTGGGATCAGGGGTTTTAGGATCGTTGCGTAGATTCGGCCTAGTTGTTAGGTCTGTTTCCAATACAGAGGTTTGTCATCGTTGTTCGAGCAGCTCTAGAACTTAATCATGCTAGGTTAATCGGTTTTCTAAAGGGAGAGTCGGTTAGCTTTGCATAGGGTGGTTAGATCGAGTTGTTCAGTCTAATTACTAGAATTAGGAGTTGGCACCCGTGGATGTCGTTAAACTACATTGGATAGGTAGAGTCGGTTAAGACACGCTCCCTGTTAAGTCCTTCCTCAGGGGTAAAAGTAGCTCGTGGGATCATAGTTCGGCTATACATTTTAATATCTAGAAGTAAAACTCGTTAGTATAGTCTTTATTTCCGCATTAGTATAATATCCTCCACCATTATTTTGGCCTGAACTAAGTTCTACGTCAGCTTTGGTACTTAGACATTACTCCCTGTGGATTCGACCTTGTGACCACTATACTTCCGTTGACCCGATACTCTATCGGTGAAAGTTAACGGTTAAGTATTTTGCTATCAGCCATCTCAATTGAGAAATTTCGATCTCATTTATCCTGGGAAAGCATTGATGAATCAATTTTAAAAGATTGCAAGCATATTATGAGGCAAGAACTTGCTGAGTTGAAGAATCAGTTGAAAGAACTTGACTTTGATGCTTCTGTTAACAACGATTTAAAAGAGAAGGAGCCAAGTGAACATAGCCCATATACAAATGAAGGTAATGGTTCGTTGGACATTTCTTCCTTTCTAGTTGATAAAAATGAGCAAGAAGCAGCACCATTTTTGTATCCTAAATCCTTGAACATAACCCATATACAAATGAAGGTATTGTTTCTGATCTAACTCGTGGACAAATTATTCCTTGGGAGGGTTGGAGTGGTATGAACAACACTAATATGGAAATGAAGTTCAACATGGTGGAGATATGTGTTGTTATAATTGATTCTTGTGTGAATGCTTTGTGGATGAATGGACAACCGAGAGAATCTTTGAAATTGCCTCACAATGTGGTGAATGGGCTTGACCCACCGATAGATCTCGATAGTGCTCATGAAGCCTATGCAAATGATTTGCTGGCTACCTATCAATTTAACAAGACTTTCAATGTTGCTGATGCACAAACATTGGAGATTCAACTCGAGGACGAGTTTGTTATTTTGGGGGCAGATGGAGACGATGTAGTGAGAATGAAAGAAGATTTTAAGCTGAGGGTTATTTTTGTCAATTTATATTATTTATGTAGTAGGGGGTATCTTGGTCTTTTGATGTGTTAAATATTAGAGTATTTATACCCTAAACCCTTTCCCGAACAATTTTTCAGAAAGAATTGAATAGCTGAGAGTTTCAGCTTTGTTTTGGTTCCAAATTCAATAGCCTTTACATCAATATATCTGTGTAAAACTAGGTGGACTTTATTTGCAGCACACCCATTTCACTCGTGCAACACTCAACTTGTGCACCACAGTAGAACCGAGACCTTGTGATAGTCGGTTCTGGAGCCAAGAATCAACTTATCGTAGGTTCTGGAGCAAGAACCGACTTTTCAAAGTCGGTTCTCATAATGCACCTACGAGAAGTTGGTACTTAGCTCCGAACCAACTTTCACAAGGTCGGTTGACTCGGTTTCTACCGTGGTGCACGGGTAGAGTGGTGCATGAGTAGAATGTGTGTGGTGCAAATAATTGCCCCTAAAACTAAGCTCGTTTTACCTTCGAAGGGAAAAATGGTAGAATTACCCAAAAAAATAAAATGGTAGTCCTAACCAGAAGAAAATTTTAATCAGGGATTACTCAATGCGCCGGCCTAATGATACGGTACAGTGACAATTGTATAACAGCACAATTTTTTTCTCTGCCTTCCTGTACATATGTTTCAATGTAATTTGTCGTGTGCATTCGAAGTCTCGAATAACAAATTTCGCATGACCAAATAGCAAGGAGAACTCTACTTTCAGACTTCCAAAATCTTGAAGAACATCTGTACGAGATTTGAATTACATGGTTTCTATAGTTTTAAGTTTCTGTAATGCATTTTATCGCTTAGTTGGAGGATTTTATAATTGTTATTTCTTCGTTTGGTATTGTTTTCTATTATTTGTTGCTGGTATGTTATATGTATTGTTATAAATGGTAAATTTGCAGGTTTTAGCTTTTAGAGACATCAGCCCTCAAGCACCAACACACATCCTACTTATCCCTAAAGTCCGAGACGGTTTAACTGGACTCTCAAAGGTAATGTATTTTTTCTTACTTACTACATGCTCGTTCTTTACGTTTTTCAATATGATAATTTGATAATCGTATGTAAGTGCTATGTTTTTGTTGCTCTCACTGATATCAAGCACCTAAAAGAGATAGAGAAAATTTGATTGGGTTTAGTTTTGGTTAGAACTCAACTGAGAAATGGATAAGTTCAAAAGGGTAAACATTTACCATAATCGCGTGCTAATAATATAATATGGGGATGTTGTTGTGATGTGTAATTCCATATGTAGCTATTTCCGTGGGCTACGATTCCTTATAATCATATTGCCTACAGAATTCCGAGAGATTTTATGGTGCAACGGTTGTAGGAAGGTTATACTAAGTGGTATACATTAGAGCCTCTCATTTTTACTCTCTTTCACATAATACACTTTTATCGTGTGTGAGAGTTTAGAAATGAGTGGTTGTAATGTATGACACTTGGTAAAACCTTCCTACAACGGTTGTATTTTAAAATTTCACCAGAATTCCTGGCATCTTCAGTATTGTTCCTTGTTGACAGATATTCCGTCTGAGTTAAATTTCTCCCTTTTATTGTCAATGAATTTCGTACGTGGAATATAATTCATTCCTCATATATATATATACAATGGCCTATTGCAATAAGTACTTCCTACCCTTTCATCATTTAGTATTATATGTACATTAAGTTCTACGTTTTCCCTCACGCGCTCTTCTCTACACACAAAAAGACTATAGGCACATCTTTTGTACACATAACAAGATCGTAGAGAATTAATTTACTATACGGGGAATATTACATGAACACTAACTACATGTAGTCAAGTTCGAGGTAGTCTAACAGATTACTTCCTCCGTCGTAGAAATAGTCGTGCTTTCATTTTTGGATGTACCAAGAATATTGTCACTCAATCGTCATCTGCAATTTGGCCAATGAAAGTAATCATATTAATATTCTGCCATTTCTTTATATACCATATTGTTATTGAAGAGTATCTTAGCTCATGTTGTTTGTCTATAACTTTTGTTTATTAGCGTGCCCCGTATCAGATACGTATAATCCGACACAGATACACTCCGGATACTTAGGATACACACTTGGGCAAATTGTACTTTTTCAAAGTTTTTGAATGCCGGATTCGGATATTCACTTCAATAACTCCTATATGCATGTGAAATGAAGAATCATGTTTAAAAAATTAAGTAAAAATCGCCAGATAACGAATGAAAAGCTTTCCAGAACGATGAAAAACTACCAAAAATGAGTAAAACAAAAAATTGTTTTAATCTTTATTATTCAGTCCTTATAGTTTTATTGTGCACATTTTGATCTCTTTGCTGTTGAATTTGTAAAGAAAACCGGAAAAAGAAAGAATCATGATGAAGAAGACGAACTATTCATTTGAATTGAAATTTGGCGGGAAAATTCTAATACATTGCTATATGAAAAATCTGACTCAATCAATGAATCCAACTTGTGCCCTATTCTTCGCTTATATAGTATCTAGGTGCGGCAAGTTGGAGTTAACAATGTTACTGAGTTGTTACAACAACTTCTAACTAACTCTAACTAAACTCAACTGTTTATGCTATTAAGTGCTCGACCATATGCTTGAGAGAGATTGTTGATCTTGAATCTGACTTGCATTGTGTTGTGGTGTATCTGCAACATGCCCCCTCAAGCTGTGATTGGGTGGAGAACAAAAAACACGGCTTGGAATCGACTTGCATTGTGTTCTAAGGTGGTGTGTCTGCAAAATATATTCTTTAAGGGGTATCTAGGTAATAATCTGTGTAGTGTAGCTTTATCAACTGGCTTGGTGAGAATGTCTGCTAGATTGTCTTCTGTCCTTACTGGTAATGGAACAAGAATCTTTTGTTGATACAGTTCCCTCACAAAGTGGCAATCTATCTCTATATGTTTTGTTCTTTCATGGAACACAGGATTTTCCACAATGTAAGTAGCACTTTTGTTATCACAGAAAAGAGGGACTGTCTGTGTATGCTTGACCTGAAAATCAGAGAGAAGATATAATAACCACTGAATCTCACAAGCAGTTAAGGCCATAGCCCTGTATTCTCGCTTCGAATCGCTTTTTTCGATCGTTGTCCGCTTTTTTGCTTTTCCAAGATATCAGTGAATCTCCAAAGAAAACAGTATAGCCACTTATTGATCTTCTGGTAATAGTACATCTGCCCCAATCAGAATCACTAAAAGCTTTTAGAGTAGGAGTTCCAGTAGATGGGAAGAACAAGCCTTGTCCAGGTGATGCTTTTAGGAACATGAGTAATTTATGAGCAGAAGCAAGATGATTTTCAGTTGGAGCATCCAAATATTGACTGAGTTGTTGCACTGGAAAAGCAATATCAGGCCTGGTGTTGCTCAAGTAAAGTAATTTACCTACCAAACTTCTGTAGTACTTGTTATCAGTAAGGAATGGAGAGTCCTTAGGTTCCAGGTGAACTTTGGAGTCCATAGGTGTATTGGAAGGTTTAGCACCTAGGTATCCAAAGTCATTTAGCAGATCTAAACAATACTTCCTCTGACTCATGATGATTCCATCCTTGGATCTTGCAATTTCATATCCTAATAAGTATTTCAGTTTCCCCAAGTCCTTGATTGTGAATGCTTGCTGGAGTAGGTCTTTTAGTTTCTGGATTTCTGACATATCAGTACTACCAACCACTATATCATCAACATAAACCAAAAAAGCAATGAAACTAGAGCCCTGTCCTT
The DNA here is from genome assembly GCA_036785695.1 of Gentiana straminea. NCBI lineage: Eukaryota > Viridiplantae > Streptophyta > Magnoliopsida > Gentianales > Gentianaceae > Gentiana > Gentiana straminea. Next base: position 1,788,115 of record JAVUPR010000437.1, read on the forward strand.
TTGTAAATAAGCAGTGATCATGTTTAGACTGGATATAACCTGCATTAATCAATGCATATGTAAGCTTAACATTCCATTGTCTACTAGCTTGCTTCAAATCATATAGAGACTTTTCCAATTTACACACTGAATTAGGTTTAGAAAGAGGAAGGCCAGGTGGTGACTTCATGAAGACCTCTTCATCTAGATCACCATGTAGGAAGGCTGTATTGACATCCATTTGATGCAAGTGCCATTGATTCATTGCAGCCAAACTTAGGAACAATTTGATGGTAGAAAGTTTTTCTACAGGAGAAAAAGTCTCCAAAAAATCAATGCCTCTGTTTGAGTATAACCTTTAGCAACAAGTCTTGCTTTGTACCTGTCAATTGTGCCATCAGCTTTTCTCTTGATCCCATATACCCATTTACAGCCAATAGGTTTCTTGCCTGGTGGTAAAGACACTAAAGACCAAGTTTGTGTTTTATGTAAAGCTTCTAACTCTTCCTTCATGGCCTGTTGCCAGTTTGGATCCTTTGATGCTTCACTACAAGAAATTTACCAATTTACGGCGTGCAAGGCACGCCATAGATGGTAAATTATGGCACACAAATGCAAGCCATTGACGGACACGCCGTAAATCCATGTTGAAATTACAACATGCTTTTGCAAGCCATAAATGATCTGAAATGCATGTCGTAAATATTGTTGGAGACCAACAAGAAAAATTGTTCATGGCATGCATGAGCACGCCGTAAAATTTGAACCACAACACACCATAAATGGCTTATCTGTGTCAAATTACAACGTACAAAGCATGCCATAAATTCACTATAAACATCTACCACGGCATGCACATGCATGCCGTAATGACCAATTGGATGCGAGGCCATAAATTTACATTAACACATACACCATACACCATAATCTATTAAAATGAACTCGGTAATTTATTTATATAAATAAAAAGGATATCCAGTCTTATATATTCATCTTAAGAGGGGAACTTGGGCTTGTAAGTCAAGAGCCACTTCTATTTGCTACAACTATGAAGGAGAACATACTATATGGAAACCCCAATGCTACTCATGCCGAGATTAAAAATGCTATAGAGCTTGCCGATCCGCCAAATTCATTGATACACTACCAAAATCAAGGTTCGAATAGGTAGGTGAACTCTCTCGGTGAGCGAGAAATTTGTTAATCCCATTTTATTCAACGCAAATGAACTCAACGAAAGGCCGGAACGGCCATCCATGTCAATAGTTTCCTATCTTTCGCATGAACATAAATGTGTTATTGATCTTTATACACAACCAAGGCAAGCAGAAATTCCCTATATTATATGAGAAACTAATAAATAAATAAATAAATTTGTCGATCAAACCCATCCTCTTTCTTCCCGAGATTCTCGTTACTTTGCACATGCTCGGTTTTTGAAATAAGAATAAAGCTCGGAAATGAGAAAGGGATTTCAATTCCATTTGACGGCGTCAATTATGAACAATGCTCAAATTTTTTTATTACAAAACCTGGAATATTAGCTACATCAAGAAGATTAAATGATAAGAACTTTTATCTTAATCCAAATAGATCTTCAAGTCAACACATACAATCTTAAGATCTTAAAGGACATTATTTTGTACTACCAACCAAGAATTTGAGGCACCAAAAGCAGATCATAGTTGAAAATCATACACTGATTAACATGTCCCAAAGACATTTGTGCATCTAAAAAGAATTAGGAACTCAAAGATAATCGGTGGAAATGGAGCAGCTTGAGAGTTGCAGGGGAGACAATGGTTTTAAGTACATAAACAAACACATTCCAAAGGTTCTCTAGCGAAGATAACAAGCACTTTTTAAGACTTAAAAACACACCAGGCAGATAACAATTCAGGCCTTGGAAAAACCTTTGTACTCATCCAAAACATGTACATATATGCAAGCGCATATCAAACAGAATGACTAAAATAGATGAACATGTTCTTAGCTTGAGAAAAGAGTCATATTAAGCAAGTCAAGTTTAGGTTTGATATAAAAAAAAGCACAATAAAGTTTGATCGATCCGATGACCGACTTTTGTAGCGAGGCAACTAGCATAATCATGAAATCATCATCCAAAACAGCATGAGAAGAAAACAAGAAAGATCAAAAAAATAAACAATAATAGCAATAATAACAGATATGGAGTTTACCTCAGAGTAATTTGATGAAAGTGGTGGGCCATGCTACTGTGCTCCCTTTTGCTCCGTAAAGAGTATTGAATTCTACGGTTGGCCGATACAACGGAATGTCCTCGAACACTTCACGAACCCAAACTTTCCAACATCCATGACCAAGGGGAACACAATGTATTTTTTCGGTTGGATCAGTTGACTGAAGATTAGCATTCGCAACAACTTTTTTCACATCATCAAACCAGTGTAACAGTTGCAATTTTTGCATTTGAGGGGCAGACATGTTTTCTTGTACAACATCTATAACTTTTTTTCTCTTCTTAACCGTTGACGTCTCACCATCTTTTCTCTTCTTAACCATTGATGTCTCAACCTCTTTACTCTTCTTAACCGTTGACGTCTCACCTTTGGAGCTTGTAAGCCGAATCGAAGAAGTTGGAACATTGCCGCATTCCTATAACAAACATAAACGGACATGATGTATGCTTATAAACACATTGTCAAGACATATGTGTATGTATATATATTTAAAAAGAACTAAATTTCACAAGTCCTAAAATGTTACACTTCTTAATGGTTCATTCAACTACTTGATCAACAAGCGTCTTACATTAAGAAACAGTATAAATAAGCATGAAACATATGCACAATGATGACACAAGTTTTTGAGAAGAAGCTAAACATATTAGTTAAAATTCTCTCCATTACTCAATTCATATTTAAAACTTACAGTACTCTTATCTCCTGTATTTTGTGGTGGGAAAAGACGTTTAACAAGCAACTTCAAATCTTGTATCTCTTGTTCCATTCTACTCATTCTGCTACCCACGTATGCTTCACTAGATAACCGTGATGGTAATGCTCCAAAACCATAACCTCGTATTCTACCTCGTTTCTCAGGGCCCAAAACTTGACTTACAGGATCGTCATCAATACTCCGTTGCGACAAATTCGTTTCTTGGGATGCCTTTTCTCTCACTTTTTTCTGAAACAACAATAGTCATATTACAATATGTTCAACATTTGAAACTTTTCTCTGTTATGTCTTTCATAAATACTAGCCCTATTATTAGTTAGATCTTTTAACTCAAGTAAACATCTTTGCTTTTGTTCAAGAGATGCACTGGTTGCATTGAAGGGTTCTCTTAATGATAATGCCAACCAACTTAGAGACTGGAATCAAAATCAAGTTAACCCGGGCACCACTTGGCCTAAAGGGTTCTCTTAATGATCGGGAAACTATGTGCATGCATCACATAATGGGAAAAAAAAGGGAAAAGCATAGAAAATCTCACCACTACTTCTGGATCTTCAACAACGCCATTATCTTTCTTTTTCTTTGGCATATAACCATGTAGCCAAACATACGTTCTTGTCACTTTTTCGGGATCTTTCTTGGATATTTTCTACGAGGAACAAAAAACATTGTTTATTGATTCATTCAATAGAATTCATAAAGATATAATGTTAAATTTTGTCTTACCAACTTATGCTCGACGTTGGCAAAACTTGTCCTACTTGTCCTGTGTACCAACGTTTTTTTCATTCTCATCTTTTTAAACCTTTCACGCTTTTTCTAGACATAAACCAATTAAAAGTATATAAAATGTTAGAAAAATGTGACTATAAAAGTAAACTGCTCAATCATCATAGTAATAAAAGGTTATAAAAAGATTACCAGTTCTGTTGGACTCATGGCTTCTTTTATAAATTCCAACCAGTCTTCCATACAATGAACATTGTTAGGTATTGTAGTGCGTGCAGCAGTTTTCAAGCCAACCTTTGTAACTTGCTTCCTTACTTTCTTGCGTATTTTACCTCTATACTCGCGCCATAGCTTAGCCATTTTTTGGAAAATGACTTTCTTGTGACACACGTCCACAATGTAAAAGACCTACAAATGAACATACAGTAGCTTTGAACTTAATGATTTAAGCGGGAATTCAATCATGAAAGAAAATGAAAATATTGACCAATACCGTAGAAAATTTTTGGACTTACCGAGATATGTTTCCAGATTTGGTTTTTGAAATCATGGGATAGTCCACCACGGAACCATGAGTGAACCGTTAAAGGTACTAAGCCTCTTGCTGTCTCTCCAAGGAAAGTTGAAAACTCAGCGGCATAATCACCAACATATTGATCTTTTTCATTGAATTCAATCACGACTGGTGCTTTTCTTTTGCGTTTTTCCCTTGTTTTTGACTGTTTTCTACTCTCCATCTCTTCACCAGTTGTGTACGGTACTTCTGATTCGACTTCAGCTTCAACCGATTCTGGTCTTTTGCCTTTGTCTTTGGCTTTTGACAGTTTCGAATTCTCGTTTGTTTGAAAAATCTTCATTTGTTGCATCCGGTACTTGTACTTTTCTTTTGCGTCGACCCTTGTTTTTGGCTGTTTTCTATTCTTGATCTCTTCATCAACTTGTGTACGGTACTTCGATTCGACTTCGACTTCAACCGATTCGGTATTTTGCCTTTGTCTTTTGCTTTTGACCGTTTCGAATTCTCGCCGTTTGAAAAATCTTCATTTGTTGCATTTGGGACTTGTGGAGAATTGAATGATGCTTCAGAAATATGTATCCCTATATTGTTTTCTTGTCTCATTGCAGCAATAGCAGCAGCAGCTACCGCGATTTGCTGTCTTTTCCCCCGCTTTCCACCTTTCCGAGAGCTCTATGATTAGAATCAGAAGTAAAGTCATTTTTTCCTTCAATGGAGCAAAATGCTTTTATTAGTAATCTTTATACACATTATCTTAGACTAGAGACGTCAAATCCACCACCACTAACAATAGCATCAAATCCTTTTGGTTCAAGCTTAGAATCCTTTCGATCAGACACATTATGAAGGAAGTGAAAGATGACACGTAAGCAATCATCAGGGAGCTGCATAATGGAGATGGCACTGCTTATGATACCATTCTCCATTATCACCCCACCACAATATGAAAGAGGGAAATGAAGGCAACTGAAATGAACAAGCAGGCCAACAAAACATCTTGGCGGGGAAATTAGGGATGACAAAACAGTTAAAATAAGACTGGACTTACTTCGGCTTCAGACATGCTTCCTTAATTATTCAGAACAGATGTCTTCGTTATCTCCGTCAAGCTGCTCAAAGGAAAACAAAAACTTAGATTTACCTTTATAGATTACGATAAACATATATAATTTATCAAGTAGATCTGATATGACACAATATAATTTACAACAAAATTAAACATATATATGGACGGATAAATTACTGATGTGTAATCGCTCGTTTCCTCGTTATTCCGTTGTAGACAATCTTCATCATTAATACTGGCAAGATGTGATAAGTCCAATGGAGCATAGGACACACACTCATCCTCATCAAAATTCTCATCGTCATAAAATCCTCTTGGCGGTGCTTTCAGTACTACATACCAGTTTGATGTATTGCTATCTTTCGAGTAAAATACTTGCTTTGCTTGTGATGCAAAAATAAATGGATCCCTCTCAAATTGATGTTGCCCTTGGTTCAAGTTAACTAATGTAAATCCATCTTCCAACTTTACTCCATTCGCTATGTTCGCCCAATCACATTGGAATAGCGGCACTTTGAAGTCATGATAGTCTAACAAAATAATATCCTTTATAACCCCATAGTAATTTACAACATCCAACCTTATAGCAGTGTCCTTTGCACTTGATCGACAATATGTGTCACCTTCAACAAAACACCACTATTTTGAGTAGTTTTCTCCCTGTCCTTTGTGTGAAATCGATTCCCGTTGATAATAAAACCTGAACAACTAATAACCTTTTCTTTAGGCCCGCAACCAATCCACCTCACAATATCAGACATGTTATTTGAAACACTAGTTGTAACCATGTTCGACAACCAACTCGCAAAGGAATCCACATGTTTTTTTTCAAGAAGATGGTCATTTCGCCGAAGTCGTGCATCTAAGCATTTTAGCTCATCCTTATGCACTCTGCCAAAAAAATGTAACATATTTAGTATATTAAATGCAAATGAAAAGTCACACACTCTTACTGAACAAGTGTAAATGTTTCTCACTTTCTTAATGGATCAAGCTCTATCAAATTCAACAAAACATAACGATGAGCAATCCGCAGCATATCAGGACTCATCACTCTACTCTTCCCACCAAAACCTCGTCCTTCTAGCAGATTATCACATTCTAGATCCTCATTGCGTTTGGTTTGCACACCTACCTCATCAGTTTGTTTGTAATACCCACTACAAAATTTTGTCAATTCTTCAGCTAAATACTTCTCAGCTATGCATCCTATCGATGCAAACTCGGGCCATCTACTATCGATGTTTTTCCATGCCGGAGAATCAGTCGGATGACGCATCTTTCCATCTTGGCTTTTGTGTGTAGAATGCCATATTAGTTGTTCACTCTTTTCAGCTGACTTAAACATTCTCCGAAATCTTGGGATAATTGGGAAATACCTAAGCACCTTTGCTGGAACTCCTTTACGAACCTTTTTTGTATGTTTGTCAACCTTCCACCTTGACGAACCACATTTAGGACATGACTCCACATGTTCTAGTTCTTTCCTAAACAAGCAACAATCATTTACACAAGCATGTATCCTCTCATAACCTAGATCGAATGCTTTCAATACTTTTCTAGCAGAATATAAAGAACTTGGAAGAGTATGACCAACAGGTAGAAATCTATCCAAAAATTGAAAGAGGTCGTCCAAAGCATTATCAGATAAGCTATGACGAGCCTTGTACTTGTACAAGGAAACAATAGAGGAAATCTTGGTAAAAGAACACCCAGAATACGCCGGTAGTTCAGCCTCCTCTAATATTTTATCCCGCTCATCATCAGTCATTTCATATGTTGCATCTGTAACTTCATCCTCACAGAATGCATCCTCCAACATGTAGTATGTTTCGGAAATTGAACATGTTCTTTCGTTGAAAGGTTTTGGTGTAAGATCTGCCTAACATGAAGAGGATGTATCTCATTCATGCAGATATGACCAAAAATCGTCTTAGGGTCATGCCATTGCATATTCCTGCAATTGCAACATGGACATCGCATAGATTATCACATTCTAGATCCTCATTGCGTTTGGTTTGCACACCTACCTCATCAGTTTGTTTGTAATACCCACTACAAAATTTTGTCAATTCTTCAGCTAATACTTCTCAGCTATGCATCCTATCGATGCAAACTCGGGCCATCTACTATCGATGTTTTTCCATGCCGGAGAATCAGTCGGATGACGCATCTTTCCATCTTGGCTTTTGTGTGTAGAATGCCATATTAGTTGTTCACTCTTTTCAGCTGACTTAAACATTCTCCGAAATCTTGGGATAATTGGGAAATACCTAAGCACCTTTGCTGGAACTCCTTTACGAACCTTTTTTGTATGTTTGTCAACCTTCCACCTTGACGAACCACATTTAGGACATGACTCCACATGTTCTAGTTCTTTCCTAAACAAGCAACAATCATTTACACAAGCATGTATCCTCTCATAACCTAGATCGAATGCTTTCAATACTTTTCAGCGAATATAAAGAACTTGGAAGAGTATGACCAACGGTAGAAATCTATCCAAAAATTGAAAGAGGTCGTCCAAAGCATTATCGGATAAGCTATGACGAGCCTTGTACTTGTACAAGGAAACAATAGAGGAAATCTTGGTAAAAGAACACCCGAGAATACGCCGGTAGTTCGGCCTCCTCTAATATTTTATCCCGCTCATCATCAGTCATTTCATATGTTGCATCGTAACTTCATCCTCACAGAATGCATCCTCCAACATGTAGTATGTTTCGGAAATTGAACATGTTCTTCGTTGAAAGGTTTTGGTGTAAGATCCGCCTAACATGAAGAGGATGTATCTCATTCATGCGGATATGACCAAAAATCGTCTTAGGGTCATGCCATTGCATATTCCGCAATTGCAACATGGACATCGCATAGTTGGCGGATTTCCCAAGCCGATGAGAAGACTGTCCACATATTGTTGGGCTCCATTCTGGTATGTTTTGGTGTCTCTAAATCATGATCGAAGTTGTTAGAAAGATACCTATGCACTTATACTTGAATCATAGCTTATAGGTTTTGTAATATAACCTGGGATAGTTGATCCATTCAAAATCCATCTCCATATAATATGAGCCCTCAGAACTGATGTATTTCCTTTAGTTCACAATATTGGGATTAGTAATAGGTAAATGATAAATAGGTTACTATATAGATGTCATGACAGAAAATGAAATATTCTAATGATCGAAATGGGAAGATGCACAAAAGTCCTAGAATCTAATTTACTCCACTACCAACATACTTTTTTTAAGAACCAACATACTTAAACTATTCACACAAGCACTTTTAGACACCCTCTAGACAGGTTGTAGAATCAAATTAAGCGAGGAACGAGAATATTTATCTCTATTTTTATAAAAAAAAAATGATTACTATATTATACAAAGTAGCTATATAGTAGAAAATCCCAATGTGGTATTATTGATACAACTTTAAAGAACTTCAAAAGAATTGGCATGGAATAACAACAGATGATTACAATGAAAAGACTAGTAAGAAATGGAGTTCATATCCTTGAAAGTCACTTTACGATGTTGTAGAGGATATGCACCTGTATATTCAAGTACGTATCCTTCACATCACCATAAAGCGCACAACCGAGGATATCTAATATGCAAGTACATATCTTTCACAGCACACTATAGAGTCTTGGGCTTGGAACAAATGATTACAATACAAAGTGCACTACAAGCGGATCAAAGCTTAAATCAACGAAAGAATCGATATCGCAAAAGCATACATAATCATCTTTTAATCTTTGACACAAATTACAACTTCAAGAGGTGCATTCTCTCTTCCAATCATTTTGTTTTCGAGTTTATTTTTTATTTTAGAAGTAAAACATGCCAAAATACATGACAATAAAAAGACCACGAAAGTTCAAGTCTCTTAGGATGAATTGACTCTAGTGATATCCATGGAGCACAACATATTATATGGTCATCCTACAAAACACGCCTTTAAACACATCAATGGGCTGTACTATCTTACAAAGCCACTATGCACTAAGGATAATAGGCTTTGACAGCCTATATTGCAATGTGAAAACCTATCAGCAATGCTATGAAATCTAATAGCAATGCTATGAAGAATAATAGCATTCAAGAAATGTTACACGGCTCAAGAAGCATGCACATTTCATATCCAAATGAACAACCAACGAAACAATTCCAATGCAAAAAAAAAATAGAAAAATGACACAGGAAAGTCACATAGCCATGAAACAAGAATCATTTATCAATTAATCTGAAATCTATCAGAGAACTAAGGATAATAGGCTTTGACAACCTATTTTGCAATGTGAAAACCTATCAGCAATGTTTAAGATCCTTATATAATTAATATTATGTATTTTCCATTATTGATCCTATAAATCTACACATCACTAATCCACGAGATCATGTTCCTTGAAATGGACCCACAATGATTTGGTAAATCTCAAATTCAAATAATACGTTTTGTACGATTCATCTCGATAATAATGAATTTGTACTTCTCAAAATCAAATCATATAGATTGTTTTCATGATTGCCATGAGATTTGCCACAAAATACTAAATATAGAGATCGGAGACAGAAAAACCTGTGAGCGAATATAGAGATCCAAGTCTGAAAAGAAAGAGCGACTGAGCAGATCCGCCGCCGCCTCGTTCAAATACGTCGTTGCTGCTGTTGCAATAGAGCCACCGCTGATCAAATAGAGCCGCCGGGGCGTTGGACAAACTTTTGATCCCAATTCGCAGTGAAACGAAGGATTTTATGGCTTTTCTGGTGGCTTTGTCCGTCGAGAAGGTTTTGGTGTATTTTTGTTTGTCGAGAAGAAACTTTGTTTGGATTTTGTTATTTTGATTTTTTAGCTATTCGCATTTCGTTTTTTTCATTTCTTTGTGACGTATTGTCATGAACCTGTGACAACAATAACATGCACTTCTTCAAATAAGTTCTTCAAAAAGGCATTATTTTCAAATTTTACGGCGTACGTATATATATGCCGTAAATCCATGTTGTAAATACTCCATTTTCTTGTAGTGCTTGTAAATATGATGTAGGTTCTTGTTCAGTAGATATGTTGCAAGAGAATGCTTTGTAGGTATTGGATAGATGATCATAACTGAGAACTTTATCCGGTGTATGAGGTGTAGAAGTGATAGCGACACCTAGCTTTGTATGATAGTCTTGAAGATGTGTAGGTATTCTCTTTTCTCGGTTGACCTTCTTAGATTTTGATTTCTAAGAGGAGGTACATGCGGCTCCATTTCTGAGTCAGTAGATGCTGCATCATTATGCCCTAGATCAGCTGTTTCTGTATCAGTGGATGCCTCAGCATGATGCTCAGAAGAAATTGATGTAGATGGTGTAGTGCTTTGCCCTAGAACATCAAAGTTAATACTTGGGAAACTAGGAATTGGTAAAACAGTATGCTCAGGGCTCCAAGAAGGAATGTTAAGAAATGGAAAAGATGTTTCATGAAAAATGACATCTCTAGAGATCAGAAACTCCCTGGTTTTAAGGTCCAGTAATGTATAACCTTTTGTATGTTGAGGATTGCCAAGATAAACACATTGCTTGCTCCTGCTATCAAACTTTCCTCTGCCCTGTGAAAGTGTGCTAGCATATACTAAACAGCCAAATACTTTAAGATCAGTGTAAACAGGTTTTGTACCATAAAGTAGATAATGAGGTGTCTGTTCTTTAAGTAATGGTGTAGGTGTGATATTAATGAGCATTGCAGCATGTTTAACACAGAAACCCTAGTATTTCATAGGGAGACTAGAATGAAATCTCAGTGCTCTAGCAACATTTAACAAGTGTTGATGTTTTCTCTCCACAACACCATTTTGTTGTGGTGTATGAACACAAGAAGTTTCATGAATGATACCTATTTGAGCATAGTAGGTATCCATTTTGAACTCAAGGCCATTGTCTGACCTTATTACTTTTATATTTTTATTAAACTGATTAGAAACAGTATTACAGAATTTTTGTAATAAAGGTCTTGTTTCAGATTTCTGTTTCATTAAATGAACCCAAAGATACATTGAATAATCATCAACCACAGTCATAATGTAATATTCACCATTATAAGTAGAGTTTCTGTTAGGACCCCATATATCAACATGCAACAATTCAAAAATAGTAGAAGCAATAGAAGTACTATGAGGAAAACTGTTTCTCTTTTTTTTGGCAAAAGGACAAATATGACAACAAGTGTCTGAATCAGAAGATACAAAAGGAACAGACTTATTAAATACTTGTATTCTTTGTCTAGAGGGGTGACCTAATCTATAATGCCAAAGTAAAGAAGTAGGAATAACAGCAGTAGTACAAATGACATGAGCAGAATCATGGACATTAGGATCAGCTTGTAAAATGTACAGTCCTTGATAAATTCTAGCTGAACCAATCATCTTCCTCAAGATGTTGTCCTACAAAACACAACCATTAGAATTGAAGCATAAGGAGTATCTGGTATTTGCAGTGATCCTTGTGACAGACAAAAGATTGTATGTGAATTGTGGAACACATAGTACATCACTTAATATAAGATCATTATTGATTCTGACTTGACCATTATGAGTGACTTTAGTATGTGCTCCATTTGGTAAAGTAACAGTGAGATCAAAAACAGGTTTAGCATTAATCATTAAAGATAAATCATAAATGATATTCAGTAGCACCTGAATCCACTATCCAATGATAGATAGTACCTGAACCAGAAGAACATCCTTGAACATTAGCAGTTAAAGCAACAGCTGGTGGTGCAGGAGGATCTGCAACCTGAACATGTCTAAGCATATCCATGATGTGTTCATATTGGCTTCTTGTCATTGTGTTAGGATTAGACTGAACCAAGTCAGACTGTTGATTCTGATAGTTTGCATCCAAATTGTCTTGTCCAGAATTCTGGTAGCTTGCATCATCAGGAGTGAAACCATGTTCCACACTAACATTGTTGGCCTGTACTTGACCTCTGCCTCTGCCTCTAGAGCCATTTGGAAAACCATATTTCTTGTAGCATTTTTCTATAGTGTGACCTTCTTTACCACAGTAGGTGCACTGTGGTCTCTTAGAAGCACCAGAATAACCTCTACCAGAACCTCTACCACCCCCTCTGCCATATGAAACATTAGATTGTGCAGCTAAAGAAACAGGATCTTGGAAATTCTGCCTTGCCCCAGTAGTTACAACATTAAGAATAGTCTTGTCAATACCTAATTCTGAGTATGTAATTTGACTTTCATGTTGCAAAGCCATATTGAAGACTGTACCAATGTCTGGAATAGGTTTAGCCATTAATGCTTGTGACCTAACATTGCTATAAACATCGTTTAATCCCTTCAAGAACCTTACAACATAATCTGTCTCATTCTGTTCACGATAAATGGGCAATGCAGCACAAGTGCAGGGAGGGATAGGTCTTAAAATCAACAACTGATCCCACAAACCTTTCAATTTAGTAAAGTATTGAGTAACTGACTGAGTACCTTGCTTGGTGGAATAGATTTCTTCCTGTAAATTGGAAAGCCTGTATGCATTTCCTGTGCCAAATCTGTGATCCAAATCCAGCCATATCTCTCTTGCTGTATTTAGCCAAAAAACACTTTGTTGAATGGACTGATCCAAAGAATTGACCAACCAATTTGAAACCATATCATTACACTGACACCAAATCTCAAAATGCCTGTCAGTTTCTGCAGCTTTTGGAAAACTTCCATCCATGAACTTCAATTTTCCTTTCATGGATAAGACCATCGAAACAGCACGTTTCCAGCAATGATAATTTTCAACTCCTTTGAGAAGTGGCTGAACAATAACAGCATACGGATTTTCTCCAGGATGAATCAGATACGGATTAACCGCAATATTGCCAGTTTCAGCCATTGATATGAAGCAAGAAACCAAAGAAACAGAAAGAAATGAATAAGAAATGAAAATTGCAGCTCCACACCGCAAGAAAAACAAAATTGCAGGTTTAATACTCTGCAAATCCACAGCAGTAAGCTTGTTTTAGCTCTGATACCATGTTGAATTTGTAAAGAAAACTGGAAAAAGAAAGAATCATGATGAAGAAGATGAACTATTCATTTGAATTGAAATTTGGCAGGAAAATTCTAATACATTGCTATATGAAAAATCTGACTCAATCAATGAATCCAACTTGTGCCCTGCTGCTTATATAGTATCTAGGTGCAGCAAGTTGGAGTTAACAGCGGTTACAGGTTGTCACAACAACTTCTAACTAACTCTAACTAAACTCAACCGTTTATGCTATTAAGTGCTCGACCATATGCTTGAGAGAGATTGTTGATCTTGAATCTGACTTGCATTGTGTTGTGGTGTATCTGCAACATTTGCACTTGTATCCTACATTTTTTAAGATCTCTCCACACCCCCCCTCCCCGCTTATCTATATCCGTGCAACCTAAGGTGTAGCTAACTACCGTCACAGGCTGAAGAGAGGCACCTTTGTGAAGTTCTGGGACGTCTAATGTATGCCGCAAAGCTTGTTGCAAAAACAAGAAGGTCTTGATGTGGGAAACGAGGTATAAAGACCGATAGGTAAATTTCATCTTAAAATGAATTCGATTTCTTATGTGGGTTTTGTAGCTTTGTCTATGAATCCGAGAGAGTTATTGCAGTAAATCGTTAGGCTAATGTGATTTTAGGCAGAGACGTATTCAGCACAGTGAACTGCGAAATAAGAAGCAACGCGATCAAAACATCATGTCGGACATCGAGGGTCGCACCGTATAAGTTTCAGTATACGAAACACGAACGGAGACGAAGGCAGAACAACCAATTCCCGGAAAGAAACCTTAGCTCGCTCGCTTCGGCAGAGCATTACTTCGCCTAGGCGAATTTGAGATCGAAACTCGAAAAAGAGAGACCTTAGAGCGTTTTTATAGGCTTTTTAAAATTTGTCGTGAGAATAAAAAAAGAGAAAAGAGAATTCAAATTCCGGATCGAACAACAAGACTCCATAAAAGGAGACATAGAGAACACAAAACAACACTAATACACATTTATTGGTGTTGCTACTTTTTACATCTTGCTGTTAAAAACTATTATCATAAAAATCTGGTTTGGATCGTTACATATCTCACACGAAAAATTCAAGCACATCATGTAAGGACATCTAATGTAACCAAAAAAAAAGAGGAATATACATGTTCTACTACTAAATTTTAGTAATATAGATTTTTGTCCAGAAAGACAAAATTATCAAAAAATCGGAATAGAAGAAAACTGTAATTTAAAAAGGACAAAAATAACATTTATGAAGTAACAAATATAAAGTAACAGATGTGGGAGAAACTTCCTACAATTACTTTACTACAGAGGCCAGAGGGAGAGAAATGTCTCCCTCTTAAATATCTATTACTTTACTATCTCGTTCCCTTCCCCCTTAAAAATATCTAAGCTAATGTTACTGTAGGAAGAAAATACATGCATATTTGATAATGGAATACATGCAGTTGATCAGTGCATCTCTGAATTGACCTTCTTACTTGTCTTTACCACTTTAGATAATCTGTTTCATATTTTCCATTGACATAGCTTCCAATTTTTATTTCATCAATATGTGCAATTTTTTGGTAGCCATCGCTTTCTTTGTTAAGACTTCGCATGTGATTTCCCAGTCTCGTAGGCATATCCAGCAGATTTAAAGTCTGGAGCTTTGTTAAATACTGTATATCCTGAGGTAACTCTTCAATCAACTTGCAGCCCCTAATGGTCAAGAGCTCCAACTCAGGCAGTGTCCCTTTGTCAAATGTCATCAATTTCAGTCCACTTAATCCACCCAGCATTAGTTTCTTGAGTCTTTGAAAACCTCCCGCCTTAAAGTTCAATGTATCCCCCATATATGCATCATAAAGTCGAAGAGTAACCAAATTCGGCATACCCTCAAGCCACCCAAGAGGATTTTCGATTAAACAGCTATGAAGCAGAAACAGTTTTGACAAGCCATGACAGGAAGGAACCCAATTTGGAATCTTTACCAAACGCCCCGAAACGTCAACCGATGAAGAAACTGAAGATTTGAAAAAAAGGAATAATCCAAATCAATAATCTCGTTTCGTGTTATTGCATGAATATTTAGTTCTCGAAGATTGGTTAGTTTCTCAAGAGAAGAACATAGTTCCCTTCCATTTGCTCTTGTGACCTTGGTAATGCCAAGATCCCTCAACTGTGTGAGCTTCCCGATTTCATGTATGACTTTTTCACTATCCGCCTTAATAAAATGCAAATAATGTAAGGAAAAAAGTGCTCCAAATCCATATGGAGCTCTGAAACCCGAAAATGAATATTCATTTAAGAGGGAGAGAAATGTCCCACCTATCCCGAGATAGTAAAGTTTCTTGAGCATTATGATATCAGCAGGTAACTCTGTCACCCTCGCGTGATCTAGAAACAAATATTCTAGGTTCTGAAGCTTTCGTATACTTCTAGGGATATTCGTAACATTGGTGCTTGCTAGGTTTAGATAAGAAAGGTTAGACAACTTGAATACTTCATCTAGAATAAGGTTTGGATTGGAAAATTCCAAGTGCAACACCTTAAGTAATTTCAAAGTACCTTTTAGAAGTTTAGATAAAGATGAGTCGGATATACTTGAAGGGGACTTATGGTTTGTTATTATAGATCGGAGATGCAACAAGTGCGCGGGCTCTTGTATAAAGGTGGACTCATCGACCACCAAGCGTCTAACATTCTTTGGTTGTACATTGTGTGGTGTAAAGGCTGCTGCTAAAATGTTGTATTCTTTACATTTTGAGAGAATTATTTTGTAGGTAAGGTCATGGACACGACAACTTTCTATCTTCCCATCGGGGTGTGTGTCTACAACATGAATTAAGCTTCTACTTATTAGGTCATTGAGATAACTTTCAGCAACCTCTTTTGTTGTCATCCCTTGTATCACTTCTACGAACCCCTCCGCCATCCACAAATATGTTAACTGTTTAGCACTCACGCTTGCATCCTCAGGGAACATGCCCATGTACAACAAACAACATTTTAGATAGTAAGGCAAGTCATTATAACTAAGAAGATGTATCTTTCTAACTCGATCAAGTTTTCCGTTGCCTTCTAGTTCACCACCAAGGCTACGAAGTACTAACTCCCACTCTCCTGGATGACTAGTATCCTTCAATGCTAAAAGACCTCCAATTGCTACAATACCCAGTGGCAATCCTTCACATTTATTCATTATCTTTGCGTGAAATATTCACTAGATGTGGAGGACATTCACCTTCTCTAAATGTCCTTCTACAAAACAATTGCCAAGAGTCATCATCGACAATGGTCGCATCTCATGGACATTGCCATGGAATTCATGGCGGCACGTTTTTGCTAAATCTTTTATCCGTGTGGTGATTATAATACGACTACCGCAACTATCATCGGGGAAGACATATTTAATAGAATCCCAATGTTCTAATTTCCATAAATCATCAAGGACAACAATATACCTTTTATCGTTGAGGAAGTCGTTGACAAATGCTCTCAATCCATCTATATCCAGGGAGTCCACTTCACCAGGAATCGGTTGTTTTACTTCCTTGAATAATTGGTTTATCAAATTCTTTAAGGCATCCTGAATTATGAACGTCTCGGAGATAGTCAACCAAGCGTGGATGGAAAATTCACTTTTGACACATGGTGCTTCATAAACTCTTTTCACCAACGTGGTCTTCCCTAAACCCCCCATTCCCACCACCGAGATAGCTTTTAGGTGGGATTCGTTAGTGAGGATTAAAGAAACGATCTCCCTTTTAGGGCGATCAATGCCTACGAGATCGGCTTCTCTAAGAAGAAGAGCATGTCCTCGAATTGGATGCTCCGAAATTCTCGTTGGAGCCGCTTATTTCGAAATCCCTTCAATGGATCGGTATCTCTCGATGCCGATCCGATATTTCCTTCACCCTATACTTGATGTCTCTTATCTTGGAGGAAATGCGGTGTCGAGATTGTAAATTCTTGATGGAAGTATACATATGACGAACATGGCCACGAAATCCGGCTACGTTGCTTTGAGCGAAACGAAGCGAAATTCATCAACGGCGTCTTCGGTGTCGTATGCAACTTCCAACACTTGTTTGAACCATTGTTTTTGTTCATCATCTAAAACATCGGCATCTTGTTTTGCTTCAAAGAATTTCGAGGAAAGCACGCATGCTTCCTAATTCATCCCGAATATCTCGGACTTCTCTTTGAAGCCCTTCAATGAGTTTATAATCTCCGAGTTAACAAGGTGTCCAATTTCTTCGAGTAGAAATGATACAACGAGCCTCTGCCATTTTTGCTCGCTTTGACAAGTCTGCACAAAAAATTTAGAGGGAGGATGTTGATATTTATAATAAACAACGATATGGTTGGATAGTTCTTAAGATAATTGGTTGATTGGATGTTGATATTTATAATAAACGACGATATGGTTGGATAGTTCTTAAGATAATTGGCTAATAGGAACCAGAGAATAAGTGCCTTGGGATTTTTTTTCCTTATCTTAATAATTTGGGGGAATGAGGGAGAAGGACAAAAATATTTCATCAATTGAGTAGAAGGACAAAAATATTTCACTGTTGAAATTCACTCTCAAAATTCACTGATTTCGGGATTCACTGGGGAGATTCACTGCTTTTCGGGACTACGAGCACGACCCGGACCGAACTCCGGATTAGTCGGAACAATGGATTCCGGATACCAAAAGCTTTAAGCAAAAAAATAAAAAATGAAGTTGTTAGATACAATTTGCCGGTATTAGGTTTGATTGTTCAACCTTCTTTTGTCTCTGTATCATACTTACGAAATTGACCCTTAATTGTGCAAGTTGAATTTTGGTCCCAGCCCAAGTCTCTTTTGTTGTCCATTTAAAAAAATAAAACCTTTTACCGGCCTTGGACGAGTACACCTATCTTTTTCTTGAAAAAAATATATATAAATAAATCAATAAATAGAAGATCAATATCCTTACGCTTATTGCTTCTCCGACATGATGCGCAGCTTACATCATTTTCGACAACGGGGGCACAGCCAAGGATTCGGTCCTCCCCACCCTTTCTACTCCGAACAAAATCGTTGTGTTATGAACCTCTATGGCCAAATTTGCTCTCAAGTCGACCATGTTGCTCCCTCTTGCCCCTACCGCTACAACTATTCTCAGGAACTGCCCTATCGGAAACCGCCACAGGCATACATCACTTCTCACTCCACTCATCGCGGATCTGATTGGATTGCGGATACTGGTGCCACTCATCATCTCACTCATGACCGTCCCAATCTCACCCTATCATCTGCACCCTATACCGGACCCGACAAAGTGCATGTAGGCGACGGTACATGTTTACCTATTACTCATTACGTCTCTTCTTTTGTACATATATTCCCATTCCTAGGTCATTTCATTTATCTAATATTCTTGTTACGCCTTCCATCACTAGAAACCTCTTATCAGTACATAAATTTTCTTTGGATAATTCCGTGTACTTTGAATTTCATGGGTCTTACTTTCTTGTAAAAGATTACTCCGGTCACACCCACCTCAGGGGATTAGTCAAAGATGGCTTATATCACTTCTGCACCCCGCTTCACCCTCCCCCTGCTCCTGCTCAGGCTCTGGCCTCTTCTGTCACCTCTTCCATCACGTGGCATCAGCATCTCGGTCACTATTCTTATTCCATACTCCGTCAAGCCTTAAAAAGCCTTCCATCTTTACTCTATTAAGGCATCGCCTTCTGTTCTTGCCCCGTGTCAGTTAGCAAAAAGTCACTATCTTCCTTTATACACTTCTGAGTTTACATCTATTGCCCCATTGTCTGGGGTGGGGTGGGGTGGGATGGGGTGGAGGGGTGGGGTGGAGTGGGGTGGGGTGGGATGGACTATTTTCTACTTTTTTTTTAAAAAAAAAGATTTGTTTTTGTGGCACCTGAATAAAGTGTTGCAAAAACTATTATTTTTCTGATTTATTATTTTTTATAATTATTTGCTTTTGCCACGGTATAGTAGTGTGACAATAGATTTGAACTTTTTGCCGCGGTGTGGTACCGTGGCTATAGATTTTTTGCCGGCTAAATTACAATTTTTCCTCTAACTAGACAGTCGGCGACAATTTTAGTCCTATAAGTGGTGCAAAAAAGCGTGAAAGCAATATTGGTTTTTGCGACAATTTTAGTCCTGTAAGTGGTTGCGATAATTTTAGTCGTAAGTGATACGGGTGACACAAAAAAAAAAACAATAAAAGGCGTCAGGACAAAATCGAAAAAGTGTCTTTAGTGTTATTTAGCCATTTTTTGCATAGTTTTTTCACGGGTGGCAAAAACTTTTCCTAGGTCTTTAGTGTCAGCTTTTTTTGCAAAAGCCTTTTCCTTTTTTTTTTAGTAGTGCCAGGAGCAAAATCAAAAAACGTGTTTAGTTAGAGGACCAAAATTGTAATTTAGCCCACCGAACCCATATTGCTATTTTCTTAATAAATTTTCAAAATACAATTTTTGAAGATTGAAATAGGGTTTTGAACAACATTGGATCGAAAAAAATTGAATTTGAAAGTGGATTGGAGAATTAAATCATGATTGAAAGTGGATTAGAGAATTAAATCACGAAAAAATTGGATTTGGAAGTGGATTGGAGAATTTCAAATTTAAATTCTCATTCAATTTGCTTGGAACCCCAATTTCTTCAATTGTGGGTTTTTGATTCCATTGTTTGATCTATCCAAATCTTGATTTACAACTTTCAAATAGGCTTTTTTCGTTTATTTTGGTGAGATTCGACGTAAATGATGATGTGGATGATTATGAAGAAAAAAAAGATGGTGGGTGATGAGGAAGATAGGAAGATGGTGAAGATGGTGAAGAAAAAAAGATGATGAAAATTATGAATGTAATGAAAATTGTGAAGAAAAAAGATGATGAAAATTATGAATATGATGAAGATAATGAATTTGTGAAGATTTTGCAAAAGATTTGTTATGAATATGATGAATTGTAAGTGATGAATATGATGTAGGTAGGGTGTGGGATGTAAGACTGTCTCCAATGGGAGCCTTTTAAGGCTCCCTAAATGTGTTATAGGGTGAATACCCAACCCCAAAACCCACAACAACACCCTATCCATCTCCCTATCCCCAATTGAAACTAAGCTATTCCCTTATTATAGGGAGAGGGTTGGGGGTGAATAGTAATCATTTTTATCAACACAATTCACTTTTCTCTCTCCACCTATTTATCCTAATCTTCTTCAACTATACTAAACTCAATTTTAACCACTTCGGTAATAATTTCCTCTAATAAAAACGATAAGACATTTATTAGAGGACATTTAATAATCCCAGAAATTGGTTGTTTAAACGCATACGACATTTTTTTGACAATGATACGACATTAAAATCTCATTTTGCAAGTATAAAATATTTTATTCCGATTTTTGTATTAAAAAAAAATGGAAAATGTGTTTGTAGTTAAATTAATCGGTTGAGATGTGAAAAAAGGTAGTATTGGAGAATTGTATAGGGAGTGCTTATTGGAGTTGGTTGTTTTATAAGGTGTTGAAAAAGTAAACCTGGAACGGAAAATAAGATAAATGGGGAGTGTGATAGGGAGTAACCATTGGGGTCACTCTAAGGTATATTTAATTTAGGGACCAATATGTAATAAAAAATAATTGGTGTGGAAGTAGTATAAAAGTGTGGGGTAAAGGTAGAAAATGTGATATAAATAAAGAATGAAAAATGTTTGAGATTCAATGTGGTACAAAAGGAGATTTTGTTTATTTGGTGTGGTGCAAAAGATAGAGTGGTGCAGTGGTAGATCAGTTGTGTTACGAATAAAGGTTCCCCAAAAAAATGGCTGGGATTTTTGTTGTGTTTCTAAGACGTACAAGCTAAACGAAAAGAAAGTTCGGCTGATGCTGGGATTTTTTTTTTCCAGTTTGGGGCGGATGTTGGACGATGCTATGCAGAAGAGGGGGAAGAGGGACGGCAATTGCGGTGGCAGTACAATGCCGGAGAAGGTGATCGGAAAGTAATACGGGAAAGACGCGGCTATATTTTTCTTTTGATAAAAATAACGGGTTAGGGTTTTAGGAAAAATTGACACAACGAGAGAGAGAAAATTGACATGCTCTGATACCATATCATGATTTAGAATAATCGTATTTCATTGATTGAAAGATTATAATATATATAGGTTTGACTAACTTAGGGATAAATACTAAAATTTTTAAAATAAAATAAGATAATTATTTGACTTATTGAACTATATCCCAACAGATCGACGGTGTCAAGTAAGATTCAAGTCTAAAGGATTCTACGATTTCATAGTCACCACAATATTACATATATATATTTCATTAAGTTTTCCCTCAATGTAGTATTCTACTTAAAATGCCAATTATCTATTTTAGCCTCGAAAATATTCCTTCGAACTATTTTCGTAATGGTACCAAATTTTATTCCATAATCAGTTTTCCACAACGAATAATAAAATTAGTATATTTAATTACTATAATTGTAGGCCACAACCGGTTTAACCGATAACATTCATGTTGTTCCTTTGTCGAGTTGACCATAAGTACAGAGAACGATAAATAGGGGCAAAATTAGGATTTTAGAAACTTGGCCTATTTTAACTTGCCCGGTGAGGAAAATGGTCCTCTAAATTGGCTTTTTTTTTGGATTTTAGTCGCCACGTAAGCGATTTTAAAGATTCCGGTGCCCAATAAGCTAGGCGACTAAAATCCAAAAAAAAAAAGCCAACTTAGAGGACCATTTTCCTCACCGGAGCAAGAGAGCAGACTAAAATCCAAAACGAGCCAAGTTAGAGGAATTTTGCCCCGATGTAGGCGACATCGCATCCGACAGAGTCTCCCTCTTTGGGGTCGATTGCCCTTTCTTCCTTTATTTGCCTTAAACAGTAGTAATAATAGCAGCCTTCAATTCCTTTCCTCACACATTTCAGCTGCTGCTTTTAAGTCGTCTTGTATGGCTTCCGAGAAAGAAGCTGCTCTCTCGGCCACTTCTCTACCCGCCTATTCTCCAACCATGTATGTATATGTTCATTAGTAAACATTCTACAAAGCGTTTAATTATCCTTTAGTTCCTGTTTTTACCTCTTTTTCAATTGCATTATCGTTTGCAGATTTGATAAAATTATCAATAAGGAAATACCTTCTAACATCGTCTACAAGGATGATCAGGTTCAATTTTTTAAATTTGGTCTCAGTTTGTTCTAATTTTGTGTTTTCATATTTGCTAGGAAAAACTTGAATGATGTGGAACTTTTGATTTTCTTCTTTTTATTATGCAATTTCAAAGAAAATTAAAAGAATCCTATCCTCACAAAAATGACTGTTTTTATTTTATTTTATTTGTGGAATGACTAATAAGATGTAAAACTATGCTATGTTAGCTAATGAAAGGAAAGATGGTAGTCCTCAATGCACTGGTTTGATGATTGGCATTGGTATAAAACCACATTTTTGTTCTGCCTTCCTGTACATATGATTCAATTAATTTGTTGGGTGCATCCGGGGTCTCGAATAAGATTTTTTTTCTGACCAAATAGCAAATAGAGGGTTTCTCTACTTTTTTCGGCTTTTCAAAATCTGTATTTGGGTTGACTTTGATGTTTTCTTTAGCTTTCAGTTTCTGTAATGCATTTTATGGCTTATAATGTTACTTGGAGGATCTAATAATCGATATCTATTCATTTGGAATCGTGTTCTATTTTGGTCTTTCTTATGTGTTGGGCATTTTATTTTCTTAATGTTGAAAACCGGTAAATTGTTAGGTTTTGGCTTTTAGAGGGCAAAATTAGGAATTTAGTCCTCTTACTTGGCTGCCACGTAAGCGTTTTTTAAAGATTCCGGTGCCCAATCAGCTATTTCCGGCGGATAGGACTAAAATCCAAAAAAAAAAGCCAACTTAGAGGACCATTTTCCTCACCGGAGCAGGAGCAGGACTAAAATCCAAAATAGGCCAAGTTAGAGGACTAAAATCCTAATTTTGCCGCTTATAGAGACATCAGTCCTCAAGCACCAACACACATCCTACATATTCCTAAAATCCGAGACGGTTTAACTGGACTCTCAAAGGTAACGTCTTTTCTTTCTTTCACTGAGAGAAGATGTAGATTGGGTTTGGTTTTGGTTAGAACTCAGAGATGTGTAAGTTTCAAAGAGTAAACCTTTAGTAAGTTGTTTGTGATGTGTAGTTCCGTATGAAGCTATTTCAGTAAGATATAACTCCGTGTAATCATGTTGCTAGCAGAATTTCCGACATCTTCGGTCATGTTCCTTTTTTGATTGATACGATCTCGAGTTTCGTAATGATCAAATTTTCTTCTTGTGTCGAGTGCTTGGAGTCCATGAATATTGTCAATGGAACAGGGCTTTTGCGATATAGATGTAATTGCAATACACAGTCTTTATATCTATGCATTTGGCCTCATAAATGGCCTTTTGCAATAGGTACTCCCTACCCTCTGGTCATTTAGTATGATATATTTTTCTACATTAAGTGCTATGTTTCTCTCACACGCTATTGTACACACACGAAAACACAGGCACATAATTTGTACAAGTGAGACGTAATTTGCAATTTGGGAAAATTACATAAATCACTACATGTAAGCAAAGTGTTCGAGGTGTCTAACAAAAGCTGGTGACAGGATTTGGATACCCGTATCTATAACTGAGATATGCGAAATGACGAATCGTTTTGAAAATTAAGTAAAAATCGCCAGATAACGAATGAAAAGCTGTCCAAAACATTGAAAACTACCTAAAAATGAAAAAAACCGCTAAAATATTGTTCTGTTTTGTGCGTTAATCTTTATTTTTTAGTCCTTATAGTTTTATTATGTAGAGTTTGGTGTCTATATCTTTAATGTTTACGCATGTGCCCTCATTGCTTGTATCCTATACTACAATTTTCAAATATCCTTTACCCGTGTATCATGTATCCATACCCATGCATTTGTACCCGTGTTGTTACAGGCTGAAGAGAGACACTGTGAAGTTCTGGGACGTCTTATGTACGCTGCAAAGCTTGTTGCTAAACAAGAAGGTCTTGATGAAGGCTTCAGACTTGTGATCAATGACGGACACAATGGATGTGAGCATTCCTTTTTTTTTTTCTTTTTCTTTTTCTTTTTTCTCTCAATGTTCTTGCAAAATGCAGATTTTTTTTATTTAATTAGTTGAACTGAACTGGAAACTATTTGGACGAAGCCAATCTGTTCATCATCTTCACCTTCACCTTCTCGGGGGACGTCAAATGAAGCGGCCACCGGGTTAACATGATCATCAACGCCGCCTGAGAAACCCGAGAGTGTAATTAATGCAGTTAGGCACACTTGTTCATGAAAAATGGTTTCTTTTATGCTATTTGACACCTATTTCTGAATTTGCAGGAAGAAACTTATGCCCTTCAAATGAATGACAAGTTTTTGTAATTTTGCCTAATTAAAAAGCACCTAAATGAATATTTGAATATTTAAATGATTGTGAATGATTGACTGCAAGGTCGGTGTTTTATACCATTTTGTTGGATCCTGTCTAATTCATCTTGTTCCTTACTTTTAGTCTTACTCTATTGACGAGCAGTATTTGATTAACGTGTCATGAGATTATTACTATTATCATTCTAGTTTCTGATTTTCCAACAAAAAGTTTTGTGTTTCAAAATATCGGTTTCGAATCATTGCCGAACGATTCGGATAGGACAATTGGGAAAAAATCTGACTCGAGTCATTACATAAACTCACACGGAAATTTAAACACATCGTGTAAGGGCGTCTAACAAAAAGATAATAATAGTGTATACATGTTCATCATATATTGATATGGCTAAAAATAAGAAAAGACATATTTGATAATGTTACTAAACAATAGGAAGAAAATACATATATTTGATAATGGAATATAGTTGATCAGTGCATCTATGAAAGAAGCTTCTTACTTATCTTTACCACTTTAGATAATCTGTTTCATATTTTCCATTGACAAGCTTCCAATTTTTATTTCACTAATATGTGCAATTTCTTGGTAGCCATCGCTTTCTTTGTTAAGATTTCGCAAGCTATTTACCAGTCTCGTAGGCATTTCTTGCAGATGTAAAGTCTGGAGCTTTGTTAAATATTGTATATCTGAGGTAACTCCTCAATCGAACTTGCGGTGGAAAATGAACAAGGTCTCCAACTCGGGCGGTGTCCCTTTCTCAAATGTCATCAATTTCAATCCACTTAAATCAACGAGCCATAGGTTCTTGAGCTTTTGAAATCCTCCCGCCTTAAAGTTCAATGTATCCCCCATATATGCATCATTAAGTCGAAGATCAACCAAATTTGGCATACCTTCAAGACACCCAAGATGATTTTCTCTTAAACAGCTATGACACAGAAATAGTGTTGACAAGCCATGACAGGAAGGAACCCAATTCGGAATCTTTACCAAACGCCCCACAAAAGACAACTGATGAAGAAACTGAAGATTTGAAAAAAGGGAATAATCCAAATCAATAATCTCGTTTCGTGTTATTGCTTGAATCTGTAGTGCTACAAGATTGGTTAGTTTCTCAAGGGTAGAACATAGTGCCCTTCCATTTTCTCTTGTGACCTTCGTAATGCCAAGACCCCTTAGCTGTGTGAGCTTCCTGATTTCCTATATGACTTTTTCACTATCTGCCTTAATAAATTTCAAATAATGTAAGGAAACAAGTGCTCCAAATCCATATGGAGCTCTGGAACCCGAAACTGAATAATTTTCGGAATCGTAGAGATATGTCCCGCCTATCCCGAGATGGTAAAGTTTCTTGAGCATTATGATATCAGCAGGTAACTCTGTCACCTTCGTGTTAGCTAGAAACAAATATTCTAGGTTTTGAAGCTGTCGTATACTTCTAGGAATATTTGTAACATTGGTTCCTGCTAGGTTTAGATAAGTAAGGTTAGAAAACTTGAATACTTTATCTGGGATACTGTTTAGATTGGAAGATTTCAAGTGCAACACCTTAAGTAATTTCGAAGTACCTTCTAGAAGTTTAGATAAAGACGAGTCGTATATACTAGAAGGGGACTTATGGCTTGTTGTAAAAAAACGGAGATGCAACAAGTGCGCAGGCTCTTTTGGAAAGGTTAACTCATCAACCACCAAACGTCTAACATTCTGCAGTTGTATAGTCTTTGGTGTAAAGGCTGCTGTTAAAATGTTGTATTCTTTACATTTTGAGAGAATTATTTTGTAGGTAAGGTCGTGGACACGACAACTTTCTATCATCCCATCGGGTTTTGTGTCTACAACATTAATTAAGCTTTTACCTACTACGTCATTGAGATAGCTTAGAGCAACCTCTGTTGTTGTCATACCTTGTCTCACTTCTACAAACCCCTCCGCCATCCACAAATGTATCAAGTAAAAAGCTCTCACGATTGCATCTTCAGGGAAGATGCCCATGTACAACAAACAACTTTTTAGATAGTAAGGCAAGTCATTATAACTAAGAAGAAGAATCTTTCTAAGTTGATCAAGTTTGCCGTTGCCTTCTAGTTCACCACCAAGGCTACGAAGTACTATCTCCCACTCTCCTGTTTGACTAGTATCCTTCAATGCTAAAAGACCTCCAATTGCTACAATACCCAGTGGCAATCCTTCACATTTATTCATTATGCTGCGTGAAATATTCACTAGATGTGGAGGACATTCACCTTCTCTAAATGTCCTTCTACAAAACAATTGCCAAGAGTCATCATCGGACAATGGCTGCATCTCATGGACATTGCCACGGAATTCATGCAAAGCACGTTTTTGCTAAATCTTTTATCCGTGTGGTGATTATAATACGACTACCGTAACTATCATCGGGGAAGACATATTTAATAGAATCCCAATGTTCTAATTTCCATAAATCATCAAGGACAACAATATACCTTTTATCATTGAGGAAGTCGTTGACAAATGCTCTCAATCCATCTATATCCACGGAGTCCACTTCACCAGGAATCGGTTGTTTTACTTCCTTGAATAATTGGTATATCAAATTCTTTAAGGCATCCTGAATTATGAACGTCTCGGAGATAGTCAACCAAGCGTGGATGGAAAATTCTCTTTTGACATATGGTGCTTCATAAACTCTTTTCACCAACGTGGTCTTCCTTAAACCCCCCATTCCCACCACCGAGATAGCTTTTAGGTGGGATTCATGAGTGAGGATTAAAGAAACGATCTCCCTTTTAGGGCGATCAATGCCTACGAGATCGGCTTCTCTAAGAAGAAGAGCATGTCCTCAAATTGGATGCTCCGAAATTCTGTTGGAGCCGCTTATTTTAAATCCCTTCAATGGATCGGTATCTCGATGCCGATCCGATATTTCCTTCACCCTATACTTGATGTCTCTTATCTTGGAGGAAATGCGGTGTCGAGATGGTAAATTCTTGATGGAAGTATACATATGATGAACATGGCCACGAAATCCGGCAACGTTGCTTTGAGCGAAACGAAGCGAAATTCATCAACGGCGTCTTCGGTGTCGTATGCAACTTCAAGACTTGTTTGAACCATTCTTTTTGTTCATCATCTAAAACATCGGCATCTTGTTTTGCTTGGCAATTTCGAGGAAAGCACGCATGCTTCCTAATTCATCCCGAATATCCCGGACTTCTCTTTGAAGCCCTTCAATGAGTTTATACTCTCCAGTTAAGGTAAAATTAGGATTTTAGTCCTCTAACTTGGCATATTTTGGATTTTAGTCCTGCTTCTGCTCCGGTGAGGAAAATGGTCCTTTAAGTTGGCTTTTTTTTGGATTTTAGTCCTATCCGCCGGAAATAGATGATTGGGCACCGGAATCTTTAAAAATAGTCCTCTAACTAGGCTGCCACGTAAGCGTTTTTTAAAGATTCCGGTGCCCAATCAGCTATTTCCGGCGGATAGGACTAAAATCCAAAACAAAGTCAACTTAGAGGATTATTTTCCTCACCGGAGCATGAGCAAGACTAAAATCGAAAATAAGCCAAGTTAGAGGACTAAAATCCTAATATTGCCCTCCAGTTAACAAGGTGTCCAATTTCTTCAGTAGAAATGATACAACAGCCTCTGCCATTTTTGCTACCTTTGACAAGTCCTAAATTTATTGTGCCGAATTAATTTTGAGGTGTCATGTAAAGAAAACGTAAAAATGAGTTATAGAAAGCAATTCCAGTGATACCGACAGCAACGGCTCGGGATAATAAAATGAATATCACAAGTTTGGGCCAAACCAAAAACACAGAGATATGCTTGCCTTCCCTAATAGGAGTCTCCTTCTTCGGGGTCGCTTTCCCTTTCTTCCTTTCTTTGCCTTAAACAGTTGTAATAATAGCAGGCTTCAAATCCTTTCCTCACACATTTCAGCTGCTACTTTTAATTCGTCTTGTATGGCATCCGAGAAAGAAGCTGCCCTCTCGGCCGCTTCTCTGCCCGCCGATTCATGCGAGTTTAAGAAAGAAACAAACACGAGATAGCAATGCAAACGTAAAGAATGGCGGAATTGATAAAACACGAAACAAGAAGAACACAAGTGATTTAACGTGGTTTCCGGCGTTGTGCCGACTACTCCACGGACGAGAGAAAAAGGAGATATTTTATTATGCACAGAAATTACAAGGTTTTCACAAGTGTGTGACAACACTCTTGAAAGACACACATTGCATTGATTACAACATTGGTATTTATAGACACAAGTCCCAAACCCTAACCGCCAAAGATCTTTGTCGGAATTACCATAAATACCCCGGATGTGGACCCCGGCTCAAATTTGTTATCCACGAGACGAAACTCGGCTTCAAAGCGACTTCCCGGACTTGTAATCAGCGCCGGATGTAGAACTCGGCTATACTCGGCAAAACTCGTAGACCAAAGCGGCTAGCGCGACTTCGAGAAGAAACTCGGTTGCACTTCATCAAGCCGACTTTCACGGAAGCTGAATATACTTAAGGCCCGACCATCATTCTCGGTCTCGGTTTTCCCGGATTAGTTCACCCGGATATTTATCGGTTTAGAGATCAAGTCACCAAAAGCGACAAATCTCCACCTTGACTTGAACTCTCATTCAACGTCACCGGATTGCATAATCGGATGTACTTGTACCGGATGCATTCGTCAATGCCGGGATGTACGGTACCGGACTTCTCCTCGGAATCCACTCAAGTTGATATGCCCTCGGCGAGTATCCAGATTTCGGTTTACAAGCTTTGAATATTCGGCAAGTCCGGACACAAGCGAAACTTGCTCTCTTTGAAGCTGGTTTAGTGAACATATCGGCGGGATTATCCTTGGTCTTGATCTTCTTCACTACAACCCTCTTCTCATTTCTCGAGAAAATGATACCTCACATCAATATGCTTGGTTCTCTCATGATGAACACGATCCTTAGCTAGACAAATTGCACTCAAAGCTGTCACAATAAATCTCGGCTTGATCTGATGTAGCCCCAAATCAGCGACTAGTCCCTTCAACCGGACACCCTCCTTGGCATTTGCTTCGGTAAGAGCCATATACTCGGCTTCGGTAGTTGATAAAGCCCTTTGTTTTGAAGAGTTGCTTTCCGGTGACAAGCTGAATTCCCCAATGTGAAAACATAACCGGTCATAGATTTTTTCTCTTGTCCACATCACTGCATAATCGGCATCACAGTATCCTGTGATCAGTTTCGAGTATCACCTCCATAAATGAGACCAACATCGGTTGTACCTCTAAGGTACACGAACATTCTTTTCACGGCTTTCCGGTGTTCCTTTCCGGGTTGAGCCATAAACCTGCGACAACAACTTTTGCTGAGCCGGATCGGGCCTAGTGCACACCATGGCATACATCGGACGCCATTTGCACTAGCATAGGGAACTCTTGACATGTACTCCTTCTCTCTGTGATTGTGAAGCAAAAAGCTGACAAATGAACATTTGATGCCATAGGAGTATCTATTGGCTTAGCGGTGACATGCCAAACTTTGACAAAATCTTACGTATATAGCCTATTTGAGATAAAAATAGTTTTTTTCGATTTTATCTCTCGGATCTCCATCCCCAAAATTTTCTTGTTTGCACCCAAATCTTTCATTTCAAACTCGACGAGAAGGTCTTTCGGATCTTGAACATCGGACTTCTTCTTTGAAGCTATCGGCATGTCATCCACATATAACACAAGATAGATGTATGATCCATCTTCCAAGCGATTTGTTGTAAACACGGCAATCATAAGGACTTCTGTTGTAACCCAATTTGGATCATATAGCTGTCAAACCTTTTATACCCTTTGTCTAGGAGCTTGCTTCGGTCCATACAAGGACTTCTTCAACTTACACACAAGATCTTCCTTACCGGGAACTTGGAAACCCTACGGTGAGTCATGTATATCTCTTTGTCTACCTCACCATGTAGAAAAGTTGTCTTCACATCTAATTGCTCAAGTTCTAAGTCTGTTGTGCCACCATTGCTAGTAACACTCGATTGAAGTATGTCGACTGCGGTGAGAATATCTCATCAAAGTCCACCCCTTCTTTACGGTGAACCCTCTTGCAACCAAACGTGCCTTATACTTAACTCTTTTACGCCTCGGTTATCCCTTCCTTCTTCTTGAAAATCCATTTGCAAGTAACAACTCTCTTTCAATTTGGATGTTTAACTAGATCCCAAGTCGATTCTTCGGTAATGACTCCATTTCATCTCCGTATGGCGGCAAGCCATTGAGATGCTTGAGAACATGTCACCGCTTCCCCTGTAAGTAGAAGGTTCAAAACCATCCACTTCTTCTGCAACTTGAAGTGCGTATCCAACCATATCATCAAACCCATACCTCTTGGGAGGTACCCCAACATTGGATCTTCTAGCTCTGCTGACAGCTATACTCTGTTGACCCACGTTCTCAGTTTGACGCTCAGCGACATTTGCTCGGTGGGCGGCTTGGATTCGGCTACGGTTCGGCAACCGGATCGGATGAAAAGCGACTTGGATCGGTTGATTGTTGCATTCAACCGACTCCACTGAAGCTCCACCTTCTTGTCGGTTTTCTCGGTTTCAACGCGGTTTCGGTTTCGGTTATCCTCCCCCATTTGATGGCGAGTATAGAATTTTCATCGAAAAGCTTGTATCTCTTGAGAATAACTACTGTTTTACGCGATGACCAAATTTTGTACCCCTTTACTCCATCACCATACCCCACAAACACTCCTTTCTTGGCCCTTGGTTCCGGTTTCCCTTCAACGACATGATAGTAAACTGTGCTTCCAAATACCCTTAGAAGCGAATAATCTGCGAGGCTTGCACGACCACATCTCATTTGGTGTTTTGAGGCGATCCTGTGTGAGGACTCTGTTGATTAAGTAGCAAGTTGGTAACGACCTACGCCCAAAATCTCCTTGACAAACCGGCATGAGAAAGCATACATCTTGCTCTCTCCGAAGAGTTTGATTCATTCTCTCGGCTACACCATTTTCTTTGAGGAGTATTCTGATTGTATGATGTACGGCAATACCCTCGGTTTGCACAATGTATCAAACTCGGTCCGGCGAGAATTCCGGACCATTATACGTACGAAGCCTCTTGATCTTCTTCCCCAAGCGATTTTCAACTAGAGCCTTCCATTGCATGAAGCTCTTGAATGCCTCACTTTTGTGTTTCATCGGCACCACCCAAGTCATCCTTGAATAGTCATCAATAAAGGACACAAAATATACGTGACCACCCAATGACTCCACCTTTGATGGCCCCCGACAATCGGAATGAATGTAATCAAGTGATGACTTTGTGTTGTGTACCCCTTTTGAGAACTTGCTCTATGAAGCTTCCCAAACACACAATGCTCACAAAAGTCAGATTCTTGACCTTACATCCCCAAGAAGATCTTTACGAGAAAGAACTTGCATCCCTTTTCACCCGTGTGACCCGAGTCTCATGTGCCACGATTTTTGTAAGGTTGTGGCGATGAATCTCGGTGATGCCACGGCGGCGGAACCGGCAACAAGCGACCCTTGTAATATATACGAGTCCCTTTCTTGATTCCCTTGAGAACCTCAGCGAGTTTTTATAGACACTCGGCACACCACTTTCCCCCCAAAAGCTGAATCCCCTATTTGTCCAAAGAAGCGAGAGATACCAAGTTTTTGGTCATTTGTGGAACATGTCTAACTTCACTCAGTTTGAGAATCTTCCATCCTCTGTCCTCAACTGAACGAGCCAATCCCAACTACCTTGCAGACCTTGTTGTTTGCCATAGATATATGACCACCATCTATCTGCTGATAACTTGAGAACCACTCTCTGTGAGGGCAAATATGAAAGGATGCCCCGAGTCCAGAATCCACACATCAGTTTGATGTGCTGACTCTCCTGCCACTAGGACCATGTCCTCATCTGAATCATGCTCGAATTTGCCACGGCGTTGTGCGAACCTGTTCTCTGTTGTTTCTTCCTCTTTGGACAATTGGACTTCCAATGTCCCTGCTCCTTACAATAATTGCAAACATCTGTGGATTTAGGGCCTTTGGACCTTGTCTTCTTGGAACTTTTCTTCTAGGCCCGACCATGCTCTTTTCCACTGCTCTTGCTACTGCGACTATCGGTCCTGCGGCACGATTGTCTGCCCCAAATTTGCCTTATGTCTCGGCTCACGGCATGTAAAGCGACCTTACATCCTCTAAAAAGCAAGCTGTATCCTTCCCAACTATGAAAGCGCACAAAGTTCTCATAGGAAGGCTGGTAATGAAACCAACAAAATCAAAGCGACATCTTCATCCTCAATCTTAACATCAATATTCACGAGATCAAGTAATATTGTGTTCGGTGATCAAGATGATCTCTCGGCTGAGTCCCCTCATGCATCCTCGAAATTTGAATAGCCTGCGCTTCGGCGGCAACTTGTTGGTCAATGACTTAGTCATATACGGGCTTTCAAGCTTTAACCATAACTTGGCGGCGGTGTCTTCCTCGGCAACACGTGATAACATCATCGGACAAGCACAACATGATGGTTGAATGTGCTTTCTCCTCCAGACGGCATAATCTTGAGCGGCATCCCTTTTATCGGATAAAGGAGTCCACAATCCTTGTTGCTTTAACAAGGCCCGCATCTTGATTTGCCACAAAGCGAAAGCTGTTCCTCCCTGTAAATTTATCAATCTTCACGTTCATTTCCGACATCCTTCTAATTAAAGAACAAACCTTTGATCACAAAATCCTAGCACCGGTCACCGGTCTTGGTGAAGATCAACTCTGTTCACCTGCAACTCCTGAATCTTGAACTTGACGCTCTGATACCAGTTTGTTATAAACACAGACAGAAAGCTTGCAGTTTAAGAAAGAAACAAACACAGAAGCAATGCAAACGTAAAGAATGGCGGAATTGATAAACACGAAACAAGAGAACACAGTGATTTAACGTGGTTTCCGGCGTTGTGCCGACTACTCCACGGACGAGAAAAGGAGATATTTTATTATGCACGGAATTACAAGGTTTTCACAAGTGTGAATAACACTCTTGAAAGACACACATTGCATTGATTACAACATTGGTATTTATAGACACAATCCCAAACCCTAACCGCCAAAGATCTTTGTCGGAACTACCATAAATACCCCGGATGTGGACCCCGGCTCATTTGTTATCCACCGAGACGAAACTCGGCTCAAAGCCGACTTTCCCGGACTTGTAATCAGTTTGCCCGGATGTAGAACTCGGCTATACTCGGCTAACTCGGCGGACCGTAAACCGGCTGCGACTTCGGAAGAAACTCGGTTGCACTTCATCAAGCGACTTTCACAAAACTGAATATACTTAAGCGGGCCGACCATCATTCTCGGTCTCGGTTTTCGGATTAGTTCCACCGGATATTTATCGGTTTAGAGATCAAGTCACCGAGAGAGTTTCTCTACTTTCCGCTTTTCAAAACCTGTATTGGGGTTGAATGTGATGTTTTCTTTAGCTTTCAGTTTCTGTAATGCATTTTATCGCTTAAAATGTTTACTTGGAGGTTCTATTCGTTTGAAATCGTGTTCTATTATGGTATTTCTTGTGTGTTTGGTATTTTATTTTTGTAATGTTGAAAACCGGTAAATTGGTAGGTTTTGGCTTTTAGAGACATCAGTCCTCAAGCACCAACACATATCCTACTGTTAAGGGTGAAATTATGTGGTTTATAAGGATATATTTTACGATGTTTTTCCCTCTATATTGTATAATTTGCATAATAATTGGTCTTTATATTAAAATATTGAGCAAACGATATTTTTAACGGCTTAATCGCAATATCGATATATTTATGTGATTTCATGGTTAAAATATGATTATTTGAATATTATTACGTTTGCGATGTTTTCCATGTGTTATAGGTATGTTTATTGTGCTCAAATGATGATCAAAAGAGATAAATTTCGAGCTATAAAGATTTAAGAAAGAGATAATGATCAAGTGGAGAGAAGAAAAAGAGATAAACATGCAAAAATCGCATTCAAGTCATGCCGAACGAACGTCCATACTCCGTCCGGATCAAACGGGCGTCTGCTGAGATTGAACGAGCGTCCAATGTTGAAAACGAGTACTGAGAGCATGAACGGACACTGAACGAGCGTCTGAATAGAGACTGAAGAAGCTGAACGCTCGTCCAGCAGAACGAACGCTCGTACGTGAAACCGACTTAGAGGAACCGACTTTGTTGCTTATAAATAAAAGGCTATTTTCACACATTATGAACAACAATTCGACACTATACAAACCCTAAACCCTAGGGGCGGCTAAGGCTGCGGTTTTACTTCTTTTCCTTCCACTTTTCTGCAACTTTAAATTAGATTAGTTTAGAGCAGTTTTTATGTTCTTTTTCTACTTTTCTAGGTTGCTGAGGATGCTCAGGAGCTAAAGCTTCAATCAAACGAGAATTGTGAAGCCATCAACTTGGATTGATTTCTGTATTTCGATTATACTGTGAGTTATTTATTTAAGGTTGTTCCTTATTTATGTTTTATCTCGTTTAATTGCGTTTATATCGGAAGATTTGCATGTATGATTATGTTTATGATTGATGGAAGTCATGATTAACCTTTAGATCACCATAGATAAGAATAGTCCTTAGATTTATAATAACGGAAGTTAATAAGTCTAATCACTAGATTTAAACGTAAAAGTTGACACCTTTGATCTTGAAACGCGTTAATCTAGCATTGGAAGATACTAGGTTAATAGATGAATTACCTAAGGAATTAGGGTTCATGTTTAGGTAAGGTGAATCACGACCTAGATAAATACCACATATAATCGAGATAGGAGATCAATACATGTTGATAGGTGGATCAATCCTCGTTTGCCTTTTATAATTTGATTTTAAATCCTTGCAACTTGAGTCTTGCTTTGCTTAGTTAATTTCCTTTTTGCAATTAGTTTAGTTTAGTTAATACGTCCGTTACCCGTATTTTCCTAGCATTGGATAATCTCTCTCTGTCTAGTTTATTTTTTCGCAATCTTTGTTTAGATTAATTCACTGTTTAGTGTAGTTCGTGACGTAGTAAGTTAAAACAAAAGCTAGGATTAACAACTGTCTAGTTCCCCGTAAGATCGACCCGGCATAGCCTCTATACTACGATCCTTGCACTTGAGGTTAACCGGTTTTATTACTTGTTTGTCTTGTTAATAAAATCCGTGACAAGTTTTTGGCGCTGTTGCCGGGGAACCGGGCGGTTGCCTAGTTTTTGTTTGTTTTTCGTTTTCTGTTTTTGTTTTGTTTAAGCCCCTGTTTTTTTAGGTAGTTTTAGTTCGATTGACCCTTAGGTAGTTTTTAGGGTTTTTAAGGTTTAGATTCTTAGGGTTTTGTGGTTTGTTCTTCGTTTTGTGATTAGTTTCCCCTCTCTTTTCTTTTCTATCTATCCTCTATCTCTTTTCCCCCGTCTATCTTTTCTGTTCTGTTTCGTTCTTTCCGCACCCTGGACGAGCGTCTAAGCAATTGGACGCCCGTCCACTGTAAAAATTTTAACTATGTTCTGTTTCTGACCCCTCAGACGAGCGTTCAGTTTCTTTGGACGCCCGTCCAAGGATTTCCTGAATACCAGACGAGCGTTCAGTTTTCTGAACGCCCGTCCAGTCACAAACCTAGGCAGACGCTCGTCCATATACTTGGACGCCCGTCTGTTTTTCTTTTTCTTTTTCTTGTAATCTTTGTTCTTTTCCTTTCTTTAGGTTTCGATTTTTAAATTTAGGTTTTAGCCCTTAGTTTTAGATTTCTTAAACTTGTTTTTGTGCCGGTTTATGCAAACTCGGAGTCAAAAGGGACCGTTGTTATACACCCCTGACCCTGAGCGAACCGTAGTCCGGCCAAACAGGCGGATTTTCCGTTCTGTGGTTCTGGCAAACAGAGCCGAGCAAGATATTGAAGATCAACTAGCTGAGGAAATCACTGATTTTGTGATAATGGCCGCTAATAATAGACGTACGTTGGCAGACTATGCCATGCCAGGCGAAGTCAAAGTCAACCCGGCTATTGTTATCCCAGCCATTACCGCACACACCTTTGAGCTAAAGCCAGGACTTATCCAGATGATGCAGCATGCATCAATCTTTCACGGCTATCAATCAGAGAATCCGCATACCCACTTACATACGTTCTTAGAGATATGCGGCACTACACGCATCCAAGGAGTAAGTGAGGATGCGATTAAGCTGAAACTTTTTCCATTTTCTCTGAAAGGAGAGGCTAAAGAGTGGTACACCTCTCTCCCTTCTGAATCTATCACCACCTGGACAGAACTCGAAAAGGAGTTCTTGAGTCAATATTTTCCACCTTCCAAGACGGCCCAGTGTTTAAATGAAATATTCACTTTCTATCAGAAAGAGAATGAATCCTTCTTCGAATGTTGGAAGAGATTCAAGTCTCTGCTTAGAAAGTGTCCCCACCATGGCTTGCCCATGGAACGGCAAGTCAACACATTCTTCAGTGGATTGACCGAGCTTACCAAAGGCATGGTCAATAGTTCATCGGGTGGGGCATTTATGAAGAAAACGCCTGAAGAGGGATGGGCATTGTTTGAGGACATTGCAAAGTATAATTATGCCCCCTCTTATCAAGCAATCCAAGCACCTCCTCCTCCCAAGGTTGAGGAAGTCAATTTGAAAAGTTTGATCGCCATGCCGCGTGCGATGGCCACACCTCAAGTTTCCAATCCGGTAAATCAAACTTCTTCTTTTCCTCAGAACCCTCAGGTTCTGTATTGCGAAAATCGTCGGATCGGCCATATGAATGGCCAGTGTCAATTTAATCCCCCTGCACCTTATCAAGTGAATGCTGTCCATGATTATGGACAGTACAATCAAGTCACATGTCAGAATTGTGACGAGGTGGGGCACACGTCTAAATTCTGTCCTATGAACGGACAGAATGCGGAAGTGAATGCATTCTATGGCCAGAACAATTCAAGGTTCAATCAGTTTCCTGGCCAGAATAATTTCCAAAACCAAGGGTTTAATCCATCTCCAAATTTCAATCCAAATTCGAATTTTAATTCGAATCAAAATTTCAACAGAAACCCTGGGTTTAATCAGAACCAAAACTCGAATTTTTCCAATCCTACGCAAAAATTCAATCAGAATTGGCCTTCCAATTCAAATTCTCAATTCCAAAGTCGGCCCAGCCAGCCCTATTCTTCAAACTTCCAAAATTCTCAAGGCCCCTCCCAACCTACCAATCTTGAAGCTAAGTTGGAGGAGCAAAGTAGATCAATGAAGAATCTTGAGAGACAAATTGGGCAACTGGCTGAACAATTAGCTTCTAGACCCCCAGGGCAGCTGCCCAGTTTCACCGAGAAGAATCCGAAGGGTGGTCAAGTTGCTCAAGCTGACTTGAACAAAGGCCCATGTACTGACCTCGTGCCATCAATTCAATACGGTAAAGAGGAGGCCAGTGCGATGAATTTAAGAAGTGGCACTCAGCTGAGTGGTCCCCCCGGCTTCCGGGGAAACCACTAGCCCCTCCCCGCCAATTATGGTGCGGGGAGGGGAAGTTGAGCACCCATTATCCCCTCGTCCCGCAAGAGCATACTCGGGTGGTGATCCCCCGAGAAATGAAAGAGTTGAAACACCTCTGGTGGCTGAACCCCCGAGGAAAGAAGATTCGGTTGAGAGTCAGGTGGCTGATCCCCGACTAATAAGAAGTCTGAAAAAGTGGTAAGGTGGAAAGATCTGGAAGACAAGGCCGTAAGTGCATCCTCAAAGAAAGTCTTTTCGAGAGTGACCTTAAAAAGCTTCCATTTCCACCTAGAAAAAGCAACATTCCCTTGCATGAAGATAAGAAGTACGGAATGGTGCTTAATTTGCCGAAAAATACTCGAGTTAATCTTCCACTCTCAGAAGTTTTGGTTGAAATGCCTAAGTATACCAAGTTTATCAAGGATGTTGTTTCTTCTAAAAAGAAGTTAGCAGACATGGATCAAGCAATTGGTGAGGACTGCTCAATGGTCAATTATCAAGGCTTACCAATCAAGAGGGGTGACCCAGGCAAATTTGTGCTCACATTGCAGATGGGAGGCCTAGTCTTCCCAAATTCTTTATGTGACGGGTGCATCCATCGACTTGATGCCGTTGTCCGTTTGCAATCGAAACTTGGTTTACAAGATCTTCTAGAACCCACTACTATGAGTTTACAATTCGCTGATAGATCTTCTAAGAAAGCTTCAGGGATCCTGAAAGACGTTTTAGTTCAGATTGATAGATTTACCTTTCCAGTTGATTGGTATGTTTTAGATATCGAGAAAGATGAAAACGTCCCCCTGATTCTTGGAAGACCTTTCTTATCTACAACTAGAGCCCTCATCGATTGCGATGGTGGGCAAGTGACTATCCGAGTTGGTGATCAAGAGGTGAGTTACAATGTCTTAAAGTCCATTCAAGTACCCTCTGGCCCCCCAACCGGCTTTTCCATTGATTATATGACGGATGATTTTACCGATTATATGGATAAGCAAGTCATGGCTGTAGAAGCAGAATATGAGCGATTGGTTGACAACCTAAATACTCATGGTGTGGTTGATCTAGATCAATTAGCAGCTGATTTTGAGGAAGACTTGTTGGAGGGAGAAGCTTTGGCAGTGGGACCACAGAGTAAACTCAGTGATATTGAGTTGAAAAGTGGAGATCTTAAGTCAAGTTTGGAAGACCCCCCTGCTGATTTAGTGTTGAAGCCGTTGCCTAAACATCTTAAGTATGTGTTTTTAAGAGAAGGTGACAAGCTCCCATTAATCATATCTGCCAAGCTGTCTCGCATAGAGGAAATGAAATTGATCAACGTCTTGAAGAAGAATGAAAAAGCTTTTGGTTGGCAAGTAGGAGATATCCGAGGAATATCTCCTGACATCTGCATGCACAAGATCAAGACGAATGAGGGTGCAAAGTGTGTTAGACAGCCCCAAAGGAGGCTCAACCCTCATATGCAAGAAGTTGTTAAAAAGGAAATCATCAAACTTTTGGACATGGGAATCATTTATGCCATCGCGGATAGTGAATGGGTTTCCCCGACTCAAGTAGTTCCCAAGAAAGGAGGAATTACGATTGAGAAGAATGAGAAGGGAGAGGAAATAGCATTGAGACTTGTCACTGGTTACAGAGTCTGCATCGACTATAGAAAGCTCAATGAGGTAACCATGAAAGATCACTTTCCCCTTCCATTCATTGACCAGATGCTTGAGCGTCTGGCGGGACACGCATTCTACTGTTTCCTAGATGGATATTCGGGATACTTCCAGATACCCATCGATCCTATTGACCAAGAAAAGACCACTTTCACTTGCCCGTATGGTACATTCGCTTATAGGCGAATGCCATTTGGTCTCTGTAATGCCCTAGCCACCTTTCAAAGGTGTATGATGGCTATCTTTGACGGGCTAGTTGAAAAGTGTATGGAGATTTTCATGGACGATTTTTCGGTCTTTGGTCAATCCTTCGATGATTGCCTCGCTAATCTTGATCAGGTGTTATCTAGATGTGTGGAAAAGAACTTAGTACTCAATTGGGAGAAATGCCATTTTATGGTAGATGAAGGAATAGTTCTTGGCCACAAAGTGTCATCCAAAGGTATTGAGGTAGATAGGGCTAAGGTGGAAGCTATCGAGAAGATAAGTTATCCTAAGAATGTTCGCGAAGTCAGAGGTTTTCTCGGACATGTCGGCTTCTATAGGAGATTCATTCAGGACTTTTCAAAGATCGCCAAGCCCCTGTCTACCTTACTTAAGGAAGACGTTGAGTTCGATTTTGATGAAAACTGCAAGCATGCGTTTGAGGAGCTCAAGAATCGTCTGATATCTGCCCCAATTCTTATATCGCCTGACTGGAACTTACCCTTTGAGCTTATGTGTGACGCATCAAACTATGCAAGTTGGTGCAGTTTTAGGGCAAAAGCTTAATGGAAAGTTCCAGCCTATCTATTACGCCAGTCACACACTGAATCCTTCTCAAGTTAACTACACGACCACTGAAAAGGAATTATTAACCGTAGTCTTTGCTATGGATAAGTTTCGTAGTTACTTGTTGGGTGCTCAAGTGATTGTGTGGACTGATCACGCTGCTTTGCGGTATCTAATGACTAAGAAAGAAGCCAAGCCGCGTCTACTACGTTGGATATTGACCCTACAAGAGTTTGACGTTCAAATTAAGGACAAAAAGGCGTTGAAAACGTAGTGGCGATCACGTTTCTAGAATGTTAAGTGAGGAAAAGGGTGATCCCGATGATATAGATCTTTACTTTCCTCTAGAAAACATCATGTTGATAGATGGTTGCGCTCCAGATGTTCCTTGGTACTCCTCCATTGTCAATTATCTTCATTCCCAGTATCTTGACCCTGAAATGTCTTATCAAGAGAATAAGAAGTTTTTCTCTGCTATGAAATCTTTCATTTGGGATGAACCTTACCTCTTCAAAATCTGTAAAGATGGTTTGCTAAGGAGGTGTGTTCCTGAATCTGAGCAACGCGATATAATCGAGCAATGCCATAGTGGACCCACAGGTGGTCACTTTGGTCCTTGGAAGACGGTTGCGAAGATCTTCCGAGTCCGGTTTCTATTGGCCCACGATCTTTAAGGACACGGAAGCTTTACGTAAAGCTTGTGACAGTGCCAAAGAACCGGTACTCTAACAAGGCGGTTTGACATGCCATTGAAACCCATTCTTGAATGCGAAGTCTTTGATGTATGGGGGATTGACTTAATGGGTCCTTTCCCATCTTCCTGTGGGAATAAATACATCTTAGTCTGCGTAGACTATGTATCGAAATGGGTGGAGGCAATAGCCACTCCTCGCAATGATCATAAAACGGTCATGAATTTTCTAAAGAAGAATATCTTTGTGAGGTTTGGATGTCCACGTGCCTTGATTAGTGATGAAGGGACACACTTTTGCAACCGACCTTTGGAAAAAGTCCTCGAGAAGTATGGTGTTCGTCACAAACCGGCACACCATATCATCTCGATGACTAGTGGTCGAGGTTGAGCGAAGCAACCGAGCTTGAAGAAGATCCTGGAGAAAACAAAGTGAACAGTCATAGAAAAGATCGGAGTCTAAAGTTGGATGATGTACTATGGGCATATCGAATCGCCTATAAGACCCCATGGGTACATCACCCTACCGATGGTTTATGGTAAATCGTGCCACTTGCCGTTGAGTTAGAGCACGGATCTTATTGGGCTACAAAGTTTCTTAACTTCGATTCCCAAGCCTCGTGGAAAACATCGACCGCAGCGGTTGCAGCTGTGAGTTGGACGAGTTTAGGCTTCAAAGCTTACGAAAGTGCCAAGATCGTAAGGACAAAATGAAACTCCTTCATGACGCAAAGATCAAGAAGAGAGAATTTCAAGTTGGAGAGCAAGTGTTACTTTACAATTCCAGGTTACATTTGTTCCCTGGGAAGTTAAGGACACGTTGGTCCGGTCCCTTCGAAATTCTCCAAATCATTCCTGGAGGCGTTCTAGAACTTCGCGGTTATAGCGGTAAACCGTTTCGAGTCAATGGTCAGAGGTGCAAGCACTATATCGGTGAACCTAAGGATAAGCCTTTGATTGTTAAATTCCTCGATATTCTCGGATGTGGTGTTACACAAGTCGATGAATTTGACGGGGTGTCACCCGACTTGTTCTCTGAGGATGACGGTAGTCGTAGATATGAAGAAGTTCTAGCGGGTAGTTGGGATATGGAAGATTATGAGAGGGAGCAGAAGCTTAAACGTCATCAGAGGAATTTACAAAGGAAGAAGACAACCATGGGAATGGTTAAACGTGTATGGAAAACTGTCAGAGAATTAATCCCATGCGTAAGATGCTACTTCTGCCGCCACACTACTGATGAGAGCTTACACGAAGTAATGGCTGGTAGAAAGGTGAAATGGCCTGACCCAGGCTGAGCTTAAATGGTGTCGAGCTAACGACATAAACCAAAAGCGCCACTAGGGGGCATCCTAGATATCCAATCTTGTTTTAGTTTCCCTTGGTTCTTTTTGCTTTCGTATGTTGTTTTAGTTGTTTTAGTTAGTTTCACTAAGCTTTTATGTTGCTATCTGTCAGTAGTGGCTTTCTAGATATGGATCTTTACGGAGTTCGCCCGAGGAGTTCCCACTCATTAGTCGGATCCCGCCGATCACAAAGTAGATGATGGACCGGGAGGCACTATAGTTCTTCATGTAGATTTTGACATTAGCACTCGTGTTAAGACCATCACGTACGTTATCCTAGTTCCACCTTGTTCGGGAGGCGCGATTTCACGACCGAGGAGTTGCAGGAGGCCATAGGACGTCCTTACACGATCCTTAATGATCCTATGCTGACGGATTTGGCACTAGTGCTGCGGGCTGAGCATTTCAGAGGTGCTGAGGTAGCTGGTGAGGATTGGTGTTTGCAGGATGAGTACGACTTTCCTCCGGCTATCGACATGCTTCGACGTCTCATTCGCTTAGTGGATTGGGACGAGATCTACGCAGACTAGTGATTTCTTGGTTAGTTTTGTTTTCGTCGGGCCCCGACGTAAAATGAAAGCGCTTAGTTGGAGGCACCCTACTGTTTTAGTTGTGTTTTCTTTTATTTTTCTAGTTATTTTATGTTTTCGTTATTCCATTTTTGTACTCGTTTGAATTTTATTAAGTATTAATGAAAACTTTCGATTTTATTTCCTTATATGTGTGAAAAATGAAATTTTGTAAGTTTCTCTGATGGACGCCTGTTCATTAGAAATGGACGCCCGTCCGCCCAATTCCCTCCAATCCTGTTTCAAAAATTGACCTCAGGACGAGCGTCCGGTATAATGGACGCCCGTCCAGTTCCTGCAGTCTCCAGGTGAACGCCCGTCCGTCAGGATGGACGAGCGTCCATTAAACATCTATATATAGACCTTCAACGCATGAACCCTCATTTCTCAGAATTTTCAAAACCGCAACCCGACTTTCTTCTCCCCTCAACCCTAAAATCATCGTTTCTGAACCAAATTTGGCGATTCTTGTTGCAAAAGAACGGTCTTTGCACCCTCTTTTCATTTATCCAATCCATTTCCTCCAACAATCAACAAAATTTGTAGAATCAGAGATTATTCAGTGCGGCCATTTTGACAAAAGCTTGAATTTTGGTGGTCAATCTCGGTGTTTCTGGGCTTCTAATCTGTTCGATCATCATCCCTTCATAGTGTTTGGTAAGCTTGGTACAACTTTTCTCGTTTTAATTCACGTTTTTGTGAGTTCGATTTTCGAGTCGGCTCATTTTCTTGAATTATCAACTATTGTTGATTTTCTTTCGTCTTTGTTGGTTCTTTTCTTCTTTCCTTCTGCTGTGGTGGTGTGGTGATGGTGATGATGTGTTGTTGATGTTGGTGGTTTGGACGGTTTGCTTGAAACCCCGCTTTGGATGTAAAACGGGTAACCTTTGTTGCTTGTGAATCGTTTGGTTTAGACATTTAGGTTGATATGGGAAGAAAGCGGTTACTAAGCGAGAGGCACGGTAAAGAGAAGGTTGTTGAATCGGTAAACGCAAACGTTTGGACGATGAGCCCTCCAATTTCGACCCCAACCGAGGTGTAATTTTACGTGAGCAACCCCCAGGGCATCTCAACAAGCCCGAGCTGATTTGAGAGATGAATCCTCCTCCGATTCGGATACATAGGATGATGTTCCGTTGGTTAGAAATCCCGCTTTAAGAAAGGTGCGTCATCTGTGGTCGAACAAGTTCGAGAGGAGAATGTTGATGATGTGGTTAGGGAGGAAGTTGAACTCGAACCTAGGGCACCTCCTAAGAAGAAGTCTAAGAATGTTACCCCTCTTTTGATGCCACGTAGGTTTGTCAATCCTCTAGCTCACGATGCCTACACTAAGCATTACTCGACTAGGAGTCTTATCTTTGATAGGGAGGTAAAAGTGCTTCAAGTTGATCCAGCCTTTGTTGAGATGTTAAAGGCTAGGAAATGGAATGCCTTCGAAAATCCCTCCGACGCTTTGTCAATGATTCCGTGGTGCGAGAATTTTACGCAAACCGTTCGA
This sequence comes from Gentiana straminea, assembly GCA_036785695.1. NCBI lineage: Eukaryota > Viridiplantae > Streptophyta > Magnoliopsida > Gentianales > Gentianaceae > Gentiana > Gentiana straminea. Next base: position 1,832,845 of record JAVUPR010000437.1, read on the forward strand.
GGTGATTTAGATAAAGGTTTTGTCATGGTGCGCGGTGTGAAAGTTCTTTTTTTTCGCTAAGGTGATAAATGAGAAATATCGATACCACTTTTGGGGGTTTAGATTATAAAGAGGAAATTGCGAGAAGGCAACGTGAGGATGGTCGTGACCCGATGGAGGAGTTGAGATTAAGAGTGTGTCCGGATGTGGCTTGGACATTGAGACCCAATGGCCAAAGAAAGGAGTTGATCACTACGACATGGACCGAGGATTGGAGAGTCCAGTGTCGATTTATTCAGAGTAGGTTGATACCAAAGAACAACCTCACACATTTCCATATTAGTGATCTTGGGATGTTATATGCTTTGACGTTCGGGTTGAATGTCGATGTAGGACAAGCCTTGTTTGATGAGATTTCCATGAACCAGAAGGTTTACACTCGGAGTTTGATAGTCCCTCATTTGATTCACCAGCTGTGTTTGGATGCTGGAGTTGCTGAGTATACGTCAGATCATAAGACGACGAGTTTTCCCCCTATTCGTAGAGAGAAGGTTGTACCTCCGCCATCTGAGCAGGATCTACTTCTATGCCGCCCAGAGCTTCAGCCATTTCTGGATTATCTTCTTCCGAGATTGCTCGGTACAGCATGGCCAACAGTCTACGAGATTGGATGACTGATATCCAAGAGACGCAGAAGAACATGATGTACGTGCTGAAGTGCATTGTGGAGGGCAAGAAACCGAAGGATATGCAGATTTTCAAGGAGAGTGATACGGAGTTCGTCTTTTCCGATGCGATCGAGGCGGAGGAAGAGCCTGACGATGCGGAGGAGAGACCTACTGGGACTGCTATTGCTTCTACTACACAGCCTGCGCCTTCACAGACGACGTCTACGGCCGCCGTACCCGCTTCGAGATCCTCCTCCGTTGATGCTCCCGCCGGTGACTCGCCGCCGATCCTTCTACGACCGAGACGACTCCGGGGACATCTTGATTGTTTCTTGTTATTCTTTCGGTGTTGCACTTTTTGGTATACTTTTATTCGATCCGGTTGTATTTTGACTACTGCTACCTTTCGGCACTGTTCATGATTCTTGTACTTTCTAGTTTTTACACTACTGTTGTTTATCATAGGATGATCATGTAAGCCGTAAGGCACCCTGCATTTTTTTTCTTTGACTTGTATTGACATATTTATCGATGACCTTTTCTTTTTATTCCGTTTTGATTTATTATCTCTCTTCGCCATATTATACCCCGTTTTCCCCGAGTTTTCTCGTTTCTCGAGTGTTGCGGCGGTAGTTTTTGTCGAGATCCGATTGAGTTAGTTTTGGGACGTTTTTCCACGCTTTTTGCGCGCGTTGGCCTTTTCATGCTCCAGCCTGACCAACGGCTCGGTTTTCTGTGCAAATTCAGCTAAGTTTCTTATCCTTTTTACTTTCTGCACAACATGAGGACATGTTGAATTTTTAAGTGTGGGGGAGGGGATAGTTCGATTTGTTCGATTTGTACCTATGCATATAAGTTTGTTTAATACGTTAGAATGTTTTTATTATGCAAAATGAGCGTAATTTTTCAAAGTTTTCCGACACTTTTGTCTTTGTTTGGTCCCGAGTAGGCAATTCAATTTGAAGTTCGTTGTTTTTATAGTCATCTATGCGATATTTCATGTACTTGATAAGTTAGTTGTTTCACCTGACACTATTTTTCACGAGCCATAGTGACAATGAGCTATTTTATAGATTTATTACCCCGTTTGGATTAGTAATTTTTGATTTTCTTATAAGTCATGTGCTTAGTGCTACGTATATATCTTGAGATTTATGATAGTTTGTATTTAGTTCCGGAGTATGTTATCCTGTGAATATCTGTAAGTTTGAATGTGATAAGTACACGTAACTATTGTCCAATTGAAGAAGTTGAGTTAATGAATTAATCGTGTGTGTCGAAAGCTAGTTGATGATTTGAGTGAGGTAGGGTGTACCACGTATGTCCTATACCACCATGAATGACTAAAAGCTCACGACAGTTAGGAAGAGCTGCCTTATGATTGGAGTAAGGTAGGGGATTATCTCGAAATGTCCTATTCTACTATGAGGGCAATGGCTTATCCTAATGTGTGTTTAAAGTGAATAAGTTAAATCGACTAAGATATCGTTACGAAATTGAATATAAGGCTTAGTTTTCGTTAATCTTATCCCCGCAGTATAAGTTTGAAAGATATGATGTAGGGATTATCCTCTCGAGTATTTCGTAAAGGCCCTAGATTCATTCGATCATCTTTTTCGGGATATGTCACGTTTGTAGGGTACATCTTATGAGTGTCATTTATTGCTATTCTACGAGGGGGTATTAGCTAGTTTTACTTTGATTTTTCAAGTTTGGTTTTAGTGGAAGTTTTCTATGGCTATGCACACACACAATGGTGAACGCCTAAGTTATTATCTATATGTTATATCTGTTTAGATGCCTGTTTTCCTTTCTCGAGCCTAATTTTTCGTTTTGTTTTGCTCGGGACGAGCAAAAGCTAAGTGTGGGGGAGTTGTTAAGGGTGAAATTATGTGGTTTATAAGGATATATTTTACGATGTTTTTCCTCTATATTGTATAATTTGCATAATAATTGGTCTTTATATTAAAATATTGAGCAAACGATATTTTTAACGGCTTAATCGCAATATCGATATATTTATGTGATTTCATGGTTAAAATATGATTATTTGAATATTATTACAGTTTGCGATGTTTTCCATGTGTTATAGGTATGTTTATTGTGCTCAAATGATGATCAAAAGAGATAAATTTCGAGCTATAAAGATTTAAGAAAGAGATAATGATCAAGTGGAGAGAAGAAAAAGAGATAAACATGCAAAAATCGCATTCAAGTCATGCCGAACGAACGTCCATACTCCGTCCGGATCAAACGGGCGTCTGCTGAGATTGAACGAGCGTCCAATGTTGAAAACGAGTACTGAGAGCATGAACGGACACTGAACGAGCGTCTGAATAGAGACTGAAGAAGCTGAACGCTCGTCCGGCGAACGAACGCTCGTCCGTGAAACCGACTTAGAGGAACCGACTTTGTTGCTTATAAATACAAGGCTATTTTCACACATTATGAACAACAATTCGACACTATACAAACCCTAAACCCTAGGGGCGGCTAAGGCTGCGGTTTTACTTCTTTTCCTTCCACTTTTTCGCAACTTTAAATTAGATTAGTTTAGAGCGAGTTTTTATGTTCTTTTTACGCTTTTCCGGGTTCTTGAGGATGCTCAGAGCTAAAGCTTCAATCAAACGAGAATTGTGAAGCCATCAACTTGGATTGATTTTCGTATTTCGATTATCTTTTGTGAGTTATTTATTTAAGGTTGTTCATTATTTATGTTTTATCTCTTTTAATTGCGTTTATATCGGAAGATTTGCATGTATGATTATGTTTATGATTGATGGAAGTCATGATTAACCTTTAGATCACCATAGATAAGAATAGTCCTTAGATTTATAATAACGGAAGTTAATAAGTCTAATCACTAGATTTAAACATAAAAGTTGACACCTTTGATCTTGAAACGCGTTAATCTAGCATTGGAAGATACTAGGTTAATAGATGAATTACCTAAGGAATTAGGGTTCATGTTTAGGTAAGGTGAATCACGACCTAGATAAATACCACATATAATCGAGATAGGAGATCAATACATGTTGATAGGTGGATCAATCCTCGTTTGCCTTTTATAATTTGATTTTAAATCCTTGCAACTTGAGTCTTGCTTTGCTTAGTTAATTTCCTTTTTGCAATTAGTTTAGTTTAGTTAATACGTCCGTTACCCGTATTTTCCTAGCATTGGATAATCTCCTCTGTCTAGTTTATTTTCTGCAATCTTTGTTTAGATTAATTCACTGTTTAGTGTAGTTCGTGACATAGTAAGTTAAAACAAAAGCTAGGATTAACAACTGTCTAGTTCCCCGTAAGATCGACCCGGCATAGCCTCTATACTACGATCCTTGCACTTGAGGTTAACCGGTTTTATTACTTGTTTGTTTTGTTAATAAAATCCGTGACACCTACTTATTCCTAAAGTTCGGGATGGTTTAACTGGACTCTCAAAGGTAACGTCGTTTCTTGATTTCTCTTGAGTTTTTAGGTATCTTAAATTGATAATGAAAATTTCAAGTGTTACGGTCTTCTTTCTTTCACTGAGAGAAGATGTAGATTGGGTTTGGTTTTGGTTAGAACTCAGAGATGTGTATGTTCCAAAGAGTAAACCTTTAGTAAGTTGTTGTGATGTGTAGTTCCGTATGAAGCTATTTCAGTAAGATATAATTCCGTGTAATCATGTTGCTAGCAGAATTTCCGACATCTTCAGTCATGTTCCTTTTTTGATTGATACAGTCTCTGAGTTTCGTAATGATCAAATTTTCTCCTTGTGTCGAGTGCTTGGAGTCCATGAATATTGTCAATGGAACAGGGCTTTTGCGATATAGATGTAATTGCAATACACAGTCTTTATATATATGCATTAGGCCTCATAAATGGCCTTTTGCAATAGGTACTTTCTACCCTCTGGTCATTTAGTATATTTTTCTACATTATGTGCTACGTTTTCTCTCACACACTCTTGTACACACACGAAAACACAGGCACATAATTTGTACAAATGAGACGTAATTTACAATTTGGGAAAATTACATAAATCACTAAATGTAAGCAAGTGTTCGAGGTGTCTAACGAAAGCTGGGGACAGGATTTGGATATGCGTATCTATAATTGGGATATGCGAAATGACGAATCATATTGAAAATTAAGTAAAAATCGCCAGATAACGAATGAAAAGCTGTCCAAAACATTGAAAACTACCTAAAAATGAAAAAAACCGCTAAAATAATGTTCTGTTTTGTGCTTTAATCTTTATTTTTTAGTCCTTGTAGTTTTATTATGTAGAGTTTGGTGTCTATATCTTTAATGTTTACGCATGTGCCCTCATTACTTGTATCCTATACTACATTTTTCAAATATCCTTTACCCGCGTATCATGTATCCATACCCATGCATTTGTACCCGTGTTGTTACTATTAGCTGTATTATATTTGTATATATTATTTAGATAATATATTTGTATTTATTGTTAGAGGATTTATAGGAATGTATCTAGCCTTAATTCTAGCTTTACTGTATTTGTACATCTCCTATATATTGGAATACTTCTCAACTGTGAATATCAATCAAATCATAATTTCCAAATATCGTGTTATGGTATCAGAGCATTCACGATCAAATATCTTTTAATTTTTTTTTTTACCCTAAATTGCAATTTGAGCCGCCAGTTCCCCTTCCCCTTCTTCTTCTCCAAAGCTTCCTACCGGATTTCATGGCTGCCACCAATATTATCACTTTCAATACGGCTGCTCAAGCCACAATTAAACTTGATGCCACCAATTACTACGTCTGGCACATGCAAATTGAGTCTCATCTCATTGGAAACGGTCTATTTGGGTACGTAGATGGTACCAAAGAGACACCGGCTGCAACCATCACCGCTGCCGATGGCCGAACATCACCCAATCCTGCCTTCGTCACTCATACTCGTCAGGACAATTTAATCCGCAATCTGATTATTGCCTCTCTCACCCCTGAAACAGCGTCCCTTCTCTACGGTACCAAAACAGCGGCTGCGGCATGGAAGACTCTCTCAGATGTCTATGCCACCCCATCGAAGGCAAGAATTCGAAATCTCAAGAATGCCATGAGGGATCATCATCGTGGGACAGCTTCAGTCCATCAATACCTGTACACGATGAAACACAAACGGGATGAACTCACCCTACTCGGGACGCCCATGGATCATGATGATTTTGTTCATCTCGTTCTAGCTAATATTGGACCAGAATACTCGGATATTGCCCGTGCAATTGCTGTTCGAGAATCCACGATCACGTTTGAGGAGCTTCATGAGAAACTCCTCAATTTTCAGCCTTACTCACCGCCAACAGCTTCTCAGTTCGGCCCAGCCACTGCCCACGCCGCATATCGTCCTCCCTCCCACCCATCTCGCCAACAGCAGGTACACCAGCAGCAGCAGCCCAATAGCTGGCTGCCCCAGCAGACGTCGCGCGGTAATGGGCAGGCTCCGCAATTCGCGCAAGATCAGGCCCGCAGCTTTGGTCAGAACAGTGGTAATCAGTGGATTTCGGGAGGTCCCTCTCGCAGCTCGTTTCAGGATCAGCGCAATGGTACAAACAGCTCGACTCGTCGTCCTTTTCTGGGTAAATGTCAACTTTGTTTTGTTCAGGGTCATTATGCGCAAAATTGTCCGACATTTGGTAATCAGATTGGTCACATTTTTGTACCCGTTTTGTTACAGGCTAAAGAGAGACACTGTGAAGTTCTGGGACGTCTTATGTAGGCTGCAAAGCTTGTTGCTAAACAAGAAGGTCTTGATGAAGGCTTCAGACTTGTGAGTATTCCTTTTTTTTCTTTTTCTTTTTTCTCTCAATGTTCTTGCAAAATGCAGATTTTTTTATTTAATTAGTTGAACTGAACTGGAAACTATTTGGACAGGCCAATCTGTTCATCATCTTCACCTTCACCTTCTCAGGGGACGTCAAATGAACTGGCCACCAGGTTAACATGAGCATCAACGCTGCCTGAGAAACCCGAGAGTGTAATTAATGCAGTTAGGCACACTTGTTAATGAAAAATGGTTTCTGAATTTGCAGGAAGAAACTTATGCACTTGTTTTTGTGATTGAGATTTAATTGCTTAAAATGCTATTGTGTATGTGTATTAGGAGAGCAAGAACCTCAAAACACCCAAAAGCACTACAACTTCGATCTCTAGCCAAATGTAGCACTCAGAATAACTTTTATTTCTACTTGTATTAATTGAAGAACCATGGTATGATCTTTTGAAGCATTTTTGTGAAAGAGAAACCAAATCTTTTGGTGTATGAATTCCGTTGTAGATTGTCTTTGATGGCGATGCAATTATCTCGATCTCTTAGAATTAGAAGTGCTTGCACTCTTACTTTGGTACGTTCTCCCTTTAATTTTAAATCTACATCCATCGTTATGGAACTCTTTAATGACATTATGAGTTTCATAGCCACGGAGCGCTAATCTTCTCGTCTAGTATAGATAATGAATGAGTAAGAGTATTTTTATCTTCTATGGTAGATTGTGAATGTTAGATCTTGTTGCATGCATCTTGTGTTGTTTCATTCTATTTACTTTTGTTCATTGTTAGCTTGTGTTGAAGTTGCCTCTCAACACTTGCACTCTCACACTTTGTTGAGATTGAAATGACATAGTTGATGTGGGAAAATAATACGCGCTTTAATAAAACCCGAAAAGAAAAGGCACAACTTTAATGCTAGAGGGGAAAATAAAACCCGAAAAGAAAAGGAAAACGAAAATCAAATTTCGAATTGACTAATGTACTATAAGTGGTCTTAGAGGTGTGGAATTTTACAACAATATCACAAAATACGTGCTAGTTAGAGGACCAAAATTGTAATTTAGCCGTCTACTAAGGTGTGGAATATACAACATAACTAAGGTTGAATATACAACATGCTATCCTACTTTTCTGTCAATAAACGTTTCAAACGTGACAAAATGAATTGAAAATGTAAATTATACATAGATGTGAGATATAGTGCAAGGAATGAATCCTTTCTTATCAAACCTGAAATCTTATAAGTGATTGTTCTTGTGTATCGTGGAATTCATTTGAAGGGGGATTATCTTTGGTAAAACAAAATGTCTCTCATTTCTCCATCAAATAGAAACTTTTTTTTTTTGTTTCCAAAAGAATCTTGTTATATTGTTTTGAAGGATGCACGAATCCTTTGAATCCAGTCCCGCCAGGTCAAAAACAAAAAAAAAACAAAAAAAAACATCACATACACTAATTATAAAAATCGTAAGTTAACAATAATCTTTTATTCATTAAAGTAAACATTCAGGATTAAAGCAAGTGTACGTCTTGATTAAACGAGGTTTTCTTCTAACAAAGATAAGAAATATAATTATTGTATAAAGCAAAACCAAGTGACTTTACATAAGAAATCGTATTAAAATTTGTCGCGAGAATAAAAAAAAAGAGAAATTAACTCCGTAATTGAGAATTCCCTCTCAAAAAAAAAAAAAAAGAGAATTCAAATTTCGGATGGAACAACAAGACTCCACAACGAGAACAAAGTCAACATATAGGACACAAAATAACACTAATACACATTTATTGGTGTTGCTACTTTTCACATCAACAAAAACATATCTTGCTGTTAAAAAAAATGGAAAATGATAAAGACACAGAATTTCAGTGCCTTTGTCCCCCGAAAATTGAGATATGTGGTCCAGAATTTTTGTGTTATTTTTGTTTTTCTTATAAAAGTTAAAATGTGTTGTTATAAAGTGTTGTGTGATTTGTGTGGATAAGTGTGTGTGTGCTAAATCATCTTCCTAAAAAAATATTTATTGTCATAAAATCTTGTTCGGGTCGTTACATAAACTCAAATTAAAATTTCAAAAACATCGTAATGAAGTAATGATTATAAATGAATGATAAAGTAATAAAATGAATAGTAATAAAATGAATTGAGTCATGAGAGAGAAAATATTATTGTAGGATTTTATTTGTGTTTATTTATGTAAAGTAATGGTTGAATAGTGTAGGTGGTGAATAAAATGAATTGATAAAGTAATGGTTGATAAAGTAAATAAAACGTGAGTAATGGTTGATAAAGTAAATAAAATGAATAATATTTTATTCACCACCTACACTATTCAACAATTACTTTATATTAATAAAATAATATTAAGCAATTCATTTTATTCACCACCTACACGATCCAATCCTAAAAATATTATATTGATAAAGTAATGGTTGAATAGTGTAGGTGGTGAATAAAATGAATTGATTAATATTATTTTTTTTATTGATGGTGAAATGATTGGTGAGAGAAATATTAATAAAATTAATAACATAATAGTAAATAGGGGGAAGGGGCCATAAGGACAAAAAATTTGATAAATGGGTCTGCAAGGACAAAAGTAACATTTTCATGATTATAAAGGACAAAAATCACAAATGTTACTTTAAAAATGTTACTTCATGTGTTAATGTTACTTTATATTTCACAATTGTTACTTCATATTACTTTATCTCACATATGTTACTTCATATATGTTACTTCATAAATGTTACTTTTGTCCTTATTAAATTACAATGTCCTTCTATCCCCTTTTTATGATAATTTTGTCCTTCTGGACAAAAAACTATAGTAAATAAGATAGTGGGTGAATAAAATATTAAGTTGGATCCAACCCAAATTTCGAAACCAAACAGGCTCGCCGTCGGAATTTCAAATTGGTAGCAATTTAGTCCCCTAACAGTATATTTCTGTTCTAAAAAAAAAAAGTACATTTTTGTCACACTTTTTAGACACTTAACGGATTTGACGTTGGGTAAAATGTAAGTGTCTTAAAAGTGTAACATTAGATAATATAGTTATGGGACTAAAAATGTCAATATGATCGAAAGATATGTGCAAGTTAATTTTCAGAGAATGAAGAACAATAACAGACAAAAAAAAAAGTAATTTTGCCTAATTAAAAAGCACCTAAATGAATATTTGAATATTTAAATGATTGTGAATGATTGATTGCAAGGTCGGTGTTTTATACCATTTTGTTGGATCCTGTCTAATTCATCTTGTTACTTACTTTTAGTCTTACTTATTCATTGTGGGTTGTGTTATGTTTGCTTACTTACATTATCTTGAGCCGATTGGTCACAAACTTTTCGCGATTCTATTGACCTAAAAATGATCCTTCGTAATAACTAGGGCATGAGGCGAGCGTGCGGTATTTGATTAACGTGTCATGAGATTATTACTATTATCATTTTAGTTTCTGATTTTCCAACAAAAAGTTTCGTGATTCAAAATATCGGTTTCGAATCATTGTCGAACGATTCGGATCGGACAATTGGGAAAAATCTGACTCGAGTCATTACATAAACTCAAACGGAAATTTAAACACATCGTGTAAGGACGTCTAACAAAAAATAATAATAGTTTATACATGTTCATCATATATGGATATGGCCAAAAGGAAGAAAATACATATTTGATAATGGAATACAATAGGAAGAAAATACATATATTTGATAATGGAATATTTGATCGTGCATAATCCGAAAGAAGCTTCTTACTTGTCTTTACCACTTTAGATAATCTGTTTCCCATCTTCCATTGACTAAGCTTAAAATTTGTATTTCAGTAATATGTGCAATTTTTTGGTAGCCATCGCTTTCTTTGTTAAGACTTCGCAAGCAATCTACCACTCTCGTCTGCATTCCCCGCAGATCTAAAGTCTGGAGCTTTGTTAAATATTGTATATCCCGAGGTAACTCTTCAATCAACTTCGGTTCCTAATTCGCAAGGTCTCCAACTCAAAAGTGTCCCTTTCTCAAATGTCAACAATTTCAATCCACTTAAACCGATTGAAAGCACTAGTTCTTGAGCTTTTGAAAGCCTCCCGCCTTAAAGTTCAATGTATCCCCCATATATGCATCAATAAGTTGAAGATCAACCAAATTTGGCATACCTTCAAGACACCCAAGAGGATTTTCTCTTAAACAGCTATAATCCAGAAATAGTTGTGACAAGCCATGACAGGAAGGAACCCAATTTGGAATCTTTACCAAACGCCCCACAAAAGTCAACCGATGAAGAAACTGAAGATTTGAAGAAAGGGAATAATCCAAATCAATAATCTCGTTTCGTGTTATTGCTCGAATATGTAGTACTACAAGATTGGTTAGTTTCTCAAGGGAAGAACATAGTGCCCTTCCATTCTCTCTTGTGACCTTCGTAATGGCAAGACTCCTCAGCTGTGTGAGCTTTCCGATTTCCTGTATGACTTTTTCACTATCTGCCTCAATAAAATGCAAATTATGTAAGGAAACAAGTGCTCCAAATCCATATGGAGCTTTGAGAGCCGATAATGAATAATCGTCGACATATCTCCCACCTATCCCAAGATAGTTAAGTTTCTTGAGCATTATGATATCGCGAGGTAACTTTGTCACATTCGTGTAATTTAGAAACAAATATTCTAAGTTTTGAAGCTTTCGTATACTTCTAGGGATATTCGTAACCTTAGTTCTTTGTAGGTTTAGATAAGTAAGGTTAGACAACTTGAATACTTCATCTGGAATAATGTTTAGATTGTAAGATTGCAAGTGCAACACCTTAAGTAATTTTGAAGTACCTTTTAAAATTTTAGATAAAGACGAGTCGGATATACTTGAAAATTGCCACTTATGGTTTGTTATTATAGATCGGAGATGCAACAAGCGCGCCGCGGGCTCTTTTGGAAATGTGGACTCATCGACCACCAAACGTCTAACATTCTCCAGTTGTACAGAGTTTGCTGTAAAATGTTGTATTCTTTGCATTTTGAGAGAATTATTTTGTAGGTAAGGTCATGGACACGACAATTTTCTATCTCCCCACCGGGGAGTGTGTCTGCAACATGAATTAAGCTTCTACTTACTAGGTCATTGAGATACCTTTGAGCAACCTCTCGTTGTTGTCATCCCTTGTATCACTTCTACGAACCCCTCCGCCATCCACAAATATGTTAACTCTTTAGCACTCACGCTTGCGTCTTCGTGGTACATGCCCATGTACAACAAACAACATTTTAGATAGTAAGGCAAGTCATTATAACTAAGAAGAAGTATCTTTCTAACTCGATCAAGTTTTCCGTTGCCTTCTAGTTCACCACCAAGGCTACGAAGTACTATCTCCCACTCTCCGGTTTACTAGTATCCTTCAATGCTAAAAGACCACCAATTGCTACAATACCCAGTGGCAATCCTTCACATTTATTCATTATCTTTGCGTGAAATATTCACTAGATGTGGAGGACATTCACCTTCTCTAAATGTCCTTCTACAAAACAATTGCCAAGAGTCATCATCGGACAATGGCTCCATCTCATGGACATTGCCACGGAATTCATGGCAGCACGTTTTTGCTAAATCTTTTATCCGAGTGGTGATTATAATACGACTACCGCAAATATCATTAGGAAAGACATATTTAATAGAATCCCAATGGTCCAATTTCCATAAATCATCAAGGACAACAATATACCTTTTATCTTTGAGGAAGTCGTTGACAAATGCTCTCAATCCATCTCCATCCATGGAAACCACATCACTAGGGATCGGTTGATTTACTTCCTTGGATAATTGATGTATCAAGTTCTTTAAGGTATCCTGGATTGTGAACGTCTCAGAGATAGTCAACCAAGCATGGATGGAAAATTCACTTTTGACATATGGTGCCTCATAAACTCTTTTCACCCATTCCCACCACAGAGATAGCTTTTAGGTGGGATTCAGTAGTGAGGATTAAAGAAACGATCTCCCTTTTAGGGCGATCAATGTCTACGAGATCGGCTTCTCTAAGAAGAAGTGCATGTCCTCGAATTGGATGCTCCGAAATTCGTTGGAGCCGCTTATTTCGAAATCCTTTCAATCGATCGGTATCTCGATGCCGATCTGATATTTCCTTCACCCTATACTTGATGTCTCTTATCTTGGAGGAAATCTGGTGTCGAGATGGTAAATTCTTGACGGAAGTATACATATGACGAACATGGCCACGAAATCCAGCAACGTTGCTTTGAGCGAAACGAAGCAGAAATTCATCAACAGCGTCTTCGGTGTCGTATGCAACTTCCAAGACTTGTTTGAACCATTGTTTTTGTTCATCATCTAAAACATCAGCATCTTGTTTTGCTTCAGCAATTCTGAGGAAAGCACGCATGCTTCCTAATTCATCCCGAATATCTCGGACTTCTCTTTGAAGCCCTTCAATGAGTTTATACTCTCCGGTTAACAAGGTGTCCAATTTCATCAGTAAAAATGATACAACACCCTCTGCCATTTTTGCTCGCGTTGACAAGTCTGCACAATTTTTTTTCCTTTTTCTTTTTGAGAGGTCTGCACAAAAATTTAGTGGGCAGCTCTTATGACAATTGGCTAAGAGGAGCCAGATACTAAGTGGCTTGGAAACTTTTTTTTCCTTATCATTACACTTTTCTCTTTATTTAAAGACCAGTTGCAGTAGTCTACTGGCCATGTGGAGAATAAGGCCCCAGCAAGTTGGTCTACACAATTAAAAAGTACACACCAAAATGGTCGTAAAATTTTGACACGGTTGATTATGATTTGCGACCTATTGAATTATATGGGGTTAATTTGATTTTTAGTCCTCTAACTTTCCCTGTTTTTGTAAATAGTCCTCTTTTTGCTCCGGTAGCATTTTCAGTCCTATAACTTTTTATTTTCTGGATTTTTAGTCCTTTTTGCCAATTCATCACCGGAGCTCCGGCGAAGTGCTTAGGGTATATACAAAAATGACTAAAAATCCAGAAAATAGAAAGTTATAGGACTAAAAATCCAGAAAATAGAAAGTTGTAGGACTGAAAATGCTATCACATGGCAGCCACCTAAGCACTTCGCCGGAGCTCCGGTGATGAATTGGCAAAAAGGACTAAAAATCCAGAAAATAGAAAGTTATAGGACTAAAAATGCTACCGGAGCAAAAAGAGGACTATTTACAAAAACAGGGAAAGTTAGAGGACTAAAAATCAAATTAACCCAATTATGAGTCTCAAAAAAATCAATGACTTGAAAGTTAGTTGTGTATGTTTTGTTGCAGCACAAACATTTCTTCACAATTAAATTGCATTTAAAGTACAGTTGGAAAAATAGAAGGATTTAGTTGTGAGGGGAATGATATATTTTTACACCATGATTATCTCACCATATATTTTTCACTTGTAAACAAAATCAAAAAACTTGCAACCACAAGACTATATTGGATGTAAATATAGTGTATATATTTGAGGGAGTAGCTCCATCATTACCCTTAGTCGTAAATGATTCGTAGTGGCTCCAAAGAAAACTACCGACACACACGCGTAATTTTTATTCTATCGTGTGTAATTTCATACTATATTTTTTGGCGGTCCAGGACATAATGTCATACCTTATGAGTGTATATTATAATTGTTGTAGATTTTATTTTTCTACCAAGTAGTAGTATAAATACCTTGTTGATGTAATATTGACATTTGATTAGATAATAAAAAATCTGGGGAAACTATGTTCCTCTTCCCCTATATAAAAAGTGTTAAAACTTAAAAACGTCAGCCCACGACTTTCCACTGGTGTTCCTTGTGGTACACAAACGTCAGTGTCACTGATGTTGGTGTTCAACAAGGAACACCAGTATGACTAACGTTTTTTTCATCGGAAAAAATAATCAAAAAATAAACGCCGGAGGTAAAAACGGGGGTACCTTTAGAACCAACCTAAAAATATTGTTCTTCTATTTATTGATCTATTTATATTTTTTTTTTCAAGAAAAAGAAAGGTGCACTACTAGAATTTCTCGGATTTGTGACGGCGGTTTTCGTCACAAATTTGGCACTAACTCTCGTTTGTGACGAATCAGTGACGAATCGTATTTCCGTCACAGAACACCCCGTTGCAAATTTTTGAGTCGAAATTAACCTCATCACTAAGTTTTGTGACAAAATTGTGCCGAAAGTCATACTTTGTGACATAGATATGACAAAAAATTTAGTGATCAATCTGCAACAAAAATTATATTTTGCAACGGATGTGTGACAAAATTTTCCGATAAGTTTGTGATGGAGTGTTGTATCAAAGTTGCTTCATAAAATAGCAACAAATGTACAACAAAAAAAATACGACAATTTTGTAACCAATGTTTTTTATGAAATAGTGATAATCATATCTTACAAATGTGGTATGAACTTGTGACGATTGTTTATGATAAAATTGTGACAAAATTTTAGTGATTATTATGTGATGAATTCATGTGACAATTTTGGTACCAAATTTAGTGATAAAAATGTGACAATTATTCCATACACTTTTGCATTAATTTTGCAATGACTTTGTAACAAAATTTATATTTTACATTTTTACTATATTTATTATTTACAAAAAGTATATTCAATAATATAAATGTTCTCTTAAAAAAACGTTTCAATGGCATAAATAATCAAAACACTTCCATGATCATGAAAATGAAGCAAATCATATTATTCATAATTGAGTCAAATAGCATTTCAAAACATGAAATCAATATTATTCATGGTCAACGGACAAATACAAGAGACTATTGGTTTTATCACCGAAAACATCTCAATCTTGTGAACGAGCAATCGTCTCTAAAAGTGTCTTGAGTTTTGCATCCCACTCAGATTCTTGACGATGTTGTTAAACATCGTGAAGAACTTGTTTAAAATCATGATGATCTCACTTGCACCGCTAGTACATGTCCATTGTGGCCTCTTTCAGCATATCATCCGGAATCCGGGTCCCTTTGTTCCTAAGATATGGTAGGACACCTGTCACTGCTTCTTTAAACCTCTACGCCTTGGCCACCCAAAAGTAACTCCATCAAGAACATTATCTGCAACAAAGTACTTGACCAAAGTAGGTAATTTTCAAATGTCGTGAATTTAGCAAAAACAAAAAGAGGAAGCTAAAAGAAAAGAAAAGGACGGTGCTTGGAAATGAATGGTATCATTGGGAAACTCAACAAACTAGGATAAAGGAGAGAAAACACTAACAATTTAATAAAAGAGTTATAGAAAGGAACATGTACCTCTCAGGGAACCGAAAAACAATGCCAACCCTTTCTGAGAATAATAATTCAGAGGTTCCACATGGAACTATGAGTCCCACGGATATTTGAGATCCCACCAATCCTGAACCGAGTCTATTTCATGACAAGTATCCTCAAAACCTCGTGAAAACAATCATAGTTTCATTTTGTGCCAGGGTGACACGACGTATAATCCTCTTGGTTTTTAAGCTAAAAACTCGTCTAAATTATTAGAGGATTATGTCCTGGAGATCCGAAATTAATGTCGATGCAAAAGAGCCTAGCTTTTTCCCTGTTTCCCCTGCTATATTCTTAAGAGAAGATATATCTTGTTGTGCCTGTAACAAAGTGCAATATAGAACACCATGTTTACCGAAACTACTAATGTTATGGGGAAAACAAGTTACATTCATTCTTATATTACCCTCTTTCTTTTTCCCCACAGAACATATTAACTTAGGCGAAAAGAGGGATAAAGGGGTTTATATATTTGTAAATATGTTTCCTAGGCTTAGGAAAATATATATAGTCTTACAAATACCGAAAAGATATCCGTTAATGCGATAGCTTGTAGAGGCATCAATTGCGTAACTACCGGATGGGTGACCAAAAAGGTCGGCACTAGAATGGAACTCGACCCCTGCAAAGAAGCGGCAAGAAAAAAAAAGAGAACATACATCATGCACATCACTGATGGCATCATTCATGAACTCTGTACTACTTTATATCAATAACGGAGTCGACGGTTATACGTAATAAAGGAAAACAAAAAACCATGGTAAAAACAGGCTTCATAGACTTGCAAATCTCCTTGAGAATATGACAAACCTAGGGAAAATAAGTGCAGAAAAGAAAGCCCGTACTGAAAACTTCTGCAGGGAAGCTGAAGCTTCCAGATCATTGGCTTTGTTCGATCACCAAAAACTCGGCGTAAGAAATAGATTTTGCATTTGAAAATTTCTTCCTAGCTTCATCGGTTTCCTCAACCTGCATAACATAAGGGAGATGATCAAGTTCAAACGCAGATGTAATAAATAAATAAAACAGTAGATTCCAATTAAGAAACAAAGCAACTCCACATAATTTGAGAAATATGGGATAGATATTAGGCAAGGTAGAAAAATGATGCAACAAGAACTGATGAAAACTATTAAATATCCGACACAAGAAATAGTGCTTTGTCATGCTCAAGTAAGTCCTAGAAAACAGGGGCTCGATAAGCATCACGTTCTGAATTCATCAAGTGCTTTATTCCCTTTTCTATCTATCCCTTAGGCACTTGTCTCGACATCAAGAATCGGACGGTGAAAGGAATGAAAATTATCCCAATGAACATTGTGGAACTCTTGAATGATTATAAAATTCAGCCAGGGCCAATTAAATACATCTCCACATTAAATAGTAATTTTAAGCTTTAACATACCAACAGCTAAACAAACTAGAACATAACACTTCCAATGAATTAATAAAACCGTGAAATGATGCTAATCAAGAACAAACAGAGCACACGTAAGGATAAAGCTCACTATTTCTAAGCAAACACTACGTAATCCGCAATAACAATCGTCATTAGAAACCATGAGCTATCACTCGCCTAATTAATTTAAAGTAATCCATCAAATTCGAGCGCCAATGTATTATTTAACATTGAACACCAATCTCTACACGAGTATCAAATATCACTTATAATTTGTTAAAAGACAATTTAAAATTCGAAAGAGATAGAAGAAGATGCTTATCGTACCGAGTTTTTGCTCGACCAACTAAATCATGCCCATCCAAAATAGTATCAAACGTCATTGCTTGAATCAGATACAAAAAAAGTTATCTTATTAGCTATCAAAGCTTCATTCAGCTTATCTGATAATCTAAACATAGACAAGGCGTTTCGATTCTCCTTCTCCTTTTCTCCAGCCTTATAGATTTCTTTTTCCGCTTCTTAGCTTCCGACGAGACCATCGGCTCCCCTAATTCCGAGCTCGTCTGACTCCTATCCTCCTTCTTTCGCTTCAGCTCCTTCTTCTTGATCTTCTTCTCCAATCCAATCGAATTACTTTTAACATCACCAGACAAATCGCAATCGGACGGTGAAAGGAATGAAATCGTCCGTTGAACATAACGCACAAGCACCGGTGAATGGAACGCGCAATCGCCTGCGTTAGCAACAGATCGGGTGACGGCAAACTGAAAGTTTGAGTAGGGTTTTGTGAATTTTGTGAATTTCCCTTGGAGAAATGTTTTTGTAAATGAAAAAAATATATTGAAAGTTAAGAGGACACGGAGAAAGAAATGCAATTAAGAAATTACTACGCACTCTTTACGACGTGCGTTAAAAGCATGTCGTAAATTTAAACTATATCAAATTTTACGACGCACATTTATTGCACGTCGTAAACTGTACGTCGTAAAATCTCTATTTTCCTTGAGTATCGAATCATTAACTCGCTATTGGGTTTCATACCATGAACTCACTAACGAACCTCGGGTTTCATACCATGAACTCACTAACGAACCCCAGGTTTCAAATCATTAACTCACTAACGAACCTAGGGTTTCAACTCATTAACTCATCCCTAGCTAACTAATGAACCTCGGGTTTCATATCATGAACTAAGTAACAAATCTCGAGTTTCGAATCACTAACTCACTAACACACCTCAAGTTTCAAATCATTAACTCTTGACTAACTAATGAACCTCAGGCTTCGAATCATTAACTCACTAACGAACATTGGGTTTCACATCATAAACTCACTAACGAACCTCAGGTTTTAACCGATTAAATAACGAACCCCGGGTTTGAAATTACTACTCAATAACGAACCTTGAGTTTGAATCACAACTCAATATTGAACCTCGGGATTGAACTTCGGTAAGCTAAAGACCCACAATGGGCTTGTACTGATCTGGCCCGCATGACCATTTTGACCCTCTTTTGGCCCAAAACGTCTACGAGCTTCGGTAAGCTAAAGACCCACAATGGGCTTGTACTGATCTGGCCCGCATGACCATTTTGACCCTCTTTTGGCCCAAAACGTCTACGAGCTTGTACTGATTTGGCCCTTTTGACCATTTTGACCCGAATTCGGCCCAAACATCCAATGTCGATAATCTTTGGGTTATACCCATGTCAATTTTTGTACATTATATGTATTTGAAATACGAAATTAAGTTCACTATATATTATATAATATACGAAGAAGTATAACACTGGTCTTTTGTCATGTATATATTTTGTCACAATACCGTTGCAATTTTTTTATAAAAATAATCTTTTTATGTTTTTTCACTAATTTGTAGCAATGATGTCGCGAATTAGTGACAAACCATTTTAATCACAAATTTTCATCACAAACCCGGGAAATTTGTAGCTATATTGTCGAAGATATGTGACAATTTTACGATGTGGACAGATATGTCGGTTAGCGTCAGATTAGCAATGAAGACTTTTATGACCAAGCCAGTTTGTCACATAATTCTCATAAATTATGGCGCCCGAATTTGGCGCGAAGATTTGTGACAAAACAGTCACATACATTTTGCCACGTACATATTTTGTCACAATGTTGTCTCAATTTATTGCAAAAAAAAAAAAGAATTACGCGGTTTGTCGCTAATTCGTAGCAATTTTGTGGAAAATATGTGACAATTTTGTGATGTGGACAGGTATGTCGGTTAGTGGTAGATTAGCAACGAAGACATTTATGACCAAGCCAGTTTGTCACAGAATTCTCACAAATTATGGCGCCCGAATTTGGCGCAAAGATTTGTGACAAAATAGCCACATACATTTTTGCATGTACATATTTTGTCACAATTTTGTCCCTATTTATTGCAAAAAAAATATTTATGTGGTTTGTTGCTAATTCGTAGCAATATTGTCGGAAATTTGTGACGAACAGTTTTCGACACAAAAATTCGTCACAAATCCGGGAAATTCTAGTAGTGGTGTACTCGTCCCAAGGCCGGTAAAAGGTTTTTTTTTTTTAAAATGGACAACACTAGTGTAGCAAGGTATGTCGTGCAAGGCACGACATGCCCCGTACAGTTGGATACCGAGCTATATGGTGTGTTTGATTATATTCCTAACAAAAGTGTAGATGTATGATATGTAAATATAATGCTTTGCTATTTCTGAAAGACACTCAGGAGGTACATGGATAATGGTTTGGTATGTCTAGCAGACACTAAAGAAATAGATGAACAATGGAATAAAACATATGAATAAACTTAAGCAGTAGTAGCGCAATAGTAACCATAAATACATAATAAAACCATACCATAAATACATAATAAAACCATGAGTGCCAATGATGGGTTACAATAGAAGCAAACTATTACATCCAAAATGATAAAGTTTCCTGAAAAAGCGTAGAGAGAAGTACAATTATTTTACAATGAACAAAAAAGCATGGTTACATATTAGCTAAAACCATTAATCGTCAATAGAATAACGACTAATGGGTATAATATGTAAATGCTTTGATTACTTAGAACTACGGAAACTTAATATATACCATAGGGGATGCTTGGTATGGCACAAAAGCACAACACAAATGTTTTTCTCTTCTGAATAATTTGAACAAAAAGGGCAGCAAAACAAAAAGGGCGACGTGGGTTGATGGCTGAATAATTTAAACACACTTCTTATTATTGAGGACAAAGTTGTCACTCCCAGGTAGCAACTTATTTTGGTGCAGCAAAACAAAAAGGGCGACGTGGGTTGATGGCTGAATAATTTGAAAACACTTCTTATTTGTACACACTTCTTATTATTGAGGACAACTGTCACTCCCAGGTAGCAACTTATTTTGGTGCTGCAAAACAAAAAGGGCGACGTGGGTTGATGCCTGAATAATTTGAACACACTTCTTATTAGTAGTAGGATATTGTTTTTATTTAATAATAATTTTAATTCCTTGTTAGGGACACGTGGCAGGTCAATTTTCAGTCAAAAAAACCAACGTGGTCTATCCTCCTTAACTTCCCCTTTCCTTTTTATATTTAGGTTTTTAGGTTGATGATATACTACATCCATGACATAAAATTGTCTATTTTAAAAAGCAACATGTAATTTAATTTTTTTTCCAAATATACTCTAAACATAATATTTATTGTTGTACGTTAATTTCATATTCCAATACAAGCATTAGTAATACTACGTGGTCCGATTAATTCAAAGACCGAATCGAACAAAAAAATGAACGATATGGTGGGTTTTGATTTCATATTTTTGTTGTGAAAATAGTTAAAACCAAAGTAAAAGGAACAGTGAACACCCCGTAACAAAGACATACCGAAATAAACCGTGTATGATGTGGTTGTTTTTTATTTCATATTTTTGTTTTGAAAATAATTAAAACCGAGGTAAATCGAACCGTGAACACACCTAAACAAATACAACATAGGAGAAGCCAAGGTAAAAATAAAAATAAAAATTATCCATTACATAAAAAGTGGCTACATATGAAAAAGATTTGTCCCGTAAAAAGTGTCTATTTCATAAAACAACACGTAATTTATTGTTTTTTTTCAAATATACTCCGATCATAACATTTATTGTTGTATGTTAATTTCACATTCCAATACAAGCATTAGTAATACTACGTGGTTCGATTAATTCGAAAACCAAACCGAACTAAACATTGTATGATATGGTTGGTTTTGATTTCATATTTTCTTTGTGAAAATAGTTAAGACCGAAGTAAACCGAATCGTGAACACCCCGTAACAACGAAAAACCGAACTAAACCGTGTATGATATGTTTGGTTTTGATTCATATTTTTGTTTTGAAAATAGTTAAGACCGAAGTAAACCGAACCGTAAACACACCTAAACAAATACAATATAGGAGAACCGTGAACACACCTGAACAAATACAATATAAGAGAAGCAAGCAACAACACAAAGATGGACACGTGGCAAGTATGGGCATTGTTCAAACTTTGCACACCAAAAAAAAAGGGGGGGACGTGGCTCATTGAGAGAGCTTCTTGCTCTTTCATTTTATAGATAGGTAGATATAACGAAACGAGAAAACCGAACCGTAAACACACCTAAACAAATACAATATAGGAGAACCGTGAACACACATGAACAAATACAATATAAGAGAAGCAAAGTAAAATAAATAAATTTAAAAAAAAAAAAAAAAACAACAACAACAACACAAAGATGGACACGTGGCAAATATAGGTAGACATAACGAAACGAGATAACCGAAATTACGGGGGAAAAGAAAGAAAAAAAAGACATACCGAACTAAACCATGTATGATATGGTTGTTTTTTATTTCATATTTTTGTTTTGAAAATAATTAAAACCGAGGTAAATCGAACCGTGAACACACCTAAACAAATACAATATATGAGAATCCAAGGTAAATAAAAAAAAAAGAAAAAAAATTATCCATTACATAAAAAGTGGCTACATATGAAAAAGATTTGTCCCGTAAAAAGTGTCTATTTCAAAAAACAACACGTAATTTAATGTTTTTTTACAAATATACTCCGATCATAACATTTATTGTTGTATGTTAATTTCACATTTCAACACAAGCATTAGTAATACTACGTGGTCCGATTAATTCGAAAACCAAACCGAACTAAACATTGAATGATATGGTTGGTTTTGATTTCATATTTTTGCTGTGAAAATAGTTAAGACCGAAGTAAACCGAATCGTGAACACCCCGTAACAACGACAAACCGAACTAAACCGTGTATGATATGTTTGGTTTTGATTTCATATTTTTGTTTTGAAAATAGTTAAGACCAAAGTAAACCGAACCGTTAACACACATAAACAAATACAATATAGGATAACCGTGAACACACCTGAACAAATACAATATAAGAGAAGCAAGCAACAACACAAAGATGGACACGTGGCAAGTATGGGCATTGTTCAAACTTTGCACACCAAAAAAAAAGGGGGGGGGGGGACGTGGCTCATTGAGAGAGCTTCTTGCTCTTTCATTTTATAGATAGGTAGATATAACAAAACGAGAAAACCGAACCGTAAATACACCTAAACAAATACAATATAGGAGAACCGTGAGCACACCAGAACAAATACAATATAAGAGAAGCAAAGTAAAAATAAAAATTTAAAAAAAAAAAACAACAACAACAACAACAACACAATGATGGACACGTAGACATAACGAAACGAGATAACCGAAATTACGGGGGGAAAAAAAAAAAAAAAAAAAAAGACATACCGAACTAAACTGTGTATGATATGGTTGTTTTTTATTTCATATTTATGTTTTGAAAATAATTAAAACCGAGGTAAATCGAACCGTGAACACACCTAAACAAATACAATATAGGAGAAGCCAAGGTAAATAAAAAAAGAAAAAAAATTATCCATTACATAAAAAGTGGCTACATATGAAAAATATTTGTCCCGTAAAAAGTGTCTATTTCAAAAAAACAACACGTAATTTAATGTTTTTTTTACAAATATACTCCGATCATAACATTTATTGTTGTATGTTAATTTCACATTTCAACACACGCATTAGGAATACTACGTGGTCCGATTAATTCGAAAACCAAACCGAACTAAACATTGTATGATATGGTTGGTTTTGATTTCATATTTTTGTTGTGAAAATAGTTAAGACCGAAGTAAACCGAATCGTGAACACCCCGTAACAACGACAAATCGAACTAAACCGTGTATGATATGTTTGGTTTTGATTTCATATTTTTGTTGTGAAAATAGTTAAAACCAAAGTAAAAGGAACAGTGAACACCCCGTAACAAAGACATACCGAAATAAACCGTGTATGATGTGGTTGTTTTTTATTTCATATTTTTGTTTTGAAAATAATTAAAACCGAGGTAAATCGAACCGTGAACACACCTAAACAAATACAACATAGGAGAAGCCAAGGTAAAAATAAAAATAAAAATTATCCATTACATAAAAAGTGGCTACATATGAAAAAGATTTGTCCCGTAAAAAGTGTCTATTTCATAAAACAACACGTAATTTATTGTTTTTTTTCAAATATACTCCGATCATAACATTTATTGTTGTATGTTAATTTCACATTCCAATACAAGCATTAGTAATACTACGTGGTTCGATTAATTCGAAAACCAAACCGAACTAAACATTGTATGATATGGTTGGTTTTGATTTCATATTTTTGCTGTGAAAATAGTTAAGACCGAAGTAAACCGAATCGTGAACACCCCGTAACAACGAAAAACCGAACTAAACCGTGTATGATATGTTTGGTTTTGATTCATATTTTTGTTTTGAAAATAGTTAAGACCGAAGTAAACCGAACCGTAAACACACCTAAACAAATACAATATAGGAGAACCGTGAACACACCGAACAAATACAATATAAGAGAAGCAAGCAACAACACAAAGATGGACACGTGGCAAGTATGGGCATTGTTCAAACTTTGCACACCAAAAAAAAAAAAGGGGGGGGGGGGGGGGGGGGGGGACGTGGCTCATTGAGAGAGAGCTTGCTCTTTCATTTTATAGATAGGTAGATATAACGAAACGAGAAAACCGAACCGTAAACACACCTAAACAAATACAATATAGGAGAACCGTGAACACACATGAACAAATACAATATAAGAGAAGCAAAGTAAAATAAATAAATTAAATAAATTTAAAAAAAAAAAAAAAAAAAAACAACAACAACAACAACAACGCAAAGATGGACACGTGGCAAATATAGGTAGACATAACGAAACGAGATAACCGAAATTACGGGGGAAAAGAAAAAAAAAAGACATACCGAACTAAACCATGTATGATATGGTTGTTTTTTATTTCATATTTTTGTTTTGAAAATAATTAAAACCGAGGTAAATCGAACCGTGAACACACCTAACAAATACAATATATGAGAATCCAAGGTAAATAAAAAAAAAAGAAAAAAATTTATCCATTACATAAAAAGTGGCTACATATGAAAAAGATTTGTCCCGTAAAAAGTGTCTATTTCAAAAAACAACACGTAATTTAATGTTTTTTTACAAATATACTCCGATCATAACATTTATTGTTGTATGTTAATTTCACATTTCAACACAAGCATTAGTAATACTACGTGGTCCGATTAATTCGAAAACCAAACCGAACTAAACATTGAATGATATGGTTGGTTTTGATTTCATATTTTTGCTGTGAAAATAGTTAAGACCGAAGTAAACCGAATCGTGAACACCCCGTAACAACGACAAACCGAACTAAACCGTGTATGATATGTTTGGTATTGATTTCATATTTTTGTTTTGAAAATAGTTAAGACCAAAGTAAACCGAACCGTAAACACACATAAACAAATACAATATAGGATAACCGTGAACACACACGAACAAATACAATATAAGATAAGCAAGCAACAACACAAAGATGGACACGTGGCAAGTATGGGCATTGTTCAAACTTTGCACACCAAAAAAAGGGGGGGGGGGGGGGGGACGTGGCTCATTGAGAGAGTTTCTTGCTCTTTCATTTTATAGATAGGTAGATATAACAAAACGAGAAAACCGAACCGTAAATACACCTAAACAAATACAATATAGGAGAACCGTGAGCACACATGAACAAATACAATATAAGAGAAGCAAAGTAAAAATAAAAAAAAAACAAAAAAAAAACAACAACAACAACAACACAATGATGGACACGTAGACATAACGAAACGAGATAACCGAAATTACGGGGGAAAAAAAAAAGAAAAAAGACATACCGAACTAAACCGTGTATGATATGGTTGTTTTTTATTTCATATTTATGTTTTGAAAATAATTAAAACCGAGGTAAATCGAACCGTGAACAAACCTAAACAAATACAATATAGGAGAAGTCAAGGTAAATAAAAAAAGAAAAAAAATTATCCATTACATAAAAAGTGGCTACATATGAAAAATATTTTTCCCGTAAAAAGTGTCTATTTCAAAAAAACAACACGTAATTTAATGTTTTTTTACAAATATACTCCGATCATAACATTTATTGTTGTATGTTAATTTCACATTTCAACACACGCATTAGTAATACTACGTGGTCCGATTAATTCGAAAACCAAACCGAACTAAACATTGTATGATATGGTTGGTTTTGATTTCATATTTTTGCTCTGAAAATAGTTAAGACCGAAGTAAACCGAATCGTGAACACCCCATAACAACGACAAATCGAACTAAACCGTGTATGATATGTTTGGTTTTGATTTCATATTTTTGTTTTGAAAATAGTTAAAACCAAAGTAAAAGGAACAGTGAACACCCCGTAACAAAGACATACCGAAATAAACCGTGTATGATGTGGTTGTTTTTTATTTCTTATTTTTGTTTTGAAAATAATTAAAACCGAGGTAAATCGAACCGTGAACACACCTAAACAAATACAACATAGGAGAAGCCAAGGTAAAAATAAAAATAAAAATTATCCATTACATAAAAAGTGGCTACATATGAAAAAGATTTGTCCCGTAAAAAGTGTCTATTTCATAAAACAACACGTAATTTATTGTTTTTTTTCAAATATACTCCGATCATAACATTTATTGTTGTATGTTAATTTCACATTCCAATACAAGCATTAGTAATACTACGTGGTTCGATTAATTCGAAAACCAAACCGAACTAAACATTGTATGATATGGTTGGTTTTGATTTCATATTTTTGCTGTGAAAATAGTTAAGACCGAAGTAAACCGAATCGTGAAAACCCCGTAACAACGAAAAACCGAACTAAACCGTGTATGATATGTTTGGTTTTGATTCATATTTTTGTTTTGAAAATAGTTAAGACCGAAGTAAACCGAACCGTAAACACACCTAAACAAATACAATATAGGAGAACCGTGAACACACTCGAACAAATACAATATAAGAGAAGCAAGCAACAACACAAAGATGGACACGTGGCAAGTATGGGCATTGTTCAAACTTTGCACACCAAAAAAAAAAAAAGGGGGGACGTGGCTCATTGAGAGAGCTTCTTGCTCTTTCATTTTATAGATAGGTAGATATAACGAAACGAGAAAACCGAACCGTAAACACACCTAAACAAATACAATATAGGAGAACCGTGAACACACATGAACAAATACAATATAAGAGAAACAAAGTAAAATAAATAAATTTAAAAAATAAAAAAATAAAATAAAATAAAATAAAAAACAACAACAACAACAACAACAACACAAAGATGGACACGTGGCAAATATAGGTAGACATAACGAAACGAGATAACCGAAATTACGGGGGAAAAGAAAAAAAAAAAAGACATACCGAACTAAACCATGTATGATATGGTTGTTTTTTATTTCATATTTTTGTTTTGAAAATAATTAAAACCGAGGTAAATCGAACCGTGAACACACCTAAACAAATACAATATATGAGAATCCAAGGTAAATAAAAAAAAAAAAGAAAAAAATTATCCATTACATAAAAAGTGGCTACATATGAAAAAGATTTGTCCCGTAAAAAGTGTCTATTTCAAAAAACAACACGTAATTTAATGTTTTTTTACAAATATACTCCGATCATAACATTTATTGTTGTATGTTAATTTCACATTTCAACACAAGCATTAGTAATACTACGTGGTCCGATTAATTCGAAAACCAAACCGAACTAAACATTGAATGATATGGTTGGTTTTGATTTCATATTTTTTTGTGAAAATAGTTAAGACCGAAGTAAACCGAATCGTGAACACCCCGTAACAACGACAAACCGAACTAAACCGTGTATGATATGTTTGGTTTTGATTTCATATTTTTGTTTTGAAAATAGTTAAGACCAAAGTAAACCGAACCGTAAACACACATAAACAAATACAATATAGGATAACCGTGAACACACCTGAACAAATACAATATAAGAGAAGCAAGCAACAACACAAAGATGGACACGTGGCAAGTATGGGCATTGTTCAAACTTTGCACACCAAAAAAAAGGGGGGGGGGGGGGGGGACGTGGCTCATTGAGAGAGCTTCTTGCTCTTTCATTTTATAGATAGGTAGATATAACAAAACGAGAAAACCGAACCGTAAATACACCTAAACAAATACAATATAGGAGAACCGTGAGCACACCTGAACAAATACAATATAAGAGAAGCAAAGTAAAAAATAAAAAATAAAAAAAATAAAAACAACAACAACAACAACACAATGATGGACACGTAGACATAACGAAACGAGATAACCGAAATTACGGGGAAAAAAAAAAAAAAAAGAAAAAGACATACCGAACTAAACCGTGTATGATATGGTTGTTTTTTATTTCATATTTATGTTTTGAAAATAATTAAAACCGAGGTAAATCGAACCGTGAACACACCTAAACAAATACAATATAGGAGAAGCCAAGGTAAATAAAAAAAGAAAAAAAATTATCCATTACATAAAAAGTGGCTACATATGAAAAATATTTGTCCCGTAAAAAGTGTCTATTTCAAAAAAACAACACGTAATTTAATGTTTTTTTACAAATATACTCCGATCATAACATTTATTGTTGTATGTTAATTTCACATTTCAACACACGCATTAGTAATACTACGTGGTCCGATTAATTCGAAAACCAAACCGAACTAAACATTGTATGATATGGTTGGTTTTGATTTCATATTTTTGCTGTGAAAATAGTTAAGACCGAAGTAAACCGAATCGTGAACACCCCGTAACAACGACAAATCGAACTAAACCGTGTATGATATGTTTGGTTTTGATTTCATATTTTTGTTTTGAAAATAGTTAAGACCGAAGTAAACCGAATTGTAAACACACCTGAACAAATACAATATAGAAGAATCGTGAACACACCTGAACAAATATAATATAAGAGAAGCAAAGTTTTAAAAAAAATAAAAAATAAAAAAAAAACAACATAAAGATGGACACGTGGCAAGTAGGGGCATTGTTCAAACTTTGCACACCCAAAAAAAAGGAGGGGACGTGGCTCATTGAGAGAGCTTCTTGCTCTTTCATTTTATAGATAGGTAGATATAACGAAACGAGAAAACCGAACCGTAAACACACCTAAACAAATACAATATAAGAGAACCATGAACACATCTGAACAAATACAATATAAGAAAAGCAAAATTAAAATAAATTAAAAAACCAACAACACAAAGATTGACACGTGGCAAGTATAGGTAGATATAACGAAACGAGATAACCGAAATTACAAAAAAAAAAAAAAATATATATATATATATATATATATATATATATATATATATATATATATATATATATATATATATATTTGGGTGACACGTGTCAACCACGGAGGCTACCACGTGTCACAATATTAGGGAAATTCCCTTCTTATTAATAGGTAGGTATAGGTAGAAGAGAAGAGAAGAAGAAGATAGAAGAATAGATAGAAAAGAGACTTGGGGTGGGTACCAAAATTCAACTTGAAAAAAAAAAAAAAAATTAAGGGTCAAAAAAAATATATTTATTCAACTTGAACAATTAAGGGTCAATTCGTAAGTATGATACAGAGACAAAAGAAGGTTGAACAGTCAAACCTAATACCGGCAAATTGTTTCTAACAGTTTCATTTTTTATTTTTATTTTAATTTTTTTTAGGTTAAAGCTAGCTTCCTTTATTCGGAATCCATCGGTCCGATTAATCCGGAGTTCGGTCCGGGTCATGCCTGCAGAATCTGATTCTTACTCAGGGGTAAGGCCTGATCAAGATCTCTTTCAATATTAAGCCTCAGAGGAGAATCGAACCGATGAACTCCCTATGTATTTTCATGTTATTTATTACTTGAGTCAAGCTACTTGGTTTTTTATTTTTATTTTTTGTTGAATAAAAAATGCAAGAAGAAAGAAACAAAAAAAAAAAATGGAAAAAGAAAGTTGGGCTGATGCTGGGATTTTTTTTTCCAGTTTGGGGCAGATGTTGGACGGTGATATGCGGAAGAGGGGGAAGAGGGACAGCAATTGCGGTGGCAGTACAATGCCGGAGAAGGTGACCGGAAAAGTAAAACGGAAAAGACGAGGCTATATTTTTTTTTTTTTATAAAAATAAAATGCTCCGATACCATATCATAATTTAGAATAATCGTATTTCATTAATTGAAAGATTACAATATATATAGGTTTGACTAGCTTAGGGATAAATACTAAAATATTTAAAATAAAATAAGATAGTTATTTGACTTTTTTTTTTTTTTTTTTTGAACAACGATCATTATATAAAATAAGGGTAGCAAGTTGCTACATAATACAGTTACAATCCAATCGAAAGAAAAACAGAGTCTAGAAGAAACAGGAGACTAAAGCCTTAACTCATCTCAGCCAATACAGGGAAAGGTAAAAATAGAGCAAAAACATCCGGTGGCGATTCCCAAAAAATTGACAACCATCAAACCTTAACACAGACAAGCACAAGAGGGCAAATAGATTATTAACATAGCAAAGGGTTGCTATACCAATCTTTCCATGCGATTTTATTCTCAAGATTTTTTCGAACAAGTGATCCAATCGTAGCTTCTAATTTGAACTTCTTCAAATGTACCTTTGATTTGTACAGCTTTAGCGTTAAATATCGAGTCATTCCACTTGTTCCAAAGTAACCAAATAACCGATTTTGCTATTTCATCCCAAAGCCTTTTATTCTTCTTTAAAACGGGGACTTTTTTGTAGAGACTAAAAACCTCATCCAGATTACTAGGAGTCGATTCCGCAATGTTACACCATTGATACGTGAGTAACCACACATTCGTCGCTAATGGGCAGAGACCAAGATGTGGTTTTCACATTCTAAACTCGTAGTTGCACATAGGACAATTCACCTCGGAAATGTTGATTCCACGCTTCACTAGATTTTCCCGAGTAGGTAGTCTTCCTATCCTTGCTCTCCATCCAAAGATATTGATTTTTGAGGGTATGACGGGGTTCCAAAACCACTTGTTGACGTTGACTGAATTTGAAGCATCCAACCTTCTCATAAGAGCTTTTAATCCATTAACCGCAAAGAGACCTTTATTGTTGTGAATCCACCAATGTGTGTCTTTGGATAACCTGTTAACCGAAACGTTAGAAATTAAAAGACAAATATCATCGAAATCCCCCAACTCCCCCCTCTTAAATTTCTCCTCCAATTCCAAACCCTCTTAAACGTTAGAAATTAAAAGACAAATATCATCGAAATCCCCACCATATGATCTTTATCCAAAGCTAAGTAGAACAACCTAGGATATAACTCCTTAAGAGTGTCATTTCTAGTTCACACATCTTTCCCGACAGATCCGATGGTTGCATCATGTATTTGCCTTCCCGTCTTACATATTAATGATTGTATCTCAAATATTCAGTTTGTTTTATCGGTGTGAAGTAAGATTCAAGTCTAAATGATTTCTACGATTTCATAGTCACCACAATATTACATATATATATTACATGTAAAAGTGAGGAGGTGTGAGGGGTGCCAACCTTATATAGGCAATGGAAGCTCAATCGTGCAGCTGGAGGTTGATCCATCCAACGGTTGAGATTTGCGCGGTCGATTCAAATTCCGAAATTCAAAAACCGCAATCATTATGGAGGCTAATCAATGCCCACGTGCCTGCTTGGGCAGTTACCAAGGGCGTCATCACCCACGTAACTGCGGTTATCAAGAGAGCCAACGTCAGCCACGATCTGACTATTGAACTGCCCCGATAATCCATGAACGAGCAGATGGTCTCGCATCAGACGACGAGGTCGCAAAAAAGGCCCAGAGTTGCTTCGAAGGCCGCTTGCTTTGAAAGCACAGTCCTTAGTGAACAAGTCGTATCAGACGACGAGGTCGCAAAAAAAGCCAAGAGTTGCTTCGAAGGCCGCTTGCTTTGAAAGTACGGTCCTTAGTGAACAAGTCGCATCAGACGACAAGGTCGCAAAAAGGCCCGAGTTGCTTCGAAGGCCGCTTGCTTTGAAAGCACGGTCCTTAGTGAACAAGTCGCATCAGACGACAAGGTCGCAAATAAAGGCCTAGAGTTGCTTCGAAGGTCGCTTGCTTTGAAAGCACGGTCCTTAGTGATCAAGTCGCATCAGGCGATGAGGTCGCAAACACATTGTCCCTGAGTTCTCTACTCCATGCTCAACATTTTCCTAAAAAATGGCCAAGACATGGAGTAGGGGCCATTGATGATACAAATAATATCGCCACCATTTAGTCCCGGAAATAGCCTCTGACCCGTCATCGCCGAGGAAGGTCCGCGACTACATCATCAGGCGATGCCATATGATACCAAGTCAAGGCCGTTGAGATCGACCTCGCCTAGAGCGTCACTAGAACTAGGGGGCCGGTCCGCGACCTTGGGCAAAAAGGCCCTCAAAGGGCCGCACAAGACTTGAGAAGAAACAGGGAGCAAAGGCAAGCCAAACAGTGTTGGCAGCCCTTACGACCCCAAAGGATCGCCGCCTAGATATTATATCCACTTGTAGATTAGATACTTAATGTTTACTTAGCTATTAAGTATCATTAGTGACTAAGCTGCTTCACACCGCCAGTCTCTTACTTAGCTCTTAAGTTTACTCTTCCTATAAAAGGAAGTCTTGTGTAACCTAAATTATATATACATTCTAATAGAAAAACAGGCCAAAGCTCTGTAAAAGCATCACTTCTTGTCCTCCTCCCATCACTGCCGCATCTCTCCGGCCAGCTTACTAAATAATCACTAACAAATAAGCCAGATATCCACAGCTCAAACACCACTAAAACAACCGTGATGATTTATGCATCATCAATTGGTTCCATTGCCAGGAAAATCGCAACAACTTGCTCACAATCACAGGCGTGAGTGTCATCTAAAAGTGCTAACACACACCAAATCGAAGGAATCTCTCTTCAGCCGATTTGGAAGCATCCGGTTGTGTCCCCTCGTCTAAGTTTACGCCGAAAATGAGGCAACCTCACAAAGAAAACCCTCAAAACTGCCTTTGTTTCCTTCCCTTAGTGAAGAAAACTATCAAAGGGTGACCTTTTCTACCTCAAAAGCATATATCAAGAAAGCCACCCTATAGCTATGGCAGGAAGTAAAGGTCAGCTGACGCCAAAAACCCCTGCAAAGGGGGGCATGCAGCATCAGTCTCGTGGAGAGGGCATAGGAGAAACACTTGACAATCTCCCCGCAGTGGGAGAAGGGTCGCAGAGAGGAGTCCTAGCACCTAGCGACGCTCGGAATGTCATTAACCAAAAAGCTAAGTCGAAGGAGGCCATCGCTGCTTTAGATGGGGCTCGCAAAGAAAGAGCAAGGTCACAACAAAGCCAAAGGTCGACCCCCCATACAAGACCAGGCTTCCAGGAGGATCCTGAGATCGCAGAAATGAGAGAATATGCGAGGTATGCGGAAACTATGTACCTAACTAACTCCCGCCTGGTGGCAAAAGGCCAGGCCCCAATGTCGATCCGACCCCCAAATCCTCCCAGAAATGAAATCGTCCCTGCGGCCATAGATAATGGTCGCCAGAGTCAGATCCAGGAAATCGAGGTCGAGGAAAGCATACACTCGTCGGGTCGCAAGGGGCTGAGAAAGGAAGTTGCGCAAACCTCGTTTCTCCCAGATCACGATCATCAGAGAGGAAAGCGTAGAAAGAGGATCAGCTTTTAGAAGGTTAGGTGAGAAGGACAAGGCCTCGGCCCCAAGTCGTCTCAGCCTTCCAGGGGAAGAAATACCCCCCCGACAAGATAGAAACATACAGGACGCTCGTGTAATTATAAGGGAGAAGAGAGCTCGTCAGGAAGGATCGCAAGATCAGGGGGAATCAGGCCGTAGGCTAGAGCGGGCTGACACTCAAGCGCTGTCACGACCCATGTTTGACCCCTACTTAGCAGAGCAGATGGAGGTAATGAAAATGAGCTCGCAGAATTGAAAAATTCGAGGCCAGACGAGAGGGCCGTGCCGATCTTAAGAATCGACGTGCTCGCTAAAAGAATCACCGAGACATTGCCTGCTAGCAATGAAAAGGTTAGCTACCCCAGCTATAATTACTACAATGGGAATTCTTGCTCGAACGACTGGCTCACCGCTTTCCAGGGCCGCATCACCCTAGCAACCCAAAATAAATCCGCCTGGTGCATCGGTTTAGTCGGTAGCATGCAGATAGGGCCGCGTCCTGGATACGCGGGGTTCCCCGTGGCTCAGTTAAAAATTGGGAGGATCTATCGGAAAAATTCATCAAAGAGTTTGAATCGGCAAGCAGACCGAAGAAAACCATAGAGGACCTATACGAGGTTCGCATGGGAGGGCATGAGTCCGGAAAAGAATATTACGAGCGGTTCATCAGAATATATGATCAGACAAGAAACATTCCGGATGATGCAGTTGTCACATGCTTTCTCACGGGGATCGCCAAAGGTCCGATGAAGACAGATTTAACCTACGGCCCCCTAAAGCGGGTCTCAGGGAAATGCTGAAGAGAGCCCGAATGATGGGAGTCAGCGAAGCGCCATCCTCTGGGAGAGCAAAGCCCAAAACAGAGCAACATTCACAGAAAGAGGATCGCACGGAGGATCGCAAGAGGGAAAAGGGGCGAGATACTAACCATGATCGCGAAGTAAAGAAACCTTACAAATTCAGCGAGGATAATTTCACCCCTC
Organism: Gentiana straminea; assembly: GCA_036785695.1. Lineage (NCBI taxonomy): Eukaryota > Viridiplantae > Streptophyta > Magnoliopsida > Gentianales > Gentianaceae > Gentiana > Gentiana straminea. The sequence continues at coordinate 1,867,154 of JAVUPR010000437.1, forward strand.
TCAACACAAAAGCATCCCAGATACTGTTCGAAATCCGCGAGCATTTTGACAAACCCAAGCCCATGAGAGGCGATCCCGACAGTCGCGATAAATCCAAATACTGTGACTATCACAAAGATCACGGCCACATCACAAATGAATGCTTCACATTGAGGCGAGAAATAGAGAGATTAATCCGCGAGGGACCAGCGACTAAGTATAAGCGAGATGGGAACACCGGTCCCAGTCAGGGTCGCCAACCCCGCGTCTATCAGAGGGAAGTTCAAGTTATCCATAGGAATATTCCCAGCAACAATCAGCTGAAATCCCAGATACACCAAATCAATACGTGCGGCTTTGAAAAGCAGATAGTGTTGGGGGAAACGAGAAAGGAATCATGTTCACTAAAAGTGAGTTGACCACAGTCGACGGCCCCATGGAAATACCCTCATTCTCAAAGTCGGGGTGAACGACAAGCATAGCGTCAACAGAGTAATGGTCGACACCGGGCCTGGCCGTGACGTCATCTATTTCGACTGTTTAAAACAGATCGGATTTGGAGAGGCTAAGTTGAAACCCTACTTCGGGGTGCTCGAGGGCTTTACCAACGACACAGTGCGGGTCAAAGGCACAGTTGACCTCAACATCACTTTGGGTGACTATGAACCATGTAGAACTGAGATAATCACATTCTTAGTCATCGATCTCCCCTCATACTACAACATGATCTTGGGGATTCCGGCTATGAAAAAATTTCAAATGGTGGCATTTGTTCCCCACCAAAGGGTCAAGTTCCACATAGGGGACAAAATTGGGGTCGCCACTAGCCGACCCGGATTTTTCCTCGATTATATGACCACGAACAGGGTCGAATCCAAGCGACCCAGAGTGGAGGGATTTAACATGGCTCCGGATCAGATCGCCACGGTAAAAGAAGTCCCGGAGGGAGCAGTGGAAGTTGAAACATTGCAAATTCGGGACGAGCCTAATTTCACTGCCGAGGACAAGCTGGCTGAGGTCATCATAAACGACAAATATCCCGACCAGAGGATAAAAATAGGGTCGCAGACCACCGAGAAAGAAAGGGAAGGATTGATCGAGCTTCTAAAAGCAAACTTGAACGCTTTCGCCTGGGAGGTGACAGATATGAGAGGTATGGAGTCGGAGGTCTCCTTGCACTATCTAAGTGTCGATCCCAACTTCAGGCCGATCCAACAAAGAGCGTGCCAATTCTCTACAGAAAAGGAGGTCGCAATAAAAATTGAGGTCGAAAAGCTTTTGACAGTAGGCATAATTAAGGAGCTTCAGTATCCCACCTGGTTAGCAAACGTGGTAATGGTGAAGAAGCATAACGGCAAGTGGCGGATGTGTGTCGATTTCACTGATTTGAACAAAGCCTGCCCCAAAGATCCTTACGCACTGCCCCGAATTGACAAAATGGTAGACGGGATCGCTGGTTTCGAAACACTAAGCTTTCTGGACGCTTATTCTAGCTATCACCAAGTCAATATGGCAGACGAGGATAAAGAGCTGACCGCCTTCCATGCCGCCGGCGGACTATATTACTACGAGATGATGCTGTTTGGTCTAAAGAACGCAAGTTCAACGTATCAAAGGATGGTGAACAGAGTCTTTAGCACGCAAATAGGCAAAAACATGGAGGCTTACATCGACGATATGGTCGTAAAATCAAGTCGCCAGGATCACCTGGTGGACCTCTGCGAAACCTTCGCAAAAGTAAAAAATCACTCGATGAAGCTAAACCCTGCGAAATGCACTTTTGGGGTCCAGGCAGTGGAAATTCTTGGGCTTCATGGTAAGCCAAAGGGGGATCGAGGCGAACCCAGAGAAAATCGAAGCGCTAATAAACATGAGCGAGCCAACTAGCGTCAAGGAGGTACAAAGGCTGAATGGGAGGGTAATAGCCCTGGGAAGGTTTATATCAAAATCTGCCGAGAAGAGCCTTCCCTTCTTCAATATCCTAAAGGGAAATAAAACCTTTTTATGGACAGAAGAATGCTCGTAGGCTTTCAAAGAGCTCAAGGCCTACCTCTCAAGCCCGCCGTTGCTAACCAATCCGTTGATCGGAGATGTATTGCTATTATATCTAGCTGCCTCGGATAGGGCCGTCGCCGCAGCACTTATCAAAGAAGAGGGTACCTCGCAAAAGCCTGTTTATTATGTTTCTAAGGCTCTAAGCCCAGTAGAAAGTCGTTATTTTATCGAAAAGTTGGCCTACTGCGTTGTTATAGCCGCCCGAAAATTAAGGGCTTACTTTTCATCTCATTCAATTATAGTACTGTCAGACGCGCCGCTACGGCAGGTCCTCCACAAACCGGATTTGTCAGGTCGTTTGCTACGCCGGGCCATTGAGCTCACCGAATTCGACATTCGTTACGAACCATGAAAAGCTATCAAAGCTCAAGCCCTGCCCGATTTCATCGCAGAAACGAACTTCAACGAAGAAATCCTGGAGCAGACAAGCGCAGAGCTTAGCCCCGACAAGAATACCACAGCGGACGAGCCTCAGCGGCCAAGTCACTGTTGGCAACTCTATGTCGATGGCGCCGCCAACCTCAAAGGTTGCGGTGCGGGGATCATCTTACTAGAGCCTGGAACTTCGGAGGAAATTGAAAAGGCCCTAAGGTTTAACTTCACTGCATCGAACAACCAAGCCGAGTACGAGGTAGTCATCGCAGGACTTGAGCTCGCTAGGGCCATAAAAGTCAAAAATGTGCAGGTTTTCTGCGATTCCCAGTTGGTGGTCAATCAAGTGACCGGATCGTTCGGCTTCCACTGCGAAATTTTGCAAAAATATATTAATCTCGTCAAAAAGCTCGAAAACAGCTTCAAATACTGCAAATTCACCAACATCCCTCGAGAGGACAATCACAGAGATGATTATTTATCCAAGCTAACCAGCGAGGACGAAATAAGAAATCCATCGATTATAGTAGAATATCCGTCAGGACCCGCTATCGACAGGATCGAGGTAATGGACTTGCGATCCACCAACCACTGTTGGATTGATATCATGAGGGCCTATATCGACTCTGGAAAGCTCCCCGAGGATCCGAACGAGGCAAAAGCCCTGGTCAGAAGAGCCGCCAGATACACTATCTTAAACGATGTTTTGTACCGGCGATCGTTCTCCAAACCTTTATTAAGGTGCGTACGACCTGAAGAAGTCGACGGAGTCCTCGCCGAGCTGCACGAAGGGATGTGTGGTGGCCACCCCGCCTAGCCGCACTCTTGCTCAAAAGGTTTTATTGGCCGGGTACTATTGGCCGAAACTCGCAGAGGACGCCAAGGCGTATGCTAAGGCATGCGACGTATGTCAAAAATTTGCGGATATTCCCAGGCTGCCGTCAGTCAAGCAAAGCATCATTGTCGCCTCTTGGCCATTCGATATGTGGGCCATTGACCTCATTGGGCCATTGAAAAAGGGCCGCTCCGGATACGAGTATGTGGTGGTCGCCGTGGACTATTTCACCAAGTGGATCGAGGCCAAAGCCTTGGTAAAAATCAACACCCAGGACATAACCTATTTTTTACTCGATCAAGTATGGACTATATTCGGCGTCCCCGCAGTAATAGTCTCGACCACGGACCCCAATTCAGAGAAGAGTTCGACACATTCTGCGGAGAGAACAACGTCAAGCATTGGCAATCGTCAGTATGCTATCCACAGGGAAATGGTCAGGCTGAGAATGCAAACAAACAAGTACTCAGCGTCCTGAAAAAGAGTTTGGGCGAAAAGGCGGGTAAATGGCCTGATCACCTCCCCGCAGCTTTATGGGCGCTCAGAACGTCTCGAAAAACAACCACTGGAGAAACTCCTTTTGCTTTGACCTATGGATCCGAAGCTATGGCCCCGATAGAGATGGCCCTACCAAGTTTAAGGGTCGCCCATTTCAGCGAGGCCGATAACCCACTCACAAGGGAGCTCGATCTCGACTTGCTAGAGGAGCGGCGGATCGAATCATATGGCCGATTGCTCAATTGCAAACAGACCGCCAAGCGGCACCACAACAAACACATTCGTGATCATCACTTCGCCATCGGAGATTATGTTTTACGAAAGAGACAAGCCGCTGGCCACGAGGCCAAGAAAGGGAAGCTGTCGGAAAGTTGGGAAGGCCCAGTGAGGATCGCTCGAGTAGTCAAAAAGGGGACTTATGTGCTAAGTGATAACCAAGGTGGCGAGTACAACCGACCTTGGCACGCAGATAATTTGAAAAAATATTACATGTAAAATGTGCATCTGCTAAGTGCAAGCAGAACATGCGGAGAATGAAATCAAAATAAAAGAACATCTTCATTCATGAAAGAGGGAGTACAATTGTTTCTATCAAACCTGCGGCCTACAACGCCCTTCGATTTCACCAAAAACAAGGGGGCCGCCAAAACAAAAACAAAAAAAAAGAACTAATTCAGGCAGTGAACTCACAACTGTCCAAGGAGTGCGTCGGCACCCTAGCTAAACTACATAGCCTGGCTATCAGCGAAGCAAACGGGATACGACGATCACGGTTCATCGAGACCGCAAAGTTAATCGCCTCGCGGTGGATCAGATCCCCCAATCAATGTCAACACGGGGGTCACGGATAGCATGCAAAAGGAGAGCATCAACTTCACTAACAACCCCAGGGTCCATGGCCGGGGGGCGCGTGAGTTGATGAACTTTTTCCACTCACGGTTGCTGCGAGACAGATCGGACGAGGGTCCCAGTGCGCGAGGCTGTTCAGAATCTGGGAAAAGCCCGCGGATTGCTCGGCATAGTAAACCTGTTTGCTTGACTCATCGCCAAGATTCCAAGCGATCTCATAATGGGATGAGGGATCGATAGCAGGTATACGGAGGGCGCCATTGATAGCCTCCGGAGTAAAAGTGACCGTGACGCCACGGAGGGTAATATAGCAAGCAACACCTTCGGCTGCGACTTCAGATAAAATGGAGTAAAACTCCCTCACCATTGTAAGATTGGAAACTGTTAGGGGTGGCAAGACAAAATCTGCCCACCCTGAAGTCGCACCCGTAGCAGAGAGCCATCACCCTCAACCTTGCTCTCATTTAAACCCCTCTCCCTAGTAGGTCTGACCACGTCAAAGTAACGCCAGAAGTGATCTTTGGCAATAGAAGAAACAGTGAGGAAGAAAGGGGATACATCACGTATGGGACGGGCTTTCCACACTCGCACTTTACCCTCTCCGGATGGAAAAGACATGGCTCTCACAACAAAAAATTATGTAAGAGAGGAATGAAAATGAGGTCAAGCTTGCCTTCTCCTTTTATAGCAGAGGTTAGCCAAAGGAACTGCCACGATCAACAAGATCCTACGGTCGGCCTTCACGCGGTTTATCCGAAGTTCAAAATTCAAAGGGCGCATTTAATGCATGTCAGATATCAGGGCAAGATTCTAGCCTATATTCACGCAACAGTTACTAGCCCAAGATCTTAGGCCATATTGACCACGCATGCGCTGCCAATAAACCGTCAAATGGGTTCGATCCCCGGATTCCCGGCGACACGGCGCCGAGAAAGGTCGGTTCGGTCCAATCGATTCGGTTCTCAAGTTTTAGGCGAACACAAACCTCGCCTCAAACTTAGGGGGCCGCAATCAGAAAATTTCAAACAAGCAAATTAAGCAAATTGCGGTACGTCTCCAGGGACCTTGTTATTTGCCACAAGTCCACAGCGACCAAATAATTATGCAAAATTGTTTCGCCCGAGCCCCTTCTGGCCTCACCCAAAACAAGGGGGGATAGGGAAATTTTAATGAGGTGCACTATGGGTCGCTGTCATCCTTGTTCCAATTAAACGGAAATATTTGATCAACTCAGCTCGTCCGCTTTAGTTATTTTAGCGAGCTCAACAAACCTCGCCAAAATAAAGGGGGCCGCATGCGAAATAGATTGAAAGAAACAAGTGAGACCATAAATTAAGAGGCCAAAAGCGGCCCGAACCAAATTCAACAAGCCGAACACGGCCACAATATCAGTGCGGAAAGTAAAATACTAAATTATTACAATCAAATTGAGGACGCCAAATAGTTCAAAAGAGAAGCGGAAGCAAAGTTATTACAAGATCGCAGGAAAGTGAAATGTTTCAAAACAAAAACAAAATCATTCAAACAGAGCCGGGCGGAGTGTCAATATACACATCGCCGGGTTGATCATTCGCGGCAGGAGGATTTCGCAAGATGGCAAAGTTGAAAGGATTCACCGGAGGAGGATCCCATATTGGGTCGCCGCGCTTAACCTGGTTAGTCTGGATGGCTACAATGTGGTCCGCCGCATAAGGAATATCGGGGTGAAGGGCCAATAGCTCGGAAGTTCGCTGAGACAGGTCAATCCACTGAAGCATTTCCTCAAAGGTAATGCTCTCCCTACCATGGTAGGCCTAAAGGCAGCGGGCGAGATGGTTGAAGCCTTGATCGAAGCTTGCCTCTTGATAAGCAAAGAACTCGTCAGAAAGCATGTAGGGGTCCACAGCCGCTGGACCCACCTCCTTGGTAGCCTTATTCGCAGCAGCGAGCTGTTCCTTCAGACTCGCGATCTCCTTACGCGCGGCCACTAACCCTTCGGCAGATTTACATGCTTCTTCCTTCAGAGCCAACACTTTCTTCTGCAACTCTACATCCAGTTTAGCGCTCTCTGCCATGGCTTTTTTCATGCGCTCAACCTCAGTCAACGCTACCGAGATTTTGTTTTCAGAGGTGACCCTGGCTTTCTCTGAGGCCCCAAGAGCCGCCGTTACTTTCTTCAGTTCAGCCTTGCGCTTCTCGGCGGCCTCAATCGCCTTGTTTATGCGAGTCCCAAGCTGAAAGAGAGACAAGAGTTATAAGCTCGCTAGAAACACAACGTACGAAAGAAATGAAAAAACACAAGACAAATAAAAACTCACCATTGAGGCAACAATTCCAAATTGGCCTGACAAATCTTTCAGATCGGCGACCTCATCGCCGGCAGGGGCGTCATTATGAACCACGACGCGAGCAGTGATTCCCTTCCCGATCTCCATTTGAACCCCGGGCGGCGATTCCCATGCAAGGCGACCTAAGGGAATGACATCAGCGATAGCCTCCCTAATTTGGATCGCCTTATTCATATCGAGGCCTTGGATGAAATTGGCATCCAACCACACAGGCTCCTTCCCCTTGTAACCACGGGGAAATGCCCCGGTCAGCAGCGGCTCCACCCCCTCGGGGACCTCTTCAACAACAACCTCAGCCCGCTCAGAGCCTTTATCAGCAGCTCGCTTGTCCGTGCGATAAGATCCTTTGCCAGCACCACCTGCAGTTTTGGTTTTCTCGGTCCTGGATCGCTTCTGGCCTTGGGTCTCTTTTGCGGGTTCATCAGCTTGCGATCTTTTTGGGGAACAACCTGGCTTGAGCTCGCAGATTGGGGCACCGCCGCAGCCTTGGTAGGATCGTACGTCTCATCGACAACAAAGGCATCCACGGTGCGGGGAACCTTCCCGAACTTGCTTCAAGGTCGCCCGCCGGGCCTTAGCTTGCTCATCGGCGAGCCTTTGCTTTTGAGCTCGCGTCGGTGGCGTCCATACCTGCAAAAAGGGTTCGTTAAAAACGGATCCAAAAGAAAGAATAAAACAACAACTTATGAAATGAGCAAATAAAAAGCGAGGAAATTTACAAGGCGGTCTTTCACTTGGGTAGCCTCCACAAACAGGACACTCAGAAGGAAAACATTTGCCTAGCCTCCACAAACAGGACACTTGGGTGGATTTTCCCATACGTTTTTCGGCCCTAGGAAATGGCCAGCCGACCTTGGACTCTACCTTGAGGATCCGCTCCTGCCATCTATGAATCTTATTTGGCAGCAGAAATAGTAAGCGAGGCGTCTTGGTCCTCAGCGATATTTGCCCCGGCAGGCCCGTGCCGCAGAATAAGTGAAATTGTCCCAGCAAAGTGAGTGTGTGATGACGTAGATCAAGTGATAATAAAATACTTGACCACCATAAACCAATACTAGCAAGAGGACTAGGTCCATCGTAGTATAGCTATAGCGAATCAAGGTCGATCCCATAGGAAACCAATTGTGGGTCCTTTATATACAAACAATTAATCATTCATGTCAAGGACACAAAAGCGGTCTACGACCAACAAAAGACAAGAAAAGTAAAGGACACGACTCGACACAACACATAAACAACGTAATTAACCCCCCCAATTATCATGTTATCGTTTGGAATTAGAGATTCTATATAATTAAGCTAGACTCGACAACTATTAATCCAATTCGTATTCTTTTATATTGGCTACGGGAGTCATCCCCTAAACTAGATCTAGCTCCGGGTAGGCCATCCATATCACTATGCTACATCACATGACTTCGCTTTTTCGGCCTCCATCTCATATGACTTGCACGCCTACAAAACTAGGGATGCCGATATTAACCATATTCTTCACCTAGGCAACATTCCTTTGTTCAGGAGTACTTCCTAAGCGATCGCATCGTCTCTCGTCCCATTAACAATCACCCGGACGGTCTCATGTTAATCTACGATGTACGTATAACTAGGTGCTAGCAATTCCCGAATACAAAACAGATCTAGATCTCGCTGAAAGTCCCGGAAGATCAATTCATGAGCCGACCTAGGAGCCCTATATTGGTATTTCCTAATAATACGCTAATTAAAACAGACGAGCAACGTAGCCGTAGCCATACCTACTAAGATAAGAAATTCTAGGTGGACAATCACACCATAAAGACGTGGCTAGATTGACGCGGCGAAAACCTAAATCTTAGTGTTTCTACATACGTAACGGATAAAATAGAGACTCATAAAGAAATTATATAGATCTACTAAAAACACGATTGTCGATCAAACCAAAGTCATCTATAGGTCACCGGATGACAGATCTGGGCGTGTGGATCCTTATAGACAAGGAATCACCACTGCCTCATATCGTATCCTTAGATCTACATCGTTCGGTGAAGAACGAACAACCTCAAACAATAAACAATAATTGGGGACTTAATTACAAAGAACTAAGAACAAATAAATACAAGAACTTACATTATTGCAGAACTTGCATAAAAACTGCTCTAAAGAAAAACTGAGGATTTTATTATAAACTGAAAAAGTGTATATGGTCGTGAAGAGTGTATATGGCGTGTATAACATGCCTTTATTTATAGGGGTTCAAGCTAATTAAGAGATATACTTCAAAATGTCAAAACAAATAAGAGATAACTCCCGGCCGATCTCAAAATAAAAAACAAGATGCGCCCCTTTCATGCGTCCCCATTGGCGCCGACTTTTGGATTGCCTTACTCCTCTTTTCGTGCTTATCCGATCTTTATCTTGAATTTCCTTTGATTTATCTTGAGATTTAATTCTTCCATTTGTATTTATCCTCCAAAATTATCTCAATCTATCAAATAGATATTTATCCCAAAGTAAATATTAAAATAATAAAAACGGATAAATACCAAAATATAAATAAAAACAGATAAATACCAAATTATATAATAAAAAATGGAATACCAAATTATTTAATATAAATCACATAACATTAAATAATACATATAAACATGCGGTTTATCACAAAATATATATTATTAGTCTCGATTTAAGGTCAACGTTGATGACTTTTACGGGTATAATTTGACTGTCATCAGTGTGGGTTCTATCTTCATTGCCCGACACATCACGATGAAGGCCATGATTTGAATAACGGCCCCAACAGCAAAATCAGAGGGCAAAGCTCCCATAAGCTCGCAAATCTTAACAAAGAAAGGGTCGAACGGAGGCCTGAGCCCCGCATAAAAGTGATCGAAGTGCAGGATTAGGGTATCATCCTGGCGGCGAGCGCAGACGAAATCCTCGCGGTCTCCGGGCTTAAGCTTATCCTCCCCCTTCGAGTAATCAAGCAAAGAAAACCTGTACACATCGGTGTCAATTTTGAACCGGCGGCGAATAAACCTGTTAAGGTCGTCACTATTCGCAAAGCTTTACTCACTTCTTTTCCAGCGCCTTCTCGTATGCAGTCAGGATAGCAAACTCCCTTAGGGCCTCGGGATTATTGGGTGTAGGTTTCTTTGCTTTAGCAGCGGCCTCTCCCACCGTTATTTTTGGATCCCTTTTCCTCTTCGGTTTTTATGGGAGCTCCCAAACTATCTTGCGAGGCAAGAGGGCATTCTCATCCTCGCTCGACCCCATCACTCACGAAGAAGAGCGGCGTCCTCAATATACGCCTCGTCATGATCGGCGGCGCCTTGGGGATCGGGATCGGCGGCATGTTCTTCGACATCAGACATCCCTCTTTCACCAGCCTCGCTAGTGCTCGCCTCTTGGGCTCGTGCCATTTCTTTGCGACTCTTCTTATGTCACGGGACGGGGTCAGGAAACATAGAATCTAAGTCGAAGGGATCGTCGCCTGCTTGAGCTGCGGCCTCCCCGCCGGTTATCTCTTCAAACAGGTCGTCCCTAGCGGACACGTTAGGACTAGAGGGGTTGTCATCCTCTTCCTCCTGTGCGTAATCGAAAGCCTCCTGACCTTCGTCAAAATCGCCTCTCAAAGAGTTTTCGCCGTCAGACATCCTGCAAAAACAAGAGGAAAAGGTGGAGCTTTCAGACCTGGGATAATAAGAATTAAGCCAGGAAGGTAATCGTACCCATCTCGACGCCTTCCCCTCCGTTTTTACAGGAGACATGGAAAGCAAATTATCAATGAAAAGGAAACACACATATGAATATAGGTCAACCCAGGGAAAGACAATTTTTCTGGGCTGACCCTCCTCTCATCGATATTCCCAGAAAAACCACCCCCACCACAAGAACACCAACCCAAGAAGCCTCGACTTTTTCCTCAAAAACATCTTACATATTGATACATTCCCATACAATGGATCAAAGCCACTAAAAAGCATGAAATCCAGCAAGAAGAAACAAGGAAAGAGGGGTAAGAGAGGAAGAATTTACCTGTTTTAGGAGGAAGTTGGAACAAACTGCCACGAAAACGCGTCGGAATATTTAAACCCTTGCTGAAAACCTCAAACTCGCTCCAGCCACCACCAAGTCCTCCGCAAACCTTCGCCCGAAAACCCTTGCTAATCCTCAGAAAGGGAGGAGAGAATACTAGAGGAAAAAGTGTGGGAAGAGAAAAGAGTAAAAGTGAGGAGGTGTGAGGGGTGCCAACCTTATTGTTGGTCCCAGAGAAGGGTGAAACTATAGTCAGATGGGGGGGGGTGAATGACTATAGTGGAGTTTCAAAAACTTTTCTCTTATCTAAAAGCTTTTGGGCAGCGGATAAGTCCCTTCTTACTACTTTGTTTTCAAATCAGTGTAGACAGTCATAGATATAAGTTATGATGTAGGCTAAATAAATAAATGTTGTAAAGTAAATTGCAGAAATTAAATTGACACAAGGCTTATAGTGGTTCAGGGTGGTGTAATCCCTTAATCCACTCTTCTCCTGTGATGATTGGAGGAATTCACTATTGTTTTCACAAATACAATAGAATGATTGTCCTTGGCTCCCAAGCTTCACAATCTACAAGACTATCACTCCTTGACCGCAATGTGCCTTCGGTGATTCGGTCTTCCTTTTGTCGCTCCTCGAGATCAAAATCCTTCAACGCCTATCACAGATTCAACTCCTTCTCGATTGCCTCGATTCGTTGCTTCAGTTTGATGTGAATGTGATTCACACACTTGCTTGATCAATCTCGCTTCGAATATGACTTTGTAGTTCGATACTTGAGTTGATCCTTTGGATATATCTTTGTAAGTTCGGATAGAAGGCTTTTCAAATTGACAGAGTTTCTGCTTTCTTTCTATTTTTTAAAACATTGTTTTCTTTTTCTGTCAATGCCTTCTATTTATAGCCTTGAATAACTTTGGTTTTTGAAATTCCGTCCGTTGGCTATATTAATGAGAGAATAATCCTTGATTTCATTCTTGATTCCCCCTTAATTGCATTCCCCTTGATTTCGTTGATCGGATTCTTTCTTCAAACGTACATGTAGAAAATCCGTCCTTGATTGATCCTCTAATGATTGTGTATTTAATGCATGATCTTCTCGAAACTTCAACGTATATTAAATCTGATCTGGGAAGTGTTCCTTCGCCATTTTCAGAACGGTCAAGTGAGCCTTCTGTCTTAGCTGTTTTAGCTTTTCCTTTACCGTTTCGTCTTTACTCAGCCGAAAGTAAGTTTACTTTGCCGGTTCACAGTTTTCTTCTTTGCTTCAGTTGAGGAAGAATCTTGTACTTCACTGATCCTAGGATTGGGGTGAGATCAGTGTACACCATATTAATATACTCCACTTGTAGTATGACTTAGACTTGTCCAAGGTCATCACAGACTTCCTTGGTTACAAGTCAGACCTTTAATGTCTGCATTGTTTCTCTGCTGGTGCTTGGCTGGCTTCACTCTGCCGAATATCTATTTTTGCTTTGCCGTCCTACCAACTAGTACAATACTTGTCCGACTCAACTTATACAACATGTCGACTCTAAGTAAAGACTTATACAGAGAATTCTAACTTATTTCAGGCTTGCTATAACAGCTGGTATGGCTATCATCAAAACATAATAAAATGTTCCTAACAATTTCTCCCTTTTTGATGATGCCAAAACCCTCATAAGCCTGAACATAAGTAATCAAAAAAATTTATAATACACAACAGATTAAAAACTCAGCAATTTTATTCATCCATCATAGGGCAGTAAGTTCTAAAACTTTATTCAAATATTACAGACTATATTTTGCTTAATTCAGCTTTGTACCTCTTGAACTTTGTAGTCTGAACCTTTTCAATGTCTTTCCAATCAATTTCTGGAAACTTCCACTTCCAGTAAGCTAAAGATGTGTATTCATATGTACCCTGAAAAACTCTTTTGGCAAAAAGTCTGTTGAAATCAGGCATGGTCTCATTTGCCTTAGGTTTTCCAAAATATTTTTCAAGTCTTTCTCTGGCCTCAGCAATATGTGAATCTGCAAACTTGAGGCTTTTGTAGAGACCCCACTGCTCCTGTTTCTCCAATCTTCCCATAGGATTGAAGAATTTTGCCATATATTTGAATTCTTCTTGTTGTTCAGTTGGCAAGTCTTCTGGTCCTTTTGCTGATAATGGTATGGCTGAGCTTGGTTTGTTGTTGGTTTGTTTGAGAAGTGCAAACTCCCTTTTAACTGTAAGGTGTAGTGCCCGAAAGACAATTGTATAATTGTTTTAGGACAGAATTAATAATTCATCTTATTATATGCATGTATGCTTATAATTAAGACACTACTGAAAACCTTAAGTACCTCGTTTATGTAATCACATAACTTAGTGTATGGCTATACACAAGAGGATTGAGTTAGTGAGATGTACTTAAAATTAACTTAGTCCGTAGCGTTTATTAATCTGAGTATGGGTCTCATGATTAATTTGCTATTAATGCGCCCGAACACTTTAGGTGTGGTCTTATCCGGATTGTCGGTAATAGGGTACCTAGTGGGGCATTTATATATGATGATAATCATATAGGGTGGACCGATTTGATTTGAGTTCTCGATATAATTCCGTAATCGGGAAGTCTTATCGAATCACAAGATGATCATATATGGATTAATCTTAATCCCGAGGTGATCACGACGACCGCTTAGACTAGGGTAGAGTTTGATGTGTTAGTAAGGATCACTTCGAAGTATGTGGTCCAACACTTCTCGTTGGCTCTATTCGGGATGAGTGAGTAGTCCGTGCTATCACGTATATGGAATCCATTCCTTCCCTCGGGAAGTAGAGAGACAGTTCCCTTATTTGTTGACCCTAAACCGATCGATCGGCCGAGTTCATATTGTATTGAATATGAACTAATTGATCACTAGGGGGTTAATGATAAATAAGGATAATATGTTTCGAGAAGGTTTACGGAAATATCCCGAATCGAAGTGAACGATCTATGGATGATTTATCCGTATGTAATGATTATATCAGTGGACGCTTTCGACTCTTAAATTGAGTGTAAGTTATCTATATTCGATAGAGTTCAGTTTCGGGTTTATGGTGGTGTAATCCCGGAATTAATAGGTTGGATATAATTATTCTGTCTGACGAATAATTTTATTCGACTTATTGTAGCTACTGAATATGGGTCCATGGTCCCCGACGTGGCTCCTAATATAGCATATAGGTTTTCTCGTCGTTGCACCTCAATTATAATTAAATAGTTGGATTGGACTATTTAATTTGATATGTGGATTAATTGTTTAGTTGGACTAAATAATTAAATACACGGAAAAGAATTTTTTCGTGGACTCGGCCCAAATTAATGTGTTGACCTTTTTGACCAAATTGGTCAAATATGGAAACATGTGTGTAACCTCATTTTGGGTTTTGCAAGTGGCGCATGGTTTTATTATTATTTAATTATCAAGGAAATTAGTTTTCTTGGATAATTATTTAATATGTGATTTATCTTTTATTTGTTAAATGATAATTCATGGAATATTAGATAATAATATGATTTATCTTAATTTGTTTGGGATAATCGTTTTATTTATCTTTTATTTGGAATAAAGGATTAATGTAATAATTATCTCTTAATTATTTAATCCTTGGAGGTTAAGTTTTACTCTCCATATAAAGAGAGTTCTCCCAAACCTTTTGACACACTAATAATTCACGCCATTATTGACAAATACTTGGGTTGATATTTCGACCAAGTATCTCGGGTTTCGAGTTGGAATAATCTTCGGGATTATTCCGGTAGCATATCAAGGAGGTCCGGCGGCGGGAAACACCATCCACTTGGTGTTGCTGGGAGACACACGTTGGAAGGCTGTGGCTTCTCAACTTGCGTGGATACTTCTTTGTGCTTGGAGTTAAGCACCATAAAAAGGTAAAAATCCAACCCCCTTGTAGGATTAGATCTTTTATTTATGTATTTTGTTTCGTTTAGATCTAGATCTGATGCCTTCCGCTGCGCGATCGGGTCAATCCATGATTGATCCGACGATATTACAACTAACAAGTGGTATCGGAGCCTTTGATCTAACGATCAAAGTATATGAATTTTAGATCTTGGAGTGGAAAAGCATGTTTTAGATGTTTTATTTCGTTTTTTTGGTAAAATTCGAATTTAATCATGATTGTATGCTTGTGATTGTTGTGGTTGAAGAGATGGATTGAAGTTGGTATTGTTTACTCGTTAGATCTATTGTAAACTCATATAAATTCGTTTATATGAGTATATGAAATTTTGTAATTTTAATTTCCTAGAAGTAGATCTGTTTTGTTGTTGTTCCGTTTTTTTTTTCCCGGAGTTTGAGCCGTTGAAACGACAATCCCTCCGGTCAGAATGAAGAATAAAAGTTGAAGAACATGCCCTCAAAATTTCGTGACGATCGGAGTCGATCTCGATGTCTGATCGCTGCTATAAAGTAGCGGCTGTAACAGAAAAGCACAGCAGGCATTAAAACCCTAGCTGTGAGTTCGTTGAATTTCTGGAAGAGATTGGACCGTTGAAACGCAGATCCGACCGTTCAGATCGACTACCATGGAGTTATGAACAAGCCCTAAAAATTTAAGGTCGATCGGGATTTGTCTCGATGCCCGATCGTCCCCAGGAAGACACTGTTGCGCCGCAGTTATTAACAGATGCAGCAGTTAGATCGGCGGATTGCTGGAGAAAATTGGACCATTGAAACGAAGATCCAACCGTTCAGATTGAAGTAGGCGGAGTGAAGAACAGATCCATAAAGTTTCATGACGATCAAGGATCGTTTGGATTTCCGATCATCGATAATACGCAGCAGCAGATTAGAAAATAGTAAACCCTAGTTAGGGTTTGTGTTTTTTTTTTTTTTTTTTTTTTTTTAATAGGTTAGTCGGGGGTACCAACGGTCCATCTCGGTGTTTACTTTTCGGTATAATTTTGTGTTTGATCAAGATTACGTGCTTAAAACCGGAAAATTGCCATGACTTGCATCTTCATGATTCCACTCCAATGCATACATGTAGCTAGTTTATTTCGAATAAATTAGGCATGTATAACTCGAATAATTAGTATTAATACATTAATTTAATATGTGGTAGTTAAATAATAAGTAGCTAATTATAAAAACCGAGGACCCGGGTTTATGTCAATCGTTTACGATTTTAGTGATGGATTCTCGGTGAATCCCACTTGGATAAATCGTTGAGCTTTTTCGGTGATGGCTTCTCAGTGAACCCACCTTAAACAAAAACGAGATTACGCTTTGGGTGACAACTTAGAAATCGGAGAATCTTAGTACATGGGTTCGGAAATGGTCTAACCATGGTTGGGCGAGTTCAACCAAGCTTCGGCTCAATCGACTCCCTCCACGTGTGATGTACGTTACGGTGGTTCGACAGGACTTAGCATAGCCGATAAGCCTTCGGGCTAAACGGGGCTTCTTGCCGGATTGGCCCGAAGCGTCACATATGTTCCAACGAATAAGACGGCGTAGGCTTGCCTACATAACCGACCCTATTCGGAGTACTTTGATTTATTGTTTCTTATTGTCAAGGCCAAAACCGTAATTAGTAAACCCCACCACTTTTTCAAAATATTGAGTGGGAGCGGGGAAGGCGACAGCCAACCCCACCGCCTCTACTATAGATGCAAGCACGTGAGAGAATGGTGACACCTCGTGCCGCTTTGATTTCGGCCCCCTTCGGATGGTGTTCACCGCTATCAAAATTCAAGGCTTGGTCTCCGAAAGGATAGGATATCGGGTACTCGCCGGGTCATCGACCGCCCTCGTAGGCATACTCGGGGCGTACTCGAGATCCGATATAGTAGGTCACACTCTTTATGGATATTTTCGAAATATCTAGGCTAGAAAAGGAAGGTAATCAATGATTAAATGTCCGGGATGTCGATTCCCGTGAGATGTTCGATTCTCGAAGCTTAATCATTGAGAGACATTGTCTCGTTTAACCGTCATAGTCGATATCGACCCTCTCGGACGGTACTATACGAGGTTAAATCCTTGGAATGGTAGGATAGACTTTATAGTTTATTATTCCTAAAATAAAAATCTAGTAGTGAAAATTTAATTTTGAATTTAACTTTTCGTCATATTTTTTACAACTTTAATCTCTAGACTACTGAACTGTTAGAAATAGGACTTCATTAAAAAATGTGGAAGTAACAAGTACGTTGTAATTATCAACAGAATGCAGTAAATTTTTCGGAAGAGATTTTTCTCTTGAGCCTTTAAAAACTTCAATGACATAGTATAGGTATGTCACGGGTGTCACTCGTGTTGAACGAGAGACGACCATACTTAGTTTACAAAAGATGACATAGGACTATCAGATAAAATTCATTTAGTGAATTTTAAAAGTGTAATTACACAACAAATTTCTAAATTGAAAAATTGGAAAATCATATACATAAGGCGTTGCTAGTTAGACGGTATTTGGAACCGATAAACTAGTGGGAGCCTTACTCTTATGATTTGTTGTTTTTCGAATCATTAGAAATGTGTAATGGACTGCACGAGAGTTTTTCCATTCATTGGAAAAACAAGAATAAAGCGTTACTAGTTAGATAGTATTTGGAACTGATAAACTAATGAGAGCTTAGTTCTGGAGATTTTATAATCTTTGAAACATCATGAACACAGCATTGCTAGTTAGACAATATTTGGAACTGATAAACTAGTGGGAGCTTGTTCTAGGTGATGTTCTAATCTTTGAAAAATCATAAATGCAAAGTGTTTCTAGTTAGACGGTATTTGGAACCGATAAACTAGTGAGAGCTTTATTATGATCTCTCAAACCATTCGAACAAAGTGTTGCTAGTTAGACGGTATTTGGAACCGATAAACTAGTGGGAGCTTTGGTCTTATGATTTGTCGATTAGGAAAATCGATAGTCCAAGCAAGTAACACTGAACATCCCACAGTTCAAGAATAGAGTCTACTCGAACGAACTGCTAGTTCAAGACTGTTTTCATTTAAGGAAAGTCGAGAATGGGAAAGAATGTTTATACGTGTCAGTCATCCAAACTAAGTAGTTTTAAGGCTAAACCGAAAAATTAATGAATTGGAAATTAGAGGATAAGGAAAGTGATTTCGGATCACTGACCAATGCATCCTTAGCAATTTTCTCGAAAGCTAAGTTCTTTGGAAGAACTAGGTAGCTTTGCATTAAACGATAAATAAAATAGACAACGGGCAGTTATTTCAGATAGACTAGTGGGAGTGATGTAAGGAAATAAATCTCGGATTCAATTCTTGAGTATCACGAAAATTCATTTTCTCGTTTTCGGATTCGTTGGAACGAACGTATTCATTTTCAATAGGATAATTTGTTTGTCTTATTGACGATGAATATAACATTCATAGCACGAATCCAAGACTCCGACTTTTGTTTGATAAAGTCGAACCACTAATCATTGCCGAAAGGTATTAATAACACATCTTAAAATATATAAACGCAAATGGTTTCCGTATTTCGATAAACGCTTCTTTCTATTCTATTAATTAGTGCATATTCCCTAAAGACAAGATCTCGAAGAGGCGGCTTAGGTGATTCCTATCTCCCAGTCAAAGGAACACTGTCTCAAAGGAACAATGCCTAAGTTTCCTTTCAATCGGGAAAGGGTAATAGATTTAAAGAAGTTACATAGCCTGTTCATATCGACCTTCGGGGTCATATGAAAGATACAAGCTAGTGGGAGCTTCTGAGTAGTGACAAGTTGTCTGATAACTACTCGAAACTCCGTAAGTTTATCCAAAATATTTGGAGGAAATCTCTGATTTCACCAGAGATAGAGTATTCCATACTCAGAAATAGGTTATCGCGTAGTCTTCGGGACTGATGCTCGGCCTGCCTCCCAGTGGAATGTTTTCACTAAGGGATATACCATAAATTTGCCTTAAATAGTTATTGATGTGCTACGATACGCTGCTGAACTCATTTAAGATATTGGTTGCAAAATAACGGTTGTATTGAAAAACCGAGAAGTCTACCTAAAAGATGCCTACGCATTTGTGGATAAGAAGTGAATTCGGTTCACCCCACTTCCGTAAATAGAGGCATTTAGCACCGAGTGCTTGAAGGTAGGATTGGAAATTTTGTGTACACGTTCAGGTCGTGAAATATCTTAATGCATTGAGTAAAGGTTGGTTATTAAACTCGTAAAATCAGAGAATGACGGTATCTTGTCAAACTCGGTCCGATAGAGTCTATAAATAACAACCTTAGATCTTGAAGTATTTGTACTCAAGATGTTACTAAGCGATTTGTTCGGTCCACATCCAATACCGCCGATTGGTGATAACACTAATAAAAACTACTAAACTAGATCGGTATATCGATCCACCCGAACGTAGTGGGAGTATGGTTTGTCCATTACCCATTGCGGGACCTTACGGTCTATAGGGTTGATTGATGACCTATAGTCCTTCGTGGACCGTATAGGATCCCGATCATAGAGGTTGGTTTAAAAGCCATAACCCCGTGAATGGAGTTTGATACTCCAGTTCTGTTGAACTCTTGTAGAACCACCTGAGTATCTCAGGCCCAGTGGGAGTAATTGGAACTACACGGAGAAGAGTCGAATGAATAGGAAAGTTTAACTTTCACCGCAAAGATGAGTAATTTAGGGGTGATTCCCTAAAAGGTAGAGAGTTAACCAGACCGTGATCTCTCTTACCACTCAGTCTTGCTTGATTTCGTCAGAAAGCGGGAAATAGGGGTGATTCCCTAAGACTTCCTTGCCGAACAACGGAATCCGAATTCATTCAGAACAGAAAGGTTTTAGCTAAGAACAAATAACGGATTCGTTGCAAAGCAGAAAATAGGGGTGATTCCCTAAGACCTTTTTGCGAGACTAACGGTATCTTAATTTATTCGGAAAGAACCTTTGGAGGAAGCCCGCCATAGCTTATATCCTTTGGGGATTAAAGCAAACCTCTAGGTCATTTCAAAGTCATATATTTTAATATGTGGACTTGACCAGAATGTTGATAAGTCTTTTGTAGACTTGGCATCAATATTAGTAAAGTAGTATGTAGATTAGTGTTTGTGAATGGTAACACTGAAACAGTTGGAAACAACATGGGTGTGTTATCTGAAGTCAGAGTCTGACATGCCATCGGGATTCATTCTAAAGGATTTGATTCGCTCAAATCCGCAAGAATCGATCATTGGCAATCCCATCCATTCACCTGGTTAAGATATTCTTGCATTTATGCAACATTCAACGATGTAGTCTACCCTACCTCTCAGGAATGGTTATCTAAACCTGAGGATGAATACGAAATGAGATGTTTAGTGAATCCTCAAGTATCTTCGGGAGAATGAGGAATAATATGCTAGTATATTCAGGTGCGAACTAGAATATAAGTGATGACACTGAATCTGACTTTAGGTCAGATGAAGGATGATCGTTAAGTCGATTTCGTCCTCGGTGTTGAATCAAAGGCATATTGATATCGTACCACCGGATTAGATGGAAAGGCGACGTTTCGATCCCAAAGATTGACTCAAGCCGACATCCTACTTGATCGTGTACCAAGTCACATGGTATTCGGATTCGAGTACGCGCCGGGTCACCGACCTACCCCGCGGAGGCATACTCCGGTCGTGCTTGGAAGGATGAATTACTAAGATGCGCTTGGAGGGTACATATTTGAGGGATTCGTCTCACTTGTTTTGAGCAAGTGGGAGAATGTTGTAGATATAGATAAATAAAGGGTGTGCTCTAAAACAATTAATCCACTTGCCTTTCGTGCAAGTGGGAGATTGTAAGGTGTAGTGCCCGAAAGACAATTATATAATTGTTTTAGGACAGAATTAATAATTCATCTTATTATATGCATGTATGCTTATAATTAAGACACTACTGAAAACCTTAAGTACCTCGTTTATGTAATCACATAACTCAGTGTATGGCTATACACAAGAGGATTGAGTTAGTGAGATGTACTTAAAATTAACTTAGTCCGTAGCGTTTATTAATCTGAGTACGGGTCTCATGATTAATTTGCTATTAATGCGCCCAGAACACTTTAGGTGTGACAGTCTTATCCGGATTGTCGGTAATAGGGTACCTAGTGGGGCATTTATATATGATGATAATCATATAGAAATTTGGACCGATTTGATTTGAGTTCTCGATATAATTCCGTAATCGGGAAGTCTTATCGAATCACAAGATGATCATATATGGATTAATCTTAATCCCGAGGTGATCACGACGATCGCTTAGACTAGGGTAGAGTTTGATGTGTTAGTAAGGATCACTTCGAAGTATGTGGTCCAACACTTCTCGTTGGCTCTATTCCGGGATGAGTGAGTAGTCCGTGCTATCACGATATGGAATCCATTCCTTCCCTCGGGAAGTAGAGACGAGTTCCCTTATTTGTTGACCCTAGAAACCGATCGATCGGCCGAGTTCATATTGTATAGTGAATATGAACTAATTGATCACTAGGGGGTTAATGATAAATAAGGATAATATGTTTCGAGAAGGGTTTACGGAAATATCCCGAATCGAAGTGAACAGTCTATGGATGATTTATCCGTATGTAATGATTATATCAGTGGACGCTTTCGACTCTTAAATTGAGTGTAAGTTATCTATATTCGATAGAGTTCAGTTTCGGGTTTATGGTGGTGTAATCCCGGAATTAATAGGTTGGATATAATTATTCTGTCTGACGAATAATTTTATCTAATTTATTGTAGCTACTGAATATGGGTCCATGGTCCCCGACGTGGCTCCTAATATAGCATATAGGTTTTCTCGTCGTTGCACCTCAATTATAATTAAATAGTTGGATTGGACTATTTAATTTGATATGTGGATTAATTGTTTAGTTGGACTAAATAATTAAATACACGGAAAATAAATTTTTTCGTGGACTCGGCCCAAATTGGTGTGTTGACCTTTTTGACCAAATTGGTCAAATATGGAAACATGCGTGTAACCTCATTTTATTTGCAAGTGGCGCATGGTTTTATTATTATTTAATTATGGGAAATTAGTTTTCTTGGATAATTATTTAATGTGTGATTTATCTTTTATTTGTTAAATGATAATTCATGGAATATTAGATAATAATATGATTTATCTTAATTTGTTTGGGATAATTATTTTATTTATCTTTTATTTGGAATAAAGGATTAATGTAATAATTATCTCTTAATTATTTAATCCTTGGAGGTTAAGTTTTACTCTCCTATATAAAGAGAGTTCTCCCAAACCTTTTGACACACTAATAATTCACGCCATTATTGACAAATAGCTTGGGTTGATATTTCGACCAATTATCTCGGGTTTCGAGTTGGAATAATCTTCGGGATTATTCCGGTAGCATATCAAGGAGGTCCGGCGGCGGGAAACACCATCCACACTGGTGTTGCTTGGGAGACACACGTTGGAAGACGGTGGCTTCTCAACTTGCGTGGATACTTGAAGGCTTTTGTTCTTGGAGTTAAGCACCATAAAAAGGTAAAAATCCAACCCCTTGTAGGATTAGATCTTTTATTTATGTATTTTGTTTCGTTTAGATCTAGATCGATGCCTTCCGTTGCGCGATCGGGTCAATCCATGATTGATCCGACGATATTACATCTAACAAGTGGTATCGGAGCCTTTGATCTAACGATCAAAGTATATGAATTTTAGATTTGGAGTGGAAAAGCATGTTTTAGATGTTTTATTTCGTTTTTTTGGTAAAATTCGAATTTAATCATGATTGTATGCTTGTGATTGTTGTGGTTGAAGAGATGGATTGAGGTTGGTATTGTTTACTCGTTAGATCTATTGTAAACTCATATAAATTCGTTTATATGAGTATAGGAAATTTTGTAATTTTAATTTCCTAGAAGTAGATCTGTTTTGTTGTTGTTCTATTTTTTATAGTTTGCCGGAGTTTTAGCCGTTGAAAGGACAATCCCTCCGGTTAGAATGAAGAATAAAAGTTGAAGAACATGTCCTCAAAATTTCATGACGATCGGATTCGATCTCAATGTCCGATCGCTGCTATAAAGTTGCTGCTGTAACAGAAAAGCACAGCAGGCATTAAAACCCTAGCTGTGAGTTCGTTGAATTTCTGGAAGAGATTGGACCGTTGAAAACGCAGATCCGACCGTTCAGATCGACTACCATGGAGTTATGAACAAGCCCTAAAAATTTATGGTCGATCGGGATTTGTCTCGATGCCCGATCGTCCCCGGGAAGACACTTGTTGCGCCGCAGTTATTAACAAATGCAGCAGTTAGATCGGCGGATTGCTGGAGAAAATTGGACCATTGAAACGAAGATCCAACCGTTCAGATTGAAGTAGGCGGAGTGAAGAACAGATCCATAAAGTTTCATGACGATCAAGGATCGTTTGGATTTCCGATCATCGATAATACGCAGCAGCCAGATTAGAAAATAGTAAACCCTAGTTAGGGTTTGTGTTTTTTTTTTTTTTTTTTTTTTTTTAATAGGTTAGTCGGGGGGTACCAACGGTCCATCTCGGTGTTTACTTTTCGGTATAATTTTGTGTTTGATCAAGATTACGTGCTTAAAACCGGAAAATTGCCATGACTTGCATCTTCATGATTCCACTCCAATGCATACATGTAGCTAGTTTATTTCGAATAAATTAGGCATGTATAACTCGAATAATTAGTATTAATACATTAATTTAATATGTGGTAGTTAAATAATAAGTAGCTAATTATAAAAACCGAGGACCCGGGTTTATGTCAATCGTTACGATTTTAGTGATGGATTCTCGGTGAATCCCACTTGGATAAATCGTTGAGCTTTTTCGGTGATGGCTTCTCGGTGAACCCACCTTAAAAAAAACGAGATTACGCTTTGGGTGACAACTTAGAAATCGGAGAATCTTAGTACATGGGTTCGGAAATGGTCTAACCATGGTTGGGCGAGTTCAACCAAGCTTCGGCTCAATCGACTCCCCTCCACGTGTGATGTACGTTACGGTGGTTCGATAGACTTAGCATAGCCGATAAGCCTTCGGGCTAAACGGGGCTTCTCTGCCGGATTGGCCCGAACCGTCACATATGTTCCAACGAATAAGACGGCGTAGGCTTGCCTACATAACCGACCCTATTCGGAGTACTTTGATTTATTGTTTCTTATTGTCAAGGCCAAAACCGTAATTAGTAAACCCCACCACTTTTTCAAAATATTGAGTGGGAGCGGGGAAGGCGACGGGCCAACCCCACCGCTCTACTATAGATGCAAGCACGTGAGAGAATGGTGACACCTCGTGCCGCTTTGATTTCGGCCCCCTTCGGATGGTGTTCACCGCTATCAAAATTCAAGGCTTGGTCTCCGAAAGGATAGGATATCGGGTACTCGCCGGGTCAGCGACACCGCCCCTCGTAGGCATACTCGGGGCGTACTCGAGATCCGATATAGTAGGTCACACTCTTTATGGATATTTTCGAAATATCTAGGCTAGAAAAGGAAGGTAATCAATGATTAAATGTCCGGGATGTCTGATTCCCGTGAGATGTTCGATTCTCGAAGCTTAATCATTGAGAGACATTGTCTCGGTTTAACCGTCATAGTACTGATATCGACCCTCTCGAACAGTACTATACGAGGTTAAATCCTTGGAATGGTAGGATAGACTTTATAGTTTATTATTCCTAAAATAAAAATCTAGTAGTGAAAATTTAATTTTGAATTTAACTTTCTGTCATATTTTTTACAACTTTAATCTCTAGACTACTGAACTGTTAGAAATAAGACTTCATTAAAAAATGTGGAAGTAACAAGTACGTTGTAATTATCAACAGAATGCAGTTAATTTTTCGGAAGAGATTTTTCTCTTAAGCCTTTAAAAACTTCAATGACATAGTATAGGTATGTCACGGGTGTCACTCGTGTTGAACGTGAGACGACCATACTTAGTTTACAAAAGATGACATAGGACTATCAGATAAAATTCATTTAGTGAATTTTAAAAGTGTAATTACACAACAAATTTCTAAATTGAAAAATTGGAAAATCATATACATAAATCGTTGCTAGTTAGACGGTATTTGGAACCGATAAACTAGTGGGAGCCTTACTCTTATGATTTGTTGTTTTTCTGAATCATTAGAAATGTGTAATGGAATGCACAAGAGTTTCTCCATTCATTGGAAAAACAAGAATAAAGCGTTACTAGTTAGACAGTATTTGGAACTGATAAACTAGTGGGAGCTTAGTTCTGGAGATTTTATAATCTTTGAAACATCATGAACACAGCATTGCTAGTTAGACAATATTTGGAACTGATAAACTAGTGGGAGCTTGTTCTAGGTGATGTTCTAATCTTTGAAAAATCATAAATGCAAAGTGTTTCTAGTTAGACGGTATTTGGAACCGATAAACTAGTGAGAGCTTTATTATGATCTCTCAAACCATTCGAACAAAGTGTTGTTAGTTGACGGTATTTGGAACCGATAAACTAGTGGGAGCTTTGGTCTTATGATTTGTCGATTAGGAAAATCGATAGTCCAAGCAAGTAACACTGAACATCCCACAGTTCAAGAATAGAGTCTACTCGAACGAACTGCTAGTTCAAGACTGTTTTCATTTAAGGAAAGTCGAGAATGGGAAAGAATGTTTATACGTGTCAGTCATCCAAACTAAGTAGTTTTAAGGCTAAACCGAAAAATTAATGAATTGGAAAATAGAGGATAAGGAAAGTGATTTCGGATCACTGACCAATGCATCCTTAGCAATTTTCTCGAAAGCTAAGTTCTTTGGAAGAACTAGGTAGCTTTGCATTAAACGATAAACAAAATAGACAACGGCGGTTATTTCGGATAGACTAGTGGGAGTGATATAAGGAAATGAATCTCGGATTCAATTCTTGAGTATCACGAAAATTCATTTTACGTTTTCGGATTCGTTGGAACGAACGTATTCATTTTCAATAGGGTAATTTGTTTGTCTTATTGACGATGAATATAACATTCATAGCGCGAATCCAAGACTCCGACTTTTGTTTGATACAGTCAGAACCACTAATCATTGCTGAAAAGGTATTAATAACACATCTTAAAATATATAAACGCAAATGGTTTCCGTATTTCGATAAACGCTTCTTTCTATTCTATTAATTAGTGCATATTCCTTAAAGACAAGATCTGAAGACTGGCTTAAGGTGATTCCTATCTCCCAGTCAAAGGAACCCTGTCTCAAAGGAACAATGCCTAAGTTTCCTTTCAATCGGGAAAGGGTAATAGATTTAAAGAAGTTACATAGCCTGTTCATATCGACCTTCGGGGTCATATGAAAGATACAAGCTAGTGGGAGCTTCGAGTAGTGACAAGTTGTCGATAACTACTCGAAACTCCGTAAGTTTATCCAAAATATTTGGAGGAAATCTCTCGATTTCACCGAGAGATAGAGTATTCCATACTCGAAATAGGTTATCGCGTAGTCTTCGGGACCGATGCTCGGTCGCTCCCCGGTGGAATGTTTTCACTAAGGGATATACCATAAATTTGCCTTAAATAGTTATTGATGTGCTACGATACGCTCTTGAACTCATTTAAGATATTGGTTGCAAAATAACGGTTGTATTGAAAACCGAGAAGTCTACCTAGAAGATGCCTACGCATTTGTGGATAAGAAGTGAATTCGGTTCACCCCACTTCCGTAAATAGAGGCATTTAGCACCGAGTGCTTGAAGGTAGGACCGGCAATTTTGTGTACACGTTCGTGTCGTGAAATATCTTAATGCATTGAGTAAAGGTTGGTTATTAAACTCGTAAAATCGAGAATGACGGTAATATCTTGTCAAACTCGGTCCGATAGAGTCTATAAATAACAACCTTAGATCTTGAAGTATTTGTACTCAAGATGTTACTAAGCGATGTGTTCATCCACATCCAATACCGCGAGTTGGTGATAACACTAATAAAAACTACTAAACTAGATCGGTATATCGATCCACCCGAACGTAGTGGGAGTATGGTTTGTCCATTACCCATTGCGGGACCTTACGGTCTATGGGGTTGATTGATGACCTATAGTCCTTCGTGGGACCGTATAGGATCCCGATCATAGAGGTTGGTTTAAAAGCCATAACCCCGTGAATGGAGTTTGATACTCCGGTTCGTTGAACTCTTGTAGAACCACCCGAGTATCTCGGGCCCGGTGGGAGTAATTGGAACTACACGGAGAAGAGTCGATTGAATAGGAAAGTTTAACTTTCACCGCAAAGATGAGTAATTTAGGGGTGATTCCCTAAAAGGTAGAGAGTTAACCAGACCGTGATCTCTCTTACCACTCAGTCTTGCTTGATTTCGTCAGAAAGCGGGAAATAGGGGTGATTCCCTAAGACTTCCCTGCCGAACAACAGAATCTGAATTCATTCAGAACAGAAAGGTTTTAGCTAAGAACAAATAACGGATTCGTTGCAAAGCAGAAAATAGGGGTGATTCCCTAAGACCTTTTTGCGAGACTAACGGTATCTTAATTTATTCAGAAAGAACCTTTGCCAGGAAGCCTGCCATAGCTTATATCCTTTGGGGATTAAAGCAAACCTCTAGGTCATTTCTAAGTAATATATTTTAATATGTGGACTTGACCGAATGTTGATAAGTCTTTTGTAGACTTGGCATCAATATTAGTAAAGTAGTATGTAGATTAGTGTTTGTGAATGGTAACACCGAAACGAGTTGGAAACAACATGGGTGTGTTATACGAAGTCGAGTCGACATGCCATCGGGATTCATTCTAAAGGATTTGATTCGCTCAAATCCGCAAGAATCGATCATTGGCAATCCCATCCATTCACCTGGTTAAGATATTCTTGCATTTATGCAACATTCAACGATGTAGTCTACCCTACCTCTCGGGAATGGTTATCTAAACCTGAGGATGAATACGAAATGAGATGTTTAGTGAATCCTCAAGTATCTTCGGGAGAATGAGGAATAATATGCTAGTATATTCAGGTGCGAACTAGAATATAAGTGATGACACTGAATCTGACTTTAGGTCAGATGAAGGAAGATCGTTAAGTCGATTTCGTCCTCGGTGTTGAATCAAAGGCATATTGATATCGTACCACCGGATTAGATGGAAAGGCGACGTTTCGATCCCAAAGATTGACTCAAGCCGACATCCTACTTGATCAGTGTACCAAGTCACATGGTATTCGGATTCTGAGTACGCGCCGGGTCACTGACCTACCCTGCGGAGGCATACTCCGGTCGTGCTTGGAAGGATGAATTACTAAGATGCGCTTGGAGGGTACATATTTGAGGGATTCGTCTCACTTGTTTTGAGCAAGTGGGAGAATGTTGTAGATATAGATAAATAAGGGTGTGCTCTAAAACAATTAATCCACTTGCCTTTCGTGCAAGTGGGAGATTGTAAGGTGTAGTGCCCGAAAGACAATTGTATAATTGTTTTAGGACAGAATTAATAATTCATCTTATTATATGCATGTATGCTTATAATTAAGACACTACTGAAAACCTTAAGTACCTCGTTTATGTAATCACATAACTCAGTGTATGGCTATACACAAGAGGATTGAGTTAGTGAGATGTACTTAAAATTAACTTAGTCCGTAGCGTTTATTAATCCGAGTATGGGTCTCATGATTAATTTGCTATTAATGCGCCCGAACACTTTAGGTGTGACGATCTTATCCGGATTGTCGGTAATAGGGTACCTAGTGGGGCATTTATATATGATGATAATCATATAGGTACGTGGACCGATTTGATTTGAGTTCTCGATATAATTCCGTAATCGGGAAGTCTTATCGAATCACAAGATGATCATATATGGATTAATCTTAATCCTGAGGTGATCACAGACGACTGCTTAGACTAGGGTAGAGTTTGATGTGTTAGTAAGGATCACTTCGAAGTATGTGGTCCAACACTTCTCGTTGGCTCTATTCTGGGATGAGTGAGTAGTCTGTGCTATCACAGATATGGAATCCATTCCTTCCCTCGGGAAGTAGAGAGACAGTTCCCTTATTTGTTGACCTAAGCGATCGATCGGCCGAGTTCATATTGTATTGAATATGAACTAATTGATCACTAGGGGGTTAATGATAAATAAGGATAATATGTTTCGAGAAGGGTTTACGGAAATATCCCGAATCGAAGTGAACAGTCTATGGATGATTTATCCGTATGTAATGATTATATCAGTGGACGCTTTCGACTCTTAAATTGAGTGTAAGTTATCTATATTCGATAGAGTTCAGTTTCGGGTTTATGGTGGTGTAATCCCGGAATTAATAGGTTGGATATAATTATTCGGTCGACGAATAATTTTATTAATTTATTGTAGCTACCGAATATGGGTCCATGGTCCCCGACGTGGCTCCTAATATAGCATATAGGTTTTCTCGTCGTTGCACCTCAATTATAATTAAATAGTTGGATTGGACTATTTAATTTGATATGTGGATTAATTGTTTAGTTGGACTAAATAATTAAATACACGGAAAAAGAATTTTTTTTACCAAATGGTGTGTTGACGACTTTTTGACCAAATTGGTCAAATATGGAAACATGCGTGTAACCTCATTTTGGGTTTTGCAAGTGGCGCATGGTTTTATTATTATTTAATTATTGGGAAATTAGTTTTCTTGGATAATTATTTAATATGTGATTTATCTTTTATTTGTTAAATGATAATTCATGGAATATTAGATAATAATATGATTTATCTTAATTTGTTTGGGATAATCGTTTTATTTATCTTTTATTTGGAATAAAGGATTAATGTAATAATTATCTCTTAATTATTTAATCCTTGGAGGTTAAGTTTTACTCTCCTATATAAAGAGAGTTCTCCCAAACCTTTTGACACACTAATAATTCACGCCATTATTGACAAATACTTGGGTTGATATTTCGACCAAGTATCTCGGGTTTCGAGTTGGAATAATCTTCGGGATTATTCCGGTAGCATATCAAGGAGGTCCGGCGGCGGGAAACACCATCCACTTGGTGTTCTTTGGGAGACACACGTTGGAAGGCCGTGGCTTCTCAACTTGCGTGGATACTTCTTTGTTCTTGGAGTTAAGCACCATAAAAAGGTAAAAATCCAACCCCCTTGTAGGATTAGATCTTTTATTTATGTATTTTGTTTCGTTTAGATCTAGATCTGATGCCTTCCGATGCGCGATCGGGTCAATCCATG
This sequence comes from Gentiana straminea, assembly GCA_036785695.1. Classification (NCBI taxonomy): domain Eukaryota; kingdom Viridiplantae; phylum Streptophyta; class Magnoliopsida; order Gentianales; family Gentianaceae; genus Gentiana; species Gentiana straminea. The sequence goes on from JAVUPR010000437.1 coordinate 1,897,268, forward strand.
ATTGATCCGACGATATTACAACTAACATTAACTTCATTGTAGAGTTTGGCCATATCAGTTCTCATCCTTTCATCCTGATAGTTTAGCCAATCAGCACAAGCTTCATCTTGTGAGAGGTGAGGATAAAGTCCTTCATGTACTCTGAAAAATTCTCTTACATGGTCCAGTACATCTGCATCATATTCTGCTTTGCTTTGGTGACCAGTGTAAGTCTTGTGCTCCTCAGTATATCTGGAGCTGCTGCTACCTCTGCTGGTCTTTTCTCTGGTGCTGAGTCTGTGTTGACTGGCTGATCCTCTTTGCTGACTAGATCCAGGCCTTTGTTGTCTGCCGGATCTGTCTCTATCATCATCTCTGCATAGGATGAGGAAATCCAATGCAGGGTTCCTTTAGGGCCTTTTCTTTTTCTTCTCTCGATTCTTCTTTCTTCGTTCTTCTCGCTTCATTTCGATTCTTATTTCTCTCGTCTCTTGCTCTCGTTGTTCTTCAAGTAAAATTTGGGGGTCGATTGTTGATCCTTCAATTTCGGGCTTATCCCGATTTTACCCTTTTTTTTGCGCATCATCCCTTTGTCGGAGTAAGATGCTATTTGTTGCCTCCGCCGTGCCAATCAGAGAGTCAAGCTTTGATTCAATAGATGTGAATCTGTGTTGATGATCATTTAGTTTCTCATTCACACTACGAAATTTAGTGCCAAAGGCCACTGCCATTGATTCATTTTCGTGGGAAATATGCTGTCTGAGCCCTACAAGATTGTTGGTGATATTGATATTAAGCTGCTTCATCAGACTTCCCTGTTGTTGAACCACAATGTTTTGTGCATCAATGTACTCTGCAATGGCCTGAAACTTGTGTTCAATGGAGGAACTTTTGTCATTAAATGCTGAAGTCATGGATCTGAGATACATGGCTTGCTGCTCCAATTCTTCAGCCAGCAGGTCTGCTGCTTTCTCAAAAGTTTCATTTGTAATGCCAGTTGCCAGGTGAGAGAGTTTGTGCCTTGTGTCAGCTGGTTCTGGTTATGTTTGATGTCCCTTGTTTTGATGTTGAGTGACATCTGCCCCGGTTTCCAAATCGTCAAGAATTTGGGTAGATGTATATGCTGGAGTTGCTTGAGCTGCAGTTCCCCCTATCTCTGTGCCGGGGGTTGCTTTGATCGGCGTGGCGACGGTCGAACCGTGTCCACAATGTTTGTGCCGTTAGTGGAACGTTGACGACATCGGTTGAGTGGATGTCTTTGCCGGAGGTGTAGACTTGCCGGAGGCTTGTGGTTTCAAAAATGTACGGAGAAGAGTAGTGTCATCAATTGCATCTGGTGCAGAGAAGTCCTCCTCTTTATCTTGAACAAGATTATCATCATTATCCTGATCATGATCATTATCATCATTATCATCATGATCATCACCATCATCCTGATCATGATCATCTTCTGAGTCGTTACTTTGTCTCCCAGAGATCTGGGGCACTTTTGCCTTGGCCGCATCAACCATTTCCCATAGAGGTGATTCGTCAAGTACACCTACCGAGTTGTGATTCCCGGAAAGTCAAATAGCCATGCTTCTTCGCCGAGCATGCGATCCGAGTCTTCAAGCCGTTGTTTAGAATTGCCTTCCTTCCACTCAAGATATTCCGCAATTCGATCATCTATATCGTTTGCGACAATTGTATTAACTTCTTCTGGAGATGATTCCTCATCCTCTCCAGTGTCTTCTTTATTAGGATGCTGTTCATCCTCACTGATTTCTTCTTCTTGTTGTTCTGCTTCAGTGTCAGAACCTTCTTCCTCTTCTTCTTCATCAATCAATTGTCCAAAGTCTGTCTTTTCCAGACTTCGCTGAATCTTTTGTTTCTTTCTTTGACTGGTGGTGCTGCGTGTGGATTTCTTCCACTTCCCTTCCCCTTCCCCTTCCTTCTGTTGTTGTTTAACATAAGTAAACATGACTTTGGATTCATGCAGTTTGTGGAGCTGTACTGTGGGGACTTTGAGACATTGCAACAAGTAGTGTAACTGAATGCCATATGACTTTTTCACCCAGAATTGTCCTTTCTTTGTCTTTCCTTATTTTGTCCCCTTGTTTGCTGCCTTTACTTCACCTTGGATTTGCTCTTTAAGTCTTAGAAAGAAGTATTTTGCCCGGTTGAATTGCGCATTATTGTAGATGATTCCCATCACCTCATCCCGATTTCGTCATTGCATTATTTGCTCCCAATTTTCCTTCAATGGTCTTGCCAATTAGGGCACTAAACTCATTGAATGGTTTCTTTAAAGCAGATCTCAAATAATTGACCTTTGTAGATCCTGGGTTTGCCGTTTTGGCAATGGTTGCCCAGAAATCATCCAAGTTTTGTGATACAGATGTCACTTTTGCTTGACCTTTATTTGAAAGTTTAAGATGTTTGTGAATTACCTTTTCTATAATCGCCACTTCTTTTCCGTGGACAGATGCTACAATCTTGTCTTCTTCCCACTTGTCACCTTCTTCAGCAGGGAGCCCAGGCACGTATTGTGCAGATTTCCAGAAGGAGATCAGACTTTCATAGCAAACCTCGGTTATAGGAGGATTGAGAAAGGTTGATAGTTTTAGGATTTTGCAGCCTGCTGCTAATCGTTTGGCATCTGCGTCATTTCCACACAGTTTCAAGTAGTACTCTTCTTGAAAGAAGGATCCCGTGGCAATCGATTTTTCATATCCAGCTTGGGTGTTTGAGGAGGATGATGCCATTTTTGAGAGGGAGAGAAGTTTTGATAATGATCTTGAGTTTGCAATGGAAAGAAACAAGAGTAGGGTTTGTAATTGACAAGTAAGCGTAAAGATTTCTGAAAATCTCTAAGTCTTGTTTTTATAGTGTGATTTGGGTAGTGTGAACGTGGTTTTGAATATGGAAGGATTTTGTGGCATAATGGCGTGATTTTGTGTATGAAAATCGCGATATTCGAGTGGAATGGGGGTGTGGTTTGAGGCAAGTAATGATAGAGCCCGGGAATCGAGGAGTTTATAATTCGAAAAATAATATAAATACCTCCATGATCATAAGTTGATCGCCACGTGTGTACAGAATAATCCTCTATAATTTGTTTATTTGCCACGTGTAATCAGAATTGATTTTGTTCACACTTTTAATTTGTCCAAGTCTTTATTTCGGTGAAGTGCCTTCGCTGGTTACTTAGCCGTTCCAATAGGTTCTTCACTGTGCTGCTCCATGTAACCGTTCCTAACAATCGGTTAAGTTACCTTGGCTGGATACCGTTGCCTTACTTGTCGCATCTCCCGTAACGGCAAAGGTCGTACCGATTAATGAAGTCACTTAGCCGATTACGCGCGGTTAGCCGCTTTTTGATACTTATTCAATTTCAATCATTCCTAACTCGTTCTTAGTTTACCGAATCTTTCATAAGCGAGAGGTTTAGTGAAGATGTCGCCAATTGATCTTCGGTGGGTATGTGTTTTAGGATGACATCCCTCTTTTCAACATGGTCTCGATAAAATGATGCCTCACATCTATGTGCTTTGTTCTTGAATGCAATGTTTGGATTTTCGTAATAGATATTGCACTCGTATTATCACACATGATTGGAATTGTTTTCTCTTCCACTCCATAGTCCCTTAGCTGTTGTCTTATCCAAAGTACTTGTGCACAACAACTACCGTCGCTATATATTCGCTTCGCTTGTTGATGTAGATATGGAGTTTTGCTTTTTACCGAACCAAGAGACTAGTCCGGTCCCTAGCATTTGGCATGTACCGAGGTGCTTTTTCTATCTATTTTTCATCCAAAGATAGTCGAGTCCGAATATGATATCAATGTAAATCCTCCATCTTTTGGATACCAAATACCAACATTTATAGTGTTTTTCAAGTATTTGATTATCCTTTTAGCTTTGCTAGAAGATGTGATTCTTTTGGTTGAGCTTGAAATCTTGCACACACTCCTACCGCAAATGCTATGTCGTCCGCTTGCGATTAAGTATAATAATGATCCAATAATTCCTCTATACATTTTCTGATCAACATCTTTTCCTCCTTCATCTTTTCCAAGTATGACTCTGGCACACATTGGTGTGTCTGCTGTGCCACTTGTATCCATTCCATACTTGTGTATCAAATCTCTTGTATACTTGGCTTGACTAATGAAAATACCATCCTTCATTTGCTTTACTTGAAGGCCAAGGAAGTAGTTTAATTCTCCCATTATGCTCATCTGAAATTTGCTCTTCATTAGGTTTGCAAATTTCTCACACAAACTTTTCATCCTCTCGATCCAAAGATTATGTCATCAACATAGATTTGTACCAAAGCAATGTGCTTGCTCCTTCCTCCAGTTTGAATAGAGTCTTGTCAATAGTTCCTTTGTTGAATCCATTCTTGATCAGAAATTGTGATAGTGTTTCATATCAGGCTCTAGGTGCCTGTTTGAGGCCATAGAGGGCCTTCTTGAGTTTGTATACTTTGTCTTATTTTCCTTTAATTTGAAAACCAGGGGGTTGTTCTACGTAAACTTCTTCTTCCAAAAGTCCATTTAGGAATGCACTCTTTACATCCATTTGATAGACTTTGAAGTCTTTGTGTGCAGCAAATGCTAGAAAGAGTCGATTGCTTCCAATCTTGCTACGGTGCAAATGTTTCATCATAATCTATTCCTTGACTTGGGAATAGCCTTTTGCAACTAGCCTAGCTTTGTTTCGACAACAATTCCTTGCTCATCCATATTGTTCCCGAATAGCCATTTTGCACCAATGATGTTGGCCATTTGAGTCCGTCAACAAGTTCCCGGACTTCATTTCTTTCAAATTCATTTAGTTCTTCTTGCATGGTTTGTGATCCAATCTCGCATCTTGGATTGCATCATCTATGGTCTTGGGTTCCACTTGTGATAGAAAGAGTTAGCATGTGCTCCAGGTTGTCTTCTCGGTTCGACTCCGTGTGAATATCTCCAATGACTTGTTCTTCGGGATGGTCTCTTAGCCAATTTAGATCGGTTGAAGTTGATCTTCACTTGGTGCTTCCATACCTTCATGCTGAGCATGAACTTCAACTTCAGGTGCTTCATCTGTTGTATTGATATGTGGCTCCTCTTGATCTTTAAAATGATGATTCAGGATAGTAGTTGGTATGGTTGCGTTTGTGTAGATTTCTCTCTATGGTGCTTTCTCTTCTTGATCTTGAAGATCTTCACCATTTGTATTTGGTTCATCAAAAACCACATGTATTGATTCTTCAATCACCAAAGTTCTTTTATTGAGTACTCTAAATGCTTTCTTTCGGTGTCCGAGTATCCCATGAAGATTGCTTCATCACCTTCTCATCAAAGGTATGCGGTGATTCTCGTTTAAAACAAAACATTTTGATCCAAACATATGAAAATATGAGATATTGGGTTTTCTACCATTCCATATTTCATATGGAGTTTTTTCATGATGTTTGTTGATGATTGATCTGTTTTGTGTATGGCATCGTGTTTGCTTCGCTTCACCCAAAATCTCTTTGGTAAGCATGCTTCGCTATCATTGTCCCGATCGCTTCATTGATGGTTCTCGTTTCTTCTTTCGCTACACCATTCTCGTTGTGGAGTTCCCGCCGAGAAAGTTGATGTAACACTCCATTTTCTTCACAATAGGTTCTGATAATTTCATTTAGAAATTCAGTGCCTCTATCTGATCTGGTCTTGATAATCTTTAGCTCTTTTTCATTTTGGAGTCTTCTCAGCAAATCTGGCAGCTTCTTGAGTGTTTCTTTCTTCTTGTTCATGAAAATGGTCCAGATGTACTTTGAGAAGTCATCCACCACTACAAGAGTGTATTTCTTACCACTCACACTTACTGGTGTGACAGGTCCAAACAGGTCCATGTGCAATAGATGTAGAACTCTTGTTGTAGATTGATGAGGCTTTGACTTGAATGGGCTTTTTATTTGTTTTCCTTTTTGACAAGCATCACATAGACTCTCTTTCTTGAATGTGATCTCTGGCGAGTGCCTTCAACTAACTTGCTCCTTGATAGTTTGTTGATGGTCTTGAAATTGTGTGATTTAATCTTCTATGCCAAATCCACTTGTTGATTGGTTATTCTTGACAAGTAGACATGTCTCTGCCTTGGCTGTTCTCCAGTCCACCACATACATGTTGTCTTGTCTTCTACCTGCAAGAACTACTGTGTTGGTTTGACTGTGAATTACTTTGCATCCTTCTTTGTTGAAGTGCACATTGTAGCCTTTGTCACATAATTGACTGATGCTCATCAGATTGAAGTTAAGTCCCTTGACATATGCCACATTTTGAATCTTTAGATTGTTCTTGAGTATAGTGCCTTCCCCTTAATCTTGCCAGGGTTTTCTTTACCTCCAAATGTGACTTTGGGTCCATCAAAAGCTTTGAAATCAGTGAGCCATTTCTTGTTTTTCTGTCATGTGTCTAGAACATCCACTGTCTATGTACCGGACATCCTACAAAACAGATTAATTAAATTTAGGTACCCAACACTGTTTGGGTCCATACCTGTTAGCAATCATGCCTTCCATACCAAGGGTGTATCCAAAAGGTCTTCTTTTTGGATAATTGAAGTCATCAACTTCATATGTGTAAGGCATGGCAGAATAGCTTCTAGTATTTTTACTGAAGATATTCTGATACTTTTCTCCACCTTTTGGTGCATTTGCATCCTTCTTCACTTTCCAATATGCAGTGGGAAACCTTTCTTGCTTCATGTGTCTATGAACAGATTGATTTTTCTTAAACACATGATGCATTCTGTGGAATTGTTTCCTTTTGTATTTTGGAGGTACAACATTCCAATCATCCTCTGAAGGATAGAGTCTGCCTTTTCCTTTCAGATGGCTGTAGTTCTTGATTGACTGGAATGAGGATTTAGTTTGCTGTTTCACTACACTGGGTTTTGACTTCACCGAAACAGGATGATCTGTTGGAAATCTGGTCTGTCCCTTTCTAAATTTTGGTCCACTAGTGGTCCTGAATTTAGAATGATAATTACCATTATTCCTACTTTCATCCTGACTGTTGTAGCCAAGACCAGATCTGGATCCAAACCTTTTTGGGGGTTTGTAAGCTGGTGCTTTTAGTGGTGCAGTGGATACCTTCACTGGTGAGGAGATTTTCTTAAGCGATCTTTTAGTAACGGATGCTTGATCATCCGGTTTTTGTTGATCATTTAAGTGGGTCTCCTTACTAGTTAATTCAAATTTCGTGCTTCATCCAGTTCTTTCTTTAACCTCTTATTCTCTTTTCTTAGATACTTACATTCCTTTTCCGAATTTCATGATTCTTTTCGATTTCATCAAATTTAGTCATGAGATTTTGGACTAGATGTTGTATCTAATGGGAGACTAGAGGATTGTGCAGTGTTAGATGTGGATGCATTAGATGAAGAACATGAACTAGATGTTACCTCAGTTTTATCTGATTCTTTAGCCATTAAACATAGGTTTATTTCCTCAATGTCTGAGCTATCACTTTTATCTTCATCCAATTCTTTGGTCATGAGGCATAGGCATGCCTTTTCATTTTCTGAGCTGTCTTCTTCATCACTATCATCTGAGTCATTATCAGATGATTCTTCATGCTTTTCACTGCTGGATTCTGCCTTAAGTGCCTTCTTGTTCTTTCTCTTTTCAGATGCTTTGTATTTCTTCTTTTCATCATCTTTGTCATTGTCTTCAGGACAATCAGCCTTGAAGTGACCTCTCTTATTGCAGTTGAAACATCTGTATTCATCATCTTTCTTCTTCAAGTCTCTGCTTGAGCTTGATTTTTTGTTTGATGTTGAATTTCCTTTGAATGGCTTCTTTTTAAACCTGTCAAAACGTTTAACTAATAAAGCTACCTGTTATTTTAGTTCTTGTGTCTCTTTGCTGATGCATTCGGCAAAGTTACTTTGTTGGGGTGCAGCTAATGCAGTGATTTTGTGTGTCTCTCGCCGGAGCACCATCTTCGCCATTTAATTCGAATTCATGAGCTTTTAATTGGGACATCGTGTCGAGTGTCGTTGCTTGCAAGATTTGTTGTTCCTCCGATTATCGATGTTATGATCTTCCATCTTTCGGTAGTCCTCTCAAGATCTTCAAGCATACTTCTTCTCGGGGATATATGTGTCCAAGCCGTTGTAATTCACCGATGATGCTTGAGAATCCGTTGTCCATTTGATAAATGGATTCACCGATCTTCATTTTAAAGTTCTCAAATTTCGTTTTGCAACAGATAATTTGTTTTCTTTAATCGCTTGAGATCCTTCATTTATCAATGATAGCTTGTCCCATATCTCCTTTGTCTTTGTTTTGCGGTCTTTAATTCTCATGAACATGTTGTCGTCTGGGTCTTCAAGATCATGTCTTTTGCAACATAGTCCAGATTTGCTCTTCTCCCGTCATCCTTGGTCCAATCCTTTTTAGGTTTGCCAATTTCCTTTCCTTGATCTCGCTCCCGTGCCTACCACAAGTAGTGATTGTGATTGGTCCATCATTAATTACATCCAAAGCATCTCTTCATGAGTTGCCGCAAGATGAGATAGCATTCTTATTTTATATTCATCAAAATTATTAACATTAAAAACAGTACTTTTGACAAGAAGTTTGAGGAATCCATCAAGTGCAATTGAAGATATAAATGTAAGTGTATGAAAAACTCGATTTGAAAACTATTTTGAAAATATGTGATCTCCTTGTTACCGTAAATTAGATCCGAACAAAGTTCGATACTAGGAACACTGCTCTGATACCAATTGTTGGTCCCAGAGAAGGGTGAAACTATAGTCAGAGGGGGGGTGAATGACTATAGTGGAGTTTCAAAAACTTTTCTCTTATCTAAAAGCTTTTGGGCAGCGGATAAGTCCCTTCTTACTACTTTGTTTTCAAATCAGTGTAGACAAGTCACAGATATAAGTTATGATGTAGGCTAAATAAATAAATGCCGTAAAGTAAATTGCGAAATTAAATTGACACAAGGCTTATAGTGGTTCAGGGTGGTGTAATCCCTTAATCCACTCTTCTCCCGTGATGATTGGAGGAATTCACTATTGTTTTCACAGATACAATAGAATGATTGTCCTTGGCTTCCCAAGCTTCACAATCTACAAGACTATCACTCCTTGATCGCAATGCCTTCGGTGATTCGGTCTTCCTTTTGTCGCTCCTTGAGATCAAAATCCTTCAACAGCCTATCACAGATTCAACTCCTTCTCGCATTGCCTCTCGATTCGGTTGCTTCGGTTTGATGTGAATGTGATTCACACACTTGCTTGATCAATCTCAGTTCTGAATATGACTTTGTAGTTCTGATACTTGAGTTGATCACTGGATATATCTTTGTAAGTTCAGATAGAAGGCTTTTCAAATTGACAGAGTTTCTGCTTTCTTTCTATTTTTTAAAACATTGTTTTCTTTTTCTGTCAATGCCTTCTATTTATAGCCTTGAATAACTTTGGTTTTTGAAATTCCGTCCGTTGGCTATATTAATGAGAGAATAATCCTTGATTTCATTCTTGATTCCCCCTTAATTGCATTCCCCTTGATTTCAGTGATCGGATTCTTTCTTCAAACGTACAGCAGAAAATCCGTCCTTGATTGATCCTCTAATGATTGTGTATTTAATGCATGATCTTCTGAAACTTCAACGTATATTAAATCTGATCTGGGAAGTGTTCCTTCGCCATTTTCAGAACGGTCAAGTGAGCCTTCTGTCTTAGCTGTTTTAGCTTTTCCTTTACCGTTTCGTCTTTACTCAGCCGAAAGTAAGTTTACTTTGCCGGTTCACAGTTTTCTTCTTTGCTTTAGTTGAGGAAGAATCTTGTACTTCACTGATCCTAGGATTGGGGTGAGATCAGTGTACACCATATTAATATACTCCACTTGTAGTATGACTTAGAATTGTCCAAGGTCATCACAGACTTCCTTGGTTACAAGTCGACCTTTAATGTCCGCATTGTTTCTCTCGTCGGTGCTTGGTCGGCTTCACTCGCCGAATATCTATTTTTGCTTTGCCGTCCTATCAACTAGTACAATACTTGTCGACTCAACTTATACAACATGTCGACTCTAAGTAAGGACTTATACGAGAGAATTCTAACTTATTTCAGGCTTGCTATAACAGCTGGTATGGCTATCATCAAAACATAATAAAATGTTCCTAACACTTATATAGGCAATGGAAGCTCAATCGTGCGGCTGGGGGTTGATCCATCCAACGGTTGAGATTTGTGCGGTCGATTCGAATTCCGAAATTCAAAAACCGCAATCATTATGGAGGCTAATCAATGCCCACGTGCCTGCTTGGGCAGTTACCAAAGGCGTCATCACCCACGTAATTGCGGTTATCAAGAGAGCCAACGTCAGCCACGATATGACTATTGAACTGCCCCGATAATCCATGAACGAGCAGATGGCCTCGCATCAGACGACGAGGTCGCAAAAAAGGCCTAGAGTTGCTTCGAAGGCCGCTTGCTTTGAAAGCACGGTCCTTAGTGAACAAGTCGTATCAGACGACGAGGTCGCAAAAAAGGCCCAGAGTTGCTTCGAAGGCCGCTTGCTTTGAAAGCACGGTCCTCAGTGAACAAGTCGCATCAGACGACGAGGTCGCAAATAAAGGCCCAGAGTTGCTTCGAAGGCCGCTTGCTTTGAAAGCACGGTCCTTAGTGAACAAGTCGCATCAGGCGACGAGGTCGCAAACACATTGTCCCTGAGTTCTCTACTCCATGCTCGACATTTTCACAAAAAATGGCCAAGACATGGAGTAGGGGGGCCATTGATGATACAAATAATATCGCCACCATTTAGTCCCGGAAATAGCCTCTGACCCGTCATCGCCGAGGAAGTTCCGCGACTACATCATCAGGCGACGCCATATGATACCAAGTCAAGGCCGTTGAGATCGACCTCGCCTAGAGCGTCACTAGAACTAGGGGGCCGGTCCGCGACCTTGGGCAAAAAGGCCCTCAAAGGGCCGCACAAGACTTGAGAAGAAACAGGGAGCAAAGGCAAGCCAAACAGTGTTGGCGGCCCTTACGACCCCAAAGGATCGCCGCCTAGATATTATATCCTCTTGCAGATTAGATACTTAATGTTTACTTAGCTATTAAGTATCATTAGTGACTAAGCTGCTTCACACCGCCAGTCTCTTACTTAGCTCTTAAGTTTACTCTTCCTATAAAAGGAAGTCTTGTGTAACCTAAATCATATATACATTCTAATAGAAAAACAGGCCAAAGCTCTGTAAAAGCATCACTTCTCGTCCTCCTCCCATCACTACCGCATCTCTCCGGCCAGCTTACTAAATAATCACTAACAAATAAGCCAGATATCCACAGCTCAAACACCACTAAAACAACCGTGATGATTTATGCTTCATCATATATATATATATATATATATATATATATATATATATATATATTCATTAAGTTTTCCCTCAATGTAGTATTATACGTAAAATGCCAATTATCTATTTTAGCCTAAAAAATATTCCTTCGAACTATTTTCATAATGATACCAAATTTCATTCCACAATCACTTTTCCACAATGAATATTAAAATTAAGTACATTTAATTACTATAATTGCTATAAGGCCACAACTGGTTTAACCTATATCATTCATATTGTTCCTTTGTCGAGTTGACCATAAATACAGAGAACGATAACTTGCCCCATGTCGATAGTATACGCGATATAGGCGACATACGCACCGCATCTTATGCATAAAACCTAGTTTGAGCTAGACCCATGTCGGCCCATTATAGAAGAATACTCGATCAGGTTTAAAGTATGTCACATATATGAAGACATGTCATACCCATGTCAGGGTAGTTCTATTGGCACCACAAAAAAATTCCGGGACCATGAGCGTTCCGCACACTCAAAAGCTTACTTCGAAAACCACGATTATTATTCGTGAAAAGGAACGTCACTGCTAATGACGTCAATTTTACTATAAAATGTCAGTGGCAGTGGTGTTTTTTTTTTGTTACAGAACAGAGGAAATGATGAGAAACGTGAGTAACAATGGCATTTTTTATATAAGGAACGTTAATGACAGTGACATTCATACCAACGTGGTTGAACAACGGGCGCTCCTAAATTTGTTGTAAAAAGTAATTTTGAAGTGTCATGTAAAGAAAACGTAAAAATAAGTTATAGAAAGCAATTCCATGATACCGATAAAAACCGCTCGGGATAATAAAATGAATATCACAAGTTTGGGCCAAACCAAAAACACATAGAGAGAAAAATGCTTGCCTTACCTAACAGGAGTCTCCTTCTTCGGGGTCGCTTGCCCTTTCTTCCTTTATTTGCCTTAAACAGTAGTAATAATAGCAGCCTTCAATTCCTTTCCTCACACATTTCACCTGCTGCTTTTAAGTCGTCTTGTATGGCTTCCGAGAAAGAAGCTGCCCTCTCGGCCGCTTCTCTGCCCGCCGATTCTCCCACCATGTATGTATGTTCATTAGTAAAAATGCTAAAAAAAACCGTTTAATTATCCTTTAGTTTCTGTTTTTACCTTTTTTAATTGCATTATCGTTTGCAGATTTGATAAAATTATCAATAAGGAAATACCTGCTAACATCGTCTACGAGGATGAACAGGTTCATTTTTTTTTTTTTTTAATTTGGTCTCAATTTGTTCTAATTTTGTGTTTTCATATTTGCTCCAAAAAACTTGAATGATCTGGAACTTTTGATTTTCTTCTTTTTATTATTCAATTTCGAAGAAAATCAAAAGAATCCTATCCTCACAAAAATGACTGTTTTTTTTATTTATTTATTTGTGGAATGACTAATAAGATGGTCTATCTGTGGAAAACTATGCTATTTTAGCTAATGAAAGGAAAGATGGTAGTCCTCAATGCACTGGTTTGATGATTGGCATTGGTATAAAACCACATTTTTGTTCTGCCTCCCTGTACATATGATTCAATTAATTTGTTGGGTGCATCCGGGGTCTCGAATAAGAACTTTTTTCTGACCAAATAGCAAAGAGAGAGTTTCTCTACTTTTTTCGGCTTTTCAAAATGTGTATTGGGGTTGAATTTGATCTTTTCTTTAGTTTTCAGTTTCAGCAATGCTTTTTTATCGTTTGAAATCGTGTTCTATTATGGTCTTTCTTATGTGTTTGGTAATGTTGAAAACCGGTAAATTGGTAGGTTTTGGCTTTTAGAGACATCAGTCCTCAAGCACCAACACACATCCTACTTATTCCTAAAGTTCGAGATGGTTTAACTGGACTCTCAAAGGTAACGTCTTTTCTTGATTTCTCTTGAGTTTTTCGATATGTTAAATTGACAACAAAATTTCAAGTGTTACGGTCTTCTTTCTTTCACTGAGAGAAGATGTAAGTCGGATTTGGTTTTGGTTAGAACTGAGAGATGTGCAAGTTTGAAAGAGTAAACCTGCAAGTTGGGTCTGCTTTAGGCTCTGTTTTACAAGAGGGACAATAAAAGGCCTTCTTTGATTCAAATTCATTTCTTGACCTTCACGCGTGTTGTTTGAATATAAAGGTACAAAATGTCTACCGACATGACCTCCTCTTTTCTTTCTTGAAAATGATAATTCATAGAGAAGGAAACCCCCACCTTTTTTCATTGTTGCATTAAACTGGCTTCGAATACAGGTAATTTTGACATACAGATTTACTATTAAAAAGACCGTCAGATAAATATTGACGATGCTAAATAATGCACTACCGGTTTATGAGGGCCACGTGTAATCTAAGGGTGAGCTAAAGAGGGATCGAATGGCTAGAACCGTAGTAAAGATGGTATTTTTGGGTGTGTTATGGCTGAGTCCAAGAATATATCTTGGATTGCCTACGTATCCTGTGTAATGTCCGGAATCGAGCGCTTACGTAGTTCGTGAGCTTGTGTATTTATAGGCACATGCCATTCTTCCGCCCTAAACTTAAGACGGTTTGGTCTATTGACATAAATAACCCTCACTGGGCCTTGCCCCTTGCACAAGTAACCCTCTGGATGTTGGGCTTAGGAATCTGGGCTAGGACCCTGGTATCGATTCGTATAACACCGACATGGGTGTTCGAGGTGGGAAACTTACAGAATCTGCTGGTTGCTGCGGACTTCACTGACTCGTCTCGTATTCGACTCGATGTAGATAATAAACTTAGACTTTTCCACATGCCAACTGGACCAACTACATAATTCCACGTGGAGGGGTGAGATCCCGTATCGTCAAATATCATGTGTATAAATAAAAAAACATTTTTTCCTTTTTCATTTACATGATGATAATTTGATGGTCCGTTTTAATAGAGATTCCATTTATCATAATTTTGGTCATGAGTAGGGCATGAGCGAGCAGTATATATTTGATTAACGTGTCATGAGATTATTACTATTATCATTATAGTTTCTGATTTTCCAACAAAAAGTTTCGTGATTCAAAATATCGGTTTCAAATCATTGCCGAACGATTCGGATCGGACAATTGAGAAAAAATCTGACTCGAGTCATTACATAAACTCAAACGGAAATTTAAACACATCGTGTATGGACGTCTAACAAAAAATAATTAGTTTATACATGTTCATCATATATGGATATGGCCAAAAAGAAGAAAATACATATATTTGATAATGTAACTAAACAATAGGAAAAAAATAGAGGGAATTGAAAATATGTACCTTTTGGTAAAAATAGTTTGTTTTACAAACCCCTACTTTTAATTTTTACAAGCATAATCGTATCAAAATACTCGGTAGGACGGACAATTTGGCATTCAGGACGGGATATATTGTCATGAGGCCGGGTTATTTTTCTTTGACGCCGGACTAAAATAACACGTCCCGACCAACTTTTCTCACTCAGACGGGCTAAAAAATCCGCTTTTTTTTTTTTGCAAGACCGACTTTTTTTTTGGATTTATTCTGGGGCCAAATTTTCGTCTATTTTTTTTCTTTCAATTACGTAAAACCATCGTCGATTAAAAAAAAAAAACCAACGTCGATCAAAAAAACTTCCAGCCATCGTTCATCTGCAAAAACCCTCATCGTCGATCAAAAACAAAAAAACGAACGTCGATCAAAAACAAAACATCTGTTAGGCAAAGTTTTATCTGAATCCAAAAAAAAAAAAAAAAAAACACACACACACACACAGCGCTGATCATGGCTCCTTTTCTCATCGAATTGTTTCTAAAGGCTGATCATGGCTTCTATGACAAAAAAATAATAATAATAAAAATAAAAATAAAAATAAAAATCCACACACAGCTGATCATGGCTTCTTTGACGCCTCCATTGCTTCTTTTATCATCGAATTGTTTCTTCTAAATTCCTCCCAAAATTTAATATAACTACACCACAAAAGATACATCTATTAAATTGAAAAAAAAATAAGAATGTTGAATTTGCTACCTGAATCAATTTGGCTTGTCCTCTTCAATTGCTATATTGATCGGACCAGTACACTACTCCAGATTTGATGAGGAAAGGGAAGGGTTTTTGCAGATGAACGATGGCTGAAAGTTTATTTTGATCGACGTTGGTTTCACGTAATTGAAAAAAAATAGACGAACGGCCCCAGAATAAATCCAAAATAAAGTTGGTCTTGCAAAAAAATGCGGAATTTTTTGCCCGTCCGAGTGAGAAAAGTTGGTCGGGACGTGTTATTTTAGTCCGGCCTCGTGACAACATATCCCGTCCTGAATGTCAAATTGCCCGTCCTACCAAGTATTTTGATAGGGTTATGCTTGTAAGAACTAGAAATAGGGGTATATAAAACAAACTATTTTTACCCAAAGGTATATATTTTGAATTTTCGTCAAGAAAAGGACATATATTTGATAATGGAATACAGTTTGTGGAGTGCATAATCTGAAAGAACCTTCTTACTTGTCTTTACCATTTTAGATAATCTGTTTCCCAATATCCATTGTCTAAGCTTACAATTAATATTTCAGTAATATGTGCAATTTTTTGGTAGCCATCGCTTTTTTTGTTAAGATTTCGCAAGCTATTTACCAGTCTCGTAGGCATTTCTTGCAGATGTAAAGTCCGGAGCTTTGTTAAATATTGTATATCCTGAGGTAACTCTTCAATCAACTTGCAGCTCCCAATTTGCAAGGTCTCCAACTCAGGAAGTGTCCCTTTCTCAAATGTCATCAATTTCAATCCACTTAAATCACTGAGCACTAGTTTCTTGAGTTTTTGAAAACCTCTCGCTTTAAAGTGTAATGTATCACCTATATATGCATCATAAAGTTGAAGATCAACCAAATTTGTCATACCTTCAAGACACCGAAAAGGATTTTCTCTTAAACAGCTATGAAGCAGAACTAGTGTTGACAAGCCATGACAGGAAGGAACCCAATTTGGAATCTTTACCAAACGCCCCAGAAAAGACAACAGATGAAGAAACTGAAGATTTGAAAAAAGGGAATAATCCAAATCAATAATCTCGTTTCGTGTTATTGCTTGAATATTTAGTGATACAAGATTGGTTAGTTTCTCAAGGGTAGAACATAGTGCCCTTCCATTCTCTCTTGTGACCTTCGTAATGCCAAGACCCCTTAGCTGTGTGAGCTTCCCGATTTCCCGTATGACTTTTTCACCATCCGCCTCAATAAAATGCAAATAATGTAAGGAATTTAGTGCTCCAAATGCATATGGAGCTCTGAAACCAGAACATAAATAATCATTGGAGCTCTGAAACCAGAACATTGCCAGCAGTGACCGGGGCATAAATGTCCCACCTATCCCGAGAAAGTAAAGTTTCTTGAGCATTATGACATCAGCAGGTAACTCTGTCACCTTAGTGAAATTTAAAAACAAATATTCTAGGTTTTGAAGCTGTCGTATACTTCTAGGAATATTTGTAACATTGGTTCTTCCCAAGTTTAGATAAGTAAGATTAGACAACTTGAATACTTCATCTGGAATAATTTTTAGATTGGAAGATTGCAAGTGCATCACCGTAAGTAACTTCGAAGTACCTTTTAGAAGTTTAGATAAAGACGAGTCGGATATACTTGAAGGGGACTTATGACTTGTTATTATAGAACGGAGATGCAACAAGCGCGCGGGCTCTTTTGGACATGTGGACTCATCGACCACCAAACGTCTAACATTCTTCAGTTGTACAGTGTTTGGTGTAAAGGCTGCTGGTAAAATGTTGTATTCTTTACATTTTGAGAGAATTATTTTGTAGGTAAGGTCATGGACACGACAACTTGTTATCCCCCCAAAGGGGTGTGTGACTACAACATGAATTAAGCTTCTACCTATTAGGTCATTGAGATAACTTTGAGCAACATCTAATGTTGTCATCCCTTGTCTCGCTTCTACGAACCCCTCCGCCATCCACAAAAATGTTAACTCTTCAGCATCCACAATTGTGTCTTCAGGGAACATGCCCATGTACAACAAACAACATTTTAGACAGTAAGGCAAGTCATTATAACTCAGAAGAAGTATCTTTCTAACTCGATCAAGTTTGCCACCGCCTTCTAGTTCACCACCAAGGCTACGAAGTACTATCTCCCACTCTCCGGATGACTAGTATCCTTCAATGCTAAAAGACCACCAATCGCTACAATACCCAGTGGCAATCCTTCACATTTATTCATTATGCTGCATGAAATATCCACTAGATGTGGAGGACATTCATCTTCTCTAAATGTCCTTTTACAAAACAATTCCCAAGAGTCATCATCAGACAATGGCTGCATCTCATGGACATTGCCACGGAATTCATGGCAGCACGTTTTTGCTACATCTTTTATCCGAGTGGTGATTATAATACGACTACCGAAAATATTATTAGGAAAGACATATTTAATAGAATCCCAATGGTCCGGTTTCCATAAATCATCAAGGACAATAATATACCTTTTATCTTTGAGGAAGTCGTTGACAAATGCTCTCAATCCATCTATATCCATGGAGTCCACTTCACCAGGAATCGGTTGTTTTACTTCCTTAAATAATTGGTATATCAAATTCTTTAAGGCATCCTGAATTATGAACGTCTCGGAGATAGTCAACCATGCGTGGATGGAAAATTCTCTTTTGACATCGGGAGCCTCATAAACTCTTTTCACCAACGTGGTCTTCCCTAAACCCCCCATTCCCACCACCGAGATAGCTTTTAGGTGGGATTCAGTAGTGAGGATTAAAGAAACGATCTCCTTTTTAGGGAGATCAATGCCTACGAGGTCAGCTTCTCTAAGAAGAAGTGCATGTCCTCGAATTGGATGCTCCGAAATTCTGTTGGAGCTGCTTATTTCAGAAATCCCTTCAATGGATCGGTATCTCTGATGCCGATCTGATATTTCCTTCACCCTATACTTGATGCCTCTTATCTTGGAGGAAATCTGGCGCCGGGATGGTAAATTCTTGACGGAAGTATACATATGACGAACATGGCCACGAAATCCAGCAACGTTGCTTTGAGCGAAACGAAGCAGAAATTCATCAACAACGTCTTCGGTGTCGTATGCAACTTCCAAGACTTGTTTGAACCATTCTTTTTGTTCATCATCTAAAACACCAGCATCTTGTTTTGCTTCAGCAATTCTGAGGAAAGCACGCATGCTTCCTAATTCATCCCGAATATCTCGGACTTCTCTTTGAAGCCCTTCAATGAGTTTATACTCTCCAGTTAACAAGGTGTCCAATTTCTTCAGTAGAAATGATACAACAGCCTCTGCCATTTTTGCTCGCTTTGACAAGTCTGCACAAAAAATTTAGCGGGAGGATGTGGTAGCTAATTGACTGATTGGATGTTGATATTTATAATAAACGACGATAGGGTTGGCTAATAGGAACCAGAGAATAAGTGCCTTGGGATTTTTTTTTCTTAACTTAATAATTTTATGATATTCATAAATAAATGAATAAATAAAAATATTTATTTACACGCTTTTATTTAAAGACCAGTACTGGCCGTGTGGAATAAGGCATCTTGAATTATGAAAGTCTCGGAGATAGTCAACCAAGCGTGGTCTTCCCTAAACCCCCATTCCACCTTTTAGGGCTTCGAGAAGTTTGAGGAAACATATAATCATCCCTTTTAGGGCCCTAAGAAGAAGTTTGATAAGAATAGTGGATATAATAAGTAAAATTAGGAGTTTCCATAGACATCCCTTTCAACATAATTACGCCAATCACTTTCACAATAATATATTAGATAGAAAACAAATATAATTGGAGTTTCAATATCCATCACAATCAAAGTAGGAACACATTACGTCCTGAGGAATAATTAATTATAATAAAAAGTTGATCCCAACAAATGGTGCAAATGAGGAAAGTGGCTCACGAGCATTTTAATGCTCGACTCGTGAAAGACTCACTTATATTGGAATTTATCAAATTCGAGCCGAACTCGAGCAGTTTATTAAAGATTGATATAAAGGTAGAAACTTTGAAAATTATGGAGGAAGAAAATCTTACATCGTATGCTTCGTTAATTTGATGGAATTGTACGCCACAATTACTTCCTCTCTGAACCTCAAAACGCCCAAAACCACTACAACTTCGATCTCTTGCCAAATGTAGCACTCAGAATAACTTTTATTTCTACTTGTATTAATTGAAGAACCAAATCTTCTGGTATGATCTTTTGAAGCATTTTTTGTGAAAGAGAAACCAAATCTTTTGGTGTATGAATTCCGTTGTAGATCGTCTTTGATGGCGATGCAATTATCTCTCTTAGAATTAGAAGTCTTTGACTCTTACTTTTAGTACGTTCTCCCTTTAATTTTAAATCTAAATGCATCGCTATGGAACTCTTTAATGACATTATGAGTTTCATAGCCACGGAAGCTAATCTTCTCGTCTAGCGAGGGGCGGGAACTTTTTAAACAAAAAAATATGCTACATATTATGAAAAATATTTTCGTAAAAAAATTATTCTACGAAAAAAAATTAGACCCCCCGAAAAATAACCTTCTCGTCTAGTATAGATAATGAATGAGTAAGAGTATTTTTATCTTCTATGGTAGATTGTGAATGTTATATCTTGTTGCAAGCATCTTGTGTTGTTTCGTTCTCTTTAATTTTGTTAATTGTTAGCTTGTGTTGAAGTTGCCTCTCAAAACTTGCACTCACACACTTTGTTGAGATTGAAATGAGATAGTTGATGTGGGAAAATAATATGGGCTAATGCACAACTTTAGCTTGGGGAAAATAAAACCGAAAACAAAAGGAAAACGAAAATCAAATTTCGAATTGACTAATCTACTAGAGGTGTGGAATTTTACAACAATATTTGCAATACAAGTTGAATATTAATATCCTACTTTTCGGTCAATAAACGTTTCACACATGACAAAATGAATTGAAAATGTGAATTATACATAGACGTGAGATATAGTGCAAGGAATGAATCATTTCCTATCAATCCTGAAATCCGATAAGTGATTGTTCTTGTGTATCGTGGAATTTATTTGAAGGGGGATAATCAAAGAATTTTCTTTGGTAAAACAAAATGTCTCTCATTTTTCCATCAAATAGAAACTTTTTTTTTTTTTGTTTCCATAAGAATCTTGTTATATTGTTTTGAAGGATGCACGAATCCTTTGAATCCAGTCCCGCCAGGTCAAAAAAAAAAAAAAAAAAAAAAAACATCACATACTCTAATTATAAAAATTGTAAGTTAACAATAATCTTTTATTCATTAAAGTAAACATTCAGGATTAAAGCAAGTGTACGTCTTGATTAAACGAGGTTTTCTTCTAACAAAGATAAGAAATATAATTATTGTATAAAGCAAAACCAAGTGACTTTACAAAAGAAATCGCATTAAAATTTGTCGCGAGAATAAAAAAAAAGAGAAATTAACTCCGTAATTGAGAATTCCCTCTCAAAAAAAAAAAAAAAGAATTCAAATTTCGGATGGAACAACAAGACTCCACAACGAGAACAAAGTCAACATATAGGACACAAAATAACACTAATACACATTTATTGGTGTTGCTACTTTTCACATCAACAAAAACATATCTTGCTGTTAAAAAAATGGAAAATGATAAAGACACAGAATTTCTGTGCCTTTGTCCCCCGAAAATTGAGATATGTGGTCCAGAATTTTTGTGTTATTTTTGTTTTTCTTATAAAAGTTAAAATGTGTTGTTATAAAGTGTTGTGTGATTTGTGTGGATAAGTGTGTGTGCCTAAATCATCTTCCTAAAAAAATATTTATTGTCATAAAATCTTGTTCGGGTCGTTACATAAACTCAAATTAAAATTTCAAAAACATCGTAATGAAGTAATGATTATAAATGAATGATAAAGTAATAAAATGAATAGTATAAAATGAATTGAGTCATGAGAGAGAAAATATTATTGTAGGATTTTATTTGTGTTTATTTATGTAAAGTAATGGTTGAATAGTGTAGGTGGTGAATAAAATGAATTGATAAAGTAATGGTTGATAAAGTAAATAAAACGTGAGTAATGGTTGATGAAGTAAATAAAATGAATAATATTTTATTCCCCACCTACACTATTCAACAATTACTTTATATTAATAAAATAATATTAATCAATTCATTTTATTCACCACCTACACGATCCAATCCTAAAAATATTATATTGATAAAGTAATGGTTGAATAGTGTAGGTGGTGAATAAAATGAATTGATTAATATTATTTTATTTATTGATGGTGAAATGATTGGTGAGAGAAATATTAATAAAATAATAAAATTAATAAAATAATAGTAAATAAGATAGTGGGTGAATAAAATATTAAGTTGGATCCAACCCACCCTGAAACCAAACAGAGGCCTGCCGTCGGAATTTCAAATTGGTAGCAATTTAGTCCCCTAACCGTATATTTATGTTCTAAAAAAAAAGTACATTTTTGTCACACTTTTTAGACACTTAACGGATTTGACGTTGGGTAAAATGTAAGTGTCTTAAAAGTGTAACATTAGATAATATGGAAAATTAGGGATAAGGACAAAATCTGGAATATTTTTAAGTAACAGGACAGCTACATATTTTTTATAGGGAGAAGGACAAGTTGCATAATTATTATAGCGAGAAGGACAAACAGTGAATCCCGAAAATCGGTGAATCTCCCCGGTGAATCCCGAAATCGGTGAATTTTGACGAGTGAATTTCGACGGTGAATCCCGAAAATTAGTGAATTTCGACAATGAATTTTGAAAATTAGTGAATTTCGACAGTGAATTTCGGCAGTGAATTTAAATAGTGAATTTCGAACACAAGTGAATTTCGACAGTGAATAAATAGTTTTGTCCTTTATGCAAAAGTTTCAAAAAACTGTCCTTCTACTCAATTGATGAAATATTTTTGTCCTTCTCCCTCATTCCCCCTAGATAATATAGTTATGGGACTAAAAATGTCAATATGAAAGATAAGTGCAAGTTAATTTTCAGAGAATGAAGAACAATAACAGACAAAAAAAAAGTAATTTTGCCTAATTAAAAAGCACCTAAATGAATATTTGAATATTTAAATGATTGTGAATGATTGACTGCAAGGTCGGTGTTTTATACCATTTTGTTGGATCCTGTCTAATTCATCTTGTTCCTTACTTTTAGTCTTACTTATTCATTGTGGGTTGTGTTATGTTTGCTTACTTACATTATCTTGAGCTGATTGCAGGCTGTCACAAACTTTTGGCGATTCTATTGACCTAAAAATGATCCTTCAGTAATAACTAGGGCATGAGGCGAGCGTGCGGTATTTGATTAACGTGTCATGAGATTATTACTATTATCATTTTAGTTTCTGATTTTCCAACAAAAAGTTTCGTGATTCAAAATATCGGTTTCGAATCATTGCCGAACGATTCGGATCGGACAATTGGGAAAAATCTGACTCGAGTCATTACATAAACTCAAACGGAAATTTAAACACATCGTGTAAGGACGTCTAACAAAAAATAATAATAGTTTATACATGTTCATCATATATGGATATGGCCAAAAGGAAGAAAATACATATTTGATAATGGAATACAGTTTGATCAGTGCATAATCTGAAAGAAGCTTCTTACTTGTCTTTACCACTTTAGATAATCTGTTTCCCATCTTCCATTGACTAAGCTTAAAATTTGTATTTCAGTAATATGTGCAATTTTTTGGTAGCCATCGCTTTCTTTGTTAAGACTTCGCAAGCAATCTACCACTCTCGTATGCATTCCCCCGGATTAAAGTCTACGGAGCTTTGTTAAATATTGTATATCCTGAGGTAACTCTTCAATCAACTTGCAGTTCCTAATTCGCAAGGTCTCCAACTCGGGCGGTGTCCCTTTCTCAAATGTCAACAATTTCAATCCACTTAAACCGGCGAGCACTAGTTCTTGAGTTTTTGAAAGCCTCCCGCCTTAAAGTTCAATGTATCCCCATATATGCATCAATAAGTTGAAGATCAACCAAATTTGGCATACCTTCAAGACACCCAAGAGGATTTTCTCTTAAACGGCTATAATCCGAAATAGTTGTGACAAGCCATGACAGGAAGGAACCCAATTTGGAATCTTTACCAAACGCCCCACAAAAGTCAACCGATGAAAAAACTGAAGATTTGATGAAAGGGAATAATCCAAATCAATAATCTCGTTTCGTGTTATTGCTCGAATATGTAGTCTTACAAGATTGGTTAGTTTCTCAAGGGAAGAACATAGTGCCCTTCCATTTCTCTCTTGTGACCTTCGTAATGCCAAGACTCCTCAATTTGTGTGAGCTTTCCGATTTCTGTATGACTTTTTCACTATCTGCCTCAATAAAATGCAAATTATGTAAGGAAACAAGTGCTCCAAATCCATATGGAGCTTTGAGAGCCGATAATGAATAATCGTCGACATATCTCCCACCTATCCCAAGATAGTTAAGTTTCTTGAGCATTATGATATCGGCGAGGTAACTTTGTCACATTCGTGTAATTTAGAAACAAATATTCTAAGTTTTGAAGCTTTCGTATACTTAGGGATATTCGTAACCTTAGTTCTTTGTAGGTTTAGATAAGTAAGGTTAGACAACTTGAATACTTCATCTGGAATAATGTTTAGATTGTAAGATTGCAAGTGCAACACCTTAAGTAATTTTGAAGTACCTTTTAAAATTTTAGATAAAGACGAGTCGGATATACTTGAAAATTGCCACTTATGGCTTGTTATTATAGATCGGAGATGCAACAAGCGCGACGCGGGCACTTTTGGAAATGTGGACTCATTGACCACCAAACGTCTAACATTCTCCAGTTGTACAGAGTTTGCTGTAGAAGTTGCTTGTAAAATGTTGTATTCTTTGCATTTTGAGAGAATTATTTTGTAGGTAAGGTCATGGACACGACAATTTTCTATCTCCCCACCGGGGAGTGTGTCTGCAACATGAATTAAGCTTCTACTTACTAGGTCATTGAGATACCTTTGAGCAACCTCTGTTGTTGTCATCCCTTGTATCACTTCTACGAACCCCTCCGCCATCCACAAATATGTTAACTCTTTAGCACTCACGCTTGCGTCTTCAGGGTACATGCCCATGTACAACAAACAACATTT
Organism: Gentiana straminea; assembly: GCA_036785695.1. Taxonomy (NCBI): domain Eukaryota; kingdom Viridiplantae; phylum Streptophyta; class Magnoliopsida; order Gentianales; family Gentianaceae; genus Gentiana; species Gentiana straminea. The sequence continues at coordinate 1,921,752 of JAVUPR010000437.1, forward strand.
TAGATAGTAAGGCAAGTCATTATAACTAAGAAGAAGTATCTTTCTAACTCGATCAAGTTTTCCGTTGCCTTCTAGTTCACCACCAAGGCTACGAAGTACTATCTCCCACTCTCCTGGTTTACTAGTATCCTTCAATGCTAAAAGACCACCAATTGCTACAATACCCAGTGGCAATCCTTCACATTTATTCATTATGCTGCGTGAAATATTCACTAGATGTGGAGGACATTCACCTTCTCTAAATGTCCTTCTACAAAACAATTGCCAAGAGTCATCAGTAGACAATGGCTGCATCTTACGGACATTGCCACCGAATTCATGGCGGCACGTTTTTGCTAAATCTTTTATCCGAGTGGTGATTATAATACGACTACCGCAAATATCATTAGGAAAGACATATTTAATAGAATCCCAATGGTCCAATTTCCATAAATCATCAAGGACAACAATATACCTTTTATCTTTGAGGAAGTCGTTGACAAATGCTCTCAATCCATCTCCATCCATGGAAACCACATCACTAGGGATCGGTTGATTTACTTCCTTGGATAATTGATGTATCAAGTTCTTTAAGGTATCCTGGATTGTGAACGTCTCAGAGATAGTCAACCAAGCATGGATGGAAAATTCACTTTTGACATATGGTGCCTCATAAACTCTTTTCACCAACGTGGACTTCCCTAATCCCCCCATTCCCACCACAGAGATAGCTTTTAGGTGGGATTCAGTAGTGAGGATTAAAGAAACGATCTCCTTTTAGGGCGATCAATGCCTACGAGATCGGCTTCTCTAAGAAGAAGTGCATGTCCTCGAATTGGATGCTCCGAAATTCTGTTGGAGCTGCTTATTTCGAAATCCCTTCAATCGATCGGTATCTCTCGATGCCGATCTAATATTTCCTTCACCCTATACTTGATGTCTCTTATCTTGGAGGAAATCTGGTGTCGAGATGGTAAATTCTTGACGGAAGTATACATATGACGAACATGGCCACGAAATCCAAAGCAACGTTGCTTTGAGCGAAACGAAGCAGAAATTCATCAACGGCGTCTTCGGTGTCGTATGCAACTTCCAAGACTTGTTTGAACCATTGTTTTTGTTCATCATCTAAAACATCAGCATCTTGTTTTGCTTCAGCAATTCGAGGAAAGCACGCATGCTTCCTAATTCATCCCGAATATCTCGGACTTCTCTTTGAAGCCCTTCAATGAGTTTATACTCTCCGGTTAACAAGGTGTCCAATTTCATCAGTAAAAATGATACAACACCCTCTGCCATTTTTGCTCGCGTTGACAAGTCTGCACAATTTTTTTCCTTTTTCTTTTTGAGAGGTCTGCACAAAAATTTAGTGGGTAGCTCTTATGACAATTGGCTAAGAGGAGCCAGATACTAAGTGGCTTGGAAACTTTTTTTCCTTATCATTACACTTTTCTCTTTATTTAAAGACCAGTTGCAGTAGTCTACTGGCCATGTGGAATAAGGCCCCAGCAAGTTGGTCTACACAATTAAAAAGTACACACCAAAATGGTCGTAAAATTTTGACACGGTTGATTATGATTTGCGACCTATTGAATTATATGGGTTAATTTGATTTTTAGTCCTCTAACTTTCCCTGTTTTTGTAAATAATTCTCTTTTTTTTCCGTAGCATTTTCGGATCCTATAACTTTTTATTTTACGGATTTTTAGTCCTTTTTGCCAATTCATCACCGGAGCTCCGGCGAAGTGCTTAGGGTATATACAAAAAAGACTAAAAATCCGAAAATAGAAAGTTATAGGACTAAAAATCCAGAAAATAGAAAGTTGTAGGATCGAAAATGCTACCACATGGCGACCACCTAAGCACTTCGCCGGAGCTCCGGTGATGAATTGGTAAAAAGGACTAAAAATCCGAGAAAATAGAAAGTTATAGGACTAAAAATGCTACCGGAGAAAAAAAGAGGACTATTTACAAAAACAAGGGAAAGTTAGAGGACTAAAAATCAAATTAACCCAATTATATGAGTCTCAAAAAAATCAATGACTTGAAAGTTTGTTGTGTCATTAGTTGTGTATATTTTATTGCAGCACAAACATTTCTTCACAATTAAATTGCATTTAAAGTACAGTTGGAAAAATAGAAGGATTTAGTTGTAAGGGGAATGATATATTTTTACACCATGATTATCTCGGCATATATTTTTCACTTGTAAACAAAATCAAAAAACTTGAAAAATTACAACCACAAGACTATATTGGATGTAAATATAGTGTATATTTGAGGGAGTAGCTTCATCATTACCCTTAGTCGTAAATGATTCGTAGTGGCTCCAAAGAAAACTACCGACACACACGCGTAATTTTTATTCTTTCGTGTGTAATTTCATACTATATTTTTTGGCGGTCCAGGTATATAATGTCATACCTTATGAGTGTATATTATAATTGTTGTAATAGTAAATAGATTTTTTTTTCTACCAAGTAGTAGTATAAATACCTTGCTGATGTAATATTGACATTTGATTAGATAATAAAAATCTGGGGAAACTATGTTCCTCTTCCCCTATATAAAAAGTGTTAAAACTTAAAAAAACGTTCACCACGACTTTCCATTTGGTGTACACAAACGCTGTGCGCGATGTTACACAAACGAACACCCGTATACTAACGTTTTTTTCATCGGAAAAAATGATGTTAAACGCCGGAGGTAAAAACAAGGAACCAACCTAAAAATATTGTTCTTCTATTTATTAATTTTTTTTTCATCCAAGAAAAAATAATAAAAAAAGAATGCCGAGATAAAAACGGTATAAGGTTTTTTTTTTAAACCCACCTAAAGATATTGTTCTTCTATTTATTGATCTATTTATATGGTGTGTTTGATTATTTCAACAAAAAAAGAAAGGTGTACTTTCGTCCCAAGGCCGGTAAAAGGGTTTTTTTTTTTTTTTTTTAAATGGACAACAAAGCTAAAACCATTAATCGTCAATAGAATAACGACTAATGGGTATAATATGTAAATGCTTTGATTACTTAGAACTACGGAAACTTAATATATACCATAGGGGATGCTTGGTATGGCACAAAAGCACAACACAAATGTTTTTCTCTTCTGAATAATTTGAACAAAAAGGGCGATGTGGGTTGATGGCTGAATAATTTAAACACACTTCTTATTATTGAGGACAAGCTGTCACTCCCAGGTAGCAACTTATTTTGGTGCAGCAAAACAAAAAGGGCGACGTGGGTTGATGGGTGAATAATTTGAAAACACTTCTTATTTGAACACACTTCTTATTATTGAGGACAAGCGTCACTCCCAGTGTAGCAACTTATTTTGGTCCGCAAAAAAAAAGAGCGACGTGGGTTGATGGTGAATAATTTGAACACACTTCTTATTAGTAGTAGGATATTGTTTTTATTTAATAATAATTTTAATTCCTTGTTAGGGACACGTGGCAGGTCAATTTTCAGTCAAAAAAACCGACGTGGTCTATCCTCCTTAACTTCCCCTTTCCTTTTTATATTTAGGTTTTTAGGTTGATGATATACTACATCCATGACATAAAAGTGTCTATTTTAAAAAGCAACATGTAATTTAATTTTTTTTCCAAATATACTCTAAACATAATATTTATTGTTGTACGTTAATTTCATATTCCAATACAAGCATTAGTAATACTACGTGGTCCGATTAATTCAAAGACCGAATCGAACAAAAAAAATGAACGATATGGTGGGTTTTGATTTCATATTTTTGTTGTGAAAATAGTTAAAACCAAAGTAAAAGGAACAGTGAACACCCCGTAACAAAGACATACCGAAATAAACCGTGTATGATGTGGTTGTTTTTTATTTCATATTTTTGTTTTGAAAATAATTAAAACCGAGGTAAATCGAACCGTGAACACACCTAAACAAATACAACATAGGAGAAGCCAAGGTAAAAATAAAAATAAAAATTATCCATTACATAAAAAGTGGCTACATATGAAAAAGATTTGTCCCGTAAAAAGTGTCTATTTCAAAAAACAACACGTAATTTATTGTTTTTTTCAAATATACTCCGATCATAACATTTATTGTTGTATGTTAATTTCACATTCCAATACAAGCATTAGTAATACTACGTGGTTCGATTAATTCGAAAACCAAACCGAACTAAACATTGTATGATATGGTTGGTTTTGATTTCATATTTTTGCTGTGAAAATAGTTAAGACCGAAGTAAACCGAATCGTGAACACCCCGTAACAACGACAAACCGAACTAAACCGTGTATGATATGTTTGGTTTTGATTCATATTTTTGTTTTGAAAATAGTTAAGACCGAAGTAAACCGAACCGTAAACACACCTAAACAAATACAATATAGGAGAACCGTGAACACACCGAACAAATACAATATAAGAGAAGCAAGCAACAACACAAAGATGGACACGTGGCAAGTATGGGCATTGTTCAAACTTTGCACACCAAAAAAAAAAGGGGGGGACGTGGCTCATTGAGAGAGCTTCTTGCTCTTTCATTTTATAGATAGGTAGATATAACGAAACGAGAAAACCGAACCGTAAACACACCTAAACAAATACAATATAGGAGAACCGTGAACACACATGAACAAATACAATATAAGAGAAGCAAAGTAAAATAAATAAATTAAAATTAAAATAAAAAAAAAAACAACAACAACAACACAAAGATGGACACGTGGCAAATATATGTAGACATAACGAAACGAGATAACCGAAATTACGGGGGAAAAGAAAAAAAAAAGACATACCGAACTAAACCATGTATGATATGGTTGTTTTTTATTTCATATTTTTGTTTTGAAAATAATTAAAACCGAGGTAAATCGAACCGTGAACACACCTAAACAAATACAATATATGAGAATCCAAGGTAAATAAAAAAAAGAAAAAAAATTATCCATTACATAAAAAGTGGCTACATATGAAAAAGATTTGTCCCGTAAAAAGTGTCTATTTCAAAAAACAACACGTAATTTAATGTTTTTTTACAAATATACTCTGATCATAACATTTATTGTTGTATGTTAATTTCACATTTCAACACAAGCATTAGTAATACTACGTGGTCCGATTAATTCGAAAACCAAACCGAACTAAACATTGAATGATATGGTTGGTTTTGATTTCATATTTTTCTTTGTGAAAATAGTTAAGACCGAAGTAAACCGAATCGTGAACACCCCGTAACAACGACAAACCGAACTAAACCGTGTATGATATGTTTGGTTTTGATTTCATATTTTTGTTTTGAAAATAGTTAAGACCAAAGTAAACCGAACCGTAAACACACATAAACAAATACAATATAGGAGAACCGTGAACACACCCGAACAAATACAATATAAGAGAAGCAAGCAACAACACAAAGATGGACACGTGGCAAGTATGGGCATTGTTCAAACTTTGCACACCAAAAAGGGGGGGGGGGGTGAGGGGGGACGTGGCTCATTGAGAGAGCTTCTTGCTCTTTCATTTTATAGATAGGTAGATATAACAAAACGAGAAAACCGAACCGTAAATACACCTAAACAAATACAATATAGGAGAACCGTGAACACACCTGAACAAATACAATATAAGAGAAGCAAAGTAAAAAAAAAAACAAAAAAAAAAAAAAAAAAAAAAAAAAAAGAAAAAGAAAAAAGACAACAACAACAACACAATGATGGACACGTAGACATAACGAAACGAAATAATCGAAATTACGGGGGGGGAAAAAAAAAAGACATACCGAACTAAACCGTGTATGATATGGTTGTTTTTTATTTCATATTTATGTTTTGAAAATAATTAAAACCGAGGTAAATCGAACCGTGAACACACCTAAACAAATACTGATATAGGAGAAGCCAAGGTAAATAAAAAAAAAAAAAAATTATCCATTACATAAAAAGTGGCTACATATGAAAAATATTTGTCCCGTAAAAAAGTGTCTATTTCAAAAAAACAACACGTAATTTAATGTTTTTTTACAAATATACTCCGATCATAACATTTATTGTTGTATGTCAATTTCACATTTCAACACAAGCATTAGTAATACTACGTGGTCTGATTAATTCGAAAACCAAACCGAACTAAACATTGTATGATATGGTTGGTTTTGATTTCATATTTTTGCTGTGAAAATAGTTAAGACCGAAGTAAACCGAATCGTGAACACCCCGTAACAACGACAAATCGAACTAAACCGTGTATGATATGTTTGGTTTTGATTTCATATTTTTGTTTTGTAATAGTTAAGACCGAAGTAAACCGAACTGTAAACACACCTGAACAAATACAATATAGGAGAATCGTGAACACACCTGAACAAATATAATATAAGAGAAGCAAAGTTTTAAAAAAAAATAAATAAAAAAAAACAACATAAAGATGGACACGTGGCAAGTAGGGGCATTGTTCAAACTTTGCACACCCAAAAAAAGATTCAACTTGAACAATTAAGGGTCAATTTCGTAAGTATGATACAGAGACAAAAGAAGGTTGAACAGTCAAACCTAATACCGGCAAATTGTATCTAACAGTTTCATTTTTTATTTTTATTTTTATTTTTTTTGGTTAAAGCTAGCTTCCTTTATTCGAACCCACCTGGTCCGATTAATCCGAGTTCGGTCCGGGTCATGCCTGCAGAATCTGACTCTTACTCGGTGATAAGGTCTGATCAAGATCTCTTTCAACATTGAGCCTCAGAGGAGAATCGAACCGGTGACTTCCCTATGCATTTTCAAGTCATTTATTACTTGAGTCAAGCTACTTAGTTTTTTATTTTTATTTTTTGTTGAATAAAAAATGCAAGAAGAAAGAAAGAAAAAAAAAATGGCTGGGATTTTTGTTGTGTTTCTAAGACGTACAAGCTAAAGGAAAAGAAAGTTGGGCTGATGCTGGGATTTTTTTTTCCAGTTTGGGGCAGATGTTGGACGGTGATATGCGGAAGAGGGGGAAGAGGGACAGCAATTGCGGTGGCAGTACAATGCCGGAGAAGGTGACCGGAAAAGTAAAACGGAAAAGAGGCGGCTATATTTTTTTTTTGATAAAAATAAAATGCTCTGATACCATATCATGATTTAGAATAATCGTATTTCATTGATTGAAAGATTACAATATATATAGGTTTGACTAGCTTAGGGATAAATACTAAAATATTTAAAATAAAATAAGATAATTATTTGACTTTTTTTTTTTTTTTTTTTGAACAACGATCATTATATAAAATAAGGGTAGCAAGTTGCTACATAATACAGTTACAATCCAATCGAAAGAAAAATAGAGTCTAGAAGAAACAGGAGACTAAAGCCTTAACTCATCTCAGCCAATACAGGGAAAGGTAAAAATAGAGCAAAAACATCCGGTGGCAATTCCCAGCAAAATTGACAACCATCAAACCTTAACACAGACAGCACAAGAGGGCAAATAGATTATTAACATAGCAAAGGGTTGCTATACCAATCTTTCCATGCGATTTTATTCTCAAGATTTTTTCGAACAGTGATCCAATCGTAGCTTCTAATTTGAACTTCTTCAAATGTACCTTTGACTGTACACGCTTTAGCGTTAAATATCGAGTCATTCCACTTGTTCCAAAGTAACCAAATAACCGATTTTGCTATTTCATCCCAAAGCCTTTTATTCTTCTTTAAAACAGGGACTTTTTTGTAGAGACTAAAAACCTCATCCAGATTACTAGGAGTCGATTCCGCAATGTTACACCATTGATACGTGAGTAACCACACATTCGTCGCTAATGGGCAAGAGACCAAGATGTGGTTTTCACATTCTAAACTGTAGTTGCACATAGGACAATTCACCTCGGAAATGTTGATTCCACGCTTCACTAGATTTTCCCGAGTAGGTAGTCTTCCTATCCTTGCTCTCCATCCAAAGATATTGATTTTTGAGGGTATGACGGGGTTCCAAAACCACTTGTTGACGTTGACCGAATTTGAAGCATCCAACCTTCTCATAAGAGCTTTTAATCCATTAACCGCAAAGAGACCTTTATTGTTGTGAATCCACCAATGTGTGTCTTTGGATAACCTGTTAACCGAAACGTTAGAAATTAAAAGACAAATATCATCGAAATCCCCCAACTCCCCCCTCTTAAATTTCTCCTCCAATTCCAAACCCACCCCCCTCTCTCCATTTGTCTCCCACCATATGATCTTTATCCAAAGCTAAGTAGAACAACCTAGGATATAACTCCTTAAGAGTGTCATTTCTAGTTCACACATCTTTCCCGACAGATCCGATGGTTGCATCATGTATTTGCCTTCCCGTCTTACATATTAATGATTGTATCTCAAATATTCAGTTTGTTTTATCGGTGTGAAGTAAGATTCAAGTCTAAATGATTTCTACGATTTCATAGTCACCACAATATTACATATATATATTACATGTAAAAGTGAGGAGGTGTGAGGGGTGCCAACCTTATATAGGCAATGGAAGCTCAATCGTGCGGTGGAGGTTGATCCATCCAACGGTTGAGATTTGCGCGGTCGATTCAAATTCCGAAATTCAAAAACCGCAATCATTACGGAGGCTAATCAATGCCCACGTGCCTGCTTGGGCAGTTACCAAGGGCGTCATCACCCACGTAACTGCGGTTATCAAGAGAGCCAACGTCGCCACGATCCGACTATTGAACTGCCCCGATAATCCATGAACGAGCAGATGGTCTCGCATCAGACGACGAGGTCGCAAAAAAGGCCCAGAGTTGCTTCGAAGGCCGCTTGCTTTGAAAGCACAGTCCTTAGTGAACAAGTCGTATCAGACGACGAGGTCGCAAAAAAAGCCCAGAGTTGCTTCGAAGGCCGCTTGCTTTGAAAGTACGGTCCTTAGTGAACAAGTCGCATCAGACGACAAGGTCGCAAAAAAGGCCCAGAGTTGCTTCGAAGGCCGCTTGCTTTGAAAGCACGGTCCTTAGTGAACAAGTCGCATCAGACGACAAGGTCGCAAATAAAGGCCTAGAGTTGCTTCGAAGGTCGCTTGCTTTGAAAGCACGGTCCTTAGTGAACAAGTCGCATCAGGCGATGAGGTCGCAAACACATTGTCCCTGAGTTCTCTACTCCATGCTCAACATTTTCCTAAAAAATGGCCAAGACATGGAGTAGGGGCCATTGATGATACAAATAATATCGCCACCATTTAGTCCCGGAAATAGCCTCGACCCGTCATCGCCGAGGAAGGTCCGCGACTACATCATCGAGCGATGCCATATGATACCAAGTCAAGGCCGTTGAGATCGACCTCGCCAGAGCGTCACTAGAACTAGGGGGCCGGTCCGCGACCTTGGGCAAAAAGGCCCTCAAAGGGCCGCACAAGACTTGAGAAGAAACGGGGAGCAAAGGCAAGCCAAACGGTGTTGGCGGCCACGACGACCCCAAAGGATCGCCGCCTAGATATTATATCCACTTGTAGATTAGATACTTAATGTTTACTTAGCTATTAAGTATCATTAGTGACTAAGTCGCTTCACACCGCCGTCTCTTACTTAGCTCTTAAGTTTACTCTTCCTATAAAAGGAAGTCTTGTGTAACCTAAATTATATATACATTCTAATAGAAAAACAGGCCAAAGCTCTGTAAAAGCATCACTTCTTGTCCTCCTCCCATCACTGCCGCATCTCTCCGGCCAGCTTACTAAATAATCACTAACAAATAAGCCAGATATCCACAGCTCAAACACCACTAAAACAACCGTGATGATTTATGCATCATCAATTGGTTCCATTGCCAGGAAAATCGCAACAACTTGCTCACAATCACAGGCGTGAGTGTCATCTAAAAGTGCTAACACACACCAAATCGAAGGAATCTCTCTTCAGCCGATTTGGAAGCATCCGGTTGTGTCCCCTCGTCTAAGTTTACGCCGAAAATGAGGCAACCTCACAAAGAAAACCCTCAAAACTGCCTTTGTTTCCTTCCCTTAGTGAAGAAAACTATCAAAGGGTGACCTTTTCTACCTCAAAAGCATATATCAAGAAAGCCACCCTATAGCTATGGCAGGAAGTAAAGGTCAGCTGACGCCAAAAACCCCTGCAAAGGGGGGCATGCAGCATCAGTCTCGTGGAGAGGGCATAGGAGAAACACTTGACAATCTCCCCGCAGAGGGAGAAGGGTCGCAGAGAGGAGTCCTAGCACCTACCGACGCTCGGAATGTCATTAACCAAAAAGCTAAGTCGAAGGAGGCCATCGCCGGTTTTTGAACCGGCGGTTTGCTTTAGATGGGGCTCGCAAAGAAAGAGCAAGGTCACAACAAAGCCAAAGGTCGACCCCCAAATACAAGACCGAGGCTTCCGGAAACTATGGAGGATCCCGAGATCGCGAGAAATGAGAGAATATGCGAGGTATGCGGAAACTATGTACCTAACTAACTCCCGCCTGGTGGCAAAAGGCCAGGCCCCAATGTCGATCCGACCCCCAAATCCTCCCAGAAATGAAATCGTCCCTGCGGCCATAGATAATGGTCGCCAGAGTCAGATCCAGGAAATCGAGGTCGAGGAAAGCATACACTCGTCGGGTCGCAAGGGGCCGAGAAAGGAAGTTGCGCAAACCTCGTTTCTCCCAGATCACGATCATCAGAGAGGAAAGCCAGTAGAAAGAGGATCAGCTTTTAGAAGGTTAGGTGAGAAGGACAAGGCCTCGGCCCCAAGTCGTCTCAGCCTTCCAGGGGAAGAAATACCCCCCCGACAAGATAGAAACATACAGGACGCTCGTGTAATTATAAGGGAGAAGAGAGCTCGTCAGGAAGGATCGCAAGATCAGGGGGAATCAGGCCGTAGGCTAGAGCGGGCTGACACTCAAGCGCTGTCACGACCCATGTTTGACCCCTACTTAGCAGAGCAGATGGAGGTAATGAAAATGAGCTCGCAGAATTGAAAAATTCGAGGCCAGACGAGAGGGCCTTGCCGATCTTAAGAATCGACGTGCTCGCTAAAAGAATCACCGAGACATTGCCTGCTAGCAATGAAAAGGTTAGCTACCCCAGCTATAATTACTACAATGGGAATTCTTGCTCGAACGACTGGCTCACCGCTTTCCAGGGCCGCATCACCCTAGCAACCCAAAATAAATCCGCCTGGTGCATCGGTTTAGTCGGTAGCATGCAGGATAGGGCTGCGTCCTGGATACGCGGGGTTCCCCGTGGCTCAGTTAAAAATTGGGAGGATCTATCGGAAAAATTCATCAAAGAGTTTGAATCGGCAAGCAGACCGAAGAAAACCATAGAGGACCTATACGAGGTTCGCATGGGAGGGCATGAGTCCGGAAAAGAATATTACGAGCGGTTCATCAGAATATATGATCAGACAAGAAACATTCCGGATGATGCAGTTGTCACATGCTTTCTCACGGGGATCGCCAAAGGTCCGATGAAGACAGAATTTAACCTACAGCCCCCTAAAGCGGGTCTCAGTGAAATGCTGGAGAGAGCCCGAAAGATGGGAGTCAGCGAAGCGCCATCCTACGGGAGAGCAAAGCCCAAAACAGAGCAACATTCACGAGAAAGAGGATCGCACGGAGGATCGCAAGAGGGAAAAAGGGCGAGATACTAACCATGATCGCGAAGTAAAGAAACCTTACAAATTCGGCGAGGATAATTTCACCCTCTCAACACAAAAGCATCCCGGATGCGTTCGAAATCCGCGAGCATTTTGACAAACCCAAGCCCGTGAGAGGCGATCCCGACAGTCACGATAAATCCAAATACTGTGACTATCACAAAGATCACGGCCACATCACAGATGAATGCTTCACATTGAGGCGAGAAATAGAGAGATTAATCCGCGAGGGACCAGCGACTAAGTATAAGCGAGATGGGAACACCGGTCCCAGTCAGGGTCGCCAACCCCGCGTCTATCAGAGGGAAGTTCAAGTTATCCATAGGAATATTCCCAACAACAATCAGCTGAAATCCCAGATACACCAAATCAATACGTGCGGCTTTGAAAAGCAGATAGTGTTGGGGGAAACGAGAAAGGAATCATGTTCACTAAAAGTGAGTTGACCACAGTCGACGGCCCCATGGAAATACCCTCATTCTCAAAGTCGGGGTGAACGACAAGCATAGCGTCAACAGAGTAATGGTCGACACCGGGCCTGGCCGTGACGTCATCTATTTCGATTTGTTTAAAACGGATCGGATTTGGAGAGGCTAAGTTGAAACCCTACTTCGGGGTGCTCGAGGGCTTTACCAACGACACAGTGCGGGTCAAAGGCACAGTCGACCTCAACATCACTTTGGGTGACTATGAACCATGTAGAACTGAGATAATCACATTCTTAGTCATCGATCTCCCCTCATACTACAACATGATCTTGGGGATTCCGGCTATGAAAAAATTTCAAATGGTGGCATCTGTTCCCCACCAAAGGGTCAAGTTCCACATAGGGGACAAAATTGGGGTCGCCACTAGCCGACCCGGATTTTTCCTCGATTATATGACCACGAACAGGGTCGAATCCAAGCGACCCAGAGTGGAGGGATTTAACATGGCTCCGGATCAGATCACCACGGTAAAAGAAGTCCCGGAGGGAGCAGTGGAAGTTGAAACATTGCAAATTCGAGACGAGCCTAATTTCACTGCCGAGGACAAGCTGGCTGAGGTCATCATAAACGACAAATATCCCGACCAGAGGATAAAAATAGGGTCGCAGACCACCGAGAAAGAAAGGGAAGGATTGATCGAGCTTCTAAAAGCAAACTTGAACGCCTTCGCCTGGGAGGTGACAGATATGAGAGGTATGGAGTCGGAGGTCTCCTTGCACTATCTAAGTGTCGATCCCAACTTCAGGCCGATCCAACAAAGAGCGCGCCAATTCTCTACAGAAAAGGAGGTCGCAATAAAAAGTGAGGTCGAAAAGCTTTTGACAGTAGGCATAATTAAGGAGCTTCAGTATCCCACCTGGTTAGCAAACGTGGTAATGGTGAAGAAGCATAACGGCAAGTGGCGGATGTGTGTCGATTTCACTGATTTGAACAAAGCCTGCCCCAAAGATCCTTACGCACTACCCCGAATTGACAAAATGGTAGACGGGATCGCTGGTTTCGAAACACTAAGCTTTCTGGACGCTTATTCTAGCTATCACCAAGTCAATATGGCAGACGAGGATAAAGAGCTGACCGCCTTCCGTGCCGCCGGCGGACTATATTACTACGAGATGATGCTGTTTGGTCTAAAGAACGCAAGTTCAACGTATCAAAGGATGGTGAACAGAGTCTTTAGCACGCAAATAGGCAAAAACATGGAGGCTTACATCGACGATATGGTCGTAAAATCAAGTCGCCAGGATCACCTGGTGGACCTCTGCGAAACCTTCGCAAAAGTAAAAAATCACTCGATGAAGCTAAACCCTGCGAAATGCACTTTTGGGGTCCAGGCAGGGAAATTCTTGGGCTTCATGGTAAGCCAAAGGGGGATCGAGGCGAACCCAGAGAAAATTGAAGCGCTAATAAACATGAGCGAGCCAACTAGCGTCAAGGAGGTACAAAGGCTGAATGGGAGGGTAATAGCCCTGGGAAGGTTTATATCAAAATCTGCCGAGAAGAGCCTTCCCTTCTTCAATATCCTAAAGGGAAATAAAACCTTTTTATGGACAGAAGAATGCTCGTAGGATTTCAAAGAGCTCAAGGCCTACCTCTCAAGCCCGCCGTTGCTAACCAATCCAGTGATCGGAGATGTATTGCTATTATATCTAGCTGCCTCGGATAGGGCCGTCGCCGCAGCACTTATCAAAGAAGAGGGTACCTCGCAAAAGCCTATTTATTATGTTTCTAAGGCTCTAAGCCCAGTAGAAAGTCGTTATTTTATCGAAAAGTTGGCCTACTGCGTTGTTATAGCCGCCCGAAAATTAAGGGCTTACTTTTCATCTCATTCAATTATAGTACTGTCAGACGCGCCGCTACGGCAGGTCCTCCACAAACCGGATTTGTCAGGTCGTTTGCTACGCTGGGCCATTGAGCTCACCGAATTCGACATTCGTTACGAACCATGAAAAGCTATCAAAGCTCAAGCCCTGCCCGATTTCATCGCAGAAACGAACTTCAACGAAGAAATCCTGGAGCAGACAAGCGCAGAGCTTAGCCCCGACAAGAATACCACAGCGGACGAGCCTCAGCGGCCAAGTCACTGTTGGCAACTCTATGTCGATGGCGCCGCCAACCTCAAAGGTTGCGGTGCGGGGATCATCTTACTAGAGCCTGGAACTTCGGAGGAAATTGAAAAGGCCCTAAGGTTTAACTTCACTGCATCGAACAACCAAGCCGAGTACGAGGCAGTCATAGCAGGACTTGAGCTCGCTAGGGCCATGAAAGTCAAAAATGTGCAGGTTTTCTGCGATTCCCAGTTGGTGGTCAATCAAGTGACCGGATCGTTCGGCTTCCACTGCGAAATTTTGCAAAAATATATTAATCTCGTCAAAAAGCTCGAAAACAGCTTCAAATACTGCAAATTCACCAACATCCCTCGAGAGGACAATCACAGAGCTGATTATTTATCCAAGCTAACCAGCGAGGACGAAATAAGAAATCCATCGATTATAGTAGAATATCCGTCAGGACCCGCTATCGACAGGATCGAGGTAATGGACTTGCGATCCACCAACCACTGTTGGATTGATATCATGAGGGCCTATATCGACTCTGGAAAGCTCCCCGAGGATCCGAACGAGGCAAAAGCCCTGGTCAGAAGAGCCGCCAGATACACTATCTTAAACGATGTTTTGTACCGGCGATCGTTCTCCAATCCTTTATTAAGGTGCGTACGACCTGAAGAAGTCGACGGAGTCCTCGCCGAGCTGCACGAAGGGATGTGTGGTGGCCACCCAGCTAGCCGCACTCTTGCTCAAAAGGTTTTATTGGCCGGGTACTATTGGCCGAAACTCGCGAGAGGACGCCAAGGCGTATGCTAAGGCATGCGACGTATGTCAAAAATTTGCGGATATTCCCAGGCTGCCGTCAGTCAAGCAAAGCATCATTGTCGCCTCTTGGCCATTCGATATGTGGGCCATTGACCTCATTGGGCCATTGAAAAAGGGCCGCTCCGGATACGAGTATGTGGTGGTCGCCGTGGACTATTTCACCAAGTGGATCGAGGCCAAAGCCTTGGTAAAAATCAACACCCAGGACATAACCTATTTTTTACTCGATCAAGTATGGACTAGATTCGGCGTCCCCAGAGTAATAGTCTCAGACCACGGACCCCAATTCAGAGAAGAGTTCGACACATTCTGCGGAGAGAACAACGTCAAGCATTGGCAATCGTCAGTATGCTATCCACAGGGAAATGGTCAGGCTGAGAATGCAAACAAACAAGTACTCAGCGTCCTGAAAAAGAGTTTGGGCGAAAAGGCGGGTAAATGGCCTGATCACCTCCCCGCAGCTTTATGGGCGCTCGAACGTCTCGAAAAACAACCACTTTGGAGAAACTTCTTTTGCTTTGACCTATGGATCCGAAGCTATGGCCCCGATAGAGATGGCCCTACCAAGTTTAAGGGTCGCCCATTTCAGCGAGGCCGATAACCCACTCACAAGGGAGCTCGATCTCGACTTGCTAGAGGAGCGGCGGATCGAATCATATGGCCGATTGCTCAATTGCAAACAGACCGCCAAGCGGCACCACAACAAACACATTCGTGATCATCACTTCGCCATCGGAGATTATGTTTTACGAAAGAGACAAGCCGGCGGCCACGAGGCCAAGAAAGGGAAGTTTGTCGGAAAGTTGGGAAGGCCCTAGTGAGGATCGCTCGAGTAGTCAAAAAGGGGACTTATGTGCTAAGTGATAACCAAGGTGGCGAGTACAACCGACCTTGGCACGCGAGATAATTTGAAAAAATATTACATGTAAAATGTGCATCGCTAAGTGCAAGCGAGAACATGCGGAGAATGAAATCAAAATAAAAGAACATCTTCATTCATGAAAGAGGGAGTACAATTGTTTCTATCAAACCTGCGGCCTACAACGCCCTTCGATTTCACCAAAAACAAGGGGGCCGCCAAAACAAAAAAAAAATGAGAACTAATTCAGGCAGTGAACTCACAACTGTCCAAGGAGTGCGTCGGCACCCTAGCTAAACTACATAGCCTGGCTATCAGCGAAGCAAATGGGATACGACGATCACGGTTCATCGAGACCGCAAAGTTAACTGCCTCGCGGTGGATCAGGATCCCCCAATCAATGTCAACATGGGGGTCACGGATAGCATGCAAAAGGAGAGCATCAACTTCACTAACAACCCCAGGGTCCATGGCCGGGGGGCGCGTGAGTTGATGAACTTTTTCCACTCACGGTTGCTGCGAGACAGATCGGACGAGGGTCCCAGTGCGCGAGGCCATTCAGAATCTAGGAAAAGCCCGCGGATTGCTCGGCGTAGTAAACCTGTTTGCTTGACTCATCGCCAAGATTCCAAGCGATCTCATAATGGGATGAGGGATCGATAGCAGGTATACGGAGGGCGCCATTGATAGCCTCCGGAGTAAAAGTGACCGTGACGCCACGGAGGGTAATATAGCAAGCAACACCTTCAGCTGCGACTTCAGATAAAATACAGTAAAACTCCCTCATCATTGTAAGATTGGAAACTGTTGGGGGTGGCGAGACAAAATCTGCCCACCCTGAAGTCGCACCCGTAGCAGAGAGCCATCACCCTCAACCTTGCTCTCATTTAAACCCCTCTCCCTAGTAGGTCTGACCACGTCAAAGTAACGCCAGAAGTGATCTTTGGCAATAGAAGAAACAGTGAGGAAGAAAGGGGATACATCACGTATGGGACGGGCTTTCCACACTCGCACTTTACCCTCTCCGGATGGAAAAGACATGGCTCTCACAACAAAAAATTATGTAAGAGAGGAATGAAAATGAGGTCAAGCTTGCCTTCTCCTTTTATAGCAGAGGTTAGCCAAAGGAACGGCCACGATCAACAAGATCCTACGGTCGGCCTTCATGCGGTTTATCCGAAGTTCAAAATTCAAAGGGCGCATTTAATGCATGTCAGATATCAGGGCAAGATTCTAGCCTATATTCACGCAACAGTTACTAGCCCAAGATCTTAGGCCATATTGACCACGCATGCGCTGCCAATAAACTGTCAAATGGGTTCAGATCCCTGGATTCCCGGCGACACGGCAGTCGAGAAAGGTCAGTTCAGTCCAATCGATTCGGTTCTCAAGTTTTAGGCGAACACAAACCTCGCCTCAAACTTAGGGGGCCGCAATCAGAAAATTTCAAACAAGCAAATTAAGCAAATTGCGGTACGTCTCCAGGGACCTTGTTATTTGCCACAAGTCCACAGCGACCAAATAATTATGCAAAATTGTTTCGCCTGAGCCCCTTCTGGCCTCACCCAAAACAAGGGGGGATAGGGAAATTTTAACGAGGTGCAATATGGGTCGCTGTCATCCTTGTTCCAATTAAACGGAAATATTTGATCAACTCAGCTCGTCCGCTTTAGTTATTTTAGCGAGCTCAACAAACCTCGCCAAAATAAAGGGGGCCGCATGTGAAATAGATTGAAAGAAACAAGTGAGACCATAAATTAAGAGGCCAAAAGCGGCCCGAACCAAATTCAACAAGCCGAACACGGCCACAATATCAGTGCGGAAAGTAAAATACTAAATTATTACAATCAAATTGAGGACGCCAAATAGTTCAAAAGAGAAGCGGAAGCAAAGTTATTACAAGATCGGGAAAGTGAAATGTTTCAAAACAAAAACAAAATCATTCAAACGAGCCGGGCGGAGTGTCAATATACACATCGCCGGGTTGATCATTCGCGGCGGGGAGGATTTCGCAAGATGGCAAAGTTGAAAGGATTCACCGGAGGAGGATCCCATATTGGGTCGCCGCGCTTAACCTGGTTAGTCTGGATGGCTACAATGTGGTCCGCCGCATAAGGAATATCGGGGTGAAGGGCCAATAGCTCGGAAGTTCGCTGAGACAGGTCAATCCACTGAAGCATTTCCTCAAAGGTAATGCTCTCCCTACCATGGTAGGCCTAAAGGCAGCGGGCGAGATGGTTGAAGCCTTGATCGAAGCTTGCCTCTTGATAAGCAAAGAACTCGTCAGAAAGCTTGTAGGCGTCCACAGCCGCTGGACCCACCTCCTTGGTAGCCTTATTGCAGCGAGCTGTTCCTTCAGACTCGCGATCTCCTTACGCGCGGCCACTAACCCTTCGGCAGATTTACATGCTTCTTCCTTCAGAGCCAACACTTTCTTCTGCAACTCTACATCCAGTTTAGCGCTCTCTGCCATGGCTTTTTTCATGCGCTCAACCTCAGTCAACGCCACCAAGATTTTGTTTTCAGAGGTGACCCTGGCTTTCTCTGAGGCCCCAAGAGCCGCCGTTACTTTCTTCAGTTCAGCCTTGCGCTTCTCGGCGGCCTCAATCGCCTTGTTTATGCGAGTCCCAAGTCGAAAGAGAGACAAGAGTTATAAGCTCGCTAGAAACACAACGTACGAAAGAAATGAAAAAACACAAGACAAATAAAAACTCACCATTGAGGCAGCAATTCCAAATTGGCCTGACAAATCTTTCAGCTCGGCGACCTCATCGCGCGGGGGGCGTCATCTTGAACCACGACGCGAGCAGTGATTCCCCTCCCGATCTCCATTTGAACCCCGGGCGGCGATTCCCATGCAAGGCGACCTAAGGGAATGACATCAGCGATAGCCTCCCTAATTTGGCTCGCCTTATTCATATCGAGGCCTTGGATGAAATTGGCATCCAACCACACAGGCTCCTTCCCCTTGTAACCACGGGGAAATGCTGTTAAGGCCATATTTATATGATTATTAAGGGTTTATTTCATTATTATTTTCCCCACATTTGCGTAATTTACATGAGAATTAAGGGTTTAAGTGTAATTATTAGGTAAATGTCATTTTAATATGGTTATTTGCAAAATTGGTTATTTTAAGTGTTTAATTGATTTAATTATGATTATTTGGATTTCATTACATTTTGCAATGTTCATTTATCTTTTAGGAGACTTAATTTCGAGATGATCAATCAAAGATATGGGAAAATAAAAGAGATAAGGAAAGAAATCAATCAAGATAAAGATGGAAATATCAAGGAATCCGTTCTGCATCAATCCAGACGAGCGTCCATGCAGCGTCCAATATGGACGGGCGTCTTGTAATTCGGACGAGCGTCTAGAGAAGAAAAGTTGAAAGAGAGTTTGGACGGAATCGGACGAGCGTCTTGATAGCGTCCAAGGCATCTTGAACGGGCGTCCATATAAGCGAACGAGCGTCCGCCGCCGACCTAAGGCTAACCGACTTAGAGCTCTATAAATACAAGAAGCGGCCCCAACCCTAAGAACATACTTTTTTTTACGCAACATTGAGATCGCAAATTCACCAAAAGCTGCGGCCGAGAACCCTAATTTCACGAGAGATGCAAATCTCCCAACCAACAATCATATTCAACATGATTGTTGGCTAGAAACCTTGCAGTGAGTCGACGGAGGAAGCCTATCAACAACAAAACCAACTAGAGAGTTCGATGCTTATGTGTAGTGAGTTTATTTCATAGTTTTTCATTACTTTGGATCTGTTTTGTATTGTTTAAGTTTTATTGAATTAAGATTTGATGAAACGATCTATGTTTAATTTATGCTTGAATAAATTTATGAAAGTCTCGTTTATTTAAGTTCTCTTTTATTCAAAGTAATGCATCTAATTGTGTTGTAAGAGATTATGCATGATTAGTTGAGTAAGAGTTTGGAAACAATCTCGTGATTTCGTTTTGATTGCATGTTTAGTTTATTTGAAAAGATAAACGAAACCCTAGAATTTGGTTGAAGAAATTTAATTGAATTCGTGAATAAATCACTACTAAAAACTATGTCTTTTTAATCACCGTCTAGTTGGATTGTTGGTTGATGGGTGGATTCGTTGCCTTGCTGTGTTTTTCCTTTAATTGTTTATTAATCGAATCGTTTAGATTAAGTTTAGTTTAAGTTTTAGTTATATAAACCCTAGTTTCTTGCCGTTTTCCTGCACTTTTCTGTTTCAGTTCATAATCAGACGCCCGTCCATTAGATTTAGTTTTCAGACGCTCGTTCACTTTAGTGAACGCTCGTCCGTCTTTCTGTTTTCTTATTTTTCAGCTTGTTTTTATTTCCTGTTTTAGTTTCATTTCTTAGGTTTAGGTTTTAGTTAGTTTCAGCTTTAGTTTAGATAGATAATTGTGACATAATTGATATAGATTTATATTTGAATCCGATAAACATTCCACTCCCTTAGGACGACCCGTAAACACCCTATACTACGATCCTTATACTTGGGGTGTTTCGGTTATAAATTGTAAAACTCGTTTTTACCGAACAAGTTTTTGGCGCCGTTGCCGGGGAGTCGGTAACGGTTGTCGGATTCTTCATAGGACAGTTTTCTGTGTCAAAAGGGATTGTTTTTTAGCACGCAGTAGTATTTTGGCCGTAACTTTCGGCTCGAGTGTCCGTTTGGAACGCAGGACCCCAATTCGGAAAGCTCGTTTCGACGCCGACGACGTGCGTTTTCGAGGTCAAAAATATAAATCCACTGTTTTCCCCTCCATTTTGGCCCTAGAAGATTTCAACACGTTTTTTTTCCCGTCTTAGTGTTTTTCTAGTTTTTTAGGTTTTCGTAGCCGAACGAGCGTTCGATAACTTGAACGCCCGTCCACCTCAATTTCGTCTTTCCGAACGAACGTTCATTCATCCGAACGAGCGTTCGCTTCGAACGAACGTCCACTAACACCGGACGCCTTGATTCGGTCGTTCAATCATCACTTCTTTCCTTTCTTCTCTTTTCTTCTCTTTTCTTCTCTCCCTCTAAACCATCTAATCTTTTCTAAACTGTTCTAATCAACCCCAAAGGGTTGATTTCTTCCTTTTTCTTTCTTCGGTTTATGCAAACGAGAAGTAAGAAGGGACTTCGATCTTTGATCCCGAGCCCGAACGATCTATCCTTAGAAGAAGGCTTCTCCCCGATTTGGACAAAATGGCGGATCAAGATCCACCAATTCCAAATCCCGATCCCCAAGCTCGTTAAATTTACTCCTTCAACAAATGCAAGCTGCGGCAACGACGAGAATCCAAGCAAGCCGGCATAAATCAACAACTTCAACAATTCCGCCAAAACCAAGCTTAATCGTTGAACCGGGACCCCTACACTCCATATCTAAATCAAGATTTTCTCGAGGGACATAGACCTATTCGTCCACCTGATATGGGGGGAGTAAATTTCGACCTTAAAAATGGAGTAGTTGCACTAGTTCAAAATAGCTCTTTCCATGGCATCGCTCGAAGACCCGCACGACTTCTTGTCCACGTTCGTACAAATCCGTGAAGCGTGCCATTATCCCGGTGTTGATTCCGAGATCGTAAAGTTAAAGCTATTTCCTTTTGCTTTGAAAGGTGAAGCAAGTCGGTGGTTTAAATCGTTGGCACATCATTCCCTCCATACATGGAATGATGTCAAAAGAGCCTTCGCTCTTAAGTGGGTTTCACCAGGCAAGATTATGGAGATGAAACGGGAAATAGCTACGTTTGAGCAGATGGAGGATGAGACTGTTGGCAAGGCTTGGGAGAGATTAAATCTGTTGATGAGGAAATGCCCCAATCACGGATATGACGGACATGAGTTGTTGGAAGCTTTTACGAGGTGTCTCTCAACCTAATAGAGACTATCTTGACTCCACGACTCATGGATCCTTCTTAGGGGAGGTGATGAGGACCGCTTACGAGTAGCCGAGACAATTGCCAAGAACAACATGTGGTCGACTCCTAAGAAGACCAATATTGTTAAGAAAGAAGGTACGCAAGCAATCCCGATACACGGTACACCGTTGGTTGCTCGATGGAATCGATAAGCAAGCAACCGGCCAATCTTCGATGTAGCCTTCGAGGTGAATTATATTGGAACACAGGCGGGGACCGAGATGACGGAGGAGGTAAACTTAATGGATAATCAAAACCAACCCTTCCGAAACTTCAACCGAGAACCGAACTATTCGGGATTTCAAAGGCAAAACTTCAATCAAGCCAAGTTACCACACCGGCCCTTCAAATTCGAATTCTTTCAACTCGAACTATCAAAGGCCGATTCGAACTCCCAAAGGCCTCAAGGTGGCCGGAATCAAACTCGAACAATAATCATACCACCTCATGTGTCCCTCAACACAAATTCGATGAGCCGGGTAGACATGGTGAAGACTCGTCTACTAGTGTTAAAGCAATTGAGAGACAAGTTGGTCAAATGGCGGACCGGCAAGCAAGCGGACCTCACGGTAAACTTCCGAGTTATACCGAGAGAAATCCGAAAGCTGATGTGAATGTTTGCACTGCCGTTACACCTCAGTGGGAGTATGGGCAAGAAGAGGAGTTGAATGAAGTAACGTTGAGAAGTGGTAAGAAGGCTGGACCCGGCAAGGTGTCGGGAAACGAGTAGCCCCTCCTGACGCCATGAGTTCAGGAGGGGGAAATCAGAAACCACATGCTGAAGAAAGCAACGATGAGGAGCTTAGTGACAATTCTTCGGAGGACGAAAATAATTCTGATGATGAGGAAAGGAAGGAGAGTCAGGAGGCTGTACCCCTGACTAAGAAAAAGGAAGAAAAGTTTGTGAGATGGAAGGATAAGGAGGATGAGGCGATAAAGAATCAGGCCACGAAGAATGATAAAGCCCTTCCTTATCCCCCAAAAAGGAAAGAGAAAGCCCTCACTAATGACAAGCAGTATGCTGGAGTGAGGAGGATGCTTAGAGACACTCAAGTTAGTATGCCCTTAGCCGAGGTATTAACTGAGATGCCTAAATGCTCTAAGTATCTTAAAGAATTCTGTGGGAGTAAGAGAAAGCTTCAGGGGATGGCTGAAGAAGTGCTTCGCGAGGATTGCGCGATGGTTTCACGTAAAATTCTTCGTTAAGCGAGGTGACCCTGGCAGACCTTCAATCTCCTGTGAGATCGAAGGTCATTTATTCGAAAACGTCTTATGCGACTCAGGGGCCTCTATTAATGTGATGCCATTAAACGTATGCAAAAAGCTCGGGTTAGATAAAAGGATGCGGGAACGCCCGATTTCTCTTCGATGGTAGATAAATCTAGCCGGATGCGGTGGTTGTGTAGCTAATGTTCTCCTTCAAGTTGAACATTTAGTCTTCCCTACCGACCGGGTTATTCTAGACTATCCACCCGATAAGGAGATGCCTCTAATTCTAGGCCGAACCTTTTTAGACACTTCTAACGCTCTCATCGACTTCGCAAGGACAGATTACTCTTAGAGTCGGTGACACATCCGTCACCTTCACACGAGGGACACATCCCGAAAGAGCCGTAATTGATGAAATATCGTTTGTCGAAGCTATCTATGAGGACGAAAAAGATGCCTACTTTGAAGAAGCAGAGGAGTTGACGAGAGATAGGTGTTTTTGAAGTCATGGACATTGAGGATCCGGTGATCGCGGACCATCTTCTAATTCATTTCAAGCCGTAGGCATTGACGAGTCATCTTCACTCGCTCACACCGGGCTCCGTTATTGAGTTAGAAGCATGGAGATGCCCAAAGCAACAAACGATGATTTCAAAGAGCCGAGTCGGGAAGACTTCATCCCCGGTGAAGAAGAAGCTCGATGGGTAGTTGGGACGAGGTAGAGTTTTGGAGAGAAGCTACTCATTGGGAAGTAGATGATTGGGAAGAGCCGGCGAGAAGAGCTTAAAGATGAAGAGTTAAGAAAAATGATCGATCACAAGAAAAAGGAAGCAAGTGTTGACCGGAGGATTCCGATGGATGATTTGATCCAGTACCTTTCTGGGGTTGAGCCTCGGGAAGATGAGGTGTTCTACTGTCAACCACTTCAAGCTCATAAGGAGAAAGGTGGCCCGTTAAAGTCTAGTATTGAGCAACCACCTACTGATTTAGAGCTTAAACCGCTTCCAAAACACCTTAAGTATATCTTTCTTAAGGATGGAGATAAATTGCCGTTGATCATTTCTTCGAAACTCGACCAAGAGCAAGAAGCACAACCGATAGAAGTGCTTAAGAAAAACATCCTCGCGTTCGGTTGGCAAGTGGGTGATATCCGAGGGATCGGCCCGGACATATGCATGCATAAAATCCGAACGGAGGAAGGAGCTAAAAAGGTAAGACAACCTCGGCGAAGGCGAATCCGCATATGCAAGAGGTTGTCAAGAAGGAGGTTATAAAGTGGCTTGACATGGGGATCATCTACGCAATCGCCGATAGCGAGTGGGTCGCCCTACTCAAGTTGTGCCAAAGAAGGGCGGTATTACGGTTGAAAAGAATGAAAAAGGGGAGGAAGTTGCCCTACGTCTCGTGACTGGCTACAGAGTCTGTATCGACTATCGTAGACTGAATGAAGTCACTGCAAAAGATCACTTCCCCTTACCCTTCATTGACCAACTAATTGAAAGACTGAGTGGTCACAAGTATTATTGTTTTCTTGATGGCTATTCTGGCTACTTCCAGATAGCCATCGACCCCAATGACCAAGAGAAGACCACGTTTACGTGTCCATCTGGTACTTTTGCTTTTCGCGAGAATGCCATTCGGCCTATGCAACGCACCCGCGACGTTTCAACGGTGCATGTTAGCCATTTTTGATGGACTTGTGGAGCGGTGCATGGAGGTCTTCATGGATGACTTCTCGCCTCTACGGCGATAGCTTTGATGAAATCTTAAAGAATCTAGATATGGTACTCCGGCGGTGTGTTGAGAAAAATATGGTGCTTAACCGGGAAAAATGCCATTTTCTAGTAGACGAAGGAATCGTTTTGGGACATAAGGTGTCCAATGCGGTATTCAAGTTGATAAGGCTAAGGTCGAAGCCATCGAAAGGATGACGTACCCTAAGACGAGTGAAAGAGGTACGAGGTTTTCTAGGACACGTTGGCTTCTACGGGCGGTTTATTCGAGACTTTTCTACCATCGCCAAGCCTTTATCAAATCTTTTGAAAGATGATGTAGATTTCTTGTTCGATGCGAAGTGCAAAGAAGCTTTCAACCGTCCGAAAGACAAGCTTATCGGTGCCCCTATTTTAGTTGCACCCGACCTGGACCAAGCCTTTCGAGTTGATGTGCGATGCCTCTAATTACGCCGTAGGCGCAGGTTTTAGGTCAAAGAGTTGATAAAAGGTTCGGGCCCATTTATTATGCGAGCCGCACCTTGAACCCGGCTCAATGCAATTATACCACAACCGAGAAGGAATTCTTAGCCGTTGTTTTTGCCATTGACAAGTTTAGAAGTTATCTTCTAGGATCTCAAGTGATTGTATGGACAGATCATGCGCCTTTACGCTACCTTATGGATAAAGCAGATGCCAAACCAAGGTTACTTAGATGGATTTTAATTCTACAAGAGTTTGACCTTGTGATTAAAGATAAGAAAGGTAGTGAGAATATTGTGGCTGATCATTTATCTCGCCTAGTAAATGAGGGTGCGAGAGAATCACAATGATATAGGCATTGATTTTCCGACCGAGCAATTGATGAAGCTCGAAACGGTTAGGCCGTGGTATGCTGACTACGTCAACTATTTAGCGAGTGGTCATTTAGAGGATATGACGTATCAGGAGAAGAAAAAGTTCTTTTCGATCTTAAATATCTCGTATGGGAAGATCCTTATTTGTTCGAGTCCGTAAAGATGGGTTGCTTCGAAGGTGTGTTCCCGAGCATGATCGGTGGGATATCCTAGAACAATGCCATAGCGGTCCTACCGGAGGTCACTATGGAACACCAAAGACGGTTGCAAAGATCCTTCAATTTGGATTCTACCGGCCGACTCGTTTAAAGATGCGAAGCCTTTTGTAAAGGTTGTGATAGGTGCGTAGAACTCGGACGACGAGTAGTAGGATGGAAATGCCACTTAAGCCCATTCTTGAATGTGAAGTTTTCGACGTATGGGGCATAGATTTTATGGGACCCTTTCCATCCTTATGTGGTAATAAGTATATCCTCATCTCGTGTGGATTATGTTTCAAAGTGGGTCGAGGCCATAGCTACTCAAACTAATGATCATAAAGTCGTGAAGAAATTCTTGCAAAAGAATATCTTTACTAGATTTGGTCGTCCGAGAGCACTCATTAGTGATGAAGGTACTCACTTTTGCAATGCGCCGCTTGACAAGATCCTTGAGAAGTATGGTGTCAAACATAAGATTGGTACACCATATCATCCTCAAACTAGTGGCCAAGTCGAGGTAAGCAACCGGAGCCTCAAAAGAATTTTAGAGAAGACCGTGAACAATAATAGATCTAATTGGAGTCTTAAGCCTGGATGACGCATTGTGGGCTTATCGTACCGCATTTAAGACCCCGATGGGCACGTCACCCTTCCAAATGGTTTATGGCAAAGCTTGTCATTTACCTGTCGAACTTGAACACGAGCTTTTCGGGCAATTAAATTCTTAAATTTCGATAGCCAACTCGTGGGGAGAAACGGTTGTTACAATTGAACGAGCTCGACGAATTCGACTCCGTGCGTACGAGAATGCTAAGCTTAGCAAGGAAAGAACGAAGATGCTCCATGACGCTAAGATCAAGGACCGAGAATTCAAAGTTGGTGACATGGCTTTACTCTATAATACTAGACTTCACCCGTTTCCGGGTAAACTCAAGTCTAGATGGTCCGGTCCATTTGAGATTCTCGAGGTTAATCCAAGTGGAGTAATTACTTTGAACGGGTATGGTAATCAAGCTTTCAAAGTGAATGGTCATAGACTTAAGAAATATTTTGGGCAACCAAAGGAAAAGCCCGAGATTCTTTATTTCCAAAGAAGAGATGAGAGTACTGAGATGTCCCGATTTGTGAAGAGATTCCATCTTATTTCTTTGAGTCGATGATGATGACGTTCCTATATCCACCCGTAAGGTACCTTCGTTGAGACTTCGATCATACCACTATGTCTATGCCTATCGTGCGCAAGAACAAGAAGAAGAGAGTCGTGTAGTTTGGAGAGAAAAGTTTAATGATCTTATAGCACACTTGACTTGTTGTTGTGGTGAAAATCATTTCCGCCCTAGTACTTCTGATTCCGATACTGAGGTGGCGGCTGTTAAACCAAAGTGGCCCGATCCGGGTTGATCTTTTGGAATCCGTGTCAAGCTATTGACATTAAAAGAGCACTCCAGTGAGGCACCTAGTTTTCTTTGTTCGTTTCCTTTTCTTAGGTTGTTTTGTTTTATTGTTTTAGAAATAATACTTTAGTTGATTTTGTGTTGATGGTTATTCCTCTTACGTTCATTGTAAGTGTTTTGTGTTATGTGTTGCTTATATACCCCGTGTACCCCGAGATTATATGGTATGTCGAGTGTTGCAGATACTTTTGAGCAGGTTCACAAGATTTTATGTCCAGTGTTGTCTATTCGAGTTGTTGCGGTATACTCATGCTCCGGCCTGACCTCTGCCAACTTTCATCCGACAACCACTGTTGAAACCAGCTAAGTTTTCTTTTCTTTTATATTTGCACATTCTGAGGACATAATGTGATTTAAGTGTGGGGGGGTGTTTGGGTATGTTTTTATGCTATATCCTTTGAAATATGAGTGAATGTTAAATTTCTGCGAAATTTAAAATTTTTTGTGAGTCTCGAGCATATAATTGGAACTAGATGCTTGCTAGTTGTAGTTTTCTAACGATGATAGTATGTGACTTAGTGAGATAATTATAGCATGTTTTACTTTTATGGAGATAGTTTCGTTTTTCACTCACGGAAGCCTTTGATTTTGAAGCATGACTTTTGAACTATATCCTTTCATTGTTTTAGTGATTTATCTTAGGAAGGTCAGTATAGTAACACCTAAGTTAGACCGTGTACTGTGAATATCATAAAGTTTGAATGTGATAAGTGAGATGTAACTTATGGCTTTGAAAAGTGAATGAATAAAGTGAGTGAGCAATTATTAATAAATACGTTTGTCGGAAGCTGGTTTATGATTGGAGTGAGGTAGGGCATTATCTCGAAATGTCCTATACCACTATGATGACCAAAAGCTCACGACAGTCAGGAGAAGCTACCTTATGATTTGAGTAAGGTAGGGTGTTATCACGAAACATCCTATTCTACTATGATGGGTAAGAGCTCATTCTGATATGCGTTAAATTTGAAAATTTTGGAAATGATGAGTAAAAATAAAGTGAAGTCTTTGTTATCATGGATCTTATACCCAGTAGTACAGCATGATATGCTGTAGGGATTATCCTACTGAGTGCGTGGGAAGGCTTTGAGTGGAGCTATTACTGTTTGTACCTAGGATAGTCATTGGAATTTTTGAGAGGATATTTCTTTGAAAGGCTTGTTAGATTGAGAATGGCTTGTCACACTTGCACCGAATCTATCTCTCGTGTTGGTATCATTTGCTATAGTTGTTGTATCTTTGGTTACGTGAGTTAGAGATCTATGTGGATTATTTATAAAGTTGAGCTATAGTTTTGATTGTTTTGTCCGAGGACGTACAAAAAGTTAAGTGTGGGGGAGTTGTTAAGGCCATATTTATATGATTATTAAGGGTTTATTTCATTATTATTTTCCCCACATTTGCGTAATTTACATGAGAATTAAGGGTTTAAGTGTAATTATTAGGTAAATGTCATTTTAATATGGTTATTTGCAAAATTGGTTATTTTAAGTGTTTAATTGATTTAATTATGATTATTTGGATTTCATTACATTTTGCAATGTTCATTTATCTTTTAGGAGACTTAATTTCGAGATGATCAATCAAAGATATGGGAAAATAAAAGAGATAAGGAAAGAAATCAATCAAGATAAAGATGGAAATATCAAGGAATCCGTTCGCATCAATCCGACGAGCGTCCATGCGGCGTCCAATATGGACGGGCGTCTTGTAATTCGGACGAGCGTCTAGAGAAGAAAAGTTGAACAGAGAGTTTGGACGGAATCGGACGAGCGTCTTGATAGCGTCTAAGGCATCTTGAACGGGCGTCCATATAAGCGAACGAGCGTCCGCCGCCGACCTAAGGCTAACCGACTTAGAGCTCTATAAATACAAAAAGGCAGCCCCAACCCTAAGAACATACTTTTTTTTACGCAACATTGAGATCGCAAATTCACCAAAAGCTGCGGCCAGAGAACCCTAATTTCACAGAGATGCAAATCTCCCAACCAACAATCATATTCAACATGATTGTTGGCTAGAAACCTTGCAGTGAGTCGACGGAGGAAGCCTATCAACAACAAAACCAACTAGAGAGTTCGATGCTTATGTGTAGTGAGTTTATTTCATAGTTTTTCATTACTTTGGATCTGTTTTGTATTGTTTAAGTTTTATTGAATTAAGATTTGATGAAACGATCTATGTTTAATTTATGCTTGAATAAATTTATGAAAGTCTGTTTATTTAAGTTCTCTTTTATTCAAAGTAATGCATCTAATTGTGTTGTAAGAGATTATGCATGATTAGTTGAGTAAGAGTTTGGAAACAATCTCGTGATTTCGTTTTGATTGCATGTTTAGTTTATTTGAAAAGATAAACGAAACCCTAGAATTTGGTTGAAGAAATTTAATTGAATTCGTGAATAAATCACTACTAAAAACTATGTCTTTTTAATCACCGTCTAGTTGGATTGTTGGTTGATGGGTGGATTCGTTGCCTTGCTTTGTGTTTTTCCTTTAATTGTTTATTAATCGAATCGTTTAGATTAAGTTTAGTTTAAGTTTTAGTTATATAAACCCTAGTTTCTTGCCGTTTTCCCCGCACTTTTCTCGTTTCGGTTCATAATCGACGCCCGTCCATTAGATTTAGTTTTCGGACGCTCGTTCACTTTAGTGAACGCTCGTCCGTCTTTTTCGTTTTCTTATTTTTCGGCTTGTTTTTATTTCTGTTTTAGTTTCATTTCTTAGGTTTAGGTTTTAGTTAGTTTCGGCTTTAGTTTAGATAGATAATTGTGACATAATTGATATAGATTTATATTTGAATCCGATAAACATTCCACTCCCTTAGGACGACCCGTAAACACCCTATACTACGATCCTTATACTTGGGGTGTTTCGGTTATAAATTGTAAAACTCGTTTTTACCGAACAAATGCCCCGGTCAGCAGCGGCTCCACCCCCTCGGGGACCTCTTCAACAACAACCTCAGCCCGCTCAGAGCCTTTATCAGCAGCTCGCTTCTCCGTGCGATAAGATCCTTTGCCAGCACCACCTGCAGTTTTGGTTTTCTCGGTCCTGGATCGCTTCTGGCCTTGGGTCTCTTTTGCGGGTTCATCAGCTTGCGATCTTTTTGGGGAACAACCTGGCTTGAGCTCGCAGATTGGGGCACCGCCGCAGCCTTGGTAGGATCGTACGTCTCATCGACAACAAAGGCATCCACAGTGCGGGGAACCTTCCCCAGAACTTGCTTCAAGGTCGCCTGCCGGGCCTTAGCTTGCTCATCCGCGAGCCTTTGCTTTTGAGCTCTGCGTCGGTGGCGTCCATACCTGCAAAAAGGGTTCGTTAAAAACGGATCCAAAAGAAAGAATAAAACAACAACTTATGAAATGAGCAAATAAAAAGCGAGGAAATTTACAAGGCGGTCTTTCACTTGGGTAGCCTCCACAAACAGGACACTCAGAAGGAAAACATTTGCCTAGCCTCCACAAACAGGACACTTGGGTGGATTTTCCCATACGTTTTTCGGCCCTAGGAAATGGCCAGCCGACCTTGGACTCTACCTTGAGGATCCGCTCCTGCCATCTATGAATCTTATTTGGCGGCAGAAATAGTAAGCGAGGCGTCTTGGTCCTCGCCGATATTTGCCCGGCGGCAGC
Organism: Gentiana straminea; assembly: GCA_036785695.1. NCBI lineage: Eukaryota > Viridiplantae > Streptophyta > Magnoliopsida > Gentianales > Gentianaceae > Gentiana > Gentiana straminea. Next base: position 1,952,533 of record JAVUPR010000437.1, read on the forward strand.
CCGTGCCGCGTAAGAATAAGTGAAATTGTCCCACAAAGTGAGTGTGTGATGACGTAGATCAAGTGATAATAAAATACTTGCCCACCATAAACCAATACTAGCAAGAGGACTAGGTCCATCGTAGTATAGCTATAGCGAATCAAGGTCGATCCCACAGGGAACCAATTGTGGGTCCTTTATATACAAACAATTAATCATTCATGTCAAGGACACAAAAGCGGTCTACGACCAACAAAAGACAAGAAAAGTAAAGGACACGACTCGACACAACACATAAACAACGTAATTAACCCCCCAATTATCATGTTATCGTTTGGAATTAGAGATTCTATATAATTAAGCTAGACTCGACAACTATTAATCCAATTCGTATTCTTTTATATTGGCTACGGGAGTCATCCCCTAAACTAGATCTAGCTCCGGGTAGGCCATCCATATCACTATGCTACATCACATGACTTCGCTTTTTCGGCCTCCATCTCATATGACTTGCACGCTTACAAAACTAGGGATGCCGATATTAACCATATTCTTCACCTAGGCAACATTCCTTTGTTCAGGAGTACTTCCTAAGCGATCGCATCAGTCTCTGTCCCATTAACAATCACCTGGACGGTCTCATGTTAATCTACGATGTACGTATAACTAGGTGCTAGCAATTCCCGAATACAAAACAGATCTAGATCTCGCTGAAAGTCCCGGAAGATCAATTCATGAGCCGACCTAGGAGCCCTATATTGGTATTTCCTAATAATACGCTAATTAAAACAGACGAGCAACGTAGCCGTAGCCATACCTACTAAGATAAGAAATTCTAGGTGGACAATCACACCATAAAGACGTGGCTAGATTGACGCGGCGAAAACCTAAATCTTAGTGTTTCTACATACGTAACGGATAAAATAGAGACTCATAAAGCACTTATATAGATCTACTAAAAACACGATTGTCGATCAAACCAAAGTCATCTATAGGTCACCGGATGACAGATCTGGGCGTGTGGATCCTTATAGACAAGGAATCACCACTGCCTCATATCGTATCCTTAGATCTACATCGTTCGGTGAAGAACGAACAACCTCAAACAATAAACAATAATTGGGGACTTAATTACAAAGAACTAAGAACAAATAAATACAAGAACTTACATTATTGCAGAACTTGCATAAAAACTGCTCTAAAGAAAAACTGAGGATTTTATTATAAACTGAAAAGTGTATATGGTCGTGAAGAGTGTATATGGCGTGTATAACATGCCTTTATTTATAGGGGTTCAAGCTAATTAAGAGATATACTTCAAAATGTCAAAACAAATAAGAGATAACTCCCGGCCGATCTCAAAATAAAAAACAAGATGCGCCCCCTTTCATGCGTCCCCATTGGCGCCGACTTTTGGATTGCCTTACTCCTCTTTTCGTGCTTATCCGATCTTTATCTTGAATTTCCTTTGATTTATCTTGAGATTTAATTCTTCCATTTGTATTTATCCTCCAAAATTATCTCAATCTATCAAATAGATATTTATCCCAAAGTAAATATTAAAATAATAAAAACGGATAAATACCAAAATATAAATAAAAACAGATAAATACCAAATTATATAATAAAAAATGGAATACCAAATTATTTAATATAAATCACATAACATTAAATAATACATATAAACATGCGGTTTATCACAAAATATATATTATTAGTCTCGATTTAAGGTCAACGTTGATGGCTTTTACGGGTATAATTTGACTGTCATCAGTGTGGGTTCTATCTTCATTGCCCGACACATCACGATGAAGGCCATGATTTGAATAACGGCCCCAACAGCAAAATCAGAGGGCAAAGCTCCCATAAGCTCGCAAATCTTAACAAAGAAAGGGTCGAACGGAGGCCTGAGCCCCGCATAAAAGTGATCGAAGTGCAGGATTAGGGTATCATCCTGGCGGCGAGCGCAGACGAAATCCTCGCGGTCTCCGGGCTTAAGCTTATCCTCACCCTTCGAGTAATCAAGCAAAGAAAACCTGTACACATCGGTGTCAATTTTGAACCGGCGGCGAATAAACCTGTTAAGGTCGTCACTATTCGCAAAGCTTTACCCACTTCTTTTCCAGCGCCTTCTCGTATGCAGTCAGGATAGCAAACTCCCTTAGGGCCTCGGGATTATTGGGTGTAGGTTTCTTTGCTTTAGCAGCGGCCTCTCCCACCGTTATTTTCGGATCCCTTTTCCTCTTCGGTTTTTATGGGAGCTCCCAAACTATCTTGCGAGGCAAGAGGGCATTCTCATCCTCGCTCGACCCCATCAGCTCATGAAGAGCAGCGTCCTCAATATACGCCTCGTCATGATCAGCGGCGCCACTAGGACTGGGATCGGCAGCATGCTCTTCGACATCAGACATCCCTCTTTCACCAGCCTCGCTAGTGCTCGCCCCTTGGGCTCGTGCCATTTCTTTGCGACTCTTCTTATGTCACGGGACGGGGTCAGGAAACATAGAATCTAAGTCGAAGGGATCGTCGCCTGCTTGAGCTGCGGCCTCCCCGCCGGTTATCTCTTCAAACGAGTCGTCCCTAGCGGACACGTTAGGACTAGAGGGGTTGTCATCCTCTTCCTCCCGTGCGTAATCGAAAGCCTCCCGACCTTCGTCAAAATCGCCTCTCAAAGAGTTTTCGCCGTCGGACATCCCGCAAAAACAAGAGGAAAAGGTGGAGCTTTCGGACACCGGGATAATAAGAATTAAGCCGGGAAGGTAATCGTACCCATCTCGACGCCTTCCCCTCCGTTTTTACAGGAGACATGGAAAGCAAATTATCAATGAAAAGGAAACACACATATGAATATAGGTCAACCCAGGGAAAGACAATTTTTCTGGGCTGACCCTCCTCTCATCGATATTCCCGAAAAACCACCCCACCACAAGAACACCAACCCAAGAAGCCTCGACTTTTTCCTCAAAAACATCTTACATATTGATACATTCCCATACAATGGATCAAAGCCACTAAAAAGCATGAAATCCAAAGCAAGAAGAAACAAGGAAAGAGGGGTAAGAGAGGAAGAATTTTTGTTTTAGGAGGAAGTTGGAACAAACTGCCATGAAAACGCGTCGGAATATTTAAACCCTTGCTGAAAACCTCAAACTCGCTCCAGCCACCACCAAGTCCTCCGCAAACCTTCGCCCGAAAACCCTTGCTAATCCTCAGAAAGGGAGGAGAGAATACTAGAGGAAAAAGTGTGGGAAGAGAAAAGAGTAAAAGTGAGGAGGTGTGAGGGGTGCCAACCTTATTGTTGGTCCCAGAGAAGGGTGAAACTATAGTCAGATGGGGGGGGTGAATGACTATAGTGGAGTTTCAAAAACTTTTCTCTTATCTAAAAGCTTTTGGGCGGCGGATAAGTCCCTTCTTACTACTTTGTTTTAAATCGTGTAGTAGACGTCACGATATAAGTTATGATGTAGGCTAAATAAATAAATGCCGTAAAGTAAATTGCGAAATTAAATTGACACAAGGCTTATAGTGGTTCGGGGTGGTGTAATCCCTTAATCCACTCTTCTCCCGTGATGATTGGAGGAATTCACTATTGTTTTCACGGATACAATAGAATGATTGTCCTTGGCTTCCCAAGCTTCACAATTTACAAGACTATCACTCCTTGATCGCAACGGCTTCGGTGATTCGGTCTTCCTTTTGTCGCTCCTTGAGATCAAAATCCTTCAACGACTATCACAGATTCAACTCCTTCTCGATTGCCTCGATTCGGTTGCTTCGGTTTGATGTGAATGTGATTCACACACTTGCTTGATCAATCTCAGTTCTGAATATGACTTTGTAGTTCTGATACTTGAGTTGATCACTGGATATATCTTTGTAAGTTCAGATAGAAGGCTTTTCAAATTGACAGAGTTTCTGCTTTCTTTCTATTTTTTAAAACATTGTTTTCTTTTTTCTCGTCAATGCCTTCTATTTATAGCCTTGAATAACTTTGGTTTTTGAAATTCCGTCCGTTGGCTATATTAATGAGAGAATAATCCTTGATTTCATTCTTGATTCCCCCTTAATTGCATTCCCCTTGATTTCGGTGATCGGATTCTTTCTTCAAACGTACAAAGAAAATCCGTCCTTGATTGATCCTCTAATGATTGTGTATTTAATGCATGATCTTCGAAACTTCAACGTATATTAAATCGATCCGGGAAGTGTTCCTTCGCCATTTTCGAACGGTCAAGTGAGCCTTCGTCTTAGTCGTTTTAGCTTTTCCTTTACCGTTTCGTCTTTACTCGGCCCGAAAGTAAGTTTACTTTGCCGGTTCACGCTTTTCTTCTTTGCTTCAGTTGAGGAAGAATCTTGTACTTCACTGATCCTAGGATTGGGGTGAGATCAGTGTACACCATATTAATATACTCCACTTGTAGTATGACTTAGACTTGTCCAAGGTCATCACAGACTTCCTTGGTTACAAGTCAGACCTTTAATGTCTGCATTGTTTCTCTGCTGGTGCTTGGCTGGCTTCACTCTGCCGAATATCTATTTTTGCTTTGCCGTCCTATCAACTAGTACAATACTTGTCTGACTCAACTTATACAACATGTCAGACTCTAAGTAAGGACTTATACAGAGAATTCTAACTTATTTCAGGCTTGCTATAACAGCTGGTATGGCTATCATCAAAACATAATAAAATGTTCCTAACACTTATATAGGCAATGGAAGCTCAATCGTGCGGCTGGGGGTTGATCCATCCAACGGTTGAGATTTGTGCGGTCGATTCGAATTCCGAAATTCAAAAACCGCAATCATTATGGAGGCTAATCAATGCCCACGTGCCTGCTTGGGCGATTACCAAAGGCGTCATCACCCACGTAATTGCGGTTATCAAGAGAGCCAACGTCAGCCACGATCTGACTATTGAACTGCCCCGATAATCCATGAACGAGCAGATGGCCTCGCATCAGACGACGAGGTCGCAAAAAAGGCCTAGAGTTGCTTCGAAGGCCGCTTGCTTTGAAAGCACGGTCCTTAGTGAACAAGTCGTATCAGACGACGAGGTCGCAAAAAAGGCCCAGAGTTGCTTCGAAGGCCGCTTGCTTTGAAAGCACGGTCCTCAGTGAACAAGTCGCATCAGACGACGAGGTCGCAAATAAAGGCCCAGAGTTGCTTCGAAGGCCGCTTGCTTTGAAAGCACGGTCCTCAGTGAACAAGTCGCATCCTCAGTGAACAAGTCGCATCAGACGACAAGGTCGCAAATAAAGGCCCAGAGTTGCTTCGAAGGCCGCTTGCTTTGAAAGCACGGTCCTTAGTGAACAAGTCGCATCAGGCGACGAGGTCGCAAACACATTGTCCCTGAGTTCTCTACTCCATGCTCGAAATTTTCACAAAAAATGGCCAAGACATGGAGTAGGGGGGCCATTGATGATACAAATAATATCGCCACCATTTAGTCCCGGAAATAGCCTCTGACCCGTCATCGCCTTATACAACATGTCAGACTCTAAGTAAAGACTTATACAGAGAATTCTAACTTATTTCAGGCTTGCTATAACAGCTGGTATGGCTATCATCAAAACATAATAAAATGTTCCTAACAATTTCTCCCTTTTTGATGATGCCAAAACCCTCATAAGCCTGAACATAAGTAATCAAAAAAATTTATAATACACAACTGATTAAAAACTCAGCAATTTTATTCATCCATCATAGGGCAGTAAGTTCTAAAACTTTATTCAAATATTACAGACTATATTTTGCTTAATTCAGCTTTGTACCTCTTGAACTTTGTAGTCTGAACCTCTTCAATTTCTTTCCAATCAATTTCTGGAAACTTCCACTTCCAGTAAGCTAAAGCTGTGTATTCATATGTACCCTGAAAAACTCTTTTGGCAAAAAGTCTGTTGAAATCAGGCATGGTCTCATTTGCCTTAGGTTTTCCAAAATATTTTTCAAGTCTTTCTCTAGCCTCAGCAATATGTGAATCTGCAAACTTGAGGCTTTTGTAGAGACCCCACTGCTCCTGTTTCTCCAATCTTCCCATAGGATTGAAGAATTTTGCCATATATTTGAATTCTTCTTGTTGTTCGGTTGGCAAGTCTTCTGGTCCTTTTGCTGATAATGGTATGGCTGAGCTTGGTTTGTTGTTGGTTTGTTTGAGAAGTGCAAACTCCCTTTTAACTTCATTGTAGAGTTTGGCCATATCAGTTCTCATCCTTTCATCCTGATAGTTTAGCCAATCAGCACAAGCTTCATCTTGTGAGAGGTGAGGATAAAGTCCTTCCTGTACTCTGAAAAATTCTCTTACATGGTCCAGTACATCTGCATCATATTCTGCTTTGCTTTGGTGACCAGTGTAAGTCTTGTGCTCCTCAGTATATCTGGAGCTGCTGCTACCTCTGCTGGTCTTTTCTCTGGTGCCGAGTCCGTGTTGATAGGGTGATCCCTTCTTGCCGACTAGATCCAGGCCTTTGTTGTCCGCCGGATCCGTCTCTATCATCATCTCTTCTCTCGCATAGGATGAGGAAATCCAATGCGGGGTTCCTTTAGGGCCTTTTTTTTTTTCTTCTCTGATTCTTCTTTGCTGTTCTTCTGCTTCATTTCTGATTCTTATTTCTCTGTCTCTTGCTCTCAGTTGTTCTTCAGTAAAATTTGGGGGTCTGATTGTTGATCCTTCAATTTCAGGCTTATCCTGATTTTACCCCTTTTTGGCAGCATCATCCCTTTGCTGGAGTAAGATGCTATTTGTTGCCTCCGCCGTGCCAATCAGAGAGTCAAGCTTTGATTCAATAGATGTGAATCTGTGTTGATGATCGTTTAGTTTCTCATTCACACTACGAAATTTAGTGCCAAAGGCCACTGCCATTGATTCATTTTCTTGGGAAATATGCTGTCTGAGCCCTGCAAGATTGTTGGTGATATTGATATTAAGCTGCTTCATCAGACTTCCCTGTTGTTGAACCACAATGTTTTGTGCATCAATGTACTCTGCAATGGCCTGAAACTTGTGTTCAATGGAGGAACTTTTGTCATTAAATGCTGAAGTCATGGATCTGAGATACATGGCTTGCTGCTCCAATTCTTCAGCCAGCAGGTCTGCTGCTTTCTCAAAAGTTTCATTTGTAATGCCAGTTGCCAGCTGAGAGAGTTTGTGCCTTGTGTCAGCTGGTTCTGGTTCTGTTTGATGTCCCTTGTTTTGATGTTGAGTGACATCTGCCCCGGTTTCCAAATCGTCAAGAATTTGGGTAGATGTATATGCTGGAGTTGCTTGAGCTGCAGTTCCCCCTATCTCTGTGCCGGGGGTTGCTTTGACTGGCGTGGCAGCAGCTGAACCAGTGTCCACAATGTTTGTGCTGTTAGCTGGAACGTTGACAGACATCGGTTGAGTGGATGTCTTTGCCGGAGGTGTAGACTTGCCGGAGGCTTGTGGTTTCAAAAATGTACGGAGAAGAGTAGTGTCATCAATTGCATCTGGTGCAGAGAAGTCCTCCTCTTTATCTTGAACAAGATTATCATCATTATCCTGATCATGATCATTATCATCATTATCATCATGATCATCACCATCATCCTGATCATGATCATCTTCTGAGTCGTTACTTTGTCTCCCAGAGATCTGGGGCAGTTTTGCCTTGGCTGCATCAACCATTTCCCATAGAGGTGATTCGTCAAGTACACCTACCAGAGTTGTGATTCCCAGAAAGTCAAATAGCCATGCTTCTTCAGCGAGCATGCGATCTGAGTCTTGAAGCTGTTGTTTAGAATTGCCTTCCTTCCACTCAAGATATTCTGCAATTCGATCATCTATATCGTTTGCAGACAATTGTACAACTTCTTCTGGAGATGATTCCTCATCCTCTCCAGTGTCTTCTTTATTAGGATGATGTTCATCCTCACTGATTTCTTCTTCTTGTTGTTCTGCTTCAGTGTCAGAACCTTCTTCCTCTTCTTCTTCATCAATCAATTGTCCAAAGTCCGTCTTTTCGGACTTCGCCGAATCTTTTGTTTCTTTCTTTGATCGGTGGTCTTTGCGTGTGGATTTCTTCCACTTCCCTTCCCCTTCCTTCTGTTGTTGTTTAACATAAGTAAACATGACTTTGGATTCATGCAGTTTGTGGAGCTGTACTGTGGGGACTTTGAGACATTGCAACAAGTAGTGTAACTGAATGCCATATGACTTTTTCACCCAGAATTGTCATTTCTTTGTCTTTCCTTATTTTGTCCCCTTGTTTGCTGCCTTTACTTCACCTTGGATTTGCTCTTTAAGTCTTAGAAAGAAGTATTTTGCCCAGTTGAATTGCAGATTATTGTAGATGATTCCCATCAGCCTCATCCTGATTTCTGTCATTGCATTATTTGCTCCCAATTTTCCTTCAATGGTCTTGCCAATTAGGGCACTAAACTCATTGAATGGTTTCTTTAAAGCAGATCTCAAACAATTGACCTTTGTAGATCCTGGGTTTGCCGTTTTGGCAATGGTTGCCCAGAAATCATCCAAGTTTTGTGATACAGATGTCACTTTTGCTTGACCTTTATTTGAAAGTTTAAGATGTTTGTGAATTACCTTTTCTATAATCGCCACTTCTTTTCCGTGGACATATGCTACAATCTTGTCTTCTTCCCACTTGTCACCTTCTTCAGCAGGGAGCCCAGGCACGTATTGTGCAGATTTCCAGAAGGAGATCAGACTTTCATAGCAAACCTCGGTTATAGGAGGATTGAGAAAGGTTGATAGTTTTAGGATTTTTCAGCCTGCTGCTAATCGTTTGGCATCTGCGTCATTTCCACACAGTTTCAAGTAGTGCTCTTCTTGAAAGAAGGATCCCGTGGCAATCGATTTTTCATATCCAGCTTGGGTGTTTGAGGAGGATGATGCCATTTTTGAGAGGGAGAGAAGTTTTGATAATGATCTTGAGTTTGCAATGGAAAGAAACAAGAGTAGGGTTTGTAATTGACAAGTAAGCGTAAAGATTTCTGAAAATCTCTAAGTCTTGTTTTTATAGTGTGATTTGGGTAGTGTGAACGTGGTTTTGAATATGGAAGGATTTTGTGGCATAATGGCGTGATTTTGTGTATGAAAATCGCGATATTCGAGTGGAATGGGGGTGTGGTTTGAGGCAAGTAATGATAGAGCCCGGGAATCGAGGAGTTTATAATTCGAAAAATAATATAAATACCTCCATGATCATAAGTTGATCGCCACGTGTGTACAGAATAATCCTCCATAATTTGTTTATTTGCCACGTGTAATCAGAATTGATTTTGTTCACACTTTTAATTTGTCCAAGTCTTTATTTCGGTGAAGTGCCTTCGCTGGTTACTTAGCCGTTCCAATAGGTTCTTCACCTTGTCGCTCCATGTAAGCTGTTCCTAACAATCGGTTAAGTTACCTTGGCCGGATACCGTGCCTTACTTGTCGCATCTCCCGTAACGGCAATGGTCGTACCGATTAATGAAGTCACTTAGCCGATTACTTTGCGAGTTAGCCGCTTTTTGATACTTATTCAATTTCAATCATTCCTAACTCGGTTCTTAGTTTACCGAATCTTTCATAAGCGAGAGGTTTAGTGAAGATGTCACCAATTGATCTTCGGTGGGTATGTGTTTTAGGATGACATCCCTCTTTTCAACATGGTCTCGATAAAATGATGCCTCACATCTATGTGCTTTGTTCTTGAATGCAATACCGGATTTTACGTAATAGATATTGCACTCGTATTATCACACATGATTGGAATTGTTTTCTCTTCCACTCCATAGTCCCTTAGTTTGTTGTCTTATCCAAAGTACTTGTGCACAACTACCTACTCGCTTATATATTATTCGCTTCGTTGATGTAGATATGGAGTTTTGCTTTTTACTGAACCAAGAGACTAGTCTGGTCCCTAGCATTTGGCATGTACCAGAGGTGCTTTTTCTATCTATTTTTCATCCAGCATAGTCAGAGTCGAATATGATATCAATGTAAATCCTCCATCTTTTGGATACCAAATACCAACATTTATAGTGTTTTTCAAGTATTTGATTATCCTTTTAGCTGCTAGAAGATGTGATTCTTTTGGTTGAGCTTGAAATCTTGCACACACTCCTACTGCAAATGCTATGTCAGCACTACAAAAAAATGAAGATATAATGACGAAAAATTGGTGATGGGATGAGATTCCGGTCACCAAACGTAAAAAATTTGTAGTTTTAGTGAGGGAAAGAATTTCGTGTCATTAAAAGATAAACACTTAGTGACCAATTTTTAATTAGTCACTAATGATACAATTTAAAAAAGAAAGCAAATAAAATTATTGCCCTGGAAATATGATACGTTTTTTTTTCCTATACAGATACATTTAAAAGAAATAAAAATCACTGAATCATTCAATCCGATTTGTTTTTCAAAAAAAAAAAAAAAAAAAAAAAAAAAATTCAAACCGATATTATCTCAAAACAAAACCTAAAATCGGATAACTGGCGAAATCCCCTAGCGGGATAATTATTTGGGCGAAATCGTTCGCGGGAAATATTTGTTGAGATCATCCCTTTTATCCACAAGGAGATCATCATATCGAAGGAAGACATAAATCTTTCAACCCTATCAGGTCTGCGTTCTTCTTCTTCTTGATTTTTTTTAATTTAATTTTTTTTACAATGAATTCAGATTTCACGCACCTAATTTACTAAATCGATTTATTTCTCCCTAAATTTTCTTCGTTGTTTTTTTGTTCGTTTGGGTTGAATAGGTGAACAATTCGCAGTGAGTTCAGCAAACGACATTGATTTGCTTTGGGTTGATAGCAGATTAATCAGGTACATATAGGAAAATTGTTGTTGCTATTACCTTTTTCGTTGTTGTTGTTGTTGTTTTGACAAAAAAGACATCTAATTAGTGGTCTGTTTATTTATTACATATGGCTTAAAACTTAGAGACAATGGATGAGACCCATAAGCCGCCCAGAACAAAGTCATTTACATCGAGAGATTAGATACCGCTACCGTAGCTTCATTTTACGTATTACAGTAAAGTATCTCATGAGTCTTTGTTGTATCTCGAGACATTAGATACTGCTTTACCTAATCTGTTTCAATAACATTGTAAATGTTATTGTAAATCGCCTTTGGAGATGAACATAGGGGTTTATTGATAAAGGGATTGAATTTGAAACATCCGTTGACGATGACCAATACAATATTTTCATGTAAAACAAGATTACCTGACTGGAGATTTATGGAGAGGATCCCAAAAGTGTTGTTGAAAGGATTGTTCCTGTTGACTACCTGAACCACAGTTTGTTGAGAAACTTTGTTGTTTCATACACCAACATAACAGTACCCTGAAGTTCCACGACTAAAGAAACCAAGTGCAAAAATAGCCACCAATAGATACTAGTAAATCACCATCTCTCAAGAATTGATCTGGGTTGTAAGATCATTAAATATGCAAATTTACTAAAGTACCACTCTTTTTTTTAATCCAAAAATTCTTATAATTAATTGATAAAACATTGTAGCATATCCCGAATAGATAAAATTGCCTAAATGACAGAAATCAAATTTCCCCTTATTTTGAATTAGAGGTAAACACTACAGCAACTAATAAAACAGTTATAGTCTTCTGTCTGCTCTGCTCCTCAAATGCTCAAAACTTGCCATCACATCTCACCTTGTTTCCGAGTCGATCACCTTCTTTGAAAAGGATGGCAAACAGAAAGCTGCATAATGTATCTCAGAGATGTAGAACTTTAAGGGTTTTGTGTTTTATCAGCATCATCATCAATTAGGTTAATTAGATGTATAAAATCCACTGAAGGCCCTTCCGTAGAACACAACATGAATCCAATCACTCCACTTGGATAAGTAGGGACTGCGGTCCATGCATAATTGACAGAACCCTTGAAAATCTATCTGCAGTTAGCAACGATATCTTCAATTATATGCATGTGAAGCCATATGCTTTCAGCCTGTGTACTCACAACTCCACTGGGGCGAAGAGCATTTGACACTGACTGGAAAAACGGTTTCTCAAACAATTCTTGAGTAGGGCGGAAGATGTGTGATCTTTTCGTGATAAGCACATTTATCTCTTTTTGTTAGTTGAATTACTTCATCCAGTACAAGCACCTTCCCATATAAGTAGCCTACTGAAAAACCATAACATTCTGGTAATCAGATTTCCCCTGAAATAGAATCTTTTCCACTTTGAAGGAATGTGCCTCTCCGGGCCACATGGGGCTAATCTCTGAAAACCATCCAGGAATAACTGAGGAGATGCATGTTGGAAGCTATTCTAGCTTCTCCTCCTCAGAATTTACACTATTGTGATTTGTTTCGGCCATTTTGAATTGAAGAAAAACCGTTTGTTTCTGCTCCTTGTTCTTCTCGGGCTCTTCTCAAAGGTGATTTAGTTTCAGAACCAACCCGTGATTGATGATTCTTCTTCTGCTACTTCTCATCAGAAAGGGTTTGATTTATATAAAGTTCAAATCTTTTTCTTTTTCTTTTTATGGGCCCGAAATTTGACCGAATTACGGGTATGCGCTGAAAGTGGCTGCACACATAAATTTCCTCCCTTTGCTTTTTCTTTGAAGGGTTTGAGGGTTTTTGTCGATGTACTCAGTCTGTGGATCTACGAAACATAGATACCACATACTAAAGTACCACTCTCCTTTCCCCACAGGAAAAAAAGAACAGAATAGAGTTTTTCCATGTGAAAAGATGTAGCCATGATTGAAGTACCAATCCAATCCACCTGGCCTTCTGCAACATTGTATTGTATTTGGGGAATATTTTTTCCATTTTCCATTTTTTCAAGAATTTACTGGCTGGTGTAGTGTATATATATATATACATATATATAATGACAGCTTGTGAAATGAGTCATGTCCAAGAACACCGAGCATTCGACAAGCTACCTCCAACAGTTTCCTGTAGACCTTGCCTTAGACCTGTGTCAAGTTTATCAAAATTGTGATTATCATGTGATGGTTATAGCTTTATTCATGAATAACTTTCTTGGCCATTGCAGGAATTAGTTGCATTTGTTAAGTAACTAAACTTTCAAGCAGGAATACAAGGTGCTGGCTTATTATTTCAATTGGTAAAAAGTAAATGAATTGCAACCAAAACGTAAATGAGGCCTCTGCACTAGTTTTTAAAAGAAACTAGTGGCACTCAACAAATGTCAAATGGACCACCAACGCCTCACCATGACCTTGAATAGGTATTCTTTTTTCTCTTCCTTTATTTTTATTTTTAAAGTCCATATTCATGCAAACGCCTCTCCAGTTTTTATTTTTATGCCCTTCCCTTTTCTCCCGATTCTGGGTGGATTTGGGGGTTTAATATTTGATATTTAGTGGTAGCGTTGATTTAGTGACTGAACATGTCAAGTATGACGTTTTATTCTGTTTTTTTTTGTGTGTATGTGTGTGGTTCCCTTATAACTATGCCAGGAATGAGTTGTTAGTTTGTGAAAGGTATTTCTTTTATTTATTCTGTAGTAGTTTGTGAAGTATTCTGAAAAAAATAAAAATAAAGTGTTGTTGTGTAAATGATGCATAAGTCAATCCACTTTCTAGATTGAAGAAAACATGAAGTACAATTTGATGTATTTATGGCTCTGCCTTAATGTGTTGTTCTTTCGAAGTCTAGTTTTCCCAAATTACTTTTCCGTGGACAGAAATTATACTCCCCAGCTTAACATAAGTTACTTGTTCTATCTTCTAGTTTTGATACCTGCCTCCGGTCAAATGCATATGGCTCTACAACTAGGTTCCGGTGTATTATAGAGTCGTAATCTTATCAAAATTTCCAAATATCTTGTCAAGTGATTGTACTACAATTCATTATTGAAACATTTAATATTGGTTTTGCAGTTGACATATTGAATTAGGCTCTATGCCCCAAATGTTTGTTTGGAACAGTTTGCCTTCAAATATATATGACGAGTTTCTTGTGTTAGGACTTTAAGGTCCCATTTTTGTCTGTCAACATTTATACCCTTATAAAACCTACCTATATCTCCAACTTTTAATGACCTCAAATGGCCAAGGTTAAGCAGAAGCACATGGTCATGTACCCTCTATTTATTATGGAAACTATATATTCCCTCTTTCTTATCTCAATAATGAGACTTTCAGACAACTATTGATCATGTCAGAGGGCAGGAAGAATTCAGCCTTCCGGCTAACGGCCCGATTATATTGCCTCGCACAGCTGTACACATGGAATATATTCCAGTAGCTTATACATTGTACCGAAATTGAACATTTTGATCAGCTATGTTACTGAAAAGTTCAGAATGTGGAATTTAGCAGAAAACTCGTGCAGTTTGATGCTTACGCATTGAAAAAATTAGGATGGTTTTGTGGATTTATTAGCATAATATAAGGAGCTTATAGCTCTAAGGTATTTCTTTTAAGCTTTCAATGCTGCAGATTTATTATTTTCTGTGTCAAGTACATGGCATTCTGAAGTTGAATGACAATATTTTGGTATACCAAATGGTTGTTTAATGATTTATATATATATATATATATATATATATATATATATATATGATATGGTGGGTTTTGGGTAGCTTGTAGGTTGTACCGAGTTTGAACATTTTGATTAGCTGTGAGACTTGTAACTGAAAAGTTCAGAATATAAAGAACTTGGAAGATGTAGCTGAAAATTTGTGTAGTCCGATGTGCTAGTCATGGGAAAAAATGGGATAGTTTTGAGGATTTTTTGAATTATGTATGGTTGAACATATATTAAAGTGTTACGAGGAAATATTGCCTACTTGAATCAATTGTTTCTTCACTTTCTGCTGTAACTACTATCAAAGTAAATATTTCCTCCAGCTTCACTTGAATCGTTGCTATCAGCTTCAATCTTGACTGTATGTTGCTATAAGCTATGATTGTGTTCTTTTTGGTATTTCGATTATTAATTTTTCATTTAGTTTTTAGTTTTTCCTTAAATGCCATCTTACACATTTCATAACAATTTTGCAGGGGATGTTGAATTCATTGCACACCATGCTGAAAATTTCATTCACAACTATCTATATTACAAGATTGAAGATCTTGAAAAGGTTTATTGTTGCATAAGCATGAAGAAAGTTATGGTGTTTGAGTGGTGTAGGTGTTTTAAAATAACGTTTCATTTGGCTTGTTCTTTTGAGGTTGAACTCGTCTTGCTTAGATGTTTAGTGTTTGAACACATCAAGTTAATGTTAGTTCAATAAAATATATTATTGCATTTCATGTTTGTGTATTAATATTTGTTGTTTTTAAATAGATGTAATTCAATAATGGTAATTAAGACTAATGCTAAATCATTATATTGCTATTAATAATAATGACGATAAGTTTATCATCATTATTAAATTAACTTTCAATGAAGGTATAATTAATAATGACAAGGAACATATTGGCGGTAAAAAGACTTATGGTGACGGGAATATTGATATTCTAATGATGGGTATATTGTTAGTATTGTTATTTTTAATGATGGGAGATCGAAGCAATAATGATGAAAATTATCTTCATTAATATGAACTGTTAATGAGAGTATAATATCGTCATTAATTATAAAACAACAATAATGACGGAGGACACTTTATACGATCATTATTTACTTTTATTTAGGAAGCGCAATAGTGACGGGCCATGACGGGAAATTTCCCGTCGTTAAACATCTTCAATGACAGAATATTAGCTTTTAATGACCATTTTTCCCGTTGTTACAAACCGATTTTCTTGTAGTGCAGGTCTGCTTGCAGTTAAGTATAATAATGATCCAATAATTCCTCTATACATTTTCTGATCAACATCTTTTCCTCCTTCATCTTTTCCAAGTATGACTCTGGCACACATTGGTGTGTCTGCTGTGCCACTTGTATCCATTCCATACTTGTGTATCAAATCTCTTGTATACTTGGCTTGACTAATGAAAATACCATCCTTCATTTGCTTTACTTGAAGGCCAAGGAAGTAGTTTAATTCTCCCATCATGCTCATCTGAAATTTGCTCTTCATTAGGTTTGCAAATTTCTCACACAGCTTTTCATCCTCTGATCCAAAGATTATGTCATCAACATAGATTTGTACCAAAGCAATGTGCTTGCTCCTTCCTCCGAGTTTGAATAGAGTCTTGTCAATAGTTCCTTTGTTGAATCCATTCTTGATCGAAATTGTGATAGTGTTTCATATCGGGCTCACAGGTGCTGTTTGAGGCCATAGAGGGCCTTCTTGAGTTTGTATACTTTGTCTTATTTTCCTTTAATTTGAAAACCAGGGGGTTGTTCTACGTAAACTTCTTCTTCCAAAAGTCCATTTAGGAATGCACTCTTTACATCCATTTGATAGACTTTGAAGTCTTTGTGTGCAGCAAATGCTAGAAAGAGTCTGATTGCTTCCAATCTTGCTACAGGTGCAAATGTTTCATCATAATCTATTCCTTCAGCTTGGGAATAGCCTTTTGCAACTAGCCTAGCTTTGTTTCTAACAACAGTCCCTTGCTCATCCATCTTGTTCCTGAATACCCATTTTGCACCAATGATGTTGGCCATTTCGAGTCGTCAACAAGTTCCCGAGACTTCATTTCTTTCAAATTCATTTAGTTCTTCTTGCATGGGTTTGTGATCCAATCTGCATCTTGGATTGCATCATCCATGGTCTTGGGTTCCACTTGTGATAGAAAGCGAGAGTTAGCATGTGCTCAGTTGTCTTCGGTTCGACTCTGTGTGAATATCTCCAATGACTTGTTCTTCGGGATGGTCTCTTAGCCAATTTAGATCGGTTGAAGTTGATCTTCACTTGGTGCTTCCATACCTTCATCTTGAGCATGAACTTCAACTTCAGTGCTTCATCCGTTGTATTGATATGTGGCTCCTCTTGATCTTTAAAATGATGATTCGGGATAGTAGTTGGTATGGTTGCATTTGTGTAGATTTCTCTCTCGTGGTGCTTTCTCTTGATCTTGAAGATCTTCACCATTTGTATTTGGTTCATCAAAAACCACATGTATTGATTCTTCAATCACCAAAGTTCTTTTATTGAGTACTCTAAATGCTTTGCTGGTGTCTGAGTATCCCATGAAGATTGCTTCATCAGCCTTCTCATCAAAGGTATGCAGCTGATTCCTATTTAAAACAAAACATTTTGATCCAAACATATGAAAATATGAGATATTGGGTTTTCTACCATTCCATATTTCATATGGAGTTTTTTCATGATGTTTGTTGATGATTGATCTATTTTGTGTATGGCATCTTGTGTTTTTTGCTTGACCCAAAATCTCTTTGGTAAGCATGCTTTCGCTATCATTGTCGATCGTTGCTTCATTGATGGTTCTGTTTCTTCTTTCGCTACACCATTCTCGTTGTGGAGTTCCTTGCGTGAAAGTTGATGTAACACTCCATTTTCTTCACAATAGGTTCGATAATTTCATTTAGAAATTCGGTGCCTCTATCCGATCCGGTCTTGATAATCTTTAGCTCTTTTCATTTTGGAGTCTTCTCGGCAAATCTGGACTTCTTGAGTGTTTCTTTCTTCTTGTTCATGAAAATGGTCCAAGTGTACTTTGAGAAGTCATCCACCACTACAAGAGTGTATTTCTTACCACTCACACTTGCGGTGTGACAGTCCAAACAGGTCCATGTGCAATAGATGTAGAACTCTTGTTGTAGATTGATGAGGCTTTGACTTGAATGGGCTTTTTATTTGTTTTCCTTTTTGACAAGCATCACATAGACTCTCTTTCTTGAATGTGATCTCTGGCGAGGCCTTCAACTAACTTGCTCCTTGATAGTTTGTTGATGGTCTTGAAATTCAGGTGATTTAATCTTCTGTGCCAAATCCAGCTTGTTGATTGGTTATTCTTGACAAGTAGACATGTCTATGCCTTGGATGTTCTCCAGTCCACCACATACATGTTGTCTTGTCTTCTACCTGCAAGAACTACTGTGTTGGTTTGACTGTGAATTACTTTGCATCCTTCTTTGTTGAAGTGCACATTGTAGCCTTTGTCACATAATTGACTAATGCTCATCAGATTGAAGTTAAGTCCCTTGACATATGCCACATTTTGAATCTTTAGATTGTTCTTGAGTATAGTGCCTTCCCCCTTAATCTTGCCAGGGTTTTCTTTACCTCCAAATGTGACTTTGGGTCCATCAAAAGCTTTGAAATCAGTGAGCCATTTCTTGTTTCTTGTCATGTGTCTGGAACATCCACTGTCTATATACCAGACATCCTACAAAACAGATTAATTAAATTTAGGTACCCAACACTGTTTGGGTCCATACCTGTTAGCAATCATGCCTTCCATACCAAGGGTGTATCCAAAAGGTCTTCTTTTTGGATAATTGAAGTCATCAACTTCATATGTGTAAGGCATGGCAAAATATCTTCTAGTATTTTTACTGAAGATATTCTGATACTTTTCTCCACCTTTTGGTGTATTTGCATCCTTCTTCACTTTCCAATATGCAGTGGGAAACCTTTCTTGCTTCATGTGTCTATGAACAGATTGATTTTTCTTAAACACATGATGCATTCTGTGGAATGGTTTCCTTTTGTATTTTGGAGGTACAACATTCCAATCATCCTCTGAAGGATAGAGTCTGCCTTTTCCTTTCAGATGGCTGTAGTTCTTGATTGACTGGAATGAGGATTTAGTTTGCTGTTTCACTACACTGGGTTTTGACTTCACCGAAACAGGATGATCTGTTGGAAATCTGGTCTGTCCCTTTCTAAATTTTGGTCCACTAGTGGTCCTGAATTTAGAATGATAATTACCATTATTCCTACTTTCATCCTGACTGTTGTAGCCAAGACCAGATCTGGATCCAAACCTTTTTGGGGGTTTGTAAGCTGGTGCTTTTAGTGGTGCAGTGGATACCTTCACTGGTGAGGAGATTTTCTTAACTGATCTTTTAGTAACAGATGCTTGATCATCTGGTTTTTGTTGATCATTTAAGTGGGTCTCCTTACTAGTTAATTCAGCCTGTGCTTCATCCAGTTCTTTCTTTAACCTCTTATTCTCTTTTCTTAGATACTTACATTCCTTTTCCGGAATTTCATGATTCTTTTCGATTTCATCAAATTTAGTCATGAGATTTTGGACTAGATCAGCTGTATCTAATGGGAGACTAGAGGATTGTGCAGTGTTAGATGTGGATGCATTAGATGAAGAACATGAACTAGATGTTACCTCAGTTTTATTTGATTCTTTAGCCATTAAACATAGGTTTATTTCCTCAATGTCTGAGCTATCACTTTTATCTTCATCCAATTCTTTGGTCATGAGGCATAGGCATGCTTTTTCATTTTACGAGTCTTCTTCTTCATCACTATCATCGAGTCATTATCGATGATTCTTCATGCTTTTCACTCTTTGGATTTCGCCTTAAGTGCCTTCTTGTTCTTTCTCTTTTCGGATGCTTTGTATTTCTTCTTTTCATCATCTTTGTCATTGTCTTCGGGACAATCGGCCTTGAAGTGACCTCTCTTATTGCGGTTGAAACATACGTATTCATCATCTTTCTTCTTCAAGTCTCGCTTGAGCTTGATTTTTTGTTTGATGTTGAATTTCCTTTGAATGGCTTCTTTTTAAACCTGTCAAAACGTTTAACTAATAAAGCTACCTGTTATTTTAGTTCTTGTGTCTCTTTGCTGATGCATTCGGCAAAGTTACTTTGTTGGGGTGCAGCTAATGCAGTGATTTTGTGTGTCTCTGCCGGAGCACCATCTTCGCCATTTAATTCGAATTCATGAGCTTTTAATTGGGACATCAGTGTCAGAGTGTCAGTGCTTGCAAGATTTGTTGTTCCTCGATTCGATGTTATGATCTTCCATCTTTCGGGTAGTCCTCTCAAGATCTTCAAGCATACTTCTTTCGGGGATATATGTGTCCAAATTTGTTGTAATTCACGATGATGCTTGAGAATCGTTGTCCATTTGATAAATGGATTCACCGGTCTTCATTTTAAAGTTCTCAAATTTCGTTTTGCAACGAGATAATTTGTTTTCTTTAATCGCTTCGAGATCCTTCATTTATCAATGATAGCTTGTCCCATATCTCCTTTCTTTGTTTTGCGGTCTTTAATTCTCATGAACATGTTCTTTGTCTAGGGTCTTCAAGATCATGTCTTTTGCAACATAGTCCAGATTTGCTCTTCTCTGTCATCCTTGGTCCAATCCTTTTTAGGTTTGCCAATTTCCTTTCCTTGATGCGCTCCCGTGCCTACCACGGTAGTGATTGTGATTGGTCCATCATTAATTACATCCGGCATCTCTTCATGAGTTCTTTGCAAGATGAGATAGCATTCTTATTTTATATTCATCAAAATTATTAACATTAAAAACAGGTACTTTTGACAAGAAGTTTGAGGAATCCATCAGTGCAATTGAAGATATAAATGTAAGTGTATGAAAAACTCAGATTTGAAAACTACTTTGAAAATATGTGATCTCCTTGTTACCAGAAATTAGATCTGAACAGGTTCTGATACTAGGAACACTGCTCTGATACCAATTGTTGGTCCCAGAGAAGGGTGAAACTATAGTCAGAGGGGGGGGTGAATGACTATAGTGGAGTTTCAAAAACTTTTCTCTTATCTAAAAGCTTTTGGGCAGCGGATAAGTCCCGTCTTACTACTTTGTTTTCAAATCAGTGTAGACAGTCACAGATATAAGTTATGATGTAGGCTAAATAAATAAATGCTGTAAAGTAAATTGCAGAAATTAAATTGACACAAGGCTTATAGTGGTTCGGGGTGGTGTAATCCCTTAATCCACTCTTCTCCTGTGATGATTGGAGGAATTCACTATTGTTTTCACGAGATACAATAGAATGATTGTCCTTGGCTTCCCAAGCTTCACAATCTACAAGACTATCACTCTTTGGCGCAACGGCTTCGGTGATTCGGTCTTCCTTTTCTTTGCTCGCTTGAGATCAAAATCCTTCAACGACTATCACAGATTCAACTCCTTCTCGGATTGCCTCGATTCGGTTGCTTCGGTTTGATGTGAATGTGATTCACACACTTGCTTGATCAATCTCGGTTCGAATATGACTTTGTAGTTCGATACTTGAGTTGATCTTGGATATATCTTTGTAAGTTCGGATAGAAGGCTTTTCAAATTGTGAGTTTCGCTTTCTTTCTATTTTTTAAAACATTGTTTTCTTTTTTTCGTCAATGCCTTCTATTTATAGCCTTGAATAACTTTGGTTTTTGAAATTCCGTCCGTTGGCTATATTAATGAGAGAATAATCCTTGATTTCATTCTTGATTCCCCCTTAATTGCATTCCCCTTGATTTCGGTGATCGGATTCTTTCTTCAAACGTACGGCGAGAAAATCCGTCCTTGATTGATCCTCTAATGATTGTGTATTTAATGCATGATCTTCGAAACTTCAACGTATATTAAATCGATGCGGGAAGTGTTCCTTCGCCATTTTCGAACGGTCAAGTGTGCCTTGTCTTAGTTGTTTTAGCTTTTCCTTTCTTGTTTCGTCTTTACTCGGCCGAAAGTAAGTTTACTTTGCCGGTTCACGAGTTTTCTTCTTTGCTTCGGTTGAGGAAGAATCTTGTACTTCACTGATCCTAGGATTGGGGTGAGATCAGTGTACACCATATTAATATACTCCACTTGTAGTATGACTTAGACTTGTCCAAGGTCATCACAGACTTCCTTGGTTACAAGTCAGACCTTTAATGTCTGCATTGTTTCTCTGCTGGTGCTTGGCTGGCTTCACTCTGCCGAATATCTATTTTTGCTTTGCCGTCCTATCAACTAGTACAATACTTGTCTGACTCAACTTATACAACATGTCAGACTCTAAGTAAGGACTTATACAGAGAATTCTAACTTATTTCAGGCTTGCTATAACTAAATTTGGTATGGCTATCATCAAAACATAATAAAATGTTCCTAACACTTATATAGGCAATGGAAGCTCAATCGTGCGGCGGGGGTTGATCCATCCAACGGTTGAGATTTGTGCGGTCGATTCGAATTCCGAAATTCAAAAACCGCAATCATTATGGAGGCTAATCAATGCCCACGTGCACCGCAGGCGTTACCAAAGCGTCATCACCCACGTAATTGCGGTTATCAAGAGAGCCAACGTCGGCCACGATCGACTATTGAACCGCCCCGATAATCCATGAACGAGCGAGATGGCCTCGCATCGACGACGAGGTCGCAAAAAGGCCTAGAGTTGCTTCGAAGGCCGCTTGCTTTGAAAGCACGGTCCTTAGTGAACAAGTCGTATCGGACGACGAGGTCGCAAAAAGGCCCGAGTTGCTTCGAAGGCCGCTTGCTTTGAAAGCACGGTCCTCAGTGAACAAGTCGCATCAGACGACGAGGTCGCAAATAAAGGCCCAGAGTTGCTTCGAAGGCCGCTTGCTTTGAAAGCACGGTCCTCAGTGAACAAGTCGCATCCTCAGTGAACAAGTCGCATCAGACGACAAGGTCGCAAATAAAGGCCCAGAGTTGCTTCGAAGGCCGCTTGCTTTGAAAGCACGGTCCTTAGTGAACAAGTCGCATCAGGCGACGAGGTCGCAAACACATTGTCCACGAGTTCTCTACTCCATGCTCGACATTTTCACAAAAAATGGCCAAGACATGGAGTAGGGGGCCATTGATGATACAAATAATATCGCCACCATTTAGTCCCGGAAATAGCCTCGACCCGTCATCGCCGAGGAAGTTCCGCGACTACATCATCAGGCGACGTCATATGATACCAAGTCAAGGCCGTTAAGATCGACCTCGCCTGAGCGTCACTAGAACTAGGGGGCCGGTCCGCGACCTTGGGCAAAAAGGCCCTCGAAAGGGCCGCACAAGACTTGAGAAGAAACGGGGAGCAAAGGCAAGCCAAACGGTGTTGGCGGCCCTTACGACCCCAAAGGATCGCCGCCTAGATATTATATCCTCTTGCGGATTAGATACTTAATGTTTACTTAGCTATTAAGTATCATTAGTGACTAATTTGCTTCACACCGCCGATCTCTTACTTAGCTCTTAAGTTTACTCTTCCTATAAAAGGAAGTCTTGTGTAACCTAAATCATATATACATTCTAATATAAAAAAAACGAGGCCAAAGCTCGTAAAAGCATCACTTCTCGTCCTCCTCCCATCACTACCGCATCTCTCCGGCCACTTACTAAATAATCACGAACAAATAAGCGGATATCCACGGCTCAAACACCACTAAAACAACCGTGATGATTTATGCTTCATATATATATATATATATATATATATATATATATATATATATATATATATATATATTCATTAAGTTTTCCCTCAATGTAGTATTATACGTAAAATGCCAATTATCTACTTTAGCCTAAAAAATATTCCTTCGAACTATTTTCATAATGATACCAAATTTCATTCCACAATCACTTTTCCACAATGAATATTAAAATTAAGTACATTTAATTACTATAATTGCAGGCCACAACTGGTTTAACCTATATCATTCATATTGTTCCTTTGTCGAGTTGACCATAAATACAGAGAACGATAACTTGCCCCATGTCGATAGTATACCGATATAGGCGACATGCACTGCATCTTATGCATAAAACCTAGTTTGAGCTAGACCCATGTCGGCCCATTATAGAAGAATACTCGATCAGGTTTAAAGTATGTCACATGTATGAAGACATGTCATACCCATGTCAGGGTAGTTATTGGCGCGCAAAAAAATTCCGGGACCACGAGCGTTCCGCACACTCAAAAGCCTACTTCGAAAACCACGATTATTATTCGTGAAAAGGAACGTCACTGCTAATGACGTCAATTTTACTACAAAATGTCAGTGGCAGCGGTGTTTTTTTTTTGTTACAGAACAGAGGCAATGGTGAGAAACGTGAGTAACAATGGCATTTTTTTTATATAAGGAACGTTAATGACAGTGACATTCATACCAACGTGGTTGAACAACGGGCGCTCCTAAATTTGTTGTAAAGAAGTAATTTTGAAGTGTCATGTAAAGAAAACGTAAAAATGAGTTATAGAAAGCGATTCGTGATACCGATAAAAACCGCTCGGGATAATAAAATGAATATCACAAGTTTGGGCCAAACCAAAAACACATAGAGAGAAAAATGCTTGCCTTACCTAACAGGAGTCTCCTTCTTCGGGGTCGCCTGCCCTTTCTTCCTTTATTTGCCTTAAACAGTAGTAATAATAGCAGCCTTCAATTCCTTTCCTCACACATTTCACCTGCTGCTTTTAAGTCGTCTTGTATGGCTTCCGAGAAAGAAGCTGCCCTCTCGGCCGCTTCTCTGCCCGCCGATTCTCCCACCATGTATGTATGTTCATTAGTAAAAATGCTAAAAAAAAACCGTTTAATTATCCTTTAGTTTCTGTTTTTACCTTTTTTAATTGCATTATCGTTTGCAGATTTGATAAAATTATCAATAAGGAAATACCTGCTAACATCGTCTACGAGGATGATCAGGTTTTTTTTTTTTTAATTTTTAATTTGGTCTCAATTTGTTCTAATTTTGTGTTTTCATATTTGCTAGAAAAAACTTGAATGTTCTGGAACTTTTGATTTTCTTCTTTTTATTATGCAATTTCAAAGAAAATCAAAAGAATCCTATCCTCACAAAAAAATGACTCTTTTTATTTTATTTTATTTGTGGAATGACTAATAAGATGGTCTATCTGTGGAAAACTATAACTATGCTATTTTAGCTAATGAAAGGAAAGATTGTAGTCCTCAATGCACTGGTTTGATGATTGGCATTGGTATAAAATAAAACCACATTTTTGTTCTGTCTTCCTGTACATATGATTCAATTAATTTGTTGGGTGCTACCGGGGTCTCGAATAAGAATTTTTTTCTGACCAAATAGCAAACAGAGAGTTTCTCCACTTTTTTTGGCTTTTCAAAATCTGTATTGGGGTTGAATTTGATGTTTTCTTTAGTTTTCAGTTTCTGTAATGCTTTTTTATCGTTTGAAATTGTGTTCTATTATGGTCTTTCTTATGTGTTTGGTAATGTTGAAAACCGATAAATTGGTAGGTTTTGGCTTTTAGAGACATCAGTCCTCAAGCACCAACACACATCCTACTTATTCCTAAAGTTCGAGACGGTTTAACTGGACTCTCAAAGGTAACGTCTTTTCTTGATTTCTCTTGAGTTTTTCGATATGTTAAATTGACAACAAAATTTCAAGTGTTACAGTCTTCTTCCTTTCACTGAGAGAAGATGTAACTCGGCTTTGGTTTTGGTTAGAACTGAGAGATGTGCAAGTTTGAAAGAGTAAACCTGCAAGTAAGTTGTTGTGATGTGTAGTTCCGTATGAAGCTATTTCAGTAAGATATAATTCCGTATAATCATATTGCTTACAGGATTTCCGACATCTTCAGTAATGTTCCTTTCGACAGATATTTAGTCTCCGTTGTTGTGTCGAGTGCTTGGAGTCGGTGGATATTTTGTCAATGGAACAGGGCTTTTGAGATATAGATATAAGTGAAGCCTTATGTATGATATATACAATCTTTATATATATGCATTAGGCCTCATAAATGGTCTTTTGCAGTAGGTGCTTCCAACCCTCTGGTCATTTAGTGTGATATAATTTTCTACGTTAAGTGCTATGTTTTCTCTCACACGCTCTTGTACACATACGAATACACAGGCACATAATTTGTACAAATAAGACGTAATTTTCCATTTTGGGAGAGTTACATAAATCACTACATGTAAGCAAGTGTTGGAGGTGTCTAACAAAATTTAATGACAGGATTTTGATACGCGTATCTATAACTGGGATATGTGAAATGACGAAGCGTGTTGAAGATTAAGTAAAAATCGCTAGATAACGAATGAAAAGCTGTCCAAAACGATGAAAAAAACTACCAAAAATGAAGAAAACCGCTTATTTCGTGCTTTAATCTTTATTTTCTGGTTCTTGTAGTTTTTTTTTTTTTTTTTTTTTTTTTTTTTGAGGGTGTTCTTGTAGTTTTATTAGGTACAATTTGGTCCCTATATCTTTAATGTTCACGCATATGCCCTCATTACTTGTATCCTATACTATATTTTTCAAATATTCTGTACCCGTGTATCCCGTATCCATGTATCCATTCCCATGCATCTGTACCCGTGTTGTTACAGGCTGAAGAGAGGCACTGTGAGGTTCTGGGACGTCTTATGTATGCCGCAAAGCTTGTTGCTAAACAAGAAGGTCTTGATGAAGGCTTTAGACTTGTGATCAATGATGGACCCAATGGATGTGAGTATATCCCTTTTCTTAATTTTCAATTATTATTCACAAATTTCTTGCAAAAAAAATGCAGATTTTCTTTTCATTTTGTTGAATTGGAAAAATTATTTGGACAGGCCAATCTGTGTATCATCTTCACCTTCACCTTCTCGGGGGACGTCAAATGAACTGGCCACCTGGCTAACATGAGCATCAATGCTGTCTGAAAAGCCTGAGAATATAATGCCTTTAGGCATTTTGTTTGATGTTTTTTTAACAATGAAAAAATGGCATCTTATTATGTTATCTCTCACCTGTTTCTGACTCTTGAGTAAAGAAACCTATGCACTTTGATGTCTACCATGTACTTCAAAATGAAGCATATGTTTTCTTTATTATGTGAATGAGATTCAGTTGCCTATGGCATGTTTTTTTTTCTTCTTTCCTTGCTAAATGAAAAGATTTTGAGATTCAGTTGCCTATGGCAGATTCTCTTTATTTTACAGTTTTAATTACACGTTTTTTTAGTTTAAAGATTCTTTACGAATGAAATTTTACAGAATCTGCATTTTAAAGTGAAATACTGAGTGTCTATTGCGTAGTGTTATTTTTTCTATTGAAATCTTTAAAGTATAGTTTTTAAATGATTTACAGTATCTTCCACAAGTGTTCTAAGTAATTAGTCGTACCATTATCAATGATGATAAAAGTGCACAGGGCACCTTTGGGTCTATGTTGTTAGACACCTCGAACAAATTTAATGTTTTATTAACTCATCAAAGGAAATAACCAAGGAAGATGAACATCCACGGTTTTTTTTATTTTAAAACCTTCTGGTATAAATGACTCGATTAATTTGAAGTTCGGTTCGAGTTGTGTCTTGATTAGTCTTAACTCTTACTCAGGGGTAAAGTCGGCCGAAAAGTTTTTTTCAACATGCGCGCCGAGAGCGAGAATCGAATACGCGACCTCACTAGACATTTTCAAATCACTTACCACATAAATCAAGCTATTTGGTCAGACAATTTTACTGGCTCTTACTCGTCACTACAAGCAATCTTTCATTTTAGACTCAGTCGAGTCAATTAAAAAAAAATCCACGTTTTATTCGGAGGGGGAAGAATCTTTAATTTTAGTAACAAAGTGAAAACGATTATCGTGATAGTGTCTTCCACTTAGAGTCTATCGGATAACATACATTATTATTATATTTTAATTGCCTTTATTTAAATCAAAGATATCTAATTACCCGGTTAAGGTATTGAGAAATATTTGTGTCACGACAAAATTTACACAAGTACCACAACAATCTTTTCTACCATTGATTTTTATGGGACCCATTTGAATCAATATGCCCACATCATAATTTATGATCCAATAATGTGTTGTACAATTTATTGTGGTTATTTTATTGTAGCATTATCACTACTCAAAAGTATTTGCTGAAAACAGGTCCGTCCTTAGGCATAGGCCAACATAACCACTGTTTAGGATCTTCGGAAATTGATCCAAATGGAAGTCGGGTTTTTTGTTTTTTTTGGTCCAATAAGTTTATTACTCCCTCCGTTCGTTTTTAATCGTTGCATTTGACGAAAACCCACTCATATTATTACAAAGAGAAGTTAATATTTTGACTTTAATAGCAAAATAACAATAGCACTTCTTGAATATAAATAATACAATGTTGTTTTCACTCTTTCGTCCTGTAATATATAAGGGTGGATTTAGAAAAACACAATAAATAGTGTTTTGGAAATGTAACTACGACAAATAAAAAGGAATTTTTATTTTGATAACTACGACAGTTAAATAGGAATGAGTGGAATTGTTTTAACATATAACATATCTTTAAAAAAACTTGTTAGTTTATTTCGAAAGGCTTCGTTTGCATTATTTAGCCTATGATTTATAAAACTCAAGACGGTCCTAGCTGAGAGCTCCAACAATCAGAAAAGCCACACAAAAAAGAAAAATAATAGAAATAAAGCCAAATCAAACTAATAGATCAAAATTACTACTCCCTCCGGGTCTTTTTATTGTCGTAAAGAGAAGAATCATACAGATTAAAAAATAATTAATATGTTTAAGATATAGTATTGAAAATGTATTTTTTTATTGGAGATGTAAATATTTTGTTGGTAAAAAAAGTTTTTAGTATTGGAAATATTTTTTTTTATTGGAGATGTAAATACTAAATAGTGTATTGGTAAAGGAGGAAGAAAATAATAAATGATGCATTGAAAATATAAAATGACAGATAAATAAAAACAGAGTAAATTTTGAAATATGACAGATAAAAAAACGGAAGAAGTACCTCCGTCCTATAATATAAATCATCCTAGAAGTTTCACACAAATTAAGAAAGTGGTTGAATGTCATAAATTTGAAGGTTAATGTCTAAAATGTCTCTTCACTATTATTAATCTAATAGTTGTTAAGTAATGAAAACCGGTTGGATTGATAATAAATTAGGGGTATAGAGAAAGGGTAATAATAAATGTTGCATTGTTAATGTATAATGACTTATATTATGGGATAAATCTAAAATTATAAGATAATTTATATTTTAGGACGGAAGTAGTATTAGAAAGTCAAATGTAATTATTCATAGATCCACATTATTACAAACGTCATTGTAGAAGACTAATTCTTCACTTTCTAGATTTTACTCGAGAGAAAACACAAAAGCATAAGCAAAGGAAAAGGAATCTTTATTGTCACCCAACGAACCACACTGAATCAACCTGAAAATCGATTTCGATTAGTGGTTTAAAATGACAACAAAAAAGGAAGAAAATGAGAATCAGGACAATGAAAATATAAATTGGGTGATAAGGACAAATTCACTGTTCATAACCTCAAATCTATTGTTTGTTGCTGATGAACTGACCCAAATATAATGTTTCACTATCACAGTGGAATAATGATATGTCCTTTTTATCCCAGAAAAATATTTTACCTGTCCTCTTTACATATTTCTATGTTCAAATTGTCTTTTTTGACAATAAACCCAATCGATTTTTTGATTTAAAAATCCACTTTCAAAACAATTGAATGTGATAATTGACTATTAAAAAGTCGATTTTTGGATTTAAAGATCAACTCTCTCTTTTTTTTTTCAATCTTCATTTTCAGTCTTGTAGACGATCATGAGTATGATTGAGGAGTCGATGAGCGTTATGACCATGGCTAGTATTGGATAATCGGACAAAAATGGCAAGAACTTGCCTTGTTTT
Organism: Gentiana straminea; assembly: GCA_036785695.1. Classification (NCBI taxonomy): domain Eukaryota; kingdom Viridiplantae; phylum Streptophyta; class Magnoliopsida; order Gentianales; family Gentianaceae; genus Gentiana; species Gentiana straminea. The sequence continues at coordinate 1,981,958 of JAVUPR010000437.1, forward strand.
AGTTCTTGAAGACGATTGAGTATGATCAAAGTCATTGAGCGTCTTTGCCATTGCTAGAATTGGATAATCGTGACGCAAAAATGGCAAGAACTTGCCTTGTTTTCGAGTTCTTGAAGACGATCATGAGTATGATCAAAGTCATTGAGCGTCTTTGCCATTGCTAGAATTGGATAATCGTGACGCAAAAAATGGCAATAAATTTGACCCCGAAGTTATCGGGTATCGGGTTTTCTAGGTAACGCATTTGAACAAGTCGGATTCGAGATTGCGGTCCTGTGAGAGCTTGATAATATATTATGTTTTCCCAGCTATTCAAACCCATGATCATGCGTTTTTACACGTAAAACACAAAGTAAGCTTACTTTACTCCTCATTTTCCAGAATGACGAATGCCACAAGACGGAATTTGGATCGATACGACTTAATTCACTTCATCGGTATAAAACAATTTAAATACGACACGATATCCGATACAATCCATACATTAGCCAAAATTTCTTTCACTTACATAAAAATAAGACGAAATAATTCATGTTCAAACACTAAATCTATCAATTAGCAATAAAGATCTACAAGTCTTCCATGCTTGAACACGATATCAAAACGACGCTGAACTCGTTCTACGGAGTTGATATTTCGGCTCGGGTGGTGGCACGGCTGGCAGCAATTTTTCCATTTCCTGAACATAAAAGCACTTTGCATCAGTTTCTTTAAAAATTTACCTTATTTTAAGCTATCTACACCTAAACCGCATATGCACTAGACCTCTCAAAATTCATCGTTGTGACAGCACAATGATGATCAGTTTTTTTATTGGGTAATTCTTACACGGTTACTCCATTTGCGAGGTAGACACGTGTGGATGAATTCAGAACCACACACTTTGAATTTGATGTGAAACTGTGTGGTCTAGATTCATCCACACGTGCTTACTCTACAAATGGAGTAACTAGGGAAGAATTTCCCTTTTTTATGGTCAAATCTAGAGACAAGAATCGACTTTTCCGTCAGTAGATTGATACAATCGACCAAGTGAAAGTCGATTCTAGAGCTGAGAAAGCGGTTGATTGTTTTTGGCATGGTGCAACGCTAAAAACACTATGGTCCCACTAAAGGCGTCCATCTTTGAATTGCAGAATATGTAAAATCTGTGTTACATGCAATGCATTACGCGAACGTGCAGATTTCAGCTTTTGTACCCAGATAGAGATTCAGTAAAATGAAGAACTGTGGTGTTTGAATCTGTGAAATAGAGAATACGTGGAGAGGAGCTAATGCTAAGTCCTCGTATTCTCGGGAAGATGGTGAATTTGACACAAGAAATACAGAATGTATGGAGTTATAAACCACATAATGTGTACATAAAAACCGGTCGGTTCCTGTACAAAGCAGCATCAATAGCCAGAATTCATCTATTTTTGTTACTTTTCGTATTTAACAAGCAAACAAGCACGTAACTTTACGAGCCAATAGCATCACAGCAATATATACGTATCTCTATATCAACAAGATCACGTCTATGTAATGCATAAAAGTATTTCATCAAGATCATAAAAGGAAGGAAGAAAGCATACATTTTGATGCTTAAGCTTTTCATTCTCCTCTTCCAAACGCGTAACTTTGATCTCCAACTCATTGGTGTACGCCTGTTAATAAAAAACGAACATCGATAATGATCAGTTTCCACAAATTCAATAAAACTTTAAAAGTCAGGAAAACTAAAAACATCACCTGTTTCCTAGCTCGTGAACGAGCTGCAGATTCCCGATTCTTGATCATCCTTTTATGCCTTCTTTCAACGTTCTTTTCCACAACTTCACCTGAATGAGGCCTCTTTCTTGCACGTGTCTGAGTATCCGACAGCGTACCCAACAAATTGTTTGGTGAAACAGCCATTGCAGCAGCATCAGAATACGCAGCCTCGAGGATCGGGTGTGAACCATATGAAATAGGCTGCGGAGCAGGGTGGCTTGTAACGAAACCGGGGATGACATTATGCTGTTGATGAGGAGGCGGAATCTGATATTGCATCCATTGAAGACCTTGTTGTGAGAATCCCGAAGAATCCATAGCCAAATCCAACCCGGAAGAAGTTTTCTTTTGAATCGGTTCATCAACTACCCCTGCCTTAACCAAGAAATCCTCCAATGTAGTTTCACCAAGAGGAACGTCCCGTTCGGTTCTTTTCCTTTTCTGTCCCTGCTGAATGTGCTGCCAAACCTCATCAACTGTCTTCTTACTTATATCCCTTGAAACCGTAACACTTGGCTGACGATTCAAATTCGAAGGGAGTTCGCAGTTTTGTGTCCCGAAATCACCCTCAGCAGACCAAACAGTCTTAAGAAGCTCATCAACATTCATACTGCTTAAAGGTTTACCCAAATCACCTAAATATTGCTGAACCTCATCAAGGGTAAGATTGTAAATTGATCCTTGTCCGTTCAATGAACTTGATTTTGGTTCTTGGGTTCTATTTCCAACACCACCTTGAGATCCCATTTTCTCACTTACCAATTCACTTTTTTCAGTTTCCAATTTACAATTCCAAGAAAATTTATCACAAATTACTTAACTTATTAATCACAATAATTTAGGTCTTTATGCAATCTTCATAGCCAATCATTAGATTGAACATCAAAGATGACCCTGGTAACTCTACCAAGATCACAGAAAAAAAAAAAAAAATTCAGCATAAAATGATTGAAGTAAGAATCTTTCTTAAATCAAAAGAAACCTAGATCAAATAAAAACAGAAAAAAAAACAAGAGGAAAATCAAAAAAGACAATATACAGAGAGTATAAAATTACCAGAAAAAAGCAAGACAAGAACACTAGAAGTAGTGTCTTCAATTAGGTTACATGCACCGCTTTAGGCAATAGGCACAACATTTTTTCGAGAAATTAAACAAAAATCACAAGGACCCATACTGAAGATAACAACTGGGAGTCAATCACTCGCTATAATCCGAACAGCAGAAAAACATTCACTGATTTAGGGAAGAAGATGAAGAAGATGTCGGGAATTTGAGGCCGGATTAGGTAATCCGGAGTAGGAACGTCGGTGGGCCGGGTGGTTAGGACTGGTTTGGGGGTGTGGGGAGGAGGGGGGGGGGGGGGTAGATGGGGTTTTTGGCCTTTGGTGGTAGTGGGGAGATGGAGATATACAGGGGGGAATTGGGAAGCTGCAGCCGATCCACCTTATTTTTATTTGTATAAAGCTATTTTAGTACAATTCCAAGTTTAAAGAATTGCATTATCAAAAACTACTTTGGACCAAAACTTTGAAAGTAATAAAATAAATGCGTAGGCCTAATAATCAAATGCCTAGGCCTGACATTCTCTTAAGCTATCTCTATTTAATTCAATATTTGCCTTATTTTCAAAATAATTTATTTTTTCCTAGTGTATTGTTTACGAATTGATGGTGATTATAAGGAAAAAACATATATTTAAATATACACACAAGTACAGAAACAAGACATACAAGTACAGAAATAAGAAAAACACAGATTTAATATGGTTTTCGGCAATATATTAACTACTTCATGGACAAACGAGGATTTGATATTAATCTCACGGAAGTTCTTACAAATGTTACAACTACAACGGTATTTATAAGCCTCGAGAATCAAACTCTAACCGTCATAACAGCAAAATCAGAAAATGACCAAAATACCCTCAGAAGTAGCCCCAATTACACACGTGTTCCCTAAGTTTGCTAAGAACCAACTTAGCTCAGAAGTTTAGCAACTCTGCTGCCATCTTCAGCTGAACACCAGACTCAGCAACAACTCATTGCTTTGCTGACCAGATAGAACTTCCTCATAGATTCAGCTCAGCAGATATCCTCTACTAACTCATAGACTCGGCATGCATAGTTTAAATCACTTTTACAGTTTTTGAATTACATCCTCTTTCAAAAACTTAAATTATTGAAGGTAGTTAATTAATATATTAATAAACACTTGAACACGTCTGATCAAGTGTATGCATATCACAAGTCTAACTCTTGCACACTATATTTAGGATGACAATGTTGGCAGGGATTTGAACTCGTGATTTTTTTTTTCTATAATGTTGAATTATATTTCTCCCAATAAGTTGTTAGGAAGATAGATAATTAACATATTAATCACTTCAGCAATAATTGAGGTTTTCCTTTTCAAACTAAAAATTACAACGAGATAAATCCATATTAGGTAATATTTTCGTATATACTTAATGGTTATCATTAAACCAAATTATTGTAAACAAAGTTGTTTGAAGCATAGTTGTAACATTCCTTTGAGGAAGCTAACTGTAACGCCCCGTTCCCGGACACCGAGTCCTTATCCGGAAATCGAAACGTTCGGCACGCATAATATTAAATAAATAATATTACACGTAAGCCTCTACTACATCGTATCAAATAAAAGCAAACGGAAGCTAAAAAGACTCGGGTAATTTTTTTCAAACATCTCAGAATAGAAGTTCAGGAACTAGAGAAGGAAATGTAAAGTTATTACATCCGAAACGAAACCAACGAATCCAAAATTGTACGAATTCCAAAGTACTAAAAGTAAACTACTAGTTCCAATAACCCAAATCTATGAAATAAACTTAAATAAACAAATAATAAACAGGGTTTTCAAGTCCGGCGTCCTCAAACGTCGTCATCAAAGTCCTCCTCGAACTCATCATTTACCTGTTCGTCTTCTCTCCCCCTAACACATAAATAAACATGCATTTGAGGTAAGTACAATGTACAAAGTAAGAAGTAGAAGCTACAATATAATTAAGGTTTATTATTAAAAGATTTGCCTTACTGAGACCGACTCGATCTAGGGTTCACTACATGCCCATCGACACGTCGTGACTATACGTTTCTAACTTAGCTTATCTTTGTTACATCATTACTCAAGGACACAATGCATGGTGAAAATTCCACCACGAGATATACTTGCCAACTACGGTGATTAGCACCGGTAGTCCCGGGATCTCCCCGGTATGCATATACGTTCGATGGATTTCCTCCACTACCCTTCAGCCTTTTGAGCCAGTAGCGTTGTCCACCTTGTATGAACGTATCACATCGCCGATTTGAATCAGTGCCTAACCAAGAATAGATGACGTTTAAGCTTTTACTACACTTATGTATTTATTATTGTGAATTAACTAGCCACCTTAGTGTTTTCAAGTAAGCTCCCTCACATCTCCTACTCTCGTACTTAGACCACTAGACATGGACAAGGCCTAGCACATACACAGACATTGATGAACTCTAGTTCATCAAAGCACAAGCCCTTTCATGCCCTTCCGACGGATCCGAACTTCAACTCCCTTTAAGAGTACATTCGGTGTTTTAACTAAACGAATCAGAAACTCAATCGGGGCTTGTTCATATTTAATTAGTGCTATTTTATCATGAATTAAGGTTTAAAATTCAAAACATAGCTTAAAACAACATTACATAGAAAACTGGGGCAATGCGTGCGCATTACTCTGGAATGCGTACGCATTGAATCTGCCGCACTTATTCTAAGAAATCCTGTATCAGGAATGCGTGCGCATTGCTAGCCAATGCGTACGCATCCTACGCAGAAAAAGCCCTAAAACCTGTTTTTCAACCCTTAACGATCTCTACTCGTTTTCAAAACATCTTGCACATGAATTATGGCAGAAAAACAGTAGAAAAACATGTCTTTTAAGATCCGAAACAAAACTTAATCCTTAAACATCATCTAAGCTTAAAACTTGATACAATATGCATCCAAAACATGATATATTCTACTCTAAACCACAATTAGATTGTAGGAAGAGCTTATTACCTTTCGCAAGCTTATTCCAACAGCAAAAACTCAGAAAAAAGCAGCTAAAACCGATCTTTCTCTTATCAAAGCTTCAACTTTCTGCAATCAAAACGTTGCCTTCTTCACAACGATTCCGGCGCTCTACTCTGATCTGAAAACCGTTGAGAATCGACTTAGCAATTGATGAAAAATCCCTCAGCCCTAATTTCTTGCCCACACACGCAGAACACAATTTAGGAGCTGGAGAAATCTGATTTCTATTAGGTTATAAGAATTGTGGGGATTTATTTTCCTTAAATAACAAATCCCAAAAAAATATAAAGATCTTATTATCTTCCTTTATCATAAAAAAACCAGATTTATCAAATCAAAAAAAAGATAAAGATCTTATTATCTTCCTTTATCATAAAAAATCAGATTTATCAAATCAAAAAAAAAAAAAATAAAGATCTTATTATCTTCCTTAATCATAAAAATTAGATTTTCCTCCTTAAATATATACATATATATCTCGAAATATATATATATATATATATAATTTAACAAATACTTAAACTCCGAATAAAAGGAACCGAACCCAATATTTCGATTTCGCAAAATGACACGTCAGCCATTTCCCGAAAATCGGAATATTACACTAACCCTTAACCGAAAATGAAAAGTTTGGTTTGTGAAATTTAGAATAGATTCCAAAGTTCATGTCAGTCTGACATCAAATCAAAATTTTATAATAAGTGGAAGTAAACTGAAACACGAGAAAAGTTCAGGAAAATGGACTCACTGGGTCATACTACCACCATTTCGACGGTGAAAGATATCGTTGCGACGATGCTAGAAAATTGAATAAACTAAAGAAGAACCGAAATAGATCAATGATGTATCTTCCTATACTATATAAGAAGGGAAAAGTGGTGGTTGTTTGCCACTTGTTTTTTTTTCATTGGCTGGTCATTTTTTTGTTCGTAGGCGGGCGGCCCAAACCCAAATTTTTTTTTTTTTTTTTTTTTTTTTTTTTTTTGAGAAGAAAAGTTTGAGTTAAATTGTATAATTTTGAAGGACTCAATTGTATCACCTTTTAATGTGTGAATACATGTAACAAATGTATGACTATTTTCAAAATATAAGGCCACGACTTGTTGCCGACACGATTTTTTTTTTTTAACTGTTCATGGGCAGACCCAGCCCAGAAATTTTTTTTTTTTTAGAAGAAGGGTTTGAGTTAAATTGTTCCATTTTGGAGGACTCAATTGTATCATATTTTAATGTGTGACTATATGTAGCAGATGTATGACTATTTTAAAAATATAAGGCCACGACTTATTGCGCACACGATCTTTATCATCGCGAACAATTTTGTTGACGTTTACATGAAATATTATAAATTTCTTAAAATAAATTCATTTCATAAAAAAACATATCGTTTGTACACGGCGATATGACTATTTTCAAGATATAGGTCCACGACATGTTGCCTGTACGATCTTTATATCATGTTTACAAATATTTTTTTTGATGATTACATGAAATATTAAAATTCTTGAAATGATTTTTTTTTATTTTTAAAAAACATATCTTTTTTTTTTTTTCCCTTTCCTATCTCTCTCTACACTAATAAGAAGGGAAAAGTGGTGGTTGTGTGACACGTGATTTTTTTAGTGTCACCGTGCTTTAGATAGATAGAAAAATAATATTAGATAGATAGAAAGTAATCGAGATTGTGGGCTGGGCCTGAGGGTGTGACACGTGTTTTTTTTAGATAGATAGAAAGGAAAGTGTTTGGGAGGGAGTGAGGGTGTGACACGTGTTTTTTTTTATTGGTTCATCATTTTGGTTGAATGAGCTACAAAGCTGAAAAGTAATATTTAAAAGCGAAAATATTATTAAAATATGTATTGGAAATGTAACTACGACATATTAAAAAAAATTTGATTTCGGCAACTGTGACATATAAATAGGAACGGATGGAGTAATAAAATATTAATATTATGTATGTTTCCTTCGTCGAGAAGTATAGCCAAATATATAAAATAAAACAAATAAAAAGAATGAGTGCGTGGGGTTGTTTCCGTTCCCTTTTTCTTCTTGGTAATGATTTTGGTGTCTATCTCGAGAGGGTTGTGTGGTTCAGACACAAAGTAAAATAATATGTAATTAAATTGGAACCGGATACATCTTAAGCACTACACACATAATAAGATTAAATTAAGGCTAATATGTAGATTAAAAAAAAATTGAAAAAAAAACGATGAACAATTGAGTCCTCCAAAATGAAACAATTTAACTCAAACCCTTCTTCTCAAAAAAAAAAAAAAAAAAAACTGGACTGGGCCGATGAACAGTAAAAAAAGCTAGACGTTTACCGTAATGTCAAAAACTATTAAATATAACATACATTTCAACTAAAATATCACGTATGACATCGGAATGTTATATATAATATGTATGAGGGGCTAAATTGCATCATTAACGGAATGATATTTTAGTTACACGTTATTTTACTTAATAATTCTTTCGACACTTGATAAGTAAAAACATTTAGAATGGGCACTCCGTGCGTTGCACGGAGTCCCGTTTTACTAGTACTAAAACATAAAGTAACTGAAAGTCTGAAACTACAAACTGATCATCAATGGTGTGAATTACAATGAAACATTTAAAGATAAAACACTATTCTCGAGACGCATGTCATAATTGGAAGTTTTAAAGAAAACTACTTAAATCTAAAATCATAAATAAACTACAACAATCCAGTCTATTTTTGTTCCTCAAAATCCTCATCATATTCTTTTATTTCTTGCAAATCTCCTCAAACAAAAAGAAATGAGTGAACGCTAACTAGATTCTTAGCTAGATTCAATAATATTCATCTTGTGATCCAATTATTTACAGAATTACTACGATATCATCATATTGAATTGATCTAAGTCCTACATGATCATATCTCATATATGTGCGCAACCACTAAGATGTGAAACATCGACAATCCGGATAAGGCTGTCACGCTCCAAGTGTTTTAGGGCACTAATTATGGTTTGACTATAAGATTTCAAACTTTAGTCAATTTCACAACGGACTTATTATTTAAAGAGTATCATCATAAACTCAATATTCTCGTACATAATTCTTATGCATTGAGTATGACTGTCACAAAATGAACTCTTGGGATTTTGTGTGATGTCCATTCAAATGCATAGTTGGAACCATGAATTGAGTAACCAAAATGTGACAAGATCATTGCATTGCATCCAAGATGGCAAATTTGTGTCCTCTTCAGTTGGCCTTTCAGAAGAACCATCAACAAAACAAAGCTTTCATTTTGTATATTCTGACTTTTGTACAAATTTTTCTCGTTTTTGTGAATCAAGAAAACAAAGAAATTGACGTGTTTATGTGAAATCTAATGTTCATTGCTATGATACGTTAAATATGAAAATAAATTGCAAATTAAAGTAGAAGAATCATGAAGAACACGAACATGATCATCTTCATATATTTCAGATATAGAAAAGAGTAGGAAAGGAAACTAAAATGAATTCTCAAGAATTACAAACCGGAAAACATATAATGAATTTTTAATTAAGTATTACAACGTTGAATCGAGCTTTATATAGCTTCTATAAGAGTATACAATTGTCCAACTGAATCCTAACTAATGGAACAATTTTTTTGTGTACAAGGTGTTTGATGAATTTCTTTTGAGAGTTTCAACATCATCATTCTTCAAGCTTAGCAACCCGATCGATCACCTATTAATCACTCCTATAAAACTTCCATTTTCTTCATCGGGTGAGCCATAGTTGTGACAAAGTTATTGTGATTCCTCCGTTCCAAAATAACTGACGTAGTTGTTAAAAAATTATTCCACTTTATCTCCTTCAGTTTCATTTTCAAAACATTATTTATTGAGTTTTTTTCTACATCTACCAAAATTTATCAATGAGTGAAAGAATTAAAAACATTGCTTTAACCAAGTAGTTTGTTTCAAGTGGTAAATGATTTGAGAATGTCTAAGAATGTCACCGGTTCGATTCTCCTCTGATTCGCAATGTGGGCTTCGGATACTGGGAGTTTTAAGCAAAAAAAAAAAAAACACTGCTTTATAGTATAGGGTTTTTCTAGTGATTTTTGTATTCAAATTCAAGTACTCACTCCGTTCCGAAATATCTGAGATAGTTGTCAAAAACACGCTTATTAAGAATGTGATTTAATGCTTATTAAAGTACTTTAAATACGTTCCAAAATATACGAGGCGATTCTTAAATACTTTGACAATGCGCCGAGTTGTTTTGAAATGAATAGAGTATCAACTTATACCTACTTAATAAACGTGTTTTTATCAACATTAACCACCTGCTTAATATGCGTATTTCTATCAATCGCATCGGTTCATATTTGGAACGGATTAAGTATTTAATTGATTTTTTTTTTGAAGGTGTATTTAATTGATTTTTTAAAATAAATAACAAAGAAGGAAAAGATTGAATAACACCACAAATTCCAATGCTCATACCGACGTGCTCGCTCCTTCGTAAAGCAGTCCCTCTTCAGACGCTGCGATTCTTCCTTTGAGAGAGGAAATTGACAAAATCAATAAGAAATGTAAGAAATTTGGCACGATATCTGATCTGAACTCCACCCATCTCTCCTGTTTTTTTACCACCATCCTCCATCTTCTTGAAAAACCAAAAGGAAATTGTTTTGGGATTCTTTTCTCCTGCCCCCTAGTTTATTTGATGCTTTATTTTTATTTTTCTGGGTAATGTCACCTTCCTATTATATCTGTTCGTTTGTTTTCAGTTCATGCTTTAACTCAAAATTCCTGTTATATCGGAAAAAATTCATCCTTTTAGGAGTTGAAATTTTCTAATATACAGCCAAAAAAAAAAAAAAAAAACAAAAAAAAAACTCTTTACAAATACAAAGATGCGAGAAATTCCCTTTTTGGGAAGAATTTTAATGGCGGATTAACATGGTCTTTTGATGGGGTTATTTGTTCAGAAACCCATGTTTTGTTCAATCTTCTTAGGCTCAATCTTATTTGCTCTGTCTTGGTTCTTCGTTTTGATGTCATTTGATCGGCCTTATTCCAATCTTTTTGTTATGACAAATGATGAGAGCCCAGAACCCATAAACAGCTTCTCAGATTCTGTAGAATGTAGTTCTAGAAAAGATTTCTTAAAAGTTTATATGTATGATTTGCCTTCCGAATTTCATTTTCGTCTTCTCGGTTGGAAAAACACTGATCCTCACACTGTTTGGCCTGATATTAGATCGAATTTACCCGAATATCCCGGGGGATTGAACTTACAGCACAGTATAGAATATTGGTTAACACTAGATCTTCTACATTCACAATTTTCTCCAAGTGGTAGAACTGCAATTAGAGTTCAGAATTCGAGTGAAGCTGATGTTATATTCGTCCCGTTTTTTTCGTCTATAAGCTATAATCGATTCTCGAAGGTAAAGAATAAAGGGAAGATTAAGAAAAGTGTTGATAAGTTGCTTCAAGAGAAGTTAGTTAGTTTCTTGACATCACAACCTGAATGGAAAAGATCAGGTGGAATTGACCATATTGTCCTTGCACATCATCCTAATAGCCTTGTGAATGCAAGAATGCAGCTTTGGCCTGCAATGTTTGTTTTATCGGATTTCGGAAGGTATCCCCCGAGTATCGCGAATGTTGAGAAAGACGTGATTGCGCCGTATAAGCATGTTATAGGAAGCTATGTCAATGATTCTTCGATTTTGATAGCCGCCCGACATTGCTTTACTTTCAAGGTGCTGTTTATAGGAAAGATGTAAGTCTTGCTTTTAGTTATGAATCTTTCATGTTCAAGATTTCGTTTTGAGCGTTTTTACTGTGACACTACACTGAATCGACTGTGAAAGTTGATTCTTATTGCAAATCTTCGTGTTTTGGGCGTATAATCATGGGTTTTTTTTTTCGTTTACAGGGCGGAATTATACGACAAGAGCTATTTTATATGCTAAGAGATGAGAAAGATGTCCACTTTTCATTTGGGAGTGTTCAGAAAAACGGTATCCAAGAAGCTACACGAGGAATGCACACATCGAAATTCTGTCTAAACATCGCGGGTGACACGCCTTCATCAAACCGTCTATTTGATGCAATTGCTAGCCATTGTGTTCCGGTTATCATTAGTGATGACATTGAGCTTCCATTTGAAGATGTTCTTGATTACTCCGAGTTTTGTATCTTTGTTCGTAATTCGGATGCGGTTAAAGAAAATTATGTTTTGAATCTGATTAGGGGTATTGGGAAAGAAGAGTGGACTAGAATGTGGAGAAGGTTAAAGGAAGTTGAGAATTTTTACGAGTTTCGGTACCCGTCGAAGGATAATGATGCTGTTCAAATGATTTGGCAAGCAATTATGAGGAAAGTTCCTGGGATTAGATTGAAGAAGCATAAAGCCAGACGGTATTATCGAACTCCTGCACTTAAACTAACCGGGCTTACGTCTTTTCCGATCCCTAGGAACGTTTCCTAAGTGTTTTGCTTAGAATCCTCTGTGCCCGGAACTATATTGGGGCCCAATTAATCTGGAGTTCAGTCTGAGTAGCATTTCATCTAGAGCCCTCTGTGTTCGGATCAAACTATAATGGGTCGAACTAATCTAAAGTTTGGTTTGAGAAGTGTCTGCGAAGGGTTTGGCTCTTATTTAGGGTGAAAGACATGGTTTTAACACGGCGTTTAAAGAGCTTTTTCATAGGCATTCATTTTGAGATTTTGTTCATGTAAAGTACTTTGTGATTCAATATTGGTTGGGTCTGCTCTTCAGATCTTGTAGGATTTTTGTATAGGAGAACTGAATGTGAAGAAAACGGATTAAATGGAAATTTTGTAGTAAAAGATTGATTGCAAATTTCAGCTACATAATGATAATGAGCAAATTAGCCCTATCTCTTAACTTTAGAGATAATGATTCCAACACTGGTGTAAAATCAGACTATGTCATTTGTTATGGCTGACACAATCAACGGTGTAAAATCATGTTGTATAATTTGTTATAGTTGAATGATTGTGTCAGTAATATTATTCCGATCGAATGGCTGACACAATCAATGATGTAAAATCAGATTGTGTCATTCGTTATGGCTGAATGATTGTGTCGATAGCATTACTTTGATTTTAAAAATGTAAGAGATATGTGTACTATAAATGTAATGCTACTACTTATGGATCCAATCAAGGGGACTTTGATCAAGAAGTTGAAAACTTATTATCAATGGAATTCGATTGTACATTCCTCATGTAGATCAAAGACTTGTATGATTTAATTATAATCTTCCAATTCTCATCACCTATAGTTGAAAAGCTAAAAGAAACTAAACTAAGTGTGAAGGTTGTTGGGATACAAAAAGTATTAGAGTATATATATAATTTTAGCATATAGACTTGTACATCTCTCATTGTATATTAATATAGGTAGGCTCGACTCGATTCATTGTACTCATACTATATATATTGTAAAACTCAATTGTGAATACATACACATAATTTCCAACTCTGTTATGGTATCAGAGCCCTAGTGGTTCCTCCGCATTGCTCCCTCTCCATCGGCGCCCCTCCCCTTCTCCCCTCTCCAGCATCGCCGCCAGCTTCTTCCATTACCGCCGCCCATTCCTCACTCTCCCCTGGTATATCCTGTAACCATATTCTTCTCCTTCCTTTATTTTCTTTTTTTTTTTTTTTTTTTTTTTTTTTCTTCGTCCCTTTTCCCTATTTTTTTTCCGGCGCTTCCTTTCTGGTGTGCACCCTTTTCATTCTTTCCTCTGTTTTCGTTGCTATCTCTCGCACCCTCCCCCCCCCCCCCCCTCCCCAGCACTCGTCATTTTTTTTTACGTTCTCTCCCCTCCATGGTGAATTCACACCAAGCTGTCTTTAATTACGCCACTCAAACCCCCATCAAGCTTGATGGCACCAATTATAGCATATGGCAACTCCAAATTGAATCCCTCCTTATTGGCTATGGTTTAATCGGTTATGTTGATGGCACCAAGGTGTCCCGTCCAAAATGATTCGCGGTGAAGGAGCCGCGGCCAATACCACCACACCCAACCCCGAATATGAACGGTGGATGCGGCAAGACAAGTTAATTCTTCACGTGCTCATAGCCTCGTGTACCCCCCACGTTCTTTGTTTTCCTTCGTCGTGCCAATACTTCATTCGATGCTTGGGATATTCTCAAGAGCACCTATGCCAAAGTATCCCGTGGTCGCATTAGTAGTGTTCGTGAATCCCTCAAATCCATCAAACGAGGTACACAATCGGTTTCTGATTATATGTATGCCATCAAAAACAAAGCCGATGAATTAGCTCTCCTTGATAAACCGATTGATAATGATGAAGCGGTTGAATTGATTTTTGAAAATATTGGGGTGAATATCGGGACCTTGCACGAGCAATCCAAGCTCGTGAAACTCTATTACGTTTGAGGAGCTTCATGAAAAGCTTTTGAATTTTAAGGTCACCCCATCCTCACGACCTTCGCCATTCGGCCCTCGTTACGCCCATGCACCCCACTATCCCCGAGGCCCCTCTTATCAATGGCGTCCTCCCAACTCCGGCCGCCCCTACCCGTTCCCGCGGCCCCGACCACCGGTCAACCACCCATACCCGCCCCGCCTCTCCCCGGCGGCCCTTCTTCCCAAACACCTCCCCCCACGGCCTCCCTTTCACACCTCCTACCAACCACCCATCTTCAATCCCAACAAACCTCAGCAACCCCCTCGTCCATATGGTGGAAAATGTCAGTATTGCCAAGCTATGGGGCACTCAGCCAAATTTTGTCCGACATTACAACACCTACTTGGCCAACTCCCGCCTTCAACTCGTAATGCCTACCCGCCAAGACCTCAAGCACATGTGGCAACCTCACCAGATGTGGTCCCTCCTGATGCCAATCACCCCCCTCCCACGCACCCGTGGCTTCTGGACAGCGGTGCCAATACTCACATCACTAATGATTTACAAAACCTCTCTCTTCATGCTCCTTACTTGGGCACAGATGATGTTATGGTTGGCGACGGCAATGGTCTAAATATCACGCATACGGGTTCCACCTCTATTCCCTTATCTTTGTCCAAGTCTCTTACTTTAAATGATGTGCTATGTGTGCCCAATATGTCCCGCAATTTACTGTCCATTTCCCAACTTTGTCAATCACATAATTTATCTGTTGAATTCTTACCCAATGAATTTCTTGTGAAGGATATCCCGACGAAGACAACTCTTCTCCGTGGTCCAGTCAAGAATGGTACGTATGAGTGGCCGTCTCAACCTCTTTTAGCTTTTGCTTCCAATAAAGCCACCACGTCGGTACGGCATCATCGCTTGGGCCACCCGGCCTTCGTTATTTTTAATAAAATTGTTAGTCGGTATGCTTTGGAGGCGTCGCCTTCGACCGTTTCTCATTGTCTTGCTTGCTTAGAAAATAAAAGCCATAAACTCCCTTTTCTTGTTTCTACTTTATCCTCTTCCCGTCCACTTGAGGTAGTATTTTGCGATCTTTGGACCTCCCCGGTTTATCTGCGATGGCTACAAGTACTATCTTATTTTAGTGGATCATTTTACTCGTTATATATGGTTTTACCCGCTTACTCGTAAGTCGATGTGTTTGATACGTTTACTCGCTTTCGTGCTCTCGTTGAAAAATTCTTTGGTCACCCCCTTAAAATACTTTATTCGACAATGGTGGTGAATTTACTGGTATGCGTGATTACTTAGCCATAAATGGAATCGCCTTTTACACCACACCTCCTCACACCCACGAACACAATGGGATATCGAACGACGCCATATGCATATAGTTGAAGCTCGGTCTTGCCACTTTTGACACGCCTCTCTCTGTCCAATGATTTTTGGCCTATGCGTTCGCAAGCTGCGTCTATCTTATAAACCGTATGCCCACTCTTGTCCTCGACATGCGTTCCCCTTATGAATCAATCTTTCACACCTTTGCCCCAAACTATCGAAACTCCGTGTCTTTGGATGTCTTTGCTATCCGTGGCTTCGCCCATACACGAGTCACAAACTCCAATCCCGCTCCAAACCTTGCATCTTTCTTGGGTATGCTCTCAATCAGCATGCGTATTACTGTTTCGATCCAGCTGCCTCCCGTCTCTACGTCTCTCGGCATGTCAAGTTTGTCGAATCTGTCTTTCCCTCCCTCTCCTCCACTCATCCGTCTCCCTCCTCCTACACCCTCCATTGTCTCGGACCGGCTTCCCACTCCTCCCTCCCTCCCCACCACTTCCAACCCACCGCCTGCTACCCCCCCGCCCTCTCCTCATTCGGCCTCTCCACCTCCTCCTCCACCTCCGCCGCCACCTACTCACCGTATGCGTACTCGGGCTCGAATAACATTCATAAGCCTATCCAAAAGCTGAACCTTCACACTCAACTCATCCCTTCGGCGACTCCGAACCCACCTCCGTTACTCAAGCTTTAAAAGTGCCACAATGGAGAAATGCAATGCAAGAGGAATACGACGCTTTGATGCGCAATAAAACACGGGATCTTGTTCCTTATGACTCTAGTCTCAACGTTATTGGTACGAAGTGGATATTTCGATTAAAGCGCAAACCGATGGATCTATCGATCGTTATAAAGCTCGTTTAGTGGCCAAGGGCTTTGCACAACGTCCCGGCGTTGATTATTTTGAAACTTTCGGTCCGGTTGTCAAACCGGCCACTATTCGCCTTGTTCTTACACTTGCTTTAACGCGGGGGTGGTCTCTTCGCCAATTGGATATTAATAATGCGTTTTTGCGGGGACATTTAAAAGAAGCGGTCTATTTGGCTCAACTTCTTTGGTTTTGTTGATTCTTCTTGTCCTACTCACGTTTGCGGGTTACATAAGGCAATCTATGGCCTTAAGCAAGCTCTCGAGCATGGTATGATGAGCTTAAAAGTTTTTTAACGACATGCAACTTCAAAAATTCTCGGCCGACACATCCTTATTTGTTTATCATCATCTTTGGTCGACTATCTATGTCCTGGTGTACGTTGACGACATTATTATCACTTGGTAATGACTCGGCTTGCTTTAGAAAATTTCATTACTCGTCTCGGCTCACGGTTTGCCTTTGAAAGATCTTGGTCTGTTGTCGTATTTTCTTGGGATTGAGGTTACTCATAATTCGAAAATTTGGTCTTTTCTTGTCTCGGACGAGGTATATCACCGACCTCCTTCAAAAGTTAAATTTCTTGGATGCCAATTCCACGGCTACCCCTCTTCCCGCGATATATCGGTTTAAAAGCTAATCTTTGGCACACCCGTGGATGATCCTTCAACGTATCGTATGGTTGTTGGTAGTCTCCAGTATCTCACTTACACTCGCCCCGATATTGCCTTTGCGGTTAACAAGTTGTCTCAGTTTATGCACTCGCCCACTGATGTTCATTGGTCTCATGTCAAGCGCTTGCTTCGCTATCTTGCGGGTACAACTACATATGGCATTCAATTCTATCGTGATTCCCCCCCCGGTATTACATGCCTTTTACGATCGATTGGGGTGGGGACAAGGACACCTATGCCTCCACCGGTGCACATATAATTTATTTTGGCAAAAATGCTATTACATGGAGTTCAAAGAAACAATCCACGATTGCGCGCTCCACCACGAAAGAAAGTGAGTATCGGGCGTAGGCGCTTGCTACGCGAGCTTAATTGGATTTCATTTCTTCTTCGTGATCTTCGGGTTTCCATATTTGGGCCACCGGTGATTTATTGTGACAACCTCGGTCTTTGCTCGGTTACGCTTGAATCCGGTTTTCCACTCCCGCATGAAACACGTCGCAATTGATTATCATTTTATCCGCGATCAAGTCCGGCGTGGCACATTACGCGTTGCTCATGTCAATCTTTGGTGATCAATTGGCCGGCGTCTTACGAAGTCTCTCCCTAAGTCCGACTTCCTTCTTCGGCGAGACAAGTTGGGTCTCCTCCCTCGTCCCACTTGAGGGGTGGTATTAGAGTATATATATAATTTTAGCATATAGACTTGTACATCTCTCATTGTATATTAATATAGGTAGGCTCGACTCGATTCATTGTACTCATACTATATATATTGTAAAACTCAATTGTGAATACATACACATAATTTCCAACTCTGTTAAAAAGGACCTAAGAATTAAGATTACAAGATTCTCTCTCTCCCAAGTGGCATTATCATAGATTCTCATTGTGATGAATAATACCAAGTGTCTAAGACACATGTCTACATCATACACAACTTACCAACTTATAATTATACAAATAAACTAAGCTACATTACATGATAATCCAACTCTCCTCCTCAAAGCATATGTTATTTCTAAGACATTTAGTGTGGTCTTGAGGTAAGTAAACTGAGAAGGTGTCATAGCCTTTGTAAAAATGTCAGCCACCTGATCACAACATAGCATATATTGGGCATTAAGTGTTTGATTCATAACCTGATATATTTGCTAAGCTTATGTACTATGACTAAGTATTTGAATGTGAAACCACAGTTTGCTTCTTTAAACTCGAAGAAATTAGGAAGTTTCAAGGTAGACCGACACATTATCCCCCAATTGATTTCCTATCATGAGCACCGGAAAGCCCAATTTGCATCCGAAATCTTGTAAGGTGATGAAAGGATAAAGGTATGAAATGCAAGCCATGAAATAGAGTATCCTTGACGTATCTCGACATTCTTTAATTTTTAGAACCTTTCAATGTTCTGTTGTAGGAGTCTGAATGAAATGGTTGAGAAGAATTGCAACAAAATTTATGTTTGGTCTGGTCAAGGTTAAATACCGCAACCCTCCAATTATAATCCTGTATTTAGTAGGATAAGTTAAAGAAGTTCCTTGAGTTGGAGTACGTAGGACATGGCTTGAGGTTTTCAAGGTTTATCTTTTTCAGAAGATGAGAAATATAATATCCTTGTCTTAGGCATAAAACAATAGAATACGTATGAGCCTCCATTCCAAGAAAGTGAGCAATTGTACAAAGGTCGATCTTTTAGAGCAAATTTTTGATCAATTTGCTGAATATTCTTGATAAGAGTATTAGAGTTTCCAGTAACACGTATGTCATTAACATATACAAAACCATGCACTACATTAGTTCTTTCACAAGTTTGAAAACAAACTAAAATGAGCCTGGAATGGCTGATTAAATCCCCGTAGCAGCATTTGGTCTCTTAGGGCATCAAACCAAAGCCCCAGCTAGGGGCTTGTTTGAGTCCATATAGCCACTCTAATCGTATAATGGTACCCTTTGGCCACTAGTTGGCCTTGTGTTTCATTATTGTTCCATTTGGTCTTAGTTGATGATCGAAACCCCGTATTTTTCGTACCAGGTGTTGAGTTGGTGATGGAGGTACTAGTTCCCAAGCTCCATTTTTTCGCAGAGGGCATCATTCTCTTCAACCAAGGCCTTCTTCAATTCAAGGATAAACAAGGATTTTGATGAAGTAGCAGGTTCCGAAGGAAATGAGTGAACTACAGTTTGGGCTTAAGAAGACATTCAAAGGGTGACTTGTAGTTCAAATCCTTTGTGGATAATATACTGATGACTGAGATAACTTCCAATAAACTGTCCCACCAAAGTTTCAGAGGTAAAGAATCATGTGCAATGAGGGTTAGACCAAGCTCGGTAATATGTATGTGCTTTCTCTCAGCCTTACCATTTTGGGCATGAATAGGTTGGTAAGTCCAAGCTCTTGAAGGAATATGCCAATGGTATATGTCACTTTCAATCTCGAACGCATTTTACGTTATTTGGGTATTTTAAATATAAGCAATGGTTGTAAGAGCTTTGACTTTGTTTTTCAATGAGTAAATCCAAGTATATCATGTGTCATTGTCAATAAAATGGATATAATAAGAGTAAACATGGGTTGATTTTATAAAGCATGACCCATTAGGCCAAGGTGAAATAAATCAAGCATATATATATAATCAGCATGAGATTCAAACACGGAATAAGACTGAGAATGGCCTTTGCCAAATGGGCAGTCTTCACAATAGGATACATTCTCATTGATGCTAGAAATATTACAATCATTCAACACTTTCCTAAGAACTTGTTTGGATGGATGGTCTAATCTCTTTTTATGCAAAAGACTTGGATCTGAGTCTAATCTAGTAGTTCCAATGAACTTGTTGTATATGGATTGAAGGGGTTCTTTGTGAGATCATGTTTGTCCACAAGTTGGTACAGTCCATCCTTAAGCACTCATTTTAGCAGAATGACCCATGTGTTCTTGTCGTAAATCAAACAATATGAATCTCTTTTTATCATTCTAATTTACATGGTATCAGAGCAGAATGTCACGAGTTCAAACTTCTCTACAAACATAGTTTTCTCATTTATATTGTTTCAAGTATTGTGCCTTTCACAGCCTAAATATAGGCTCACACTTAAGAAGACGTGTTGATGTATATAAATGTTAATTATCTACCTCTTAATCAACTTAAGTTATTTTTAGGAAAAAAGGGCAATTTAACAAAAAGAAAAAAAGAATCCATTGTGTATAATTAGGGGGTGCACATGGTACGCTTTTCCAGTTTTTTACCACTTTTAAACCAAACCATTTTTTACGGTTTTCAAATTCACAAACCAAAACCGAACCATAAGTAGGTAAAACCATTTTATGTGTGTGTGTACGGCGTATATACATACACGCAACATGATATTGTCATGCATTCGAATTAGTCTGATCATATAAAGTCATGTAAACTATTTTGTTTCATCTTGTCATAGGTCCTATTATGCTGGCGCCAAAATCTACATGTGTGAGATAGTTGATTGAAGTATTAATAGATAATAGTCTAAATTTATTTACATGTAGTGATAATTAAGGGGGATTTTATTTGCACCACACCTAATCTACTCGTGCACCACTCAACCTGTGCACTACAGTAGAACCGACATTTTGTGGGTGCATTGTGAGAACCGACTTTGATTAAGGCCCTCATAATCAATAGTGGTATACATAGACATATAAATACGGGATGAAATCCTCTGCTGTACCATATACACAGCAGTTGTGTTGTGATAAGGGAAATTGTCAAAACGACGTAGTTTAGGACCTGAAAAAAAAAAAAAAAAACAACAGCCAAAACGACGTCGTTTTGATACTTTGACACTTGCACAACATATGGTACAACTTTACATCACAGCGAGAGGATCCTAATTCATATAAATACACACACGCATATATATATATATATATATTATTTTCGAGTAAAAAACCGTCAATTGACCCGCAAAAGGCCAATTGACCCGACCCATACCCGCTTTTCAGCACTTTAACAACCCACAACCTAAAAAAAAAAAAAAAAACCCCACGACCTTAAACAAAAAAAGGAAAGAAAAAAATCAAAAATAACAAAAAAGAACTCTGCAAAACTCCCCCACTATCCCTAACCTCCAACTTCCACTACCCCATTCTTTTTCCACACATAACCAACAAATCCTACCATCTTCTTTTTCCCCTCCTCCTTCGCCCCCTCCCCCCATAAATCAGCCATGAATTTTCAACTCACTTAACATCACCATGGTTTGCACTTATTTTTGTGAATGAGCCTATGAATCTTCTTGCCAGTTATTTCATTGTTGCTATATTCTGTGTTTTTAATCACAAACCATTAAAAAACAATTTGGCATGTGTATCTACACATTAGTAATGGTGTCAGAACATTGCTACAATTTAGATCGTCATGGATTTAATTTCGTAATTCGTTTATCATTTGACTGTTCAAGAGTTTTCTGTGCAGGTACTGCAACCAGTATGTTGATAATGATGCCCTATTCTATCTTATTTTAGCAAATAAAATTTTGCATGATCTTCATCCTCATATTATCATCATTGCTGAAGATGTAAGTCATCTTGCCAGAACGTTTACCATGAATTTTTAATTTTAAGATGATGCGAATATGTAACGTAAATAGCGTTGGAGAGGGAATGGAGAGGACAAGTGATCCTTAGGTGAAGAATATGCTTTTTCATTCTTCCAGAAAGGTGTGATGTCTATTATTTGTCCTTGAGCCAATGGCTCAAATGCATATTAATAAATAGGCTTGGATTTTAAGCAAACACATCTATGCACCCAAAACAAAAACGTGAGATGAGGAAACAGATATTTATCTGTGATTCTACATAGAAGAGTGTAGAATATTTGTTGTTTAGAATGCGTTTAAAGTTATTTTATAATATTCTCAGCTTTAATCTCTCTTCTAAGTCTCAAATCTGCAAAGAGTGTAACACCCTCTTAAAAAGGGATCCTTTGCCATCCTTGGGTGAAGGCTCATACTGGACCCAGCTATTGGTGCAGAAATTGAGTTGGATTTATCAAGTTCTTCTATGCATGTGTATAAAGTTGGTTGTTGTCTTACTATGCCCTCTTTCTGGTAACATAAAAATCATTGGATTTCTGTAATCTCCATGCATAAATTGCACATTTTTCCATATAAAGCTTCCTTCTTAATATTAGACGATCTTTATTTCTAATTTCTCAGGCAATATTATACCCTGGATTGTCTGAGCCTATCTCTCAAGGCGGATTGGGGTTTGATTATTTTGTCAATCTTTCTGCTCCAGATATGTGGCTATCTTTAATCCAGAATGTCCCAGATCAGGAATGGAGCATGACCAAGGTTTTGTTGGATGATATTTTTTTAATGAAAAAATCTGGCTAAATGAAGTTGATTTTTCTACACTTTTATTATACTAATTTATATCGATGAAAGTCATTGTCCAAAAAAAAGGGCTTACTACTGTCTGGTTATTCCTATCCAGATTGTGAGCACCTTAGAGCAACCATAATAATGCAATTGTGGAGATATTCTCCCTTCACTTTTGGTAGAATAGAATAGATAACTGTACAAATGTAAAATAATAGGTGCAAACTAGACAACTTTTTGTGGAGGCTCTCTCTCCCCTTGTCTAATTTGAGAGAGGCAAAGAGACAATGTTCTCCCTCAAAAAGTGTGTCAAACCTTTTCTTATCAATAAATTCAAATATTTAACACCATTACAACATCTAATCACATATAAATAATCCATACAATTCTTTTATTTTTATCACCATTACAACATCACATCACACAAAAATTATCTCTACAATCCTTCTATATTTATCTTCCACTTATCTTTCGCCACGTCAACCCAACATCAACAATCAACAAGCTTCTCCCCCGACCACCAATAGGGTTGCTCTTAGTGGGCAACATACAGACTGCTAATAAAATGCTACTGTATGCTGAAAATCATAATTAGGTGAGTCATTTCCCCCGAATATTCTGTCTACTATGCCTGTACCTGTTTTCACAAAACTTGCCTATATTTTAGGCCTTCGCGTATCTCCTTTCCACAGGTAAAACTATTATCTCATTATTTTTTAAATTATTTAAACATTACATGACTTTTACTAAATTAATTATGATTTATTCTGTGAAACTTTAATTCATTTAATTTTTTTCATAATTAATAAGCAATTCGTCATTATATGTATTATTTTTCTTCTAATCATTGCATTATATATTATTTGTCTATTTTGTTGCTTATGTTGTGAAGTTTTCTTTCGTCTCAGTTTTCTTATGGAAGATATTTTTTTGATTGGCAGATTCCGCATTGAGGTACTAATTTGGTTTGCTTTTATATTCTCTCTTATCTTAAGGTTTCTTTTCCAATCATTTAATTACAATCTATAAATATGACAAGTTTTTTTATTCCTAATATCCTACGTTCCTATCAGCAGAAAAAGAGGGTTTGCCGTGTTGGCGTCAATCTCAATGGATCCAGGTAAGTAGTCGTTCTTTCTGATTAATTTTTGTATTAATGTTTTTTAAAATTAACGGAATCATATGTCACATAAATTTCTAACGATTACTATTTTTTTCTATTTATTTTAGCTCATACACGATTAAATTCATGTACACCTTATGTATGAAGCTGTTTTGATTTTTATTTTTTAAGGCCAAAGCTTTTCATGCTATTATCTTTGTTGCCGACATCGTTATTTGTATTCATAAATTGAATCATATTAATCCTTTTTTGTTGATTCATACGGTCATATGCATCAAGTAATCAGGGTTTATGTCTATATTTTCCCTAAAATAATAATAATTAGGGTCTATGTTTATGGTTACAGTAAAAATAAAGTAATTATGATTAATAATCAGCACATTCTGTGGTTTCTTATTTCTACTTATTTTGCGTCTGCTAAACTTTTTGCATAGACAAAAACAAAGACATAATGCATCTACCACCACATGCTAAATTGCTAACGGGCAACTTGCCGTAAAAAGGTTATCATTTGTTGGTATGGTTTCAAGGAGAAGATGTTCTTATCTTCTGTTACATGGTAATTTTACATTTTTGTTATCCTATTTCAAAAATTAGTTGCAACCGTTATTATAACCTTTTTACGCGCATTTCATGCTTTCTTTCTTTTAATAGTTAAAAAAATGGTTGTAGTGCTAATAAATTGTCGTACATGTTTGGGGATTTGATTGTTTCAACTTTAATGGCATCAAAGTTGGCCGAGAGAGATCCCTGGATAAGTAACCAAAAGAGGAGATAAGAAGACAATTGCGGCATACACTGATCATTCCAAGTATTTTCTCCGTCATTCTTAAGGTGACTATTTTCTGTCGTTCTTAAATAGTGCGGTTCATTCCTTTGTGTTGTAATTGAAAATTCGTTGGTGATGAATCGATACCATTTTCAATTGTTTTTATGTTCATTTCTCTTTCACATGCTCAAAATTTGCATTTTTTGTTCCAGGTGTTACCTAAAATTTAGTGGGATGATTGTTGTTCAGTTTCACAAGATATCCATCAACCAATACTATTTTTCATTGGCATTGAACACATTTCTACAATTATCTTTCATTGTACATTGACATGTTTGTCGGATTGTTTTTTCATTCAAACCATCGTTTTTAGGATTTTATGTTTCCCTGCAGCTCTTACATTATTATAATATCCGAATTAATTGTCGTACACATTTATGATAGATTAGACTTTTTTTCATTATTGCACAAATTAAATTTATTCTATGTTTTTTATGAATAAAATCATTTTTTATATGTTAGTTTGTTTAAACACGACATTTTTTCATAACATATTATTTTCCTTCGATGTTTACTTTTTGATTGTACACTGCGGCTTTCCCTTCTCCGGAGAACACCCTTCTCTTTGGGCACCGCTCTCCCAAAGAAGCCTCCGTCCCCAATCTTCACCGATCTCCTACAGTCCTTGACCCTCACTCCCAAAGAAGCCTCCGTCCCCAATCTTGATGACAGCGTCAATCTAGCCGGTGAACAAATTCACAAAACCAGTCTGGTTGGTAAATTCTTCGCCCCTAAGGATATTCCGCCTCGGGTCCTCCAACCTACTCTATCGAAGTCTTGGGCTTGCGTATCCTTCACGCCGATTCTCCTTCTCCATAAAGGCCCTTGGTGTTTCGACGGTTTCCTCATCGTTCTATGCATATGGGATGATAACTGGCAATCACAAGGTAACTTCTTCGATTTTTCTGATTTTTGGATTCATGTTATGGGTCTCCAAACCCATTTAAACACGCTTGCAATTTTTGCACGTATTATGGCCATTTTGGGGAATTGCTCGGCGATGGAGATTAGGGAAGAAGACTACGCTTCATACGTATTCGCATCAATATGAACGCCTCCCAAATATTTGTTTCAATTGTGGTCACTTGGATCACACATTTGCAAAAGGAACTAACAGTTGGTCGACAAAAGAAATTGCCTTATGGAGTGTGGATGAATGCCATCAGGATTCTTAATTTATTGGAAGAAATAAACCTCACTGAGCCCCCTATGAACAAGACAAACGACCACCCTTCCAACAATTTGCATCGGCTTTTGAATTTCATAGCTGTAATAAATCTGATCCGCTCAACCAGGTTACGTTATTTAATTTGGAAATTTATTTAGGGTTTTTAATGCCTATAATAATTCAATTTTTTTTAATCTAACTGAGACTTCTTCACTGCATGCTATTTTTTTGATTTGAAAATCACATTCTACAATCAAGAACAATAAGTGTTGTTGGCTTAGCTTGGAGTGAGTTTTAATGTGTTGCTTTTTGGATTGCTTTAGAGGAGGTAATTTTCACTATAAGAAGGTCAGGATTTGTTGTTGTTGTTATTAATATTTCTTTTTTTAAGCTTTGTGATCCTTCAGTCATAAAAATATTTATGTTGTTGTACAGAAGCCCCATCTTTATGGCCTTATGGGATGTGGAAATGGATCCTCTGATTTCAAATGGAAACCAAAATGGTGTTCGAAGGGACAAGCAGCGACAATTACAAAAGGAAATGACATTGTATTTCTTTCTGAAGGTGAATTGTTTTGTCTAAGCGGCTTCACCGGAGCAGTAAAGCGCGACTCAAGTGTGCATGGCAGGTTGGTCAGGTGTTTCTATGTCGGTACTACACTTAATATTGGTACTACATTTTATCTGTTGATCATTTTCAGTATAAGGTACTAATTAACTTTGTTATGATTTTAAGTAATATGATTTAGTCCCTTAAAAAAAGTATTATGATTTTGAATTACTTGCAACTTTATGATTTCATATTTTCATGTTCCAGCCTCTATTACTTTAGATTTTTTGTGGGCAAAGCGTGAATGACAAAACTCTCAACTCATGGGTAAGTAAGCATTAGTGTAATGATTTAAAATGTTGTGGAGATTGTTTATTTGTGGCTTGGATGTTGTGACCCCATTTCTTCTATTTTTGTTATCTCTTTTGTCATGTTTATGTTGGATCAGGGAATGAATTTTAACACCCTGCTGTTGTTGAGGATTGTCCAATTTTGTGGATGTTCTAGCCTTTTCTGAAGTTGGTGACCATCTCATTTGTTGGTATGTTGCTTCTCGCCCAATTTTCTTTCAGTTCTCTCCTTAACTCATCGCATTTTCATCTCGATACCTTTTCTACCAACGGGTTCTATATTTATTTTGTGGCTGATGTTTTTTTTTATTATTTTTTTAGTTTTTTTGTGCATCACTATGTGTGTTTCTTGAATACGGTGTTGTAGTATGAGGGATGCAATAAAGGTCAATTGTTCACCAACAATAAATTGTTGTCTCCATCCAAGTACGTTGTTGAGCGCCTATCCATTTCCAATATCTTATCACAACTGTTAGTTTTGGTGACTTGATCTCTAAACTGATAAAATCTGATGGAACTAATCTGGGAAAACTGAGACTGAGATTGATGGTCAGTTCAGTTAAGTATATTCAATTTTGTGAAAGTCAGTTTGATGAAGTGCAACTGAGTTTCTTCTGAAGTCAGCAGTCAGTTTTGGTCTGCTGAGTATAGCTAAGTTCTACATCTGGGCAGTTGATTACAAGTCTGGAAAGTCAGTTTTGAGCTGAGTTTCATCTGGTGGATAACAGCTGGAGCTGGTGTCCATATCTGGGGTATTTATGAGAATTCCAACAAAGATCTTTGGCAGTTAGGGTTTGGGATTTGTGCCTATAAATACCAATGTTGTAATCAATGCAATATGTGTCTTTCAAGAGTGTTGTTCACACACTTGTGAAAACTTTGTAATTATGTGCATAGTAAAATATCTCTTTTTCTGTCCGTGGAGTAGTCGGCACAACGATGAAAACCACATTAAATCACTGTGTTCTCTTTGTTTCTGTGTTTTATCAATTCCACCATTCTTTACGTTTGCATTGCTATCTGTTATTTATCATTCATAAATTGCAAGCTTGTCGTCTGTGTTTTAACAAATTGGTATCAGAGAGTCAAGGTTCAAGATTGAGGAGTTGCAGGTGAACAGAGTTGATCTTCACCAAGACCGGTGACCGGTGCTAGGATTTTGTGATCAATGGTTTGTTCTTTAATTAGAAGGATGTCAGCAATGAACGTGAAGATTGATAAATTTACAGGGAGGAACAGTTTCAGTTTGTGGCAAATCAAGATGCGGGCCTTGTTAAAGCAACAAGGATTGTGGACTCCTTTATCTGATAAGAGGGATGCCAGTGCAGCAGATTATGCCAGTCTGGAGGAGAAAGCACATTCAACCATCATGTTGTGCTTGTCTGATAATGTTATCACAAAAGTTGCTGAGGAAGACACTGATGCCAAGTTATTGAAGGATGTAGGAGCTCAGATCTGTATAAAACAGATCTTCGCGCAGCGGATGGATCACGATCTACAAATTACAATACATAAATAAAGGATCTTAATTCCTACAAGGGGGTTTAGTATGTCTTACCAATAGCAGGAAGAGAAGCCAAGATCTTCCAATTTGTTCTCCAAACGGTGGTTGGTGGACACCAATTCTTGGTACTAGAACCTCCTTGATATGCTTCCAAGAAAAACTAAAAGTTTTTTTCAACTAGAAACCCAAGACGAGAAACATGTTTTTCTCTCTATTTTATGTGTGTGGGGCGAAAATTTGCATGAGCATTATGTCTTGGAAGAACTTTCTTTATATAGGAGAGTAAATCCTTGGCCTCTAAGTTTCTAATTAATTAAATAAATAATTAAAAAGAAATCACAATAAAGGATAATTTCATTTATAAAAGATTGTGATTAATCAATCAATCAATTACAAATCAATTATCTTTTATTAATTAATTATTTAACAAGTAAATAATTAATCACAAAGAAAATCAATTCTTGCAATTAATGAAGGTGAGGCGCCACACACAATAGGGTTTTAGGCCCACAGAAAATGTCTTTTCTATGTATTATATTATTTAGCCCAACTAAATAATATTTCGCATATCAATTAATTGGCCCAGCCAATTTATTATCACTGAGGCCCAATAACAAGAAAAACAGCCGAATTACAGGAGCCACATTGGGGACCATAGACCTATAACCAGTAGCTCCAATAATTAAGTAAAATATTCATCGAACAGAATATTCATACTTAAATTATTAATTCCGGGATTACGCCACCATAAACCCGAAACTGAACTCTACCAATTATAGATATATACTTACACTCAACCCTATGAGTAAATAAGCGCCCACTGATATAATCACTACATACGGACTACCCCTCCATAGCATCGTCCATTACGAGTGGGAAGTCTCCGTGAACCCGACTCGAGAATATCTTATCCTTATTTACCATTAACCCCTAGTGATCAATTAGTTCACATATCGACTAGTAGCTAATTAGTCTAATATGAACCGGGCCCATCGATCATTTTCTTAGGGCTAACAAATAAGGGGCTCGTCTCTCTACTTCCCGCGGGAAGGAATGGATTATGTGTCTGTGAAACACAGAACTACTCACTCATCAGGGAATAGTGCCAACGAGAAGTGACTCAGATCACATATCAAAGTGATCCTTAACTAACACATCAAACACTACCCCGAGACAAGCAGTACCATGTGATCACCTCAGGATTAAGGTCAATCCATATATGATCATCTAATGATTTAATAAGTTTTCTCGATTACGGAATTATATCGAGAAACCCAGATTAAATCGGTCCAGTCCTATATGAATGCCATAATATATAAATGCCCCATTTAGGTACCTCTACCGATAGTCCGGATAAGACTATCACACCCTAAGGTGTTCGGGCGCATTATTGGTGTTTTAATCATGAGACCCTAAACTCGATTAAGTTCACCACGGACTAATAGTTTAAGTATATCACCACTAACTCAATCCTCACGTGCATTCCATACACCGAGTTAAGCGGTTACATGCGATATACTTAGGGTTTGCGACGGTGTATTACTTACAAGCACAAAGCAAGTAATAAGGTGAGATAAATTCTTTTATCCATTATCAAAAACAATTACATAAATTGTCTTTCGGGCACTACACCTAACAGTTATGGTTAAAGCTTGAAAGCATGTATATGACTGATACACCAGAAATTGCCCCGCTCCTATTATAATATTTTATCTTCCCAGCGAGATCAGTCAACGCCCGGTCAAGTATGTCAACGCCTCGCCATCGATTAAACCAGTGATTATCGAGCCCCTCCGCGACATGTATCAGCGAAGCGGACCCCAGACCAGGGGGCCCGCCCAACGAGTTTATCAGTGACCTCGCCTATTTCGGCGAGCTTATCTATTGTGAAGATCACCGGGCTCGGCCTCTCGACCTCGATTCGTCGACCTCGGCCTCTTGACCTCGATTCATCTACCTCGGCTCGAGGCCTCGATCATCCGCTAAGCCTCGTATCCGAGCCCATTATCTTAGCCACGTGTCTTATCCTACTCGTTTGGCCTTAACCGTAAATACACACTAAGCCCTAAATGGGCTCATACCTATAAATAGGAGGTCTCCCTCCACCATAACTAATTATTCTCAATATGCCTAATACAACACTTGGCTCCACACTAAATAAGCCAACACTTCCAATACCGAGAACTACGCGTGGCTTGATCCCTCTACTACGGGGTACGTAGGCGGCCTCCACGGCTCGGCTCACAACCACCCCAAACACCACCCATTTGGACGGAGAGCCACCACTGTACACCGAGAAATGATATCCTTCCGTTTGATAACATTGATGTACCATTTTTGGCATCATCAAATGGCTCCGTTACCGGGAAATGACTTCAAAGCCATCTTTTTCCGGCCAGATCTGCATTTTCCGGCCAGATCTGTTTCTTCTCCGGCGAGATTTACTCTTTCCGGTCAACTGTTTTTACAAGATCTTCATCTTTTTTACAAGATCTACCATAGATTCAACACTTTTTAGCTATTACCATCGTTTTATTACATCAGGAACAAAAGAAAGAGGAAAAAATTGAACGAAGATGAAGGTTGCGTTCGTCATTGGGTACCGGACGTCACTAGCGGAGTCAAGGTTTCTTGTTCTCTGGCTACACCACCGGAACCATCAGCTCCTCCAACTACCTCAGCTTCTCGTTACAGCAGCTCCTCCGCCGGAGATTGCTGCCCTCTTCATCTCCGTCCTCTACTGCACCAGCTCCACCATCGAATTTTGCAGCACCACCGCCTGTTCGCAATCCCAATCGAAGAACAGATATTCACGGGCCTTTCTCTACGCTTCTTCTCCGGCCAATGCATGTTCACTGGAGATGAAGGTTCCGGTCAAAGACTCCGGCGATGAAGCTATGGCCCAGACCCATCTACTCCCCCGCCACTTCGACGGTCAAGCTGGTGCAAGAGTTCTTCGGGCTTTCTTTGGACCCGTTAAATTACATATTGGAATTACTTGGGTCAAGCCAAACCTCTTTGGTGCGAAACGAGCCGAGACAAGGGGGCCTCGCATTGGATTTTCCGGATTTTATGGTTTTCTTATCGGGCTCGGCGCAACAAGTGGTGGTACGGGGCGCTCGCCTAGCTACCTTTACGGAACCGCGGGCTAAATCGCCCCCGCGGTATTCAGAGACGGCCCTTATAGGCCCATCTTTACATATTATTTCGGCGGCCTCGGTTCGGCCTCCTTATGTTCTACTTGCGGCCTCTACCGGCCTTATTATACTTTATCGCCGGCCTATATCGGCCATATTATAACATCTCGGCGGCCCTTGTCGGCTTTGTTATATTCTTTCGGCGGCCTCGGATCGGCCTCATTATGTTTTACTGCGGCCTCTATCGGCCTCGTTATGCTTTACATCGCTGGCCTCCACCGGTCTTAACACTTTACATCGCTGGCCTCCATCGGCCTCAACACACTACACCACCATGTTTACGGCCCCAGACGGCCTCGCCATACTTTCGATCTCAGATCGGTTTCGCCATAGCTTCGGCCTCCGAAGGCCTCGACTTAGCTTTGGCCTTAGTTCGGCCTCGCTCATCAACGGCCTCAGTTCGACCTCACCTTAGCTTCGGCCTCCGAAGGCCTCGACATATCTTTGGCCTTGATCGATCTCGACATCACGACACTTGCGGCCTCAAGAGATACTACACGTGATCTCTTCGTACTCCCTTTGGAAGTTTTAATGGAGTTCTTTCTTCCTTGTTATCCAAACTCAGTACAGCACCTCGCTCAAAAAAAAAAAAAAAAAAAAAGGAGTAGGGGTATACCCCCTCATCTTAGTACTTGTGTTTTAATTGGGAAAATTAAAAATTTTGGCCGTCAGCAATCACGAAGATACAGAGAGCAGTCAATCAGCAGCCACGGAGACTTCCAGAGATACAATGAAATTGTTTTTACAAAGTCAGAAGAAACCACTGTTAGATGTAATATCGTCGGATCAATCATAGATTGACCCGATTACGCGACGGAAGACATCGATCTAGATCTAAACGAAACAAAATACATAAATAAAAGATCTAATCCTACAAGGGGTTTAGGAGCCTACTTTTTTATGGTGCTTAACTCCAAGAACAAAAGGTCTCCAAGAACACGTGATTGAGAAGCCACGACCTTCCAACGTGTGTCTCCAAAGCAACACCGGGTGGATGGTGTTTCCCGCCGCCGGACCTCTTTGATATGCTACCGGACAAATCCCGAAGATTTTTCCAACTCGAACCCTAAGAATAGATGCCGAAATTTTCAGCCAATTTCTCTTGTGAATAGTGACGTGAATAGTGTGTTTCAAAAGGCTTGGAAGAACTCTCTTTATATAGGAGAGTAAAACTTAACCTCCAAGGATTAAATAATTAAGAGATAATTATTACATTAATCCTTTTTCCAAATAAAAGATAAATAAAATGATTATCCCAAACAAATTAAGATAAATCATATTATTATCTAATATTCCATGAATTATCAATTAACAAATAAAAGATAAATCACATATTAAATAATTATCCAAGAAAACTAATTTCCTAATAATTAAATAATATAACAAAAATGCGCTACCAACCTTAATCAAATAAGGTCACGCATCTTTTGATATTTGACCAATTGAGTCAAAAAGGTCAACACACTAATTTTGGGCCGAGTCCACGAAAAATGTCTTTTCCGTGTATTTAATTATTTAGTCCAACTAAACAATTAATCCACATATCAAATTAAATAGCCCAATCCACTATTTAATTATAATTGAGGTGCAACGACGAGAAATCCAATTATGCTATATTAGGAGCCACGTCGGGGACCATGGACCCATATTCAGTAGCTACAATAAATTAGATAAAATTATTCGTCAGACAGATAATTATATCCAACCTATTAATTCCGGGATTACACCACCATAAACCCGAAACTGAACTCTATCGAATATAGATAACTTACACTCAAATTATGAGTCGAAAGCGTCCACCGATATAATCATTACATACGGATAAATCCTCCATAGATCGTTCACTTCGATTCGGGATATTTCCGTAAACCCTTCTCGAAACATATTATCCTTATTTACCATTAACCCCCTAGTGATCAATTAGTTCATATCCAATATAATATGAACTCGGCCGATCGATCGTTTCTAGGGTCAACAAATAAGGGAACTGTCTGTCTACTTCCCGAGGGAAGGAATGGATTCCATATCTATGATAGCACAGACTACTCACTCATCCCAGAATAGAGCCAACGAGAAGTGTTGGACCACATACTTCGAAGTGATCCTTACTAACACATCAAACACTACCCTAGTCTAAGCAGTCGTCTGTGATCACCTCAGGATTAAGATTAATCCATATATGATCATCTTGTGATTCGATAAAACTTCTCGATTACGGAATTATATCGAGAACTCAAATCAAATCGGTCCAGCCCTATATGATTATCATCATATATAAATGCCCCACTAGGTACCCTATTACCGACAGTCCGGATAAGGCTGTCACATCTAAAGTGTTTCGGGCGCATTAATAGCAAATTAATCATGAGACCCATACTCGGATTAATAAACGCTACGGACTAAGTTAATTTTAAGTACATCTCACTAACTCAATCCTCTTGTGTATAGCCATACACCGAGTTATGTGATTACATAAACGAGGTACTTAGGGTTTTCGGTAGTGTCTTAATTATAAGCATACATGCATATAATAAGATGAATTATTAATTACGTCCTAAAACAATTATACAATTGTCTTTCGGGCACTACACCTTACAACCACAACATTCAAATCAGGAGTGTATATGTACATACTCCTTCGGTGCTTGCATTTTTATTGCGAAAATAGAGAGACTTGTTGAACAGTCTAGCGCACAGCCTCAACTGCCTCAACGGTTCAGTGCACCGCGCCAACTACATGGAACACCGCCTCCTGTTAACCATTGGGGTGCGCTTCAATGGTTCAGTGCATCGCTCCAGTAGTTTTCTTCGGCCATGGATATACTCTCATATCCAGTCTTGCCGAAAAGGGTAATCGAATGATACCGCACCGATTTTGCTTCACCACCAGCAGCTTTTTACAGTCGATAGACTTCTAGTATTCTTCGAGAATCATCGCGGCTCGACCGTCATTGACTTCAGTTTCTGCGACCGTCAACGACAATTCACTTTTGCGACCTCAACAACAACTCGCGTTTGCAATCTCAATGACTTCCTCGATAAAGATACATTTCTCAAAGGTCCTCAGCGTCGCTTCAGTTCTAACGCACGACGTCTCGACTTTCGAAGCAGGTTTTATTATCCGCAGATGGCTTTGACTTCCGTTTAGTGATTTGGATTCGAGCTTCGCCATCGATACCTCTTTTATCAACAGCGAAGCCCCTGAGTTTTTGGAGCTGCTCTGATATTTGCGCGGGAAAACGAAAAGTTTCAGGAATCGACACGACGCTTTGAAATTCGAAATTTGCGCTACAAACGAAGTGTCATCATTACCAGCCGTCACGACCTATCGACGAAGCGTCACCTTGTCAGACTGAAAGGACGCCACATTTTATGAGACGCAGCGTTCTACAGCCCATTTATATCTCTCCACGTGGCATACCACCTATAGCAGCTCGTCAGTATAGTTTGAGCTCGCGCCAAAGCAAATGACTTCGCCATCTCGCCTGTGATCGTAGAAAATGATAAATCCCGGAATGACACATGTCGACTTCGGTCAGACCAACGAGCACGGACGATTCACATCGCACGCTCTCAAGCCGCAGTCGCAGTGACCAGAACAGCTCCTCGCGGCATATCTGGATCGCTCTATGCCGTGCACCTGTCGACTTCGGTCAGACCAACGAGCACGGACGATTCACATCGCAAGCTCTCAAGCCGCAGTCGCAGTGACCAGAACAGCTCCTCGCGGCATATCTGGATCGCTCTATGCTGTGCACCTGTCGACTTCGGTCAGACCAACGAGCACGGACGATTCACATCGCAAGCTCTCAAGCCGCAGTTGCAGCGACCAGAACAGCTCCTCGCGGCATATCTGGATCGCTCTATGCTGTGCACCTCAACATGTCGACCTCGGTCAGACCAACGAGCACGGACGATTCACATCACAAGCTCTCAAGCCGCAGTGCGATCAGAACAGCCTCGCGCATATCTGATTAGCTCTATATTGTGCATCTCAAGCCGCAGTGCGATCAGAACAGCCTTTGCGGCATATCTGACGTTCTATATTGTGTATTTCAAACCGCTTACTACTAGCGTATATCGAGAACGGCTCCTTATAGCACATCTCTTATAAGCCCGATCTATGTCGGCATTATTATTTCGGAACTCGCCATTCGGCGAGCCTTCTCTTATAAGCCCGATCTATCTCGGCATTATTATTTCGGAACTCGCCATTCGGCGAGCCTTCTCTTATAAGCCCGATCTATCTCGGCATTATTATTTCGGAGTTCGCCATTCGGCGAACATCTCTTATAAGTCCGATCTATCTCGGCATCATTATTTTGGAACTCGCCATTCGGCGAGCCTTCTCTTATAAGCCCGATCTATCTCGGCATTATTATTTCGGAGTTCGCCATTCGGCGAACATCTCTTATAAGTCCGATCTATCTCGGCATCATTATTTTGGAACTCGCCATTCGGCGAGCCTTCTCTTATAAGCCCGATCTATCTCGGCATTATTATTTCGGAGTTCGCCATTCGGCGAACATCTCTTATAAGCCCGATCTATCTCGGCATCATTATTTTGGAACTCGCCATTCGGCGAGCCTTCTCTTATAAGCCCGATCTATCTCGGCATCATTATTTTGGAACTCGCCATTCGGCGAGCCTTCTCTTATAAGTCCGATCCATCTCGGCATTATTATTGTGGAACTCGCCAATCAGTGGGCACTTCTTGCAAACCCGACTTCAGTCGACATTGCATTTGCACGGGGGCCTTTACATGCAAAGACAATGCATTATATTATTATATGGCCTACTCTTCTACAACAAGGCAAAGAGGAAAGACGACGCGCCGCGACAGTCAACTCGCAGAACAATTTCCTTGCATATAATCCAGAATTATTTGCTCTATCCCTTTCGCTTCAAGAGAATCGCTCAAGGCACAGAGCAGGGGGCCTTTGATACACCAGAAATTGCCCCGCTCCTATTATAATATTTTATCTTCCCGGCGAGATCGGTCAACGCCCGGTCAAGTATGTCAACGCCTCGCCATCGATTAAACCGGTGATTATCGAGCCCCTCCGCGACATGTATCGGCGAAGCGGACCCGGACCGGGGGCCCGCCCAACGAGTTTATCGGTGACCTCGCCTATTTCGGCGAGCTTATCTATTGTGAAGATCACCGGGCTCGGCCTCTCGACCTCGATTCGTCGACCTCGGCCTCTTGACCTCGATTCATCTACCTCGGCTCGAGGCCTCGATCATCCGCTAAGCCTCGTATCCGAGCCCATTATCTTAGCCACGTGTCTTATCCTACTCGTTTGGCCTTAACCGTAAATACACACTAAGCCCTAAATGGGCTCATACCTATAAATAGGAGGTCTCCCTCCACCATAACTGATTATTCTCAATATGCCTAATACAACACTTGGCTCCACACTAAATAAGCCAACACTTCCAATACCGAGAACTACGCGTGGCTTGATCCCTCTCTACAGGGTACGTAGGCAGCCTCCACGGCTCAGCTCACAACCACCCCAAACACCACCCATTTGGACGGAGAGCCACCACTGTACACCGAGAAATGATATCCTTCCGTTTGATAACATTGATGTACCATTTTTGGCATCATCAATGACTAAGTCATTGACCAACAAGTTGCTGCTGAAGCAGAGGCTATTCAGCCTGAGGATGCATGAGGGGACTCAGTTGAGAGATCATCTTGATCAACTGAACGCAATATTACTTGATCTCAGGAATATTGATGTTAAAATTGAGGATGAAGATGCTGCTTTGATTTTCCTGGTTATATTACCAGCTTCCTATGACACTTTGTGCAGTCCTTCATAGTTGGTAAGGATACAGTTGCTTTAGAGAATGTAAGGTCAGCTTACATGCCAGGGAGCTGAGACATAAGGCAACTGGGGCAGACAATCAGTGCGGGGATCGATAGTCAGTAGCAACAGCGGAAAAGAGCATGGTCAGTCTAGGAAGAAAAATTCCAAGAAGACAAGGTCCAAAGGCCCTAAATCCACAGATGTTTGCAATTATTGTAAGGAGCAGGGACATTAGAAGTCCAATTGTCCAAAGAGGAAGAAAAAGCAGGAGAATAGTCCTGGCACAGCTGTTGTGGCAGCTGAGCATGATTCAGATGAGGATATGGTCATAGTGGTAGGAGAGTCAGCACATCAAACTGATGTGTGGATTCTGGACTCTGGGGCATCCTTTCATATTTGCCCTCACAGAGAGTGGTTCTCAAGTTATCAGCAGATAGATGGTGGTCATATACCTATGGCAAACGGAAATGTCTGCAAGGTAGTTGGGATTGGCTCAGTTCAGTTGAGGACAGAGGATGGAAGATTCTGTAAACTGAGTGAAGTTAGACATGTTCCACAAATGACCAAAAACTTGGTATCTCTAAGTTCTTTGGACAGCAGGGGATTCAGTTTTAAGGGGGAAAGTGGTGTGCTGAGTGTCTATAAAAACTCAGTTGAGGTTCTCAATGGAATCAAGAAAGGGACTCTGTATATATTACAAGGGTCAGTTGTTGTGGTTCTGCTGCTGTGGCATCAACTAAGATTCATCAGTCACAACGTACAAAACTGTGCATATGAGACTGGGTCACATGGGTGAAAAGGGGATTCGGGTTTTTTCTCAGAAAGATCTTCTTGGGGGATGTAAGGTCAAGAATCTGGACTTTTGTGAGCATTGTGTGTTTGGGAAGCTTCATAGGAGCAAGTTCTCAAAAGGGGTACACAACACGGTAATCACTTGATTACATTCATTCTGATTGTTGGGGGCCATCAAAGGTGGAGTCATTGGGTGGTCATAGATATTTTGTGTCATTCATAAATGACTATTCAAGGATGACTTGGGTGGTGCTGATGAAACACAAGTGAGGCATTCAAGAGCTTCATGCAATGGAAAGCTCTAGTTGAAAATTAGTTGGGGAAGAAGATCAAGAGGCATCATACAGATAATGGTCTGGAATTCTACTGGACTGAGTTTGATACATTGTGCAAAACGAGGGTATTGCCAGACATCATACAGTCAAAAAAATACTCAGCAAAATGGTGTAGCTGAGAGAATGAATCAAACTCTTCTGGAGAGAGCAAGATGTATGATTTCTCATGCTGGTTTGTCAAAAAGATTTTGGGCAGAGGCTGTAACCACAGCTTGCTACTTAATCAACAGGAGTCCTTACACGGGGATCAGTCTCAAAACACCGGTTGAGATGTGGTTAGGCAAACTCGGATTATTCGGTTCTAAGGGTATTTGGAAGCACAATTTACTATCATGTCGGTGAAGGAAAGCGGAACCAAGGGCCAAGAAAGGAGTGTTTGTGGGGTATGGTGATGGAGTTAAGGGGTACAGAATTTGGTCGTCAGCTGAAAACAGAGTTATTCTCAGTAGAGATACAATTTTTGAGGAAAATTCTATACTCAGTTCATCAGTGGGAGGATAAGCGAAAGCGAAACTGTTTGGCGAGAAAAGCGACGAAGGTGGAGCTTCAAGTGGAGTCGGTTCGAATGCAACAATCAAGCGATCCAGTCGGTTTTCGTCGATCGGTTCTGCGAACCGAAGCGAATCCAAAGCCGTCGGTGAACAAATGTCAGTTGAACGTCATACTGAGAACGTGGGTCAGCAGAGTATAGCTGTCAGCAGAGCTAGAAGATCCAATGTTGGGGTACCTCCCAAGAGGTATGTGTTTGATGATTTGGTTGGATACGCACTTCAAGTTACAGAAGAAGTGGATGGTTTTGAACCTTCTGCTTACAGGGAAGCAGTGACATGTTCTGAAGCATCTCAATGGCTGGCTTCCACGGGAGATGAAATAGAGTCATTGCTTAAGAATCAGACTTAGGATCTAGTTAAACAACCAAGCGAAAGGAGAGTTGTTACTTGCAAATGGATCTTCAAGAAGCAGGAAGGGTTAACTGAGGCAGAAGGAGTTAAGTATAAGGCACGTTTGGTTGCAAGAAGGTTCAGTAAGAAATAAGGGGTGGACTTTGATGAGATATTCTCACCAGTTGTCAGACATACTTCAATCAGAGTGTTACTAGCAATGGTGGCACAGCAGGACTTAGAAATTGAGCAGTTAGATGTGAAGACAACTTTTCTACATGGTGAGGTAGATAAAGAGATATACATGACTCAGCCAGAGGGTTTCAAAGTTCCTGGTAAGGAAGATCTTGTGTGTAAGTTGAAGAAGTCCTTGTATGGACTGAAGCAAGCTCCTAGACAGTGGTATAAAAGGTTTGACAGTTATATGATCCAGTTGGGTTACAACAGAAGTCCTTATGATTGCTTGTGTGTACAACAGTCAGTTGGAAGATGTATCATACATCTATCTTGTGTTATATGTGAATGACATGCTGATAGCTGCAAAGAAGAAGTCTGATGTTCACTATCTGAAAGACCTTCCCAGTGCTGAGTTTGAAATGAAAGATTTGGGTGCAGCCAAGAAAATTTTGGGGATGGAGATCTGGAGAGATAGAAATCAGAAGAAATTGTTCTTATCTCAGCATGGCTATATACAGAAGATTTTATCAAAGTTTGGCATGTCAACTGCTAAGACAATAGATACTCCTATGGCAGCAAATGTTCATTTGTCAGTTTTTGCTTCACAATCAGCAGATGAGAAGGAGTACATGTCAAGAGTTCCCTATGCTAGTGCAATTATCAGTCTGATGTATGCCATGGTGTGCACTAGGCCTGATTTGGCTCAGGCAGTCAGTGTTGTCAGCAGGTTTATGGCTCAACCTAGAAAGGAACACTGGAAAGCTGTGAAAAGAATGTTCAGGTACCTTAGAGGTACAGGTGATGTTGGTCTCATTTATGGAGGTGATACTTAGAAACTGATCACAGGGTACCGTGATGCTGATTATGCAGGTGATGTGGCCAGTAGAAAATCTATGATTGGTTATGTTTTCACATTGGGGAATTCAGTTGTCAGCTGGAAACCAACTCTTCGGGCAATAGTGGCTTTATAAACTACCGAAGCCGAGTATATGGCTCTTATTGAAGCGACCAAGGAGGGTATCTTGAAGGGACTAGTCAGTGATTTAGGGCTACATCAGGATCAAGCTGAGATTTATTGTGATAGTTTAAGTGCAATTTGTCTAGATAAGGATCAGGTTCATCATGAGAGAACCAAGCATATTCATGTGAGGTGTCATTTTCTGAGAAATGAGAAGAGGGTTGTAGTGAAGAAGATCAGCACCAAGGATAATCCTGGCGATATGTTCACTAAACCGATTCAAGAGCAAATTTCGTTGTGTCCGGACTTTTGAATATTCAAAGCTTGTAAACTGAAATCTGGATACTCAGTTGAGGGTAGATCAACTTGAGTGGATTCAGAGGAGAAGTCTGGCACTGTACATCCTGGCATTGACGAATGCATCTGGTACAAGTATCTGATTATGCAATCTGGTGACGTTGAATGAGAGTTCAAGTCAAGATGGAGATTTATCAGTTTTGGTGACTTGATCTCTAAACTGATAAATAATTTGGTGGAACTAATCTGGGAAAACTGAGACTGAGATTGATGGTCAGTTCAGTTAAGTATATTCAGTTCTGTGAAAGTCAGTTTGATGAAGTGCAATTGAGTTTCTTCTGAAGTCAGTGATGACGGTCAAATTATACCCGTAAAAGTCATCAACGTAGACCTTAAATCGGGATTAATAATATATATTTTATATTAAATCACATGTTTATACGGATTATTTAATGTTATGTGATTTATATTATATAATTTGGTATTTATCCATTTATAATATATATTTTGGTATTTATCCGTTTTTATTTAAATATGATTTATTTTGGGATGAACATCTATTTTGCAGATTGGGATAATTATGGAGGATAAATACAAATGGAAGAAATAAATCTCAAGATAAATCCAAGGAAATCCGGATGCATTAAAGATAAAGATCGGATAAGCACGAAAAGAGGAGTAAAGCATGACAAGCGCCGGCAAGCCAATCCAAAGAGTGGCGCCGACTTGAAGGATACGCAATAAGGGGGGGCGCATTATTCATTTTGAGATCGGCCGAGAGTTATCTCTTATTTGTTTTGATATTTTGAAGTATATCTCTTAATTAGCTTGAACCCCTATAAATAAAGGCATGCATTACACGCCATACACTTCTTTACACAATACATTTTTTACACTTCTCAGTTTATAATAAAATCTTCAGTTTTTCTTAGAGCAGTTTTTATGCAAGTTCTGCAGTAATGTAAGTTCTTGTATTTATTTGTTCTTAGTTCTTTGTAATTAAGCCCCCAATTATTGTTTATCGTTTGAGGTTGTTCGTTCTTCACCGAACGATGTAGATCTAAGGATACGATATGAGGCGATGGGGATTCCTTGTCTATGAGGATCCACACGCCCGGATCGTTATCCGGTGACCTATAGATGACTTTGGTATGATCAACAACCGTGTTTTTAGTAGATCTATATAATTGCTTTATGAATCTCTATTTTATCCGTTACGTATGTAGAAACGCTAAGATTTAGTTGTTCGTCGCGTTAATCTAGCCACGTCTTTATGGTGTGATTGTCCACCTAGAATTTCTTATATTAGTAGGTATGGCTACGGCTACGTTG
This sequence comes from Gentiana straminea, assembly GCA_036785695.1. Classification (NCBI taxonomy): domain Eukaryota; kingdom Viridiplantae; phylum Streptophyta; class Magnoliopsida; order Gentianales; family Gentianaceae; genus Gentiana; species Gentiana straminea. Next base: position 2,023,743 of record JAVUPR010000437.1, read on the forward strand.
CTCGTCGTTTTAATTAGCGTATTATTAGGAAATACCAATATAGGGCTCTAGGTCGGCTCATGAATATCTTCCGGGACTTTCGGCGAGATCTAGATCCGTTCGTATTTGGGAATTGTCGACACATCTAGTTATACGTAAATCGTAGATTAACATGATACCTAAAAAGTTAGTGTTAATGGGACGGAGACCGATGCGATCATCTAGGAAGTACGCCCGAACGTCCAAGGAATGTTGCCTAGGTGAGGAATACGGTTAATATCGGCATCCCTAGTTTTGTAAGCGTGCAAGTCATATGAGATGGAGGCCTAAAAAGTGAAGTCACGTGATGTAGCATAGTGATCTGGATGGCCTACCCGGAGCTAGATCTAGTTTAGGGGATGACTCCCGTAGCCAATATAAAAGAAATACGAATCGGATTAATAGTTGTCGAGTCTAGCTTAATTATATAGAATCTCTAGATCCAAACGATAACATAATAATTGGGGAGGTTAATTACGTGTCTTTATTTGTGTTGTGTCGGGTCGTGTCCTTTACCTTTTCTTGTCCTTCGTTGGTCGTAGACCGCTTTATGTCCTTGACATGAATGATTAATTGTTTGTATATAAATGACCCACAATTGGTTCCCTGTGGGATCGACCTTGATTCGCTATAGCTATACTACGATGGACCTAGTCCTCTTGCTAGTATTGGTTTATGGTGGTCAAGTATTTTAATTTCGCTTGATCTACGTCATCAAGTTTTTGGCGCCGTTGCCGGGGAACCAACGGTCAATTTTATATATAAATAATTTTTTATTCATGTCGAGTTTTTTGTTTTAGAGTCCGTTTTTACGTTTTTGAGTCCTCCGGTTGTCCGTAAGTTGTAAAAATTCTAGAATCCGGAACATCCGGTTTCGCTCCCGCCGAGGCGCCTCTCCGCCGCGCCGAGCCTCCTTCTATTTTCAGGGACTTCGCGTGTCTGTTTATCTCCGTATGTTTAATCCGTAGGTCTGATAGCAGCATGGGAAACCATGTTAAAATCAGTCTACGGTCCGTTTTGTTTTTATTTCTGTTTGCAGAAACCAGGGAAATAATAATCCGAGCCAGTAATTTTTCGTGGGCACTAAGAAATAACCCAGCAACATGTGGAGCTACGAATCTGCGATGGGAAAAGCGATGGAAGCAATACCTTTTAAAGCACCAAGATGACTCCGAAAAAATTTTAAGGCTTAAATTCTTCACGGTATAATGTTGAAGGCAAGGTACTACCTTCTTTGCTTATGATTTACTATCTTTTGGTTTTTTGAACATAAGTTAGCCTATACATGAACCTGAGTATGAATCTTAGCCGGAGTTGGTTTATAAGATTAATTTCATTAGTGACAAAGGTTCTACCGCAAATCTGTCTCATCTAGAGGGGGTAAGGAAACATGTAGAAGTTGAAGGAAGCAGTGAATAAAGAGTTCCTCGTAGTTCTGTTAAAATCTCATTGTCCAATGCATGAGATTGCTTCTACTGGCCATGGGAGCAACAATTTGCGTAGTTTTTAAGCAGTCGCAATCTAAAGAAGACGTTGAGTTTGAGAGAGCATAATGAAGCAGCATTATAGAGGATGTGATTAAAATGGGTCCTTAGGACTAAATCTTCTTAGAATTCACTAGTTCCTAAAACGTGAGCCGAGGTAAGAGCTTTGTATAAATGGTGTGAATAAATGTCGTTTCCTAGGTCTCACAACCAAGGGAAGGATATTAATCCGCAAAAGTAACGAGCCCACCTCATATAGTGCTCAAGGGGTCAACATCTGGCGATCCAAGAAGGATAACTGACAAGGATACTTTTTAGAAAGTCGAGCTGAGGACTTTAAACTCAGAACTACTTCTTTAAATCCCTTAGGATTTCTTTTTAGGATTTTAGGTTTTGTTTTCTTTGAGTCAAATAAGAGTAACGTGACATATGTTGAGGTTTTTTTATTTTGCCGTGTTCTGATGGCCATTAGGCTAAGGATGTGCAAAACTTTTTTACTCAATATAGGCCACGTGAAATAGAGTTTCTTAGGAGAGTCGAGAAATTGCTAAAGAAAAGGAAATTTAGTAATCAACCCTAAGATGGAAGCATTAAGAGAGCTTGAGAATTACTGAAAATGTAACAGAGAATGATTGGTGCGAACAAGAACAATTTTGGTCAACTTCCAAAACTTTTTAGAATGGCGATCCGAGTGAAAATCCAAAGTGGTGTGCAATTCGTTCTGCAACTACCCTTATCCTTTCCTTTATACCTTTTCACCCTTCAACCGTTCTATTCTCTCACCAATCTACCTCACAATTCAAATTTCTAACCATTCTTTCATCCCCTATATTTCTTTCCATCTATTTCACTCTCCCACCCTAACCCAATCCCTTAACCAATACCCACCCAACAAACAATTTCTTACCCACCCTTTGTCTTTTCTCACCATCCTTATGTATTTCTTTTTCTAAACCCAACACACTCTAAACCTCCATTTTGTTTACAAAATACCTTTGTGTTGCGGAATTAGAAATATTGCTAAGTTGTAATGATTATCTTTTATCATTTTGGTTTTCATGATCCTAGCTGGGGTAAGTGTAGATCCGACCCTCGCTAGATTTTAAAAGTTTTTTGGTTCGATCAAAATGCAACTTGTCTTTCTACCGGATGTTTTAAATTTCACACTTTTACGCCTATTCCGGAATTTCGAGATGATGAGTTTCGTTCAAAATATCGCACCGATCCGACCTTGTTGATGACGGTGATGACTTTTACGTGATACATGAGGTTATTAGTAATTTCGAGGAGAAGCTACATCTCCCTAAATTGATGATATCCATTCAAAACGTGAAGCGTCTGCGCCTAGTTTCTGATCCTATCTTTTACCAATAGGTCACATTCAATCTGTTATACCTTACCAAGTGTCTCTTTTACGCTGGATTAAATACCTTATCAATCCGGTAAGACCTCGTGCTTTCACACATGGGGTAATGCTTTTTGATCTTTGTCTTTTCCACCCGGTTTTAAGAATATTTAAGCAGTGGAGGTTATAGATGAAGACTACCATCTTTAGCTGATTGTTTATTTTTCTTTTTGCATCTATATATGTATCCTTTTTCTTATTTGTTTTAGAATGCATGTCTGAACAAGTCGTTATAACTCTTTGGTTTTCCTTGTCAGTGGTTATATGAAATAAAGTGGCTTAATTTGTTTTTGGATATTTTATATCTAATTACTGCCATATTATTTTATAACTTCCATTGACATGTCATTAACGGTTTCGTGGAGTTTCTGTTTGGTTTGCTTAAACATGTTTTGACTTGCTTCTCCCCGACGTGCTTGGATTACTCCGGTGTTCTGCATCTACTTGAGAGCCGTTTCCAGAGCTAAGTCTTTTTCTTAAATTCTCATTTTTATTTGTCATTGGGACAATGCCATGTTTAAGTGGGGGGTAGGGGACTTAGCTATGATGTACTATAATTGAAAATTGAATGCAACGGTGAAAAAATAAAAAAATTGAATAAATGCCATATTATTTATCTCGTACCCTTAGAATTGTGAGTTCCTAGCTAAGAATTGATAGGAAAGGAACCAAGTTGCATGAGTACGTGATCATTTTATACTTATGTGAATGTAAATTTAAGGATATTCATGCCGATTGTTGCAAGTAGTTATTTATTATTCGATTACTCAATTTTGAATCGACTATTATCGCACGAATTATAATATCTGAAGAAATTATGTGTACATTGCGTAGATGATTGGTTATGTAGACTTAGTGTCGATATTTATCTGCTGATGTATTCCTATCTTCTGGCCATCAAAGCGGAGTAATAAGCTTGAGAATTATCTGTGTTTTGACAATGCGTTAAACACTGGGCTTGTAGTAACATTACCAAAGTAGCCTCGCGCTTGTGGTAATATTCAATGCTATTGACTAATCCGTGAAAGGGGATTCTTGCAATGCATAATTTACTTTTAAAGCAAGTTTCTTTCTTGAGAGGTGTTAATGCTTGAAAATATGAAAATGTGAGAAAAACATTCAACTTTTAAGAGGCTTCGAGTATTTTTCTCGGTCTCCGAGTCCAAAAACCTCGTAGATAACGCTCTTGCTTATTGCACCATGTCTTTACCCGTGCGAAGCTTAAGAAGTGGGAATGCTGATGTTGGTAGGTTGAGATTGCGAAGTTAGCATAAACTTTAATCTTGCCACGAATATATAAAACCAAATGCACATGCACACATCACTTCGATTCATAGCGAGTAGCGAGTAATGGATACCTTACGAGCATGAATGGTATGAGTTGACTCGAGTTTCTTGTATAAGTATGATTTGACCACGGGAAATGTTATCTTGGGGAATGACTTGTTGATGCTTTGTTCGGGACGATCAAAGTCTAAGTAGGGGGTAGTTGATGACGGTCAAATTATACCCGTAAAAGTCATCAACGTAGACCTTAAATCGGGATTAATAATATATATTATATTAAATCACATGTTTATATGGATTATTTAATGTTATGTTATTTATATTATATAATTTGGTATTTATCCATTTATAATATATATTTTGGTATTTATCCGTTTTTATTTAAATATGATTTATTTTGGGATAAACATCTATTTTGCAGATTGGGATAATTATGGAGGATAAATACAAATGGAAGAAATAAATCTCAAGATAAATCCAAGGAAATCCGGATGCATTAAAGATAAAGATCGGATAAGCACGAAAAGAGGAGTAAAGCATGACAAGTGCCGGCAAGCCAATCCAAAGAGTGGCGCCGACTTGAAGGATACGCAATAAGGGGGGGCGCATTATTCATTTTGAGATCGGCCGAGAGTTATCTCTTATTTGTTTTGATATTTTGAAGTATATCTCTTAATTAGCTTGAACCCCTATAAATAAAGGCATGCATTACACGCCATACACTTTACACAATACATTTTTTACACTTCTCGTTTATAATAAAATCTTCGCTTTTTCTTAGAGCGAGTTTTTATGCAAGTTACGCAATAATGTAAGTTCTTGTATTTATTTGTTCTTAGTTCTTTGTAATTAAGCCCCCAATTATTGTTTATCGTTTGAGGTTGTTCGTTCTTCACCGAACGATGTAGATCTAAGGATACGATATGAGGCAGTGGGGATTCCTTGTCTATGAGGATCCACACGCCCAGATCTGTTATCCGGTGACCTATAGATGACTTTGGTATGATCAACAACCGTGTTTTTAGTAGATCTATATAATTGCTTTATGAATCTCTATTTTATCCGTTACGTATGTAGAAACGCTAAGATTTAGTTGTTCGCCGCGTTAATCTAGCCACGTCTTTATGGTGTTATTGTCCACCTAGAATTTCTTATCTTAGTAGGTATGGCTACGGCTACGTTGCTCGTCTGTTTTAATTAGCGTATTATTAGGAAATACCAATATAGGGCTCCTAGGTCGGCTCATGAATTGATCTTCCGGGACTTTCGGCGAGATCTAGATCTCGTTCGTATTTGGGAATTGTCGACACCTAGTTATACGTAAATCGTAGATTAACATGATACCTAAAAAGTTAGTGTTAATGGGACGGAGACTGATGCGATCGTCTAGGAAGTACGCCGTCGAACAAAGGAATGTTGCCTAGGTGAGGAATACGGTTAATATCGGCATCCCTAGTTTTGTAAGCGTGCAAGTCATATGAGATGGAGGCCTAAAAAGCGAAGTCACGTGATGTAGCATAGTGATCTGGATGGCCTACCCGGAGCTAGATCTAGTTTAGGGGATGACTCCCGTAGCCAATATAAAAGAAATACGAATCGGATTAATAGTTGTCGAGTGTAGCTTAATTATATAGAATCTCTAGATCCAAACGATAACATAATAATTGGGGAGGTTAATTACGTGTCTTTATTTGTGTTGTGTCGGGTCGTGTCCTTTACCTTTTCTTGTCCTTCGTTGGTCGTAGACCGCTTTATGTCCTTGACATGAATGATTAATTGTTTGTATATAAATGACCCACAATTGGTTCCCTGTGGGATCGACCTTGATTCGCTATAACTATACTACGATGGACCTAGTCCTCTTGCTAGTATTGGTTTATGGTGGTCAAGTATTTTAATTTCACTTGATCTACGTCATCAGTCAGCAGTCACTTTTGGCCTGCTGAGTTTTGCTGAGTATAGCTAAGTTCTACATCTCGACAGTTGATTACAAGTCTGGAAAGTCAGTTTTGAGCTGAGTTTCATCTGGTGGAGAACATCTGGAGCTGGGATCCACATCTGGGGTATTTATGAGAATTCCGACAAAGATCTTTGGCGGTTAGGGTTTGGGATTTATGCCTATAAATACCAAAGTTGTAATCAATGCAATATGTGTCTTTCAAAAGTGTTGTTCACACACTTGTGAAAACCTTGTAATTCTATGCATAGTAAAATATCTCATTTTCTGTATATGGAGTAGTCGGCACAACTCCGGAAACCACGTTAAATCAATGTGTTCTCTTTATTTTTGAGTTTTATCAATTCCGCCATTCTTTACGTTTGCATTGCTATCTTTTATTTATCTTTCTTAAACTGCAAGTTTCTCAACTGTGTTTTAACAACAACAGTATGCAAACCATTGTGCAAAAAGTTTGAGACATTGTTATGAATCTGTTTTTTGTAATTGAATTGTAACTGAATCTTTTGATCCAGTTGCCTTTTTGTTCATTGTGTCGGATTAGTTGGTAGATCTTATATTTTTCCCGAAAAGTTTGAGACATTGTTTTATTTTTACTGCTTCAGGGCCGTTATTTCGGTAGACCGGTTCTAATGCTCCTTTTGATGAGAAGGCGTTTGATGCTCACATTGCTCACTTAAAAGCTATCGATGTCGATGCCGATGTTTGACGAAATTTCGCATCATGTTTTCTAATAAAGTATGTGATGCTATAGTATTTGTGCCATGATTATTTCTTGCAATGACATATATTTTGAGTTGGGTTTAGTTGATTTGTAATTATTTTCTTCTTTCAAATCGCCGAGTCTTTTGCCCTTATCCATTATTGCAGTATCTTGATATGTTCTCGATTCAGGTAGGAAACACTTGAGATCTACTTAAGATTAACTTTTTTAAGAGTTGGTGTAGGGTAGAAGAATAAAGACATGGATAATGAAAAGAGTTCTATGATTAGAAGAATGATTTAGAGCTTCATTCAAGATGTTTCTAATTTGGGTACGTTTTATTTATTCGAACACCTGTTGTAGGTAGTAATGCTTTTGTCGTCGGTCTTGGCATTAGACCAATATCTGTGCATGTATTTTAAGCCTGGACTCTAAAATCTTTTGATAACCATGTAGGATTATTGGAATTTTTGGCTTGCTTCGGGTAAATTAGCAGGTATTTTTCAAGATTTTTAATTTACCTCACATGGAATGGAACTGTTGATGTTATTTGCATAAACTACAAAGTAAATATTTTCTGCACCAGATAATATGATGAGGTTATCGTTCATGCAATCCGAAGTTCATGGAATTTAACCATTTGTTGTAATTCAGGATTATTTATCTCTTCATTTCCCGAACGAGCCTGTTGAAACTTGAAATGCAGTAGATGATTAGGTTTAAGCCTCTTATCAAGGATGAAGAGAGTAAGTTACATTCACGCTTCCTAACTATCAACGGTATGAATTAAATATAATACCGACTTTACCATGTGCATCAACTCTTCATTTATCACTATTTAGATGGTTAGTGACTGTTGTTTTTGTGATACGTACAGGCGAAAACTGTTAGTTATTGCTTCCAAATTCTTATTCTATTTTGATTAATGTGAAAATCTTTAGTTAATTAGTGGAAAAGATAGGTATAAATGTCAATCTATTCAGAGAGGGACAACCAAAGAAAGCTGGGATATTTCATCTTTGAATGTGACAAGGTAATTTTTATATCTGGTGTGCCTATTTTTCTGGTGTGTTTATGTTTCTTGATTGACAATCATCATCTTTAGGCAATGCCGCATCTGATTTACAATCACCATTATTTGATTGTCGAACAAGATGTTCTACTACTGCATATTGATAGACAATTGAAAACGTCATTTAGCTTTACAGATTACAAAAATCAATCATGTTACCTTGCCGGTGTGTGAAATTATTCGCCAAATTCGAAGTTACGTGTTTATCGTCTCACATTACATGTTCATCTAGATTCTAGATGCACTATGGGTACTACTGCTTTCTATGTTTTGTTTTTATGTTGATCCAAGATATAACGTAGAATCCATAAAAAGGAATCAAATGTGTTTCTAGCGTTTTTCTATATACATTTTTTTCTTGGTCTTTCTTTTCTTCGAGGCTGTATTCTTTTCCGAAATGAGGCTAGGATGAATCAAATGTGTACAAATCTGCAGGGAACAAATGGGCCATGTTTTGAAGCTAATAAAAAACAAGCCAAAAGATAAATAGAGGCATAGAATGATCCAATACAACCTGATTTGCACCCCTCAATCCGATTGAAGGGTGCATCCAAGAAAGCGATCATCATATAATTTAGGACCACCAGGGATCTGCAATGCAGATTGAATTATGTAGCCACAGTTTCAAAAACAAAGAGTAAAAGGGCAAAGATGAGAAAGAAGCTCAACAACCTAATATGCACTCTTCATGTAGAATGAAGAGTGTTTTCAAATTGTGAATGCTAATCATTTGACCTATCTTATTGCAGGGAGCTCAAGCCTCCTATTAGATGTTTTCTTATTTTTGCTCCGAACAATGTTATGCGCAAGCCTAAATTTTTATTTGACGTGACGTTATGCTTTCTTTCTTAATACGAGGTTCAATAAATTTTACCCAAATGTTAAACTCCTGTGCATGATGCACGGGTTTTTGGCTAGTATATATATATATATATATATATATGGGGAATGAGGGAGAAGGACAGAAATATTTCATCAATTGAGTAGAAGGACGGTCTTTTAAAACTTTTGCATAAAGGACAAAATTATTTATTCACTGTCGAAATTCACTTGTGTTCGAAATTCACTGTTTAAATTCACCGACGAAATTCACCGTCGAAATTCACTAATTTTCAAAATTCATCGTCGAAATTCACTAATTTTCGGGATTCACCGTCGAAATTCACCGATTTCGGGATTCACCTGGGAGATTCACCGATTTTCGGGATTCACTGTTTGTCCTTCTCGCTATAAAAATTATGCGGTTGTCCTTCTTCCTATAAAAAATATGTAGTTGTCCTATTAGTTAAAAATATTTCGGATTGTGTCCTTATCCCTAATTTCTCAATATATATATATATATATATATATATATATATATATATATATATATATATATATATATATATATATATATGGGTTGTGGGAATGAAAGACAATATAAAGGAAGAAAATGTTAAAAAGGACATAGGTAGCAAAAAGTGGTGAAAGAAGACAAAATTCCACTAAAAAGACTAAACCACCCTTATAGGCAGTTTTACACGTCTAACATGTACTTTCAACAATTGTGCATTCCTCTTCCTCTGTTTTTTTTCCATGAAAACTTCTTCCTCTGTTTTAAATAATCCGAAAATTAAGACACACATATTCTGCGCAAATCCACTGCTTCAAATTTTTCTACCAAATCCACTCCAATTTTGGAACTACGTTTGTTCAAAGTTTTCTTCCAAATCCACTCCAATTTTAAGGGATAAGAATCCAAATGCATGATAAAAATCATCAGCCACGCAAATCCACTATTCAAATCCGCTATACAAATCCATTGGGTGTGTATAATTCACTGCAAACTGTAGAATTCGACAATCCCAATCAAACACCGGAAAATCGAGAATCCCGATCATTCACATGGTAAGATTAAAGACCGGAAAATCGAGAATCCCAATCAAACTATAGAAGTTCTTACACAAGAAAATAAATTAAGAAAGAACTCACGCGTGTGCGATTTATACACACGAAGAAACCCCCCGGGAATGATAAAGTACATGAGTAAATGATAAAGACTATATAACTCAAACTTATCTAATTGTTTGAAGAGTTCTAACTGTTTTCAATTTGTTTGCAGCAACCTTATCATCTGTTTTATCCTCTTCGGTACTCTTTTCCAAACAAGCAACGGAGGATGATAACAATCAAATATTAACTCGTGGAATAAGTAACAACTCCCACAAATCACGTACATATACGGTAGGCATAAACTGAGGAAAGGGAAAAATGGTCCAGTGGAATCCAATTTTGTTCTTAATGACATAAAAAAGAATCCACCGGATTAAATGCCTAATATCACGTCTATTTCGTCCTTATATACATATTATACATATATATTCGATTTGGTCCGTTTTTTATTATAAAAAACCAAAACAAATTGTTTCTCACGGTTTGGTTTTTTACATTACAAAACCAACCAAAAAACCATGGTTTACATTTTTTCGGTTTTGACCGGTTTGGTATAACCGTTTGGTTTGGTTTCCGGTTATTTTGTTCACCCCTACCTATAATAGCGTGAAATTGATAACAAAAAATGTAAACTAACATATTCACACCCCTTGACCATAGTGAATGCTCTCACATCTGTAGAAAATATAATTACTTTTTTTAGGGTAAAGAGAATATTTATGATTCAAATCAGCAGAGAATGACAAAATTATGTTGGAAAACGGTCTCGTATCCCATTGTTTAAAAGCGACAATAGATAATTACTTTCTTGCCCACCTTCTTGCTTAAAAAAAAAGGGGGGGGAATGGGCTACAAGGACAAAAAAATTGATAAATGGGTCCAGAAGGACGTTACTACATGTTTTGTGATTAGAAATGACAAATTCATAATAAATGGACAAAAATATCATTTTACACAATAAACACGTAGTAACAGTAGATAAAATGTAGTAACAGCCACGAAAACAAATAGTAATAAACCAAGAAACAAGTAGTAATAAACCCATAAAATGTCGTAACATACAATGAAAAAGTAGTAATGTACCAATAAACATGTAGTAACAAACTAAAAAAAAAGTAGTAATACCAATAAACAAGTAGTAACAAACTAAAAACAAGTAGATAAAAAGAAGTAGTAACGACCCGTAAATTGTAGTAACGTCCAATAAACAAATAGTAACAGCCCATAAAATAGATTAAATACATCAAAAAAATGTAGTATCGTTACAAAATTAATAGTAACAACCTCAAACCCAAAACTTTTTCAAAAAAAAAAAACAGTCTGCTTCTCCGGCAACCATGGCCGCCGTTAACTCCTTCGCCGGTGCATATGGCCCCAGCCCGGTGGCACAGACGTAGGAGATGAAGCAGCAGTCGGATTTTTGCAGATGAAGCAGCATTCGGCCATCAATTATCCACTCAGCCGGCGAAAATTGAGCAGCCGCCCATCAAGTAACACTAGAATAATACGACCTCATGTATACTATAATACCACCGGCGAAGAAATAAGGTGCACTAGAATTTTTCCGAAATAATATACCGATCTTTAATATTATTTTTCCGGCATTCGCACGAAAAGTTGCCGTCTTTCGCAAACAATCTTCTCGAGTCAAGGCCCGAGTGGCCCGATCAATCCCAGGCAACGGATTCATAAGTTCTATGGCAGCCATGGACGATGCTGCTGCTTTTTCCCTTTTTTTTCCCCTCTTCTTCTACATATATTTTGGCTGCAAATTCTACCAAACCAATTCCGAATGGCAAAAAAAACTAATTACTACTAGACAATTTGAACGCTGAACGCTGATGCCATCAATTTGGATTCCGGTGATAGTTCCGACCAGAATAGTGTTTGCCGGCAAGGATTTACAGATGCAAAATAGATGTACAATTGATGAGAGATGCGGTTTATGTTTTCTAATTAGGTTTAATTAGAAAAAGGGTATTTTGGTAATGTTAATTAAGTTTTGTCCTTTCTAATCATCCATGTACTTGTAGCCTAATAAATATATTAGTTTGTCATTTTGAATAAAAACCTATAAAAAAAAATTTGCTAGAAAGTCCCTTTACCATGCCCTCTTAATTTAGAAAGTGGGATATAAATTTTAGAAGCCAAAATGCATTTAAGAGTGACTATGGTAGCTCAAAAAGTGTATATTGTAACACACTTTATAAAACCTTTTTAGAGAGTCCTCAAGTCTATCCTTAGCATACATGTTTGTGAATAATTCGCACCCACCCACCTTCCAACCAAAAAAAAGCCAACAAGATGTTGACTTTTATTTCTCATCTCCACATGTTAATTAATAATTTATTGGTTAAGTTGTCGAGCATGCCAACATTATTTCTAGGGACTACTGTCACGGAATCGATTTACTAAAAGTCTTTTTTGGTGTCAAAAATAAACTTTCTAAATGTTATAAGTTGATTTTGTAGTCAAAAGCAGATTTTTCAAAGGTAATTTCAGAATCGACTGTAACGCCTTCAAACCCTTCGGATCAGGTAGAACTAAATGAGTCATAAAAGATCCGATAAACTGATTATACATCGTCTAAAAAAATTATCCGAATTGACAATATATTTATGTCTCACACTTATAATGAGATAATTATTTTCCTAAATACCCAATGTGGTATGTCAATGTGATATCCACATCCCCCGTCTTGGAAATATGGAAAAAACATTACCTTATTATAAGTGTGAGACATAAAATTGTTGTTAACTCGAGTTATCTGGAGGGTTTTGGGGGCGTTATATCGACTTTACGGAAAGTCGATTTTTGTCTTTATAACCGACTCTCCCACAAAATCGATTCAATCGAAATGCACAGTTTAATTAATAATCTATTGGTTTGTCGGGCTGGCCTAACATTATTTTATGGTGTATCCACTGAATCATCTTTGAAAAAGTTATGACTTTCTTGAACTGCCTGCCTGCCTACTCAATATCCACTGCTTTCTCTCACCAAGAAAAAGATGAAGCCCAAAAGAACTTCTTATAGGCTTTCTCTGCTTCTGCTGCTATTTCTTTTTCTTCTTATTAGTGAATCACAACAGATATCAGGTATAAATTTGAGATCCCATTTCAGTTTTATCTTTTTTTTTCTTTGATTCTTAAGCTTCTAATTGAGTAATATATATGGATCTTATTGGATTTTGGTTGTTTAGGAAGTTTAAGGGCCTTCAATCTAAAGCAATCCTTTGATGATGTAATTGGCCAGGTTCTCTCTCTCTCTTAATCTTTTTCCCTGCATAAATGGTTTCTTGAGGTCAGGGGAGTTCTTGGGTGGTATCTCTACTCCATTTGTGGAGAGTTAGTTGATATCTAAACAAATATGAAGGGTAAAAATAGAAACAACAAAACATAAATTACTGTGTATTAAGATTTTTGGTAGTGTGAAAACAATTCTTAGAATGTAGCTCTATGTTGAAAACAAGCAATAATTTATATGGAAAATTAGGGATTAGGACATATTCCATATTTTTTTTAATTAACAGTCCTAGTTAACATTTTTTATAGGCTGAAGGACATAATTTTAATAATATGACCGAAATGCCCTTACCTAACCCATTCTAATTGCATAACCTAATTCTACGGCTTATCATTTCTCGCTTTGCAGAAATCGCTGATGAAGAACAAAAATTGCTTGGACGAAGTTCAATCGTAAATCCGCTATTGATTCTTTTCCAAATTCGCATTATCAATCATCTAATTCAAAGGATTCATTGTCAGCAGATCATTGATTCATCATGTGTATTTGCCAAAAAAAAAAAATTCTGGTTATTGTTCAACGGGAGTGAGTTTTATGAATGATATTTCAATCATCTTAATGGAATTGAACATAAATCTGAGTTTCTTAAGTTTAATTCGTTATTCATCCTGACTTTGATGTTTATTTTCTGAATACTGTGTGTTTGATGAGGAATATTGTGATTCACTGCTGATTTTCTTTGATTCCTTTGTTACCCCAATAGTAGAACATAAATCTGTGTTTTATAAGTTGTATTTAAATCTTCCTAATGAATTTGAACATAAATATGAGTTTTTCAAGTTTAATTTGTTTTTCATCCTGAGTTTGATGTTTATTTTCTGAATACTTTGTGTTTGATCAGAAATAGCGTGATTCACTGCTGATTTTCTCTGAGTACTTTGTTGATTCACTGTTGATTTTTAGTGTACTTGTTGTGCTAATTAATAGTAACATTTGAATTTCTGATGTACTTTATTTTCTCTGATTACTTTGTATTTTTAGTGTAATTGTTGTGCTAATAGTAACATTTAAATTTCATGTGCCATGTTCATCTGTTCATGTGTCTGTTCGTAGGGAAAATTAGACCATGTGTTCGGAAGGCAAGAGCAAATCGAAGTGTTACTCAAATATTAGGTCGTAGGACAAAGAACAATCCCTGCGTTATCGGTGAGCCTGGAGTTGGAAAAAATTCTATCGGTGAAGGGCCTTGCTCAGTGCATTGTCAATGGTGGCATGGAAAGACGGTACTAGATAGCGACCAACTGATACATTATTTCACTATTCTTGCTTCTCTCTTCAACGTGATATTTATTTTCGTTATTCCACTTTTGCTGTGATCAAGCCCCTTTAATTTGTATTAGTTTTGTCTTTCCTGAGTGTGTATATATACTGATTTTTCTTTCAGAAAAATTAAGTTCTGACAGCCTCTGTTCCTGAAGTGTGCATTTTTTTACATGTAATCTTGCTTTAAACATGCACTGGTTTACTTACAAATTGTATCATGAAATTAACTCATTTGATTGTGTTTAGTGTAGTGTGCTTTTAAAAATGTTGTTGTTTGCTGGTGCACATAGGCATCTGTTGCTTCCTTTTTGTTCTAGGTTTGTTATGTTACTTATTATCCTCCTTTAATATAAAGTGATTATGTGTTTGTTTTGGATGATAGTACTTTCCAAATCATGGTTTGTATTTTAAAACAAATAAATGTAGACCTCGTTGTGCTGTGCCAGAATTTAGTGTGTTTTTATAGGATGTTGCTGCTTCTATAATGAGAATGAGATGATGAAGGGAAGAAATGGAAAAAAAAGGGTTTAGCATAATGTTTTAGATTGTTGAGAAGACAATGCAATGCACCAAGACATTTCCTGACATACTATTACTTTAATCATGCAGAGCTCTTATACAAATTAAAGGGCCGATCGACTTTAAAAAAGTTGATTAATATAAGAAGTCAGATCATTAGCGCAGTGCCTTGATAATGTTGCTACACACTAAGTTGATGTGCTGCATTTAAAGAGATGCTTTGGATATGGGTCTTTTGGTAGCCGGAACAAAATACCGTGGAGAGTTTGAAGAAGGTTAAAGAAATTGATGGAGGAGATTAAACAAAGTGATGAAATTATACTATTTATCGATGAAGTGCACGCTCTAATTGGAGTTGGGGTTGTACAGGGTGCAATTGATGCTACTAACCTTTTGAAACCTGCTTTGGCTCGTGGCGAACTACAAGTTAGTGAACAAATATCTGTAGTTATTTCATAACTATTTCACCTTTATTCACAATCAAGGAACTAATTGTCAAAGTCATTATTTTATTTGTCCTGATAGATATTCTATGTTCAATTATCGTCATGTAAGTCAAAGAGTGCTAATATGTAGTCGATTTATAGTGTATTGGGGCTACGACACTTGATGAATACCGAAAGCACATTGAGTTAAGGTACCGGAACGCTCTGTGGATGAGACTATTGAGATATTGAAAGGGCTGCGAGAGCGGTATGAAATCCATCACAAGCTTCGTTACACTGACGAGTCCTTGGTTGCCGCAACCCATCTAAATTTTAATTATGCATTTTTTGTAATGTTCTGTTTTTTGTGTTTGTAGAATTATGTTCATTATTGTATTATATGTTATGTAAAAAAATGGATGCAGCCAAATAATCAAAAGTGATAAGAATTTCACCAAACTCTTGTTTTAATAGTCTTTGTTTCATTTTGAGAGTTGATTTGATATTGTCACTCCATTTTTCATGAGATTCACTGTTGAAATTTATTAGTGAATATTAATAGTGAATTTTTGAATAACAGTGAATTTTGCTAATGAATTTCGAACAAACGTAATTTTTGACATTAGCATTGTAGTTAGTGAAGTAATGACTCAAAATCATACATGTACTAATGAACCAAGAGACAAAAAAAGAGATTATATAATAATAGAAATATGTAAACATTGATTAAAATAATTGTGTCCTTCTCCCCACTAATTCAAATCACTTCAATTTAGAACATACATATGAAAATAAGCCATGGTGTTCACTTGGCATCTACACGTTAATAGTGATGTTTGGCCTACATATGAAGATAAGTTGTGAATGCCCTACTTTCTGGTACGTATGTTGTTATGATATTGTCCAACACTTGGTCTTTTCGCTTCTTTGCACATATCCTCTTCTCTTCAATAGCTTTGAAGAAAATCTTGAATGACAAACAGTGAATCCCGAAAATCAGTGAATTTTCCCAGTGAATCCCGAAATCAGTGAATTTCGACATTGAATTTTGAAAATGAATCCCGAAAATCAGTGAATTTCGACAATGAATTTGAAAATTAGTGAATTTCGACAGTGAATTTCGGCAGTGAATTTAAACATTGAATTTCGACAGTGAATAAATAGTTTTGTCCTTTATGCCAAAGTTTCAAAAGACTGTCCTTCTACTCAATTGTTGAAATATTTTTGTCCTTCTCCCTCATTCCCCCCTAATTCAAATCACTTCAATTTAG
This sequence comes from Gentiana straminea, assembly GCA_036785695.1. Lineage (NCBI taxonomy): Eukaryota > Viridiplantae > Streptophyta > Magnoliopsida > Gentianales > Gentianaceae > Gentiana > Gentiana straminea. The sequence continues at coordinate 2,040,385 of JAVUPR010000437.1, forward strand.
AACATACATATGAAAATAAGCCATGGTGTTCACTTGGCATCTACACGTTAATAGTGATGTTTGGCCTACACATGATGATAAGTTGTGAATGCCCTATATTCTGGTACGTATGCTGTTATGATATTGTCCAACACTTGGTCTTTTCGTTTCTTTGCACATATCCTCTTCTCTTCAATAGATTTGAAGAAAATCTTGAAAGGAGTTTCTTGAATAAGGGTCTTGTGACTGTTTGTTAATTTTCCCCTTATTTATGATGTCATATACATCCAATAGGTATGTGATATTGTTTCGGTATTGATCATACCTGCAAAAGATGAATGTAGACAACACATTTTTTGTTGGTTAATATATTTAGCTTCTGAATCAAGGTTAGTACTGTGAATATGACATTCACATACATTTACTGTCAATATTCACTGTAGTGAATATTCTCAGTGAATCAAACTTTTTAGGAACATAAGTGCTAGAAAACAGTTAACCATGAGCCTAATAACCAAGAAGGTAAAACTAAAGTAGACATGATAAGTAAGGAATCATTTGAATTTAAAAAAACCAAAACTTGGTGCTGTAAGAAAGATGAACACCATCACTATCATTGCATGTAAGTAGTGAATGCATGTTAAAGTGAATTTGAGTGAATATTCAATACTTGGCTCAGTGAATTTTCTCAGTGAATCAGACTTTTATGAACTAAAACATTAAAAAAAAAAGACAGATGTAGGACAAAAGAACTACATTTTTTTCCAAACCTCTAATTTTATTCATTAAAAATAAAAATTACAAGGTTTGTGCTTGCCTCCTCAACACCCATTGTGTCATCAATGTATAGCCCTACCTCCTTAAAACCCTAGTCTACAAAACCCGGTGTGGGAAAAAACGGGTGCTAGGGAAAGAGTATAGGCCCTATATATTGGCAAACCCCATCCGAAAAAGAAAAAAAAGGTGATCTACAAATCACCCAAAACCAGTCCTATTACATCAAGAGCAAGAAAAACAGAGCATATTGAAGGACAAAGCATGAAAACAATGGTAAACAACAAATGCTAACGAAGCGGTCACTAGCAGCATGGAAATCCATAGTTGCATCTTCTTAATTACCGCTGCAAAACTAAAGAGGGAAAAAAACTTATGTCTGCAGCATCCATCTTCACAACAATTCAGCATTATACCTTCCTGCTGTTATTGCTTTCATCATCACCTAAAATAATTCATACAACAACGCAATTGGAGTCCATTCGCTAAGATCAAGCACAATATTAATATAAAAAGAAGGAGCACAACCTGTTTTCACTCTTCATAATCTATGAAGAGTGGTTCCAGGGGGCATAATGCTATGTGGTTGCTCACTGATTACTTCCAAAAGCTGATTACTTCCACACACAAAAGAAAATTAAGAAGACAAACGAGCTACATTAATGTTTAACAAGTGAACTAATCTTTATATGTACAAGAAGCTGGGATATACATTAAACACCTTGATTGTTCACACTAAGAAAACAATCGAAATGATAGATATAACATTCACTAAATAAAGGAAAACAGATCAGTGAATTTGTTCAATTATGAATGTCCAGTACTAATTAAAGGGAAACAGAGCAGTGAATTTGTCCAATTATGAATGTCAGTACTAAAACTTGTTTTTATAAACAGTGAATGCATATTAAATTGAATTTGACTGAGAAAATAATCAAAATTTCACTAAGCCAAGTATTGAATACGTATTCAAAGCGAATTTCACTGAGAAAACAATCAAAATTTCACTAATCGCACATAATCCTCAGTGATTTCACAGCGAAGAACAATTCCTTTAAAATTCAGCAGAGCAATGAACTTGCAGATCAAATCCATTCCTGGTTTTCCTTGATGTAATTTCCCTACCAATGTATTCTAGAATTTCGCTGCAAGAGAAGCTTTAATTTTCTGCGGAATCGTAATTGCCGGCTCACCTTTAACTGTGCCGTGAATAAATTTTGGGGGAGCCGGAAAATTTGCAGCCTTTGTTGAGAGAAATTTGGGGATTTGCAGCCGGAAGAAATGTGTCGATTTGCAGCGGGAAGAAATTCGTTGCACATCTTTTTTTCTGGAATTCGCAGAAAATTATGGATGATTGAGCAGGGGATTTGGTTGAGAGCAATTTGGGATGAAGACGTCATTTTTCCTAAAGCAGAGTTTGTTTTTATTATGATGGGTAAAAGTGTCTTTTTAGCTATATTTTTGTCCTTTATGCAACTTTTTTTCAAACTTGTCCTATTTACTAATTAGTGAAATATTTTTGTCCTTTTGTCTCATTACCCCTAATTTATAATGAGGAGATTCAAGAATTCGAATTTTTAATGCCCAATATAAGATTATTAAATTATATTCATATTTTTTTTTATATAATTTAATTATCTAGGATATAATTGATTCAAGAAGTGAAGAGGAATTGGAGGGAAGGATGCTAATTGGGACAGATGATTATCCAGGAACAGGAGCAAACCCCCATCATGATCCCAAAAGCCCTGGAACACCAGTTTTTAGGAGTTGAAAGTTTCAATTTACAGCAAAAAATACTCTTAACAAAATACAAAGATGCAGGAAATTCCCTTTTTGGGAAGAATTTTAATGGCGGATTAACATAGTGTTTTAATGGGGTTATTTGTTCAGAAACCCATGTTTTATTCAATCTTATTTGCTCTGTCTTGGTTCTTCGTTTTGATGTCATTTGATCGGCCTTATTCCAATCTTTTTGTTATGACAAATGATGAGAGCCCAGAACCCATAAACAGCTTCTCAGATTCTGTAGAATGTAGTTCTAGAAAAAGATTTATTAAAAGTTTATATGTATGATTTGCCTTCAGAATTTCATTTTCGTCTTCTCGGTTGGAAAAGCAATGATCTTCACACTGTTTGGCTTTGGCCCGATATTAGATCGAATTTACCCGAATATCCCGGTGGATTGAACTTACTAAAGAGTATAGAATATTGGTTATGTTGGAAAATAATTGTCAAACCATAAAAACAGTTCAAACAGGAAGAGAAAAGGTTTGTGGCAACAATAAAAAAATAATACACAATAATAATAAAGTGTTAAAAATAATGGAGTTAAGTATAGATAAGCATGGATCGAAGCACATAGTGACGCTATTTTTAAAGAGTAAAACGCCCCCACTGCACTGGTAAATTAGAGGTCGGATCCTCTGCCGTAGGTTAAACACAGCATTCGGTGCTGTGACGCCAAAACGCCGTTTTGGTCGCGAACTAAAAAAAAAAAAAAAAAAAAATCACAACAAAACGGCGTCGCTTTGCGTCGAAACGACGCCGTTTCACGTCACAGCATTCACGGCAGGGGGGCTTTCACGGCAGACGATCCCAATTCGGTAAATTATTATGGGCCAAAGATCCAAAAGTACACAAAACAGATTTATTGGACTTATAAGGACAAAAAAAAATCTGTTGGATTTATAAGGACAAAAATTAGATAGATAGACTCAAATACCTTTAATTAAAAAAAAAATTAAAAAAAAAAAAAAAAAAGCGTTCAGGTTTGAACCCTTAAACAAAACTTTCACCAACTGAAAGTCTGAAACTTGTCTCGGGAAAATATTATTGTTAACAAAATTTAACTTTCTACCCATTCAGCAATATGAATATCCTAAAGAAAACAGCTTTTATAACCTCCCAAACAAAAATTAAACAACAAATTAATTACTGTAAGTGCATTTCCCCCGAGTTTACAAGTCAAAAACTAGCATATCAGTTTTTCTTTATGCTACTAAAAGCAGCGGATCACGTGTATAGCCTCAATTGAATACATGTCGGATACATAAGACAATAATCAAAACACTCAATTCATTTGAATTATTTTGTCTTCTCTAATAAAATGCCTTGAAACTCTCATAAAATGGAACTCAGATGCTATTAATTTTAACAAAATTTAACCTTCTACTGATTCAGCTATATGAATACCCTAAAGAAAACAACTTTCTAACCTCCCACAACATAAATAAAACAACAAACACAAATTCAGTACTGTAAGAACATTTCCCAATCAAGAAAATAGTTAATTTTATGCAATTAACAGTTATTTTATGCAAACCCATATGCAGAGACATCGCGATATAGTTGCCACCCCCGATGCAGAGACATCACGATGTTATAACATTTGACGATGCAGAGACATCACGAATAAGAGACATCGCGATGCAGAGACACCGTGATGAAGTGACACCGCATTGCAGAGACACCACGATGAAGTGACACCGCAATGCAGAGACGCCGCATTGCGAGACGCCGCATTGCAGAGACATTGCGGTTATAACATTTGACGATGCAGAGACACCGCAATGCAGAGAAACCGCATTGCAGAGACACCACAATGAAATGACACCCCATTGCAGAGACACCGCGATGAATTGACGCCGCATTGCAGAGACATCGCGATGTTATAACATTTGACGATGCAGAGACACCGCAATGCAGAGACACCGCATTGCAGAGACACCACGATCAAATGACACCGCAATGCAGAGACACTGCGATGCAGAGACACCGCGATGAAGTGACACCGCATTGCAGAGACACCCCCGATGCAGAGACACCGCGATGAAGTGACAACGCGATGCAAAGACACCGCGATGAAGTGACACCGCATTGCAGAGACACCCCCGATGCAGAGACACCGCGATGAAGTGACACTGTATTTATGCAGTGACATCAACAATTTATGCAGTGACATCAACAATTTATGCAGTGACATCAGCAGTGACATCAATGTCACTTCATTAGTTCTTCTAATGTCCTGTGGATGTTTCATGATCTATTGCTTTGTCTGATTGTTATTCCAAATGAAGTGCGTAATAATTTCACGATCTACAGGATGGAGAGGCATACGCATGTTAGTAATATCATCCGCAGAGGAAACGATTTATGGATCTAGATCTATATACTACACGTAATAAAACAACTAGATCTATTCTACAAGGGGGTTGTAGATCATACCTCTTGGATCTCTAAATCCAAGTTGAAGAACCGCAATAGGATGAACGAAGGAAAGCGTGAAGAGCACCACGATCTTCCGTACGTGTGATCCAAGCAACTCCCGGTGGAAGGAAATCCTCGTCTCGAATCCTTACGATATGCTACCCGAAAAAAAAAAAAACTCCAAGCTTTTTCCTCCTTGCTTATGGCCGAAAATTCCCTCTCTAATTCATTAGGGAATTTCGAATTTTGTGTGTATATTAAGTTTGAGAGAACTCTCTTTTTTATAGAGAGTCAAACTTAAGCCCCAAGGATTTTTATTTATCAAACAAAATAAATCCTTTTAATAAAAGATAATTCCATAATATTCTAGAACAAATCTAGAATAATATTTATCTTTATTATTTACCATAAATATTTATCCAATAAATATTTTATGCACATGTCTTATTAATACACAAGAAAGTAATTCTTGTTACCAAAAAATATGCATGTGGCGTGAATTGTATCTTTAATTGACCTAGTCAATTAATTTTTGTCATACACACTAATTTGCCAATTATTATGGAAAATATATTTTCCACTTATTTTAATTATTTAGTTCCAACTAATTAAATAGTCACTAAACAATTAATTCACATATCGTTTTAATAAAGTCCAATAAGAACTAAATTAATATTATTAGGATTCGACGTCCGAGAATAGCTATGCTATATTAGGAGGCACGTCGGGAACCATGGACTAATAATCAGCGGCTCCGATAAATCAAATAAATAATTATCTTACGAATAGAATAATTATATTCGATAAATCAATCACAGAATATGCCACCATAATCCCGTGATCGCACTCCTCCGATTATGAGATTATATTTATCTCCTCACGAGAATAATAATAAGCGTCCATTGATATAATCATTACATATGGATTAATCCTCCATAGATCGTTCATTCTAAATCGGGAAGTTACCGTTAACCCTTTTTAGAACCTCTTATCCTTATTTACCATTAACCCCCTAGTGATCAATTAATTCATACAACTCACCGGTGATCAATCGGTGTGATATGAACTCGCGCGATCGATCAGTTTAGGATTAACAAATAAGTGGAACTCATTCTATCTACTTCCATAAATGGAAGGAATGGATTCCGTATCCGTGATAACACACGACTACTCACTCAATCCCGATACAATGCCAAGATGGGGTAATTCGGACCACGGACTCGGTGTAATCCTTAACCGTCAAGTCAAACCTCATACCGATTCAAGCGCTTGACTCGTGATCACCTCAGATTAAGATATATCCATAAATATGATCATCCATTGATTCGATAAGACTTCTCGATTACGGAATTATATCGTGAACTCTAATCAAATCGGTCCGGCCCTATATGATATATCTATCATATATAAATGCCCCATTAGGTTCTCTTAACCGAAAGTCCGGATAAGACAATCACACCAACCGTGTTTCGGGCGCATTAATAGCACGTTAAAGGAGAGACCCGATACTCTCGATTAACTTCACTACGGGCTAATTGTATTTTAAGTACATCTTCACTAACTCAATCCTCCCGTGTATATACCATACACCGAGTTAAGTGATTACATAAACGATATACTTAGGGTTTTCTCGTAGTGTAAATACTATTGTCACATCGGTGATTATGAGAATAATAAATATGAATAATAACGTCAATTCATTTATTAAATAAAACAATTACAAAAATTGTCTTTCGGGCATCACACCTAACAATCTCCCACTTGCACGAAAGCATGTGATTAATTGTTTTAGAGCACACCCTATTATTTAAAATACAACAAACTACATCTCCCACTTGCTCTAAAGCAATGGAGACTCATCCCATATTCTAGTACCCACTAAGCATGTCATAACCATTTCAGATTCCAAAATACACTCCGAGTATGCCGTCGTAGGATAGGTCAGTGACTCGGGGAGTACCTACATCTAAATGTCATGGGTCTTAATGATTAGTCAGGTTGTCGGCTCGAGACGATCCGTAGAATCGAAACGTTACCGGTCCATCAAATCATGTGGTACTGAGTAAACACTGAGCCCGAGATCGACTTAACGATCATCCTCAATCCGACTTAAAGTCAAAATCGTGTATCACACATATCCAGGTTCACACATGAATATGTCCGCATATTGTTCCTCGTTCTCTTCAAGATACTAAAGGACATACTAAACTTGCTTTGTTAACCGCCGAATCTATGATTCGATCAAAATTGACGTTCAATAACCTGACCATCTCTTACTAGAAAGAGAATCTATCCCATTTCTCTTGATCCGAAGATTTAGAGAGTCATTCCCGAGGCATAGGGTAGAACTTCCTCGTTGAATGTTGCATACACGGATGCATCATCTTAACCAATAAGATGGATGGGAAACCGTTGATCGATTCTAATGAATTTGACCGAGTCAAACTCTTAAGAATGTTGTCCAAATCTCTCGTTGCGAGAGAATTGTGGCATTGTCGTATTTCGACTTCGATAACACACCCATGTTGATTCCAACTCGGTGCAAAAGTGTTATCCTTCACAAACACTAATATATATATATTCACTACCGTACTAAAATTGATATCCGATCTACAAAAGACTTATCAATATTCTGGTCAAATCCACATATTGTAGAAATATATGACTTCCAATGACCGAGAGGTTTGCTTTTTATCCACAAAGGACATAAGCCTTGACAGTCATCCTGTCATAAGTTCATAAGTCAATACCCTTCTGTTTCGAATGAATCCAGACTCCGTTTGTTTGGCAAGAAAGTCTCAGGGAATCACCCCTATTTTCTGCTTTTGAACGAAATCATGCAATACCGAACTCATTCTACTCTTTTCCTTGTAGATCCAATTACTCCCACTGGGCCTGAGACGCTCAGGTGGTTCTACAAGAGTATGAACATGGGTGGAGTACCGAACTCCATTCACGGGGTTATGGCTATTAAACCAACCTCTATTATCGAATCCTATACCGCTCACAAAAGAGCCATAGGTCATCAATCGATCCTCGGACTACAAAGTCCGAGAACCCGTAATGGGTAATGGGTAAACCATACTCCCACTACATTCGGGTGGATCGAAATTCGATCTAGTTTAGTAGTATTTAGTGTTATCACCAACAACCGATGTTGGATGTGGTTTGATCTAATCGTAAGTAACTACCTTGAGTAACCGTACTCCAAGGTTCAAGGTTTGTTGTTCATAGACTCTATCGAAAGGATGCAACAAGATAACCGTCCCTTCCCGATTTCATGAATCTTATAACAAACCTTTTTCTCAATGCTACAAGATATAGAACGATTGGTCACTGACCGAACGTGTTCGCGAAATTTTCAGACCTACCTTCAAGCACCGTGTGCTAAATGCTTATATTTACGGAAGTGGGGTGAACCGAATCCACACTTTATCCGTAAATTCCAAAGCATATTCTAGGTAGACTAGTTGGTCTTACATTTCAATGTAAACCGATATTTCGCTTCTAATATCTTTATTGAGTTAAGCTAAAGTTGTATTGTAGCACATCTAAAAACTATATAAGGCAATTTAACGGTTTCTCACTTAGTGAAAGCATTTCACTACGAGGGCAAAGCCGAGCATCGTCCCAGGACTATGTGATGGCCCATTTCGAGTATAGAATACTCTATCTCTGTTGAAAACAGAGAAACCTCATAATATTTTGGATAAACTTACCGGAGTGTTTGAATAGTTGTCAGACAAGAAGTCACTACTCGGAAGTTCCTACTAGCTCGTATCTTTCATCAGACCCCGAAGGTCGTCATGAACAAGCTATGTTACTTCTTTATAACCATTATCCTTTCCCGATTGAAAGGAAACTTAGTCATTGAACCTTTGAGACAATTTAACCGACCGGGAGAAAAGGAATCACCCCGAGCCGTCTTCGTGTCTTGTCTTTTAGGGACTATGCACTAACTATGGAATATGAAGAAGCGTTTATCTAAATATAGAAACCAATTGTTTTTAATAGTTCTTAAGATGTGTTTTATATACATATTTCAAATAGTTCTAAGTGGTTTTTGACTTTATCAATCAAAAGTCCGAGTCTTGGATTCGTACTACAAATGGTATATTCACTTTCTATACGACAAACAAATTATCGAATAGAAGGTAAATCCATTCGTTCCAACGAGTATTAAACCGAAAATAAATTTTCCGCGATATCCAAGGATTGAACCCGAGATTCATTTCCTTATATCACTCCCACTATTCTAGCTAAAATTAACTGCCCGTTGTTTACTCTTTTAATCGTTAAATGCACTCTACCTTGTTCTTCCAAAGAACTTAGCTCGAGAAAATCACCAAGGATTCATAGGTTGGTGATCCAAAATCACTTTCCTTATCCTATGATTTTCGTTAATTAATTTTCGGTTCGGCCTTAAAGTTTTCTCAGTTTAGGTGACTAACACTTTTAGACATATTCACCCATACTTGACTTTCCGTGAATGGAAACAGTCTTGAACCAGCGGTTCGTTTGAGTAGACACTACTCTTGAACCGTGGGATGTCTATTTCGAGTGTTACTCGTCGAGACTTCTCGGATTTTCTAATATACCAGAAAAAACAACAAATCATAACATTAAAGCTCCCACTAGTTTTTCGGTTCCAAATACCGTCTAACGAGCAATGCTTTATTTTTTTTATGAATTTCCGATTTTTTCGATTAGAAAATCTTTCGTACATAGTTCTATTGTTTCCAGAAAAACAACAAATCATAGAAACTCCCACTAGTTCATCGATTCCAAATATCGTCTAACTAGCAACAGTTCATGATTTTCCGGTTTTTCAATTAGAACGGTTACGTGTGTAGTCAGTTACACTTTTCTAATGTTCTAGAAAAACAACAAATCATAAAGCTCCCACTAGTTCATCGATTCCAAATATCGTCCAACTAGTAACACTTCATGATTTTCCGGTTTTTCAATTAGAACGGTTACGTGTGTAGTCGATTACACTTTTCTAATGTTCTAGAAAAACAACAAATCATAAAGCTCCCACTAGTTCATCGATTCCAAATATCGTCCAACTAGTAACACTTCATGATTTTCCAATTTTTCAATTAGAAAATTACTCGTGTAATTACTACATACTCAAAATTCACTAGAAGAATTTCAAAGTCCGAAATCACCTTTGATCAAACTAAGTTTGTCTTCCGTTTGACACGAATGACACTAGTGACATACCTATATGTTACTCTGGTTTTTAAAAGGCTTAAGAGAAAATATCTCTTTCGAAAAATAATTGCATTATCGATTAACTAGTTCAACGTCCTAGTTACTTTCCACTTTTTAACAAAGTCATTACTAGTCAATTAAATTTTAAGCAATTTAGTAAGGGATATAATGCTGTAAATAAAATGACATGTATTAATTCAAGTTTAACACTACTATATTTTATTTTAGGAATTGTAAACTAAAATTAAGTCTACTCTACCATTCCAAGGTTTTAACCTTGCATCTCAGTGCCGCCTTAGGGTAGGTCAAAGAGATGACGGTTAAATCGAGACAATCTCATCAATGAATAACTTGTGAGAATCGAACATCCCACGAGAATCGAACATCCCTTTATTCATTGACTACCTTCCTTTTTCAGCCTAGATATTTCCAAAAATACCCATGATGAGTGTGACCTACTATATCGGATCTCTTAGGTACGCCCCGAGTATGCCGTCTTAGGATAGGTCAGTGACCCGACGAGTACCCGTAAATCCTATCCTTTCGGAGACCAAGCCATGAATGTTGATAGGGGCGAACACCATCCTTAGGGGGACGAAATCAAAGCGCCTCGAGGCGTCACCCTTCTCTCACTTACTTGTATCTATAGTAGAGGCCGTGGGGTTGGTGTCGCCTCCCCGCTCCCACTCAATATTTTGGAAGTGGTGGTGGGTTAACTAACCACGTCTTTTTGATGTTAACATAAAAGCACCTCAAATCAAGGATTCCGAATGGTGTCGGTAACGTAGGCAAGCCTACCCGTCCTATTCGTTGGAACATATGTGACAGTCGGACGAAATCGGGTCAAGATAGCCTCATTGAGATAAGAAGGAATCACCCCTCCGCTCTCCGGTGTAGCTTAGTCTTGCCGGACCCCCGTGCATACATCACACTAGGAGGGTTAAGTCGTTCGAGCGAAGCTCAGTTGACCACCCAACCTATAGGCGAACCGTTTTTATCCAAGATTTATTGTTCTTTTACCATCATTCAATCTCGTAGACACTACGAATTGGAAACGTGATCTCGTTTGTGCTTTAAGGCGGTTCACCGAGAACACACACCGAAAGGCTTAACGATTTCATAACCCGTCCTCGGATCTTTAATTAGTTACTAAATTTATTAATTACCACGTATTAATTAAATTTCAACTAATTACACGAGTTTGTATACATGCCTATTTTAATTACCAAAATTAAAATTCTACATGTATGCATGGAGTGGATTTATGATATGATGCATGTCATGGCAATTCGGTTTTATATCTATTTTATGATCAAACACATAAAAAATAAATGCGGAAAATTTAAACACCGAGATGGATCGTTGGCACCCCCGTATCTAATCTATTAGAAAATAAAAACCAAAACCCTAACTAGGGTTTACTACTTTCTAACTAAATCTGCAGCTGTACGAACTCTTCGATGATCGGGAAACCAAACGAACTCGGATCGGGACGAAACTTTCCAGATCTTATCTTCACTCCTTGAACTTCAATATGGACGGTTGGATCGGTGCTTTGACTTACCAATTTTCTCCAGTAAACCGCCAAACTTGCTGCTGAATCTGACTTTAACTGCACTGCATCAAGGACTTCCTGAGGCAGATCGGGAATCGAGATGAATCCCGATCGACCTGAAATTTTTATGGTACGTCCAAAACTCAAATTTGATTAATCTGAACGGTCGGATTTGCTTTTCAACGGTCCAAACTCTCCCAGAAAATCGAGGAAGTCACAGATAGGGTTTCTGTGAATCCTCCGTTTTTCTGTTACAGCAGCCTCTTCGCAGCATCAAACGGATATCGAAACGGACTCTGATCGACGCCAAAATTTGTGGAGTTGATCATCATCTTCTAATCTTGATTCTGACCGGAGGGATCTTTGTTTCAACGGTTCGATCAACGGGAAACACGAAATAACTAAACAGCTACTAAGTAGATCTATTTGCTGGAAATTAAACTTGCAATAAAGATAAATTACATAATTTCCTATACTCATATGGACGAATTTTCATCGTTTATATGAGTTTACAATAGATCTAACGGGTAAACAGTGCCAACCCCAATCCATCTCTTCAACCACGACATTCATAAGCATAAAAATTAAACATATTCATCGGCCCCCAAAAAAAATTGGGACAAAAAAATCTACATGTTTTACCACTCCTAGATCTAATATTTTATACGTATAAATATAGATCACCATGGCGACCGATACCACCGTTAGTAATATCATCCGCGGCGGAAACGATTTATGGATCTAGATCTATATACTACACGTAATAAAACAACTAGATCTATTCTACAAGGGGTTGTAGATCATACCTCTTGGATCTCTAAATCCAAGTTGAAGAACCGCAATAGGATGAACGAAGGAAAGCGTGAAGAGCACCACGATCTTCCGTACGTGTGATCCAAGCAACTCCCGGTGGAAGGAAATCCTCGTCTCGAATCCTTACGATATGCTACCCGAAAAAAAAAAACTCCAAGCTTTTTCCTCCTTGCTTATGGCCGAAAATTCCCTCTCTAATTCATTAGGGAATTTCGAATTTTGTGTGTATATTAAGTTTGAAGAACTCTCTTTTTATAAGAAATCAAACTTAAGCCCCAAGTATTTTTATTTATCAAACAAAATAAATCCTTTTAATAAAAGATAATTCCATAATATTCTAGAACAAATCTAGAATAATATTTATCTTTATTATTTACCATAAATATTTATCCAATAAATATTTTATGCACATGTCTTATTAATACACAAGAAACTAATTCTTGTTACCAAAAAATATGCATGTGGCGTGAATTGTATCTTTAATTGACCTAGTCAATTAATTTTTGTCATACACACTAATTTGCCAATTATTATGGAAAAAATATTTTCCACTTATTTTAATTATTTAGTTCCAACTAATTAAATAGTCACTATACAATTAATTCACATATCGTTTTAATAAAGTCCAATAAGAACTAAATTAATATTATTAGGATTCGACGTCCGAGAATAGCTATGCTTTATATTATGAGGCACGTCGGGGACCATGGACTAATAATCGGCGGCTCCGATAAATCAAATAAATAATTATCTTACGAACGAATAATTATATTCGATAAATCAATCACGGGAATATGCCACCATAATCCCGTGATCGCACTCCTCCGATTATGAGATTATATTTATCTCCTCACGAGAATAATAATAAGCGTCCATTGATATAATCATTACATATGGATTAATCCTCCATAGATCGTTCATTCTAAATCGGGAAGTTACCGTTAACCCTTTTTAGAACCTCTTATCCTTATTTACCATTAACCCCCTAGTGATCAATTAATTCATACAACTCACCGGTGATCAATCGGTGTGATATGAACTCGCGCGATCGATCGGTTTTTAGGATTAACAAATAAGGGAAGCGTTCATCTACTTCCATAAATGGAAGGAATGGATTCCGTATCCGTGATAACACGACTACTCACTCAATCCGGTACAATGCCAAGATGGGGTAATTCGGACCACGGACTCGGTGTAATCCTTAACCGTCAAGTCAAACCTCATACCGATTCAAGCGGTGGAATGTGATCACCTCGGGATTAAGATATATCCATAAATATGATCATCCATTGATTCGATAAGACTTCTCGATTACGGAATTATATCGTGAACTCTAATCAAATCGGTCCACCCCTATATGATATATCTATCATATATAAATGCCCCATTAGGTTCTCTTAACCGAAAGTCCGGATAAGACAATCACACCAACCGTGTTGCAGGCGCATTAATAGCACGTTAAAGGAGAGACCCGATACTCTCGATTAACTTCACTACGGGCTAATTGTATTTTAAGTACATCTTCACTAACTCAATCCTCCCGTGTATATACCATACACCGAGTTAAGTGATTACATAAACGATATACTTAGGGTTTTACGTAGTGTAAATACTATTGTCACATCGGTGATTATGAGAATAATAAATATGAATAATAACGTCAATTCATTTATTAAATAAAACAATTACAAAAATTGTCTTTCGGGCATCACACCTAACAACGCATACTTGCTTAATGTACTTGCACCTGAATACTGCACTCCGACCACTTTAGAGCAAATCTAATTCTTGCATTTTTTGTTTATACATGCCGCATTGATACTACTACTACCACTATACAGTTGTATGATCAATGATGATTTACATATACGTAATGACATGGTCTGTATATCAATCAGATTTTTTTTCTTCTTTTTTTAAGTGTTAAAAGACATTCACTAAAAATAATAAACACAAATAACTTATATCCAAAACAACTCCAAGAAAAACAAATAAAACCAAAACACTACCACACAACACAATGTGCAAGCAAAGTGAGCTCCAGCACCAGCCATGAACAATAACATCATCACCACACCAAGAAATCTCCTCAAACCACCATCATCATCTCCATTCTTACGAGATGAGATCACCGAGTACGTCGATGATAGCATCGTAACAGAAGTGGTATTGCTCCGGCTGTTGAAGCATCCCGAAATGCTGCGATCTGAAATTCGCAACGGTACTAGAAACATCCAAAGCGAGACATATCACCAATCAAGATCCTTTGAATGGTGTTATGAATTGTGCGGTATGTCCCGATCCTACCAATACCAAAGCACTACAATGCACAACAATCGGTCCATGGCTTGGCAATACATCGAACGATCTATGTACGATTTCACGAACCGCATACGTCTCCTTTGGAACACCATGATCGAGCCATTCGGGATATGAAATATGCAGAACATTAAATGGGGGTTCTTCAGATTCTTCGTGCTTCACCTCGAAACATCGAAGCTCAAGCCCAGAATTAGATTTCTTTATCGATTTCGTATTGATACGAATCTTTCCAAATTGTCTAGGACCATTTTCTGTATGGATATAGTCATGGCACTTCAGCATTCCATTTATCAATCCTGTAAGCATTACAATTGCAAGGGAACGAAATTGGAGCACCATTTCCCATAAATCCTCGTAGGTGTGTGGTAATGGACCTTGTGTTGCAATAAAGGGTGAAATGCCTTCAGAAATCTTGATTGGACTTCCATTGATGTATTCTTGATCATTCGATCGGTTTAAAACAATCCGGTTATCGTCAAATGGTTTGATATCTGGATAACGATTCTTGTCTTCGTTTACATTAGAACAAGCGATTGAGCATCTACTTATCATTTCTGAATCTGTAATGCTATTTTCCTGTATAGTGAGATATTCCTTGCAGATCGATTGAGGAGAATTGATCAATTTGTGCTTAAAAGTTGCAAGAGCTTTGGAACAGTTCTGTAATTGATCCGGCGAAAGAACGGGCCTCACCGGTACAGAATCCAACGAGAAGTCAAAAGGCGAAGAGCCCGGTAAAATGCTTATTCCGATATATATTTTTAGTTTATATAGAAAACTAATAAAGACTCAATCAACCACGTTATCTGTAAAATATCTGATTTTGTGAGATACATCAAATAACCATTATCCTACTTTATAGGGAAATTTACCAGATATATGTAGAAAAAGTCAAACACCAAATTAAATTGAAAGAAATATAATAGATATTATTTTCATTTTATTTAAAGTATATCATAAAAATAATATAAGCTTTTAATATCAATAAATATTTCCAACAATCCCCCACTTAATTTTAAAAACTTATTTTTTGGAAATGAATTGAGCATATAATACCGTGTAATAGGTGTAGGTACTTTCCGGGTTTGAACATCCACTTAGTGAAAATGAATTAGCACCAGTAAAACAATAGTGACATAAATGTTTTGAACTATGTTTCATACGACCAGATGATAATGGTATGAGTAAATAACTGTGGTTCTATCAGTGGTGCGCTTTACGGTCATGCGCGCGTAGGAATCTTTTGTCAGGAACGTCATTAGGGAGTAGCCCACACCCCCACAGTGGCGACCCCACCACCATGTTCACCTAGGTGAATCCTCCAAGGGTGAATTGTGACCAAACACCCGCAAAAATATATTTGGACTCATTAAGAGATAACTCAACCTCAAGCGTCACATGAAGAGCACTTACATCATAGGAATGGGATCCGGAAAATTTCCGCAATAATAATTTTAATCGTGCTCTTCCAAATCACCCCTTTAACAGTTTCGTTATTACCCGTTGAACTTCGTTCATGGGATCGCCATACCTCTGAAGACGGGTTTCCACTGTGGTGATTTAATTAATAGGCTCCATCCCATTCCCTTCGATGTTTTTATAACTTTATGACGCGTTAGTCTTTTATTTTATTTTTTTATAAGCGGATCCGCAATGTTGTTTTCAAACAGTGTGTTCAGCAGAGACTTCAATGATATCGCTCCACCATCCAATGTAAAGACACAACCACTAGTTGAACTTGTCTCTTGAGAACCGATTTGTCAAATCACACCATTGTACCTTTTCAAAACATAAGGAAAATCAGAATATTTAATAGAATAATTCATGGTTCTCTTTAAATATTTAAATAACTAAGCATCCCAATGAGATGTATTGGATTATGAATATATCTTGCCAACAAAAGAAATAAACTTATTATTTCTAGTCAATTTTTTTTCAAGATAACATCAACAAGACCTAGATCTTTCATATCAAAATATTGGGATAAGAAATTCTTTCCTCTCGTTGATAATATCATTATTCTCACCAAAGGTTAAAATGTCATCAATATACAAACACAAAATAATATAGCTATTATTGACATTTTTAATATAAACACGCTTATCACCTTTATTATTATAAAGGCCATTTAATAACCGAACAACGCTACCAACAATAGCAATAATAATATTATTAGGAATTTCGAAAATTCAAAGTTGAACACCAAAAATCTACAAGTAGTTCTATTTAAATAGTACCCAACGAAAGCACAACCATTAGATTTGGGCCTAATTTTATGTTCTTAGTTGTAGGAATATCAACCTTTGCAAGGCACCCCCTCACTTCCATAATATTTAAGCGAAAGTTTTTATTTTTGCCAAAATTCATACGGTGGTTTATCGGAATTTTTATAGGAAACTCTATTTAGGATTAAGCAAGTAGAATTTAACGCTCCACCCCAACAATTTTTAGGCAAGCTAAAAATTAAGCAACATAGCATTCACCGTGTCTAATAAAATCCTATTTTTTTCTTTCCGCAACACCGTGAGAATCAGCAGGTGTCACTTCAAGTACAAAACCATGCAATTTACAAAATTCAATCATTTCATTTGGAGCGTAAATTTATTATCTTCTATCTAGTTGATTTTCTACTTCAACTTTATACTCCTTAAACTTTTCAACAAACCGCCTTTGGCATTGATTAAAAACACATATCAATATTTCAAGAAATTATCATAAAGGTAATAAAATATTGATCACCGCCATGTGATAAAACATGATATATATCACATGTCACTATTAATTCAAGCAATTTATTTTCTCTTTCAACAGATTTATAAAGTTTTCGAGGTTGTTTTGCAAACACACAAATTTCACATCTTTCTCGATTAATAGTAGACTTTGAAATGAGATATGAAAAACAGCATTTGTTTCGTAGTACGGCGATTAACGTAATCAAATTTAACATGCTAAATATCACAACATTCAACATTTGCAACAGACATATTGAAAGATTTAATTATTAAAAGAAAGCACCAAACTTAATCGAAACAAACCATCCAATATAAAGCCTTTACCAACAAATTGATCACGTCTAATAATTACAACTTTATTAATCTGAAACAGCATTATAAATTTATAACCATTCGGTCCATTCCTAACAAATAGTGTTGTTCTTTTAATTTTTTTTTTAAGGCTATTTGGAACTACACCGGCCAGTGTTAATCCGGTTAACATAGAATTTCATTAGTTGTCACGAAGGAAATTATTTACAATCACAATTTTCAAGGGGGAAAATTAATCCATATTTAACACTTACAAACATAAACAAAGCAGTCTTACCCTTTTTTTTTTTCTTTTTTTTTTTTTTCTCTCTAACCGAAAAATATGTAGAAATTAGCAGATTACTTATTCCATTTATTTTCCTGAACGAATCATGTACTTCATTTATTTTATTTTAAAATTTTATAAACGACTTTTTTTTTATAACGATTTTTATCTAATTATTTTTTTTTTTTTTTTAAAAAGAACTTTATTGATAACAAACCGGTCAAATGGCTCTACAACGTTCGAAATAAAATTTAAGGGCGACTATACATCAATCTGCCTAGAAAAGCTAAGATTTCTAAAGACGTTTAATTGCATTAGATAAAAAGACTTGGGTTGGAGGCGGATGCACTAGCCCATCACCATGGATCCTCTTATTCCTCCAATGCCATATCCCGCCAATAGCTTCTCGAAATAGATAATGCCAACTGCCTTTCCCAAAGGGGTGGGAATGTGCCGGAGTAAGGTTCAATCGTAGCCATTCACGTGATGAAGACGCATCAAAAAAACTAATTATTTTTAGGAAGACAAACAACTATTGTTTAATAATCGCTTTTACTCTCTATACTTGTTGGAAAATAATTGTCAAACCACAAAAATAGTACAAACAGAAAGGGTAAAAATAAAAAAAGTTAAGTATAAAATAAAATACTAAAAATAATGGAGTTTAGTATAGAATAAGTCTTGATCGAAGCACGCAGTGGCGCTATCTTTAGAGAGTAAAACGCCCTCACTGCATTGGTAAATTATTAATAGTGCGTTTGGTCTCCCAAGTTTTGACAACCCGTTGATATTGTCGTGTGCAACGAGAAGTATACCGAACCACTATATTACTCGATGCTCAATTTGTTGTACGTTTGTAAAAGGGTATATATTTTGACTGTCCTTTGGCACTAATTTGTAAATATTAAATAGTACTGCAAAATGCAAATAGGTCAAAATGGAAAAGAAAGTCCTTTTGGTTTCTCCTTTTTTGTACAGAGAATGATCGATCCCTTATTCCAATTTAATATATTTTTTTAGTTTATATAGAAAACAAATAAAGACTCAATCAACCACGTTATCCGTAAAATATCTGATTTTGTGAGATACATCAAGGCACAACACATATAAAAAAATCAAAGCGAATGTAGTTCTAATTGTTTATGTTTTTAGTCTTTTATAGTTTGTTGTAATGATTTTTATAGTTATTTAAGTAGGTTTTAAGTATTCTTTGATTATAAATGTTGTTTTATAGTTTCTTATAGTTTTTTTTTATAGTTTGTTATAGTTTTTTTTTTTATAGTTTGTTATTGTAGTATTTTATAGTACTCTTATGTGTTTGTATTACATAGTTTCATGTAATTTTTTAGATTTGTATATGGTTTTTTTTAGGTTAGTATATAATTTTATAGTATTTTTTTAGGTTTATAATTTTTTAGGTTTTTTTTTATTTATAGTTTTTATGGTTTATTTGTTTAAATTGTTTTTTTATTTATAATTGTTTTTACATGCATGCATGCAGAAAAAAAAAAAAAAAAAAAAAAAAAAAAAAAAAAACTGTTGGGCCGGTTAAACCGGCGGTTCCGGTTCCGGTCCGGTTCCGGCCGGTTTTACCCGGTTCCGGTCATCCGGTTTGAACCGGCGGTTCCGGTTCCGGTTCCGGTTACCAATAACACAAACCGGCGGCAAACCGGCAAACCGACGGTTTTCAAACCGCCGGTTTGACGAACCGCCGGTTCAAAAACCGCCGGTTCCGGTTCGAACCGCCGGTTCCGGTTTCGGTTTGGCCACCTCTAGATACATCACATAACCATTATCCTACTTTACAGGAAAATTTACCAGATATATGTAGAAAAAGTCAAACACCAAATTAAATTGAAAGAAATATAATAGATATTATTTTCATTTTATTTAAAGTATATCATAAAAATAATATAAGTTTTTTATATCAATAAATATTTCTAACAGATTAAACACTAGATCTTCTACATTCACAATTTTCTCCAAGGAATAGAATTGCGGTTAGAGTTCAGAATTTTCGAGTGAAGCTGATGTTATATTTGTTGGAAAAATTAGCAGTCTGATTTCGTTTATAGTAATCTGTTTTTTTTTTCCATTTATAGAAACTTTCTAAATAGAAAAAATCAATGTTGAACAACAGAGATGAAGAAACAATTTTACGAACATGAATTTAATATTTATACACACAACAACACAATAATATGCACAGCAAATTGAACGACACAAAGCATAAGTAAATTCGAGAACTTATTGTTTAGACTGAGGCGCGTAGAATGCTTTCCTTAAGACTTTATTGCCCCGATTAAATGTCCACGGTTATGGCAAGAAGTCTCCCAAGATACAACAGTCTTTTCCTTGTTCAGGGGCGGCACTTCAATGCGAACAAACGGTGAACTAATCCGGCTTTGAATATCCTGACTATGCAAAATGAGTTTTTGCAGTAATGTTTGTTTGCCTTATTCAGAAGTTAAGAATGCAGAAAATTGTTTATGCAGATTTTCGAGAAGTATGCAAATGAATTTTTTGTCTAAGTTTTCATTCAGGACAATGGGATTATATAGGCATTATGACAACCTTTGGTAGAGGAAGCAACTGTTCAGAAGCGGAACTTATTAGTTGGAAATAACTGAATTTCGAACGGATGTCATTCTGTTCATAAACATAATTCGAATAGATGCATTGATTCAATAAGTTCGATCTGAACTGATGTCTGCTTCGGCTCACATATATCACTCCACCTTTAGGCATTATTTTCTCATTCACCCGATATCAGAATGAAGTGATTCAAAATCCTAACATCAACTACTATATATCTTATTAGTTTCCAAAACCGTTTTTAGCTCCCGAAAATTCATTCCATAACTCAATCAAATCCGGGCCTAAAGTTGACTGTTCGTCACTTACACTTAAACCCATTTGGGAGCTAAAATACCATAAAGTTCCAACAATCCCTCACATGAATGAAAATTAATGCATATGCTATGCAGACTCTGTAGAGATATCAAACGGAGTTCTATTGCATCGGGCGAGGTGGTTTGTTGCCTTGAACCTTCCCTAGTAGAATACCATCGGACATACTCGGCTAAGCAGTGAACTAGGTGTTGAACTGCTCAGGCATTGTTGCATGCCTAGACAATAATACCCACACAATAGACCCCCTGGCCTTCTCGAAGTTCTCATGGTTGTGCCGGTTTTGGCCCTGGAACACCTTGGTTTCAGAAAGTGTGTTTAAGAATTCAGCCCACAAATTCTCATAGAAGCGGCCTCACTTCCACTTACATAGGTGACCTCCTATAAAGAGTACTCTGTGTTAGGTGTAGTGCCCGAAAGACAATTTGTGTAATTGTTTTTTTATGACAGTTTATCTTACCTTATTACTTGCTTTGTGCTTGTAAGTAATACACTTGCTTTACGCAAACCTTAAGTGTATCGGTATGTAACCGCTTAACTCGGTGTATGGCATGCACGTGAGGATTGAGTTAGTGGTGATATACTTAAATCGTTAGTCCGTGGTGGACTTAATCGAGTTTAGGGTCTCTTGATTAAAACACCAATAATGCGCCCGAGAACACCTTAGGGTGTGATAGTCTTATCCGGTTGTCGGTAGAGGGTACTTGCGTGGGGCATTTATATATGATGACATTCATATAGAATTTGGACCGATTTAATCGAATTTCCCGATATAATTCCGTAATCGAGGAATCTTATTAAATCATTAGATGATCATATATGGATCAACCTTAATCCGAGGTGATCACGGGATCTTGCTTGTCCCGGGGTAGTGTTTGATGTGTTAGTTACGGTTCACTTTAATATGTGTTCCAAGCCACTTCTCATTGGCACTATCTCCAAATGAGTGAGTAGTTCGATTTTCACGGACATGGAATCCATTCCTTCCGCGGGAAGTAGAGAGACGATCCCTTGTTTGTTAGCCCTAAGAAAGTGATCGATCCCGGGAGTTCACATTTGACTAATTAGCTACTAGTCGGATATGTGTGCTAATTGATCATCGGGGGTTAATGGTAAATAAGGATAAGATATTCTGAGTCGGGTTCACGGAGAATTCCCACTCAGAATGGACAGTCTATGGAGGGTTAATCCGTATGTAGTGATTATATCAATGGGCGCTTATTCACTCTATGGGTTGAGTATAAGTATACATCTATAATCGGTAGAGTTCAGTTTCGGGTTTATGGTGGCGTAATCCCGGAATTAATAATTAATGTACTTATTCTGTTCGATGAATAATTAATTATTGGAGCTACTGGTTTTAGGACCATGGTCCACGATGTGGCTTCTGTAATTCGGACAAATAATCTTGTTATTTGGGCCTCAATGATAATTAATTGGCTGGGCTAATTAATTGATATGCATGGATATTATTTAGTTGGGTTAAATAATATAATACACATAAAAGACATTTTATGTGGGCTTAGTAAACCCTTAATGTGGCGCCAATGTGAGTCAATTAATTAGAGAGAAATTAGTTTTCTTGGATAATTATTTGACATGTGATTTATCATTTATTTGTTAAATGATAATTCATGGAATATTAGATAATAATATGATTTATCCTAATTTGTTTGGGATAATCATTTTATTTATCTTTTATTTGGAATAAAGGATTAATGTAATATTTATCTCTTAATTATTTAATCCTTGGAGGACAAGGTTTACTCTCCTATATAAAGAGAGTTCCCCCAAGCCTTAGAACATTAGAAAATTTCGCCCCACATGTCTAAAAGGAGAGAAAAATTAGTTTTTTCTTGACTAGGGTTTTTAGAAGAAGAAAAACTTTGAGTTTTTCTTGGTGTTGCATATCAAGGAGGCTCGTGCATCAAGAAGGGTGTCCACCAACCGCCGTTTGGAGAACACATCGGAAGATCAAGGCGACTCTTCCCGTTATTGGTAACATAATCTTAAACCCCCTTGTAGTACTTAAGTCCTTTAATTACGAATTGTGTCATATAAATCGTGATCCATCCGCTGCGCATAGATCTAACTCGTTTAGATCTAAGAACCTGCATCCTTCACTCTGCAATACACCACTCGACTTTACCAAGATATATGAATCATTAAAAGTTTTATGCTTAACCTGAACTGTCTCGGATTTTATCTAAGCAAAACAAACAAGTAATAAAAATATAAATCCGGTATACCCCAAGTGCAGGGATCGTAGTATAGCGATTACAACCGGAGTCGAATCACAGGGAATCGAGGTTGGTCTAGTTCTTAATTTTTCTAAGGGTTTTCATGAAAAATAACTAAAAAACGAAAACGAAGAAACAATAATCTGGACATAGGGTTGTCAATCCAAAGCCAGGAAATATAGTTGCGGACCTAAACTAACTAAATAAATCTATTCTATAACTAAAAAGAAAAATAAAATTCTAAAATAGCAACGAAGACAAGGCACAAAGATAATTTTAATTAATTTTAATGAAGAACAAGCATTGATCCACCTATCCCGCAACCCTCAATTTCTACTCTAGATCGTTTAGTGAAGATTTAATAAAGATGTGGTTCACCTATCAAAGGTATGAATTCCTACTCTCGTAGATAATTCGCCTATTAATCTTTCATCTCTCGATCTTAAAGATTAACGCTTCCATAACAAAGGTGTAAGATTTCTCAATCTAGCAACCTAGAAATTTAACCTAGCAACTCTCGTTATTTTTAGGTTAAAAATCTAATCTTTACTACGGTGATCTAAGTCTAACAACGATTTTCATCAAACGTTAAACATCACAAAGCAACCATCTCTCGA
Source organism: Gentiana straminea (assembly GCA_036785695.1). NCBI lineage: Eukaryota > Viridiplantae > Streptophyta > Magnoliopsida > Gentianales > Gentianaceae > Gentiana > Gentiana straminea. The sequence goes on from JAVUPR010000437.1 coordinate 2,064,330, forward strand.
TATAAATTGCAAAATCAATACAAAACGTAATAAAGAAACAATTTTAAATAAAAACTCACAAAACCAAATCCAAAGTCGAAATCAAAACATTGCATGATCGGCTTCACACGCTTGTTCGAATCGCTTAGCCTTTATTCATCGTTGGTATGCAAATAACATAATTAAAAGTAGAAGAAACGATGTTTTTGGTAGGTAAAAACCACAGCAGAGCCGCCCCAGAAAGGGGCTGGGGCGGCCAGGGATGAAAAATATCGTGTCTAGGGTTGCGAGAAAACGCGTGTATTTATAGATTTCTAGGTTGGTTTAGGCAATGGCGGTGGATGGACGCCCGTCCGGTGCTCTCCGGATGCCGATTCGATGCCCGTGTAAACTTTTCGAGCCGGGCCGAATCTTCTCAAACGCCGATCCTATGCAATTCTCGGACGCCCGTCCAGAAAAATCCATAAATCCCGAATCCGAGTTGGCTCAAAGTGGACACCGGTTCACCTCTTTGGACGCCGATCCGGAGTGGACCGGACACCAAACGTGCGTCCGGCAAAGATGCTCCATATCCAAGTTTAAGTTAAATCTTCAATCCCAAGTTCATCTTGCAACTTCATCCTTCTATTTAATCTTCAACGAACATCGTTTAAGCTCCTTCATTGCCATGCAAGCGTACCTACAAGATAATCAAAGCGTGAAAAATGTAGAACCATATATATTGATGGAAAAATCATCGATAAAAACACGTAATAAGCTCGATTTTGCATTTAAACCAATTTCATATGCATTCTCACAATAAATCCTTTAAACACTTACTTTTCTATAAAAAGTAATAAAACACGAAGGAAATTGCTACAAATAAAGTCACATAAACCGTAAAAATCACCGTTAACATGAACCCTTCAGCAGACATCACTTTTGTTTTAACAGATTGGGTAAGTGCTAACTGTCCCTCATAACTTAGTTGTCCCTTTTGAACCATGAACTTGGGAACTCCAACCATTATGGTTGGGTTGCCATTATAAGGGAACATGCGTAATAGGTTTCAGTCCCATTCCGTTTGTCAAAAATTTGACACCCGATCTCTAGCTAAACCTTTTTATAAGAGGATCCGCAAGATTCTCCTTTGACTTTATACAATCGAGGAAATCAAACCATTAAAGATCATTCTTAAATGGTATTGTGTCTACGAGATATGAATCTTAACTTACCATTTTCATATTACCGTGTGCTTGTTCTATTACTTACCGACTATTGCATGCTAATAACAGTGATAGGATTTAAGCCACACGCTATATCTTTTCAACATCTTTTCCATTTCTTGCTTTCGTTACATCACTTGTTTAAATTCTCTTTACCATTCACCCCCACATTTCCAAGAATATGATGAAGTTTAAGTCCAGAAGATATTCTCCCCCCACAGGTTTTTTGTAAACCTCAAGTTAATCATCATTTCGCAACATTAACTGATTAAGGTACGTATAGTTCAACGATTCGATGAGTGTTGTCGGTACCAAAACAAAATTCATTAAATCTTGAATCACACTTTTCCTCCTTGATCACCATGAATTGATTAACCTTTTTATTATGTCGATTTAATTGTATCAACAAACACATAAACAACTTCATATTTACATCTTAAAATGTACATCACAAAACCAAAAGCAAATCTATAATTAATATGAATATAACAATATATTATACATATATTCATAATAACTTATAACAACCATTAGGGTGCTTACATAAACACCTACATACACATTTATACAAATTATTACACACACATAATAATGTATAAATTAAATTGTTTATTACAAACCATGAATTAGATTCAAAATTTAACAAAAGAAGTTCAATCATCAAGTTAATTGCAATCAACAAGCGGACAAATTCAATTCATCCATAGTCTCGGTAACTATTTCTGCCATGTTTGATTGTCAAACTTTCAAGGCTTTCGGCATTCATTCCTGTGGTGTCCTTGTTTCCCGCATTTAAAGCATCTACCATTACATGGCTTAGACTTTTGATTGCCCTTAGAACTTTCACCCTTGAACTTTCTTTTCGGCCTTTGCCATTATTTTCACCATGGATTGTTCAAAGTTCCCTCCCCTGACAAGTTGCCGGTTGTTCTCTTCAACCCTTATTTTTGTTAAAGGATTCCACCAAATTTGCCATGGATTATTCAAAAGTTGGGCCTCTTTGTCTCCTAGTTTGGTCTTGTCGACAAGTTGCCGGTTGTTCTCTTCAACCCTTATTTTCACCACCAACTTATTCATGGTTATCTCCTTGGTTTTATGCTTCAAATGATTTTTGAAATCTCTCCACGAAGGTGGATGTTTCCCAATTATTGCCGCAACTTGGAATGGTTCATTAATAACCAAACCTTCCTCGAGACACTCGGAGATAATATGCAACTCTTCCATTTGGCTAACAACGGTTTTGGATTCCACCATCTTGTATTCCATAAATCGGTCAACAATATACTTTCATCCTCTTGCACCTCAGCATGAGAATCCTCAGTTAGCCATTTTGTCAAACTCAAAGTTGTCAAATAGAATAGCATTTTCTAATGCATCTCTTGAAGTTCTGCCCGTTGAACTTCTTCGGTTTTTCGTGGTGAGACGAACTCGTTCCTTGCACAGCAACAGGTTGCACAAAAGACAAAGGAGTTGTTTCCAATATTCCTTCCATTTGTGTTCATAAACAGAAGATCAACAATCAAAGTTGCAAAACAGACTCAGTTATGCACACTTTTCCCGATATTGGTATACCGCAATTTAAAAATTCACGAATATTTTAAACACATAACATGAATATTTTTGTAATCTACAACACCAAATAAACAACTTTCGTTCTTTAACTTTTCAGAAATGAACGAGTATTTATAAAGTATTTTGGACTACAACACATGGTAGGCATTTTCCAAATTTTCACTAAAGTCGTGACTATATTTATATTTTTCGGCACAACAATTTTTTTAACCAAATTGTAGAATTTTGTTATGTTAAGGGTGTTTTTATATGTTTTATAAGGCTATATTTTATGATAATTTCCCCCGTATTTGTATTATTTGCATAAGAAAATGAGTGTTTAGATGGAAATATTGAGCATGTGGTGTTTTTAATAAGTTAATCGCAAAATTAGTCATTTTTATGCGTTTTATTGATGAATTTATATTTAATTGGACATTATTACATTTTGCGATATTTTTATGTGTTATAGATGCACAAATTCGAGCTAAAGAGGTGATTCAAAGATGATCAAGTCGGATTTAATTAAAGAGGAAGAGATAATGATGATTTACATTGAAGAAAAAGGGATAAGTAGGGAAAAATCAAGATAAAGTCGAATTTGAACGAACGTCCAAGTCCCGTCCGCATGGACGGGCGTCTGCTGAAATGAACGGGCGTCCGGCCTGATGAAATCAATACGAGTTTTTCCAAGTTTTCGGGACGGCGTCCACCATCTCCAAACGAGCGTCCATTTGAGAAATTTGATACGAAAATTGAGAGTTTGGACGTTGAGTGGACGGGCGTACGAAGCAAGTCCAAATCCATCCGGACGGGCGTTCACAAGTATGGACGGGCGTCCTTCGGCCGACTTGAGCGAGCGGCGCCGCCTTTGTTTTCTATATATACGAGCGCGTTTTCTCTACCTTAAGGATACTATATACTCATTATTCGAAACCTTAAACCTAGGGGCGGCTTCGAAGGTGAAGAATAAAGGGCGTTTTTACTTCAAGAGAAGTTTTATTCCGGTGGAATTTTATGCTCCAAATTCTAGATTAAAAGTAGGCGCTTTATGTTAGTTTTTTCTACAATTTCGAGTTTCCGAGAGGATGTTGAGAGGCTAAGCTTCATCAAACGAGCATTGTGAAGCCATCCAACACGTTTTGATTCCGTTTCTGCGATTATATTGTGAGTTTTACCTAAAGTTGTTTCCTTTATGCATGTTTATATTGTTTAATTGCAATTGTATCGAAAGATTTGCATGTTATGATTGTTTTATGTTGATGAAAGTCTCTATAAACCTTAGATCACCATGATACGGAATAGTTGTTTAATCTATACAATTGCAATTAAACAATATAAACATGCATAACGAGAGTTGATAGGTTAGATTGCTAGGTTAAAGTTTACACCTTTGATTAGTAAAATCGTTAATCTTAGATCGAAAGATATAGATTAATAGGTGAATTACCTAAGAAATTAGGGTTCATGTTTTAGACAAGGTGAAATCACAACTTGGTTAGAAAACGCAATATAATCGAGATAGGAATTGATACTTGTTAGGATAGGTGGATCAATCGCTCGTTTGTTCGTTAGAACTTGAATTTAATCCCGTGAAACTTGAATTGTCTAGATTAGTTACTTTTATTTCATATTAGTTTAAGTTTAATAGTTCTCAACCCGTATCTTTCCTGGCTTTAGATCATATCTTTCTCAATTTTACGTTTTAGTTAAGTTTCACATGTAAAGTAGTTTGTTTTCGTTTAGTTTTATCCATTTTTTTTGTTTAGATTAGTTTTCATGACATAATTTAATTAGACAAAAACTAGGGTTAAGGATAAATTGTTTGGGAATTAGTGATACGGGAAACCTAAATTTCACGTACACGTTGAAACGATCTAGAATTATCACGATTTTTGGCTCCTAAGTGACCCTCAATGCCTTTCTTGAAAACCTTGGAATTGATCAAAACCCCTTGGAGAACCCTCCCAAGAAAACCTTGATTTGTGAACGTTCAAGAATTGCCAATTCTTGAATTTGATGTTCAAGATTAAGTTTATACGTAAACTTAAAAAAAACGCAAACAAATTTTTTTTTTGCTAATGCAAAGAAGAAATTTTATATAATTCTAAATAATTGTGTGTTTTAAAAAGAGACTCACTATCGCTTTATTTATAGAGCTTACAACTAGAGAAAAGAAAAACCAAATTCGATGTGGGACAAATTGGCGCCACACTTTATTAAAAATAAACTAAATAAATTCATAAAAAATACTCTCAATATGCGCCTAACTCACATCCACGGCAACAATCACCAATATTGACTTCTCACAACCAACCTATGCGTGAGCATCATCGAATATTTTGCGTAACCGGTGTAGATAAAGCTTAATCTCTCTTCTTGCGTTGCAATTGGTTAGCGGTCCATCTCTAATTAGCAAAGGATCCTTAGCTTTGAATCGGTGATATAAGATCATGATGTAGGAAGGTGGTAAATTACGAACTCACATCAATTAGCTATGTAAAGGGTGACTCTTTACATGTACTGGATGTCTACTGCTCCTCCCACTTAAAGAGTCGTTGAGTCATCGTGATTAACTTTTTCATCATTATGTCGAACCGGAACGTAAGGGGACCATGTGGATAGAGATATCACCTTTTACCCCAAAGAAATGATAAATAATTTGTAGCCCACCTATTTTCCTTAAAAAAATTGCTAGAAAGTCCCTTTACCATGCCATCTTAATTTAGAAAGTTAGATATAAATTCTAGAAGCCAAATGCATTTAAGAGTGTCTATGGTGGTAGATAAAAAGTGTTGTTGCAAAACACTTTATAAAATCTTTTTAGAAAGTCATCTAGTCTATATGTTATGAACAGAGTAATGATACAGACACAAGTATCACATTCAATAACATAATCGTCATATATACCGTTGTTCTTGATAAGTTTACATTATTATCAATAAAAATGACCGTTAAATTATTGATTATGAAATAACTATTATACTTATACCATTACTCTTTTATATAATTCACTCACCTTTTCACTCGTGGGGATCTCATCTCATCTCACACCTTCCAACCAAAAAAGCCAACAAGATGTTGACTTTCATTTCTCACTTCCACTTGTTAATTAATAATCTATTGGTTCAGTTGTCGAGCAGGCCTAACATTATTTTAGGACATCGATCCCCGCCGGTGCAAGGTGAACCGCTTTTCGACAGTGCATCGAAACGATGTCGTTTCGATTCGAAACAACGTCGTCTCGATGCGATCTAAAAAAAACACAGTCAAAACGTGTCGTTTCGGATCGAAACGACACCGTTTCGATGCACTGTCGGGGCAGCTGTGCATCTTAGATCGTCGGGGATCTTTTCCCCATTATTTTATTTAATGGTGTATCCATTGAATCATCTTTGAAAAAGTAACGACTTCTCTTGAATTGCTTGCCTGCCTACTCAATATCCACTCTTTTCTCTCACCAAGAAAATGAACCCCAAAAAACCTTCTTATTGGCTTTCTCTTCTTCTTCTGCTGCTATTTCTCTTGGTTCTTAATGAATCAATACAGATATCAGGTATAAATTTGAGATCCCTTTTTAGTTTTTAACTCTTTTTCATTGATGATTAAGCTGTGAATTGAGTAGTTTTTGATATTGGGAATATGGTTCCATCTTATTGGATTTTGTTTCTGTAGGAAGTTCAAGGGCCTTCAATCTAAAGCAATCCTTTGATGTTGTAAATGGACAGGTTCTCTCTCTTATTCTTTATCTCCACATGGAGTTAACTGATCCGTAAGTTGAACGGAACCACACAGTTTATATCTACGATGTAAATTGTGTGACTTTGATCAACGGATCACTCCACTCCAGATATACTCAATATATAACCAAAAACTTCCCCTGCAAATATACTTAAAACTCGGTTAAAATTAAGCAAGAAGCCGATGAGGCCTAGCTCAACTGGCTTAGTTAGAGTTGATCTCCTGAGACCTTGTCTCAAATTCAAATATTTTCTTCTAAAAGTCAATTATATACTATATATGCAAATGATTTTTAAATGTTTATTATAAGGATCGATCTTTTCAAAGTACATATATCATATTTTTCAATTTTTATTTCACATAATGTATTTGTGAAACAAGTAGTAATGAAATAGGATACAATGTGTAGCGGTTGGTATCCTATGACGGTTATACCACAAAGTTTCTCTTCATTTGTATTCTCTTTCATCATACGCATTCATACCGTATTAAAATAATAGAATCTAAGGATATAGTGTACGTATATATTATAAAATATGGAAGTTCACTAATTTCTTTTTGTATGACTTAATTAAACAGAAATTTAATATAAAAATATTAGCAATCTGAATATACCTTGTATAGCTTGTAGGCTTGTAGCTCTATCCCTGATTGAAAACAAGCAATAATTTATAATGAGGAGATTCAAGATTCCGATTTTTGATTGCCCATTATATATAAGATTATTAAATTATATTGATGTTTTCTTTTCTAATTAATTATATAGGACATAATTGATACAAGAAGTGATGAGGAATTGGAGGGAAGGATGCTAATTGGGACAAATGATTATCCAGGGACAGGAGCAAACCCCCATCATGATCCCCAAACCCCTGGAACTCATTAATTGATACATTTATTCAGTTCATGAGAGGGGGATATGTTTGTAGTGATGATAATTTAAAGAAAGGATTAATGTGATATTGTATATATATATCTATCTATATATATTCACACTACTTACAAAGTTACAAATTTATATAGGTTATGGCTATAATATATAACTTTTCCTTGTGTTTGGATAACATGTTGATGGCATTCAACTTGCTAAGTAGACGTTCAATTGTTTATGACATGTTTGTTTCGCAAGAAGGCTTGATTGGAATGATTTTTATTCCATTACAATGTCTTGGTATGACAATAAGATGATGGAATGTAAAACGAAATTTTATTCTAATGGAATGAAAATGTCCAATTTCATTAAATTAAAAAATAGATAAAATAATATGAAAATCGATAAAAATGTAGGTGGTGGGTAAGAGTGAGTGGGGTGGGGTCGGGCACGGGTTATGGTAGGGCAGGAATCGCAAGATAAGGTATAGGTTGGGTGGGTCGGGGTAGGTAAGGTAAAATGGGTGGTAGAGTAGGATGGGTAGGGTAGGATGGATAGTTGGGTAATGTTGTGTATGGTAGAATGGATGTCTGGATGGGGTAGAGTACGATACTGTGAGGTAGGATAAGGTGGGTGGTAAGTAGGGTAAGTTAGGGTGGGGTAGATAAGTGGACGTGGAGAGGCATGATATGTTTGGTGATGATGGGTAGGATGGTTGGTAGGGTAAGGTAGGGCCAAGTTAGGCAGGGTAAAATGGATGAGGTTGTGTAAAGTGGATGGTGGGATAAGGTTGGGTAGAGTAGGGTTGTAACATCCCGACTTTTCAGAAAATGACAAAAGAATCATTTAATGAAACTCAGATTTTTGTTTTATTTAATTAAGGGATTTAAGTGTTATTTAAAATAAGAAAATAAAAATAAAAAGAAATTTATAAAAAGAAGAAGTTAATGAGAAGTTTTATTTTAGAATAAAACTTCCCATTTAACGTTGAAAGTTTTTTAGCAAAAAAAAAAAAAAAAACTAAAATTTTTAAACGCTCTGGAGAAAAGAAAACTGAAGCAAAGGGAAGAAGTAGAATTTCCCAAGGATCTTTCTAGACGTTCGTCGGTTTTCACTCACTCCTTACTACGGTTGCTCTAAACGGGTGTTTATAAGAAGGTGCTCTATCGGCACGCAATTTTTTACTTCCGGCATCATAAAAAATTACTTCGGCACCACGATGATTTTTTATGAACGGAACGTCAGTGGCATTGACGTTGTTGTTGAAAACCAACGTCACTGGTGTTCATAAACGAAAATCAATGGCACCGAGGTTTACGTTATAAAAGTTTCACAATTTAGAAACGTCAGTCCACCGACTTCAGTGACATTCGTTTTTGAATAACACTGATGTTGGTGTTCAATATCAACGTCAGTGCTACTTATGTTTTTAAATAAATAATTAAAAAATAAATACCGGAAGTAAAAAGTAATGTGTCGATAGAACTCTCCTATAAAAAAAAATGAATCAATAGGCTCTAGAGTATCACAGGTCCAACAGTACATTGTGAGAGAGGTTCACGGGTATTACTTTTTTTTATTTAATTAAATGTAGATTTTTTCTAAGGAAAAGAATAATAAGATTATAGTTATACGATATATTGATACAATACGTCTCTACACAAGCCTTTTTTTATCCTTAAATTGCAAGCTATTCTTCTTACACCAAGGTAAACATGTATGTTGACTCTGTTCAATCTATACCTTTCATTGCTTCGTATCAAATGTGCAAGCTATTCTTCCAACACCAACATGCAGTGACGGATCTACATACAACTAAGATAGTATGGTGAGTCGAGTATCGTATCCGCCAAATATATTATTAGAGAACTAGCCAAAGTTTATATAATTGATTTATACGATCTTTTCGGTGAATGGAATGTGCTCGATCTTTAGGTTCAATTGAGTAAATGAAACGGTGTCTTTAAGGTTAACAATTCGTCCTCACATTAGCGTACGAAATTGTCATATGTCCATTGTCATCGGTCCAAATCCACAAGCTCGTTACGGTTTTTACGAACGGGTCCCGAGTACGATTCTACCTTTGAATAAAAAGGAGTCATTCCGTTCGTCAAACGGTCAATTTTATTTAAAGGCTCCGGTTGTCAAGGCCGGGCGATTCAACTTTCCGGTTTAAGTTTCAATTAAGCGATGATTTTAACATTATTACGATCTTGAGTACAAATTTTAATAAGATTTATCTTTTTAGGACAAATCGCCCCCGAATAGGAAATTGGATTCCGTTGTCACGTTTTCACTCGGCCAATTTTTACCCTCCGGTTTTTCTATTAACGAGTTCATAACTTAATTACGAGGCGTCAATTCATAATTAGATTATGAATTCTTTCAAGTCAAACTTTATCAATAGAAAAAGATTCAATTAGCTCAATTTTATTCAATTTTACTTAGACAACATTCCTTTACCGAAAAGATCGAAATAAAACGATTACATAACTTTGGCTAGTTATTAGATTTAGCCTACTAACATTATACGAAAAGATAAAAAACAAACATAATAAACATAAATACTTTAGAAATTTTACCCGATTACAACGATTGGATCGAAGATGTATTCGTCGGATGCTACAACAACTTCAACAACATTGATCTTCGATAATTTCTCGAGCATTATGACGATACTACTTTATTTATGGCATAAGGCCTATATATATACATACTACTACTACTAGAAAGAGGTAAAAGAAATATATTTGGTACACTTTTTTGTGCCTCGCAATGCGCCCTTTTATAGGCAATTTTTCCACTTGCCGGATCGATCCGAGAAAGGGCCGGATCGATCCGGGAATAAAAAATATTATCCCGGGATATTCTCTGCGGGGCCACATGCTGGATAATCATTATGCCTCCTCGGATCGATCCGAGGTAAATCCGGATCGATCCGGATAGATTTTTTTCCAATCTTAATCGAAACTTGATAAAATCATAACTTGAGCTCTGGATCTCCGAATGACATAATTCAAGATGCGTTGGAAAGCTCTTGAGGAGATCTATAACTTCCATGAAGACTTCTTTTTCAGAAAATGCCTTTTTGCTGGGCCATTTGTTCGTTGAAAATATAACTTGATACGGCGTCACGAACCACTGATCCACTTGAACTTTAAATCTCGTGGCACTTCCTTTATTCCTTCAAAAGATATGATTTTACTCCATAAAATGTCGTCACTCGGGGTCTTGGTTTACCTAAGATCCGTAAAATACCAAAAATACCCACGTGAATCGACACGACACTCCGGTTATTAACCCGGTACAAAATTTATAACTTTTTATCATTTTTTTACTAGATTTTTATAGTATTTAGATTTATTCATAGCTATTAGTATTTTATAAGATTATACGTTATAATTACTTATATTTTATATAAAAAGAGTCGATAACGTATATAAAACATCGTAATTTTTATCATATAAATGTTACACATCAACTACTCCCCACTTAGCTCTTTGATCGTCTCGAGCAAAATAAGCGGTAATATATAAAAATTACGATAAAAATAATATAAGTGGTAGATACAATTTTTAAATTAGTAAAATATCATTTCAATATTATAAACATATTAATTATATCTTTCTTAGAAATTAATAAGATAAAAAGTGTAGATAACTTTGATAAATTATTTATCAACTATTATTCAAATGAAATTTCACAAAATCTACTCAATAAATATAATTAAAATTCTAGAATTATTTTCCTATGAAATATTTGGAATCAAAGACTAAGTCAAGTAATTGACAAGATGGCTAATACTTTTTAGGAAAGGACATTGGTTAATCAAAAAGATAGGAAAAGAAATCAAAAGAGAAAGAAAGAGGAGTCGTACGTACTTACACCTTCACGTTTGATCAAAAACGATTTCGATTAATAATATCTCCTTTTCCAACTATTTTTCAGATTTTCTCTCTTCTTTTTCAATATTAAGAACTAAAAGCGTGAGTGTGTGTAGAAAATCAAATTTACGGGCATTGCTTCATCAAGATTGATCGGAGTAATACTCTTTCGATCTAAAATTACGAGTCCGGTTTCCTTAAACTCGTAATCATTCTTGAGATCTTATGATTCGAATTTTTATCGGGAGCTTTATACCTCATAGTGATATAGGACGTTTCTAGATAACACCCTACCGCACTCAAATCATTGGAAGCTACTACCGATATCCGTCGATCAAAGATAAGGAAGATACCCAGTATTCGATTAATTCTGTAATTATGGTGCTTTGTTCTTCTCTTTTTTTTTTTTTTTTTTTTTTTTTTTTTTTCACCTCGCATACACCATCCTTAGCTTTTGTGCTATCATCTCCTTTCATAAGTACGTACAAACTCGTGGGATTTTTAGGAAATGTAGACCAAAATAAGCCAAGGGTCGGTTATGATTAAAAAAATGGCTATTTCGAGTGAGGTCTTGATCACTCTAATCAAGGTTGAGGTAATTTTTGTGGTGTCAAAAATCTCATCATTCCTAATCCGATTCCATATTCATATTTCATTTTACAAAGAAAATTATTCTAAAAAATTCATTATAAATATAAATATATTTGCTAAAATTTCATATGAAACTTACTTGATAATATTTATGTATAGTTACATATACTTAAAATCTTATAAAGATCTAAAATTGACATATATAATATAATTATAATATATCTACTTTATTTTACTTAATTAAAATCTATTCTTACCAATTTATATTGTTTTTATTCATATTAATTATATATTATCTAGTTATTTTGTTCCAAGAAAAATTAAACTAAGTATTGAGCAATTAAGTATACATTTATATAAGAAAATTTTAATTTTAATTTACTAACTTACTTCCACTCCCCACTTACGAAATGACATCGTCCCGATGTTTAGTGAGTAAATAAAAAGTAGTTTGCAAATAAAATTAAAATTTTATATGATTTTGATTATTATTTATTATTTTTAGCACTATATATTATTTTGATTAAAGAAAATGACATATATATTAAACACTATTACAAACTATAAATAAAAGTAACAAACAACAAAAAAACAACTAATTTAAACAACTACCAACTTAACAACACAACTTCTAACCGATTATCAAACCGTAGATGAACATCCGGGAGTATCCACCGGAAGTAATCCTAAGCGAGAATCACGAGATGGAAAAATCTCGTCGGTAGCAAACTCGGGCACGTGATTCGGTTGGATACAAAGGTGAGAGATAACCCAGGCAAATGGTAGCGGTTTTCCCCTATTACGTCTTTCTACCGCAAAATTAATTGCGGTCTTAAAAATCAAAACTCCCCAATCAATGTATGCTCCCACAGTCAATGCATACAACAGCAGCATCTCATCATCCGTAACCCCATAAAAATCTCTAGTTGGATAGATCCGAGAATTAATGAAGCGTTTCCAAGCCCTTAAATGAGGGGGTAAAGCCAGAGTTGAGGAATCATAGTTATGATCAAACAACGGAAACACGAAGCGAAAGGCTTACGCGATACGATTTACAACATTATACGCATCCCCAAGTTCCCAAAGAAACTCGAAGTGTGGGTTTCGATCAAAAGTACATGGTGGAATTTGATAGATTTGATTTATGATGACCGGTGAAAATGAAATAACGATTCCCCTAACTCGTAATAAGTTGAGATGAGGCTACGTCGTTATCTCGGTGAGAGACGCAAAGAAATCTCTAACTATCGAAATGTTTACTCGACCTGCGGGAGTCCTTATCAACTTTTTCCACCCGCAACCTCGGATTAGATTACGTCCCCATTGATCAATTTTTTCAGTGTTTAAGCCTTTCTCCATCAGAATAGGAGAACGGACGAAATTTAGATGTCTCGGGACGTTATTATGAAAACAAGAGGCATGCCCTTCGGGGACCACACCATCAGGCGTATGTGGTTCATAACTATTAACCGAAGGAGAGGAGCGGTTAGACATTTCTGAAATAGAGATTAAAATAGAAGAAAGGAAAGAATGAGCAAAAGGTTGGCGTTGCTCTTTCCTTTTATAGAATACATCCAACAAGCAAAAGTAGAAAAGATCTACTTTACGCGCGTTTTTGTACTTTCCGGATCGATCCGAGAAAGGGCCGGATCGATCCGGCCTCGAATCGATAATGTTGTCGGTCGGTATACTCACGTCGGATCGATCCGGTGAAAAGCCGGATCGATCCGGAACATTATCTTGTTCACGGACGAGTCGATTTTTCTTGAAAAAAAACTTAGTTTTTTCTAGGTGACAAGTTTTCTTCCTATTTTTGGTTCATTTTCATTACGTTATAACGATAAATTTTTCTACACGATGCTTAATACCATAATATGCAATGAAAACATGAAAATCATATTAAAATAAAATCCTACTATGATCAAAACAACTTAAAATTTAACGAAAAAAAGAAAAAGTGCACGATAATAAAATTGTTTCAATGTCAAAAACCATAGAATGTTTAAAAATTATCACTCCTCTTCATCACTCAGCTCGACGTGGCTTGAACTTGGCATAGCTTGAGAACGGGTCGATTCTTGGGATGGATCTTGAAAATAAGTTGACATCCGTACCGAGCTATCTAGTCCCATCGAGCTCATTTCTCTCGTAATATCAGAAAAAGTGCTTCCCCATCCCGTCGTGGTATGGCCAAATGATCCAGATCCAGCCCATTCAGATGTCGCAGCTGCCGTAGTACCTGTCGAAAAATCTCCTACACCACTAGTTTGAAATCCAAAAGAATGTGGCATTTGTTGGAAGTCTGAGGGTGGTGGCATCGGTGGAATGAAATCGGGCAAGGTATAAGGCTGGGTTTGGCATTGCGGAATATCCATCTCGGCATAGGTAGGGTTTTGCAGTATATTCATTTGATATAAACCTCGCATGCCTTGACGTAAATCTTCAGACCATAATTTATTCTTTTCCGCAAAAACAGCCATATTGGCATTAGCACGATGAACATCATAGGCCATGGATTGAAACATGTCGTAAGTGATGGTATTCGGAAGTTGAGTTTGAGTTTGATTTGGATGAAGGAGGGACGGCAGTGGATGGAGTAGGTGAGGTCGTTGACGGTTAGGGTCCAAAAAGTTTATTCTTCCCTGCCGGCCTAAGTGGTAAACTAGGACCTATAAGTGTGTCATCCACCATCATCAAATTATCATTTGGGAGCTCGGGGACTCTCTATCGACGACACAAGGAAGAAATAAAACACGGAAAAGGCATGTGAGCGCCGGGTCTAGCGATCGGGGCAAATTCCTTGGCCCTACACACATTACTCGCCTATATCCACGGGTACATCATTAACTATAGCCCAAGCAATACATAAATCCTCTTTACCAAAAGATGTAAAATGCCGAGTCGGGTAAAGAGTGTGACTAATAAAACGTTTAATGGCTTTCATATCCCGGATACATTTCCCATAGGAAAACTGTTTTCATGCCGGACGGCGGTGGGATCTAACTCATTACGGGCTACCGCAACAATATGATCAAAGTCTCATTTGGCTCATCCAAATTCCAAAGTTTGTATAATAATCCTCATTCTCCGGTATATCGGGAATACCATAAATAGCATTAATAATGTGAGGAGTAAACGGCACCTTGTCTAGTTCTCGGGTTGACGAGAAGTTAACTCACCTTCATCCGTAGCATTGTGAGTTGCTACCAAAGAATAAAATTGCTACTAAGGTGGTGTTAATTTCTCCCGACCTTAAAGCGGCTAATTCCATCCAATGTCGCCTTTCAAAAATTTCCTTCACCTCCCTTCCCAAATCTTTAAAATCCAAACCCCTCTCTATTGCAACTAAACACTTGTCCAAATTTATTTTTCAATGCTTTCTTAGGCTTTGCGCAGACGCGGTTCTTTCAAAACTAGCGCCAATTCTTCTTCGTTAAAGGCCTAGTTTCTATAAGCTGGAATTTGGGTAGGGATATGCGGTTTGCGTTTTTTACTAGCTTTTGATGATTCGGCCATTCTACGATAATGACACAATAACAAACAACACAAAACAACAAAACAACACAAAACAACAGTACAAATGTGAGTGACAAAACAGTTGAAAAATAAAAATTTGCATAAAAAACGAAATTAAGAAAATAAGTGACTACAATGTTACCTTACAAAGCTTAAAAAGGTTGAAATTTGGCCGGAAAAGATGGAAAGTCGCCGGAATGAAAGTTGAAGCTTTCCCTTGAAAATTACTTCAATGTAAATGCAATTTTGAAGAGAGGAGTGGAAATTGAGAAAAGTTTAAGAAGTGGTGTAGTTTAATGGTGATGGTGTGTGATGGTTTGAAGGAAAAAAATTCGAATTGGGGAAGAAGGGGAGGGGCGGCTGTTTTTAGAAAAAAAGAAGAAGAAGAAGAAAGAGGTCCCCGTCCCTTTTTAGGTTTTTTCAGGTTCCGGATCGATCCGGGGTTAGGTCGGATCGATCCGACCACATTTTTTTTTTTTTTTTTTTTAAAACTTCTACAAAAATAGAAAAAACTTTTTATAAAAACTTTATAAAACTTTTAAGTAATTTCATAAAGATCCTATTTATAAAATTTTCAAAAGTTATATAAAAATTTTATAAGTACTACAAAATTCACGAGGGTCCTAATTCTAATACTTCTAAATCTTCCAGAGTTCTGATGTAACGTTCTATCAACCTAACCTTAAGAAATGAGGCGTTCGAATTTTCTCTTTGATCTCCATCGGGATTTTCGGATAACCACCTAATCGTTCCCTTCTTAACAATATTCAAACACTCATCCCGTGATTTGGTTGTGCTTTCCCTACATTTCCCTTCATGCTCACTTTTTCCACACAGCCTTCTACACCTTCTTAAAAACTTTGCCCTTCTCTTTATCGAACTTCTCGATTTTCCATTACATAGTTCTTTCGTCGATCTCTCTCAACAATTGCTTGTTTTTCTCAAAAGCGAAGCTTCTATTTTAAACGCGACATCTTTATCCAAGCCTAATTTCAAAAGCGTATAAAAATTCCTATTCTATCTAAAAAAGCATCCGGTTCTTTTACGTCTATCCGGTAAAAGACGAAACTACTTTAAACATAACTAAAACACAAAAAAGTAGAGTAAAGATAAATAGCACTGGTATTCGGCCGAGTTTAACTCTCGCTTTTCGGTTTCTCGATTTCTCTCGCTTTTTACTTTGTCGGAGGATCAGTTAGTAGCATTATTTCTTCTTTCGGTGCGGTTCCTTCTCCTTCCACAAATAACTTTACTCTATGGCCATTGGCTATAAAAGTTGTATTTCCATCGATTAGTTCAATGACTCCGGATTTGTAAACTCTCGTTACTTTAAATGGACTGTCCATCTTGATTTAAGCTTTCCTGGAAATAACTTTAAACGTGAATTGTACAAGAGCACTCGATCACCTACATGGAACTCACGACTATAGATTCTCTTATCGTGAAAGGATTTCGTGCGTTCTTGTAGATTCGAGCGTTTTCATAAGAATCGAGACGGAATTCTTCTAGTTCGTCAATTGAAGCAATCTATGATCACCGACAGCCTTAGGATCGAAATTCAAAAATTTAATAGCCCAGAAGGCTCGGTGTTCTAACTCAACTGGGAGATGACAAGACTTACCAAAAACTAACCTATAGGGAGAACAACCAATTGGTGTTTTAAAAGCTGTTCTATATGCCCATAATGCATCGTCTAGTTTAACTGCCCAGTTTTTTCGATTTGAATCCACTGTCTTTTCTACAATTCTTTTGATCTCTCTATTAGACACCTCTGCGACCACCTTTGGTTTGCGGATGATAGGGCGTTCTAACTTATGCGTTACACCATATTTTTCAATTATCTTGGTAAATGGTTTATTACAAAAGTGCGAACCTCATCACTAATGATAGCCCTCGGAATGCCATAACGTGTAAATATATTCTTTTTAAGAAATCGTATGACAACTTTGGTATCATTAGTGGGAAGAGCTTCACTTCTACCCATTTCGAAACATAATCTACCATTACTTAGAATAAATCTTTTTCCAAAAGATATAGGAAATGGTCCCATGAAATCTATACCCCAAACATCAAATAACTCACATTCTAAAATAGGTTGCATAGGCATTTCATGTTTTTTAGATACATTTCCCCATTTTTGACAAGATTCACAAGATTTGACATATTTATAAGCATCTCTATATAGCGTAGGCCAATAAAAACCACATTGTAAAACTTTAAAAGCGAGTTTTCCATCCTCCATGATGACCTCTGCCTCACGATCATGACAAAATGATAAAATACTTAAAATTTCATTATCGGGCACACACTTTTCGATTATCCCATCCGAACATTTACGGAAAAGGTACGGTTCCTCCCGGTAATAAAATTTTAAGTCATAAAAGAATTTCTTCTTCTCGTCGCCAAGTCCAATGAGACGGAATATAATCACGGGTTAAGTAATTAATGATATCTCCAAACCAGGGTGACATTTCCTTAGAAGGAATTCTATTCTTTAATAACTGCATGGTTGAAGGAGTATCTATTCTAAAAAGTTGTTCATCAGGAAATGAATCTTTAATTTCTATTCCCTTTTCTACATCATTTTCCATTCTACTTAGATGATCTGCTACTACATTCTCACTTCCCTTTTTATCTTTAATTTCCAAATCGAACTCCTGAAGTAAGAGAATCCATCTAAGAAGACGTGGTTTCGCATCTTTCTTACTCAGTAAATACTTCAAAGCTGAATGGTCTGTATAAATTATTACCTTAGAACCAACAATATACGATCTAAACTTATCTAAGGCAAAAATTACAGCCAACGGTTCTTTTACGTAGTTGTATAGTTCGGTTGATTTTGCATTTAACGTATGAGATGCATAGTAAATAGCTTTGAGAATTTTGTTATATCTTTGACCTAAAGCTGCTCCTACTGACTAAATCACGGCATCACACATAATCTCAAACGGTAAATTCCAATCGGTGCTATTAGCACCTGGTGCGTAGTTAATCTTGTTTTTAAGGTCTGAAAAGCTTCCTTACATTTACTATCGAAGTTAAAAGGTACTTCCTTTTCAAGCAAATGACTTAGGGGCTTTGCTATCTTTGAAAAATCTGCAATAAATCTTCTATAAAATCCTGCATGTCCAAGAAATCCTCTTAGAGTCCTTAGATTAACTGGTGGTGGTAATTTTTCAATTACTTCAACCTTAGCTTTATCAACTTCAATTCTATTTCGAGAGATTCTATGGCCTAGAACAATTCCTTCTGATACCATTAAATGACATTTTTCCCAATTTAAGACCAAATTGGTATCCTCACAGCGTTGCAACACTCTTTCTAAGTGCGACAAACATTTACCAAAAGAATCTCCGTAAACACTAAAGTCGTCCATAAAAATTTCCAAGAATTTCTCAACCATATCAGAAAATATAGCCATCATGCATCTTTGAAACGTAGCTGGAGCATTACATAAACCAAACGGCATTCTTTTATACGCAAAAGTTCCATAAGGACAAGTGAAAGTAGTCTTTTCCCTATCTCCGCTTTGCAATGAAAATCGTAAATAACACGAATAACCATCTAAGAAGCAAGTAATATTTATGACCACTTAACCGTTCCAACATTTGAACTATGAATGGAAGTGGGTGATGATCTTTCTTAGTATGATCATTTAGTTTCCTAAAATCAATGCACATTCGATATCCTGTAATTTCTCTTGTTGGAATCCATTCATTTCTATCATTTTCTTTCATTGTGAAACCTCCTTTCTTTGGTACCACTTGAGTTGGACTTACCCATTCACTATCGATATGGGAAAAATTATTCCCATCTCTAATAGCTTAATGACCTCTTTCTTAACAATTAAGCGCAAATTTGGGTTGAGGCGGCGTTGCGGTTGAATACAAGGCTTAGCATCTTCCTTCAAAATTATCTTATGAACGCAAATCTCAGGGCTAATACCTCGAATATCAGCAACTGTCCATCCAAAAGCTTTCTTATGCTTTTTCAACATTCTAAGTAATTGATCTTCTTGTTGCTCGATTAAAGCGATGAAATAATAATCGGCAATAGATTATCGGTTTCAAGAAAAGCATATTTCGAGATTTAAAGGTAATGGTTTCAATTCCGGGTTCTTTGGCGGATCTTATTGACGATTTAAGAAGCGGTCCTTCTAGTTCTAATTCCAAGTACTTATGCCATGGTGGCTTAAAGGTAAAACTTTACGTATCTAAAGAAAGAATTATCTCTTTCATTTCAATGTCTTCCTCATCTTCTTTATAGATAGACGAGTTAAGCATTCTTCTAATTGTCTTCAAAAGTTGGTAATCGATTATCATAGACGCCAGAATGAATATCTTCTATAAAAGAACATGATTACGATGATGCATGATTCATAGCTTTGAAAATATTGAAAGTAACTTCGTCTTCATTGACTCTTAAGATTAATTCTCCTTTACGCACATCGATTAAAGTTCTTCCACGTAGCTAGAAATGGACGACCTAGAATAAGAGGTCTTTGAATAACCGTCTTCCATTTCCATAACTACAAAGTCTACTTGGAAAATAGAATTTGTCTACTTTAACCAATATGTCCTTTATAATTCCTTTAGGGTACTTAATCGATCTACTGCCATTTGCAGAGTCATTTCAGTCTTAGTAAGCTTTCCTATGCCTAACTTTCTATAATCCTCATAAGACATGAGATTTATACTCGCTCCTAGATCACATAAGACCTTCTTAAACAGAAATCCTCCAATTTCACACGGAATGGTAAAACTACCTGGATCTTTCAGTTTAGGTGGTAACTTATGCTGTAGAATTGCGGAACATTCTTCATTTAGGCATATATTCTCATATTCCTCTAATTTTTTCTTGTTTGATTTAATTTCTTTCGAGAAATTTTCCATAAGCGAGTATATTAATCGAGCTTCGATAACGGGGATATTAACTTGAATATGACGAAAAGTGTCAAGGAAACGAGCATACTTCTTATCGTTTTTGCCTTTTTGATTTGATCTTTAGGAGGGTAAGGTAAAGATTCTAAATCTATGACCTTTGGCTCCTTTGTCGGTTTCTCTTTTCCTTTTTCCTTAAACCTTTGAGTATTACTCGGTCGCCATGTTTCGGAGTTCTTGAATTCTTTCTTTTAAATTGTTCCCTGAATCAATCTCTACTTGATTCCTTCATTTCTTCATGTTTTTCATCCTTGTTTTCATTTTCTTCCATTCTAATATGTTCCTTAAATAAAGTCCTTAAATCTTTATCCATGGGATCTTTCGAATTCTAGGGATTTTTACCCAATTTTCCCTTTCACTTTCGGGTTCCGAACTTTTATTTCTTTTCAAGAAGTTGTCTATAATTTCTTCTTCCTCATACGTAAATTCAAGTTCATCTTTAGTTTTATCATTCTTACCATCTAAGTCATCTTCTACTTCATTATCCCCAAGGTTTTCAACTCCATTACTTCCACCGAGCTTCCTACTTCTCGTAACTACAACATTTACCTCTCTTGGGTTCCTTTCGGTGTTACTTGGTAATCCTCCTGAAGTCTGCTTTGTTATTACGTTCACGCCCTACTCAAATGATCTTCCATATTCCTTAATGAGGCTTCTATCGTTCTCATCCCGGTATCATGTCCACTCATAGATGTTTTCATTGAACTCATGTCCTTAGTATTTGTACCAATAGAAGTCACCATCGTTTCTATATTTTTAGCTTGAGTAGATACTACACCCATCATATTTTCCATTAGTTTTTCCCATTTTTCAACTCCTTACACAATTTGAGTTGAACTTTGAGTTCTTGGTATACTTTGAGTGGTATGTTGAGGATAGGATCTAGGTAATGATTGTAAATTCGATTAGATGTGTTTTCTTGATAAACTTGATTATTATTCAAGTTCCTATATGGGCTGGATACGGCGGTTGTCCTTGCTTGCTAGGGTTTTCGGACCATCGATAAGTAGGGTGATCTCTTCTAATAGCATTGAACGAGTTTGAATAAGCATTGTTTAAATTTCTATCTTTCTTGAAGAAAACTCACCTCCTCTCTTGAACATCTGTCGGTTCTTCAATCCCTAGTGGTATTTTATCCGATTTGAGTATTCGGTTGATGCACTATTTTCGAACTTTGGTTCTTATTACGTTGTAATCCATCAAATTTCCTACTCAAATTTTCTAAATGTGCTAGAACTTCCGTATTAGACGTACATTCTCCTGCAAAAGCTACTTTTCTGGTGCTAGAACCGGTTTCCCACATTCTGTTATTTTTGGAAATCTTTTCGATGGCATCGTAAACTAATTGAGCTTCACTCATCATTAAAGAACCACCACATGCATGGTCTACATCAGCACGTGAATCTTTTCTTAATTTACGACAGAAAAGTTGAATTTGCATGTCTAAGGAATAACCATGGTCGGGACACGCTCTTAGTAATTTTTTAAATCTTTCCCACGCATTCCCAAGCGTTTCTTCGAGATCCTTGTCTAAAATTAGCAACCTCGACTTTTAATTCCAAATTCCGTCCGGGAGTGAAGTATTGTTTCGAAATTCGGTTTGAATCTCCTCCCAACTTGTAAGTGAATGATGCGGAAGAGACATAAACCAATCTCGGGCTCGTCCTTTTAGAGAAAAAGGAAACATAGTCATCCTTGTTAATTCCTTGTGTGCACCTTGACTTTTGGTTTGTATTGCACGAGTTCTTCAAAAAAGATAGAGATGATGATGCGGATCTTCATCATCTTCTCCTAGAATTGGGCTCTAGCGTCAATTAAACCAAAAAGATGAGATTTAATCTCGAAATTATTCGCTCCTTCATTAGGCAAAAGTATGGGATTATTAGTCGATTTTCTTATGGTTTGGTCACGGATAGGCCTTGGGTTTCTTGGGTTGTTACGATTATTCGGTTCCGATTCGATTATTTCTATTATTATTATTATTTTGATTATTAAGGTTAACGGGGTTTTGTCCATGCCCTAGAGCATGTTCCGGCCCTTGTTCGGGTGTTTCATCACCGATTTCGACCATTCTCGTATTTACGTTTGAAGATGATTCGTCGGGATTTCCACGACTAGTATGACCACGTTTTCTCTCTACTCTTAAGCGCCTTTCGTAAGTGTTTATGTCGGGCTTATAAGGAGTGAGTGGGGCCTTACCACTTACGGTCATCAACTAACGAAATTAGAAAATAACACGAAATTGATGGTAGTAAAATATGGTAACTTACCTATAAGGTAAGTACCGACGAAATTAAAAATAGAAATGAGATAAGAAAAGTGTTGACTTATTCTCGAGAATTTTGAGCTAATACAAGTAGTAACCATAGACACAAAAAAGAAATTAGCGTCGTTCCCCGGCAACGGCGCCGAAAAAGCGACGTGGCCTTTTCTAGTGCTAATACCGGTCCTTAACCGACGGTGTATCGGGTCAAAGCGTAGTGCTAGTATGGTGAGTCGAGTATCGTATCCTCGGGGAACTTTGTAATTCTTCTAAGTGTGGTTAAACACCAAAGAGCTTTTATTAACTCGATCTAAACCGCAATTTTATAACACGAGATCACTACTATTCTAGTCAACATAAAATAAATACGTAAATTAAAATTTTATTCTAATATAATATATATAGATATATAAATATATATAGATGTGCATGAGTTGCAAAGTATATATATAGATATAAATATATAGATGCCAAATATATTATTAGAGAACTAGCCAAAGTTTATATAATTGATTTATACGATCTTTTCGGTGAATGGAATGTGCTCGATCTTTAGGTTCAATTGAGTAAATGAAACGGTGTACTCTAAGGTTAACAATTCGTCCTCACATTAGCGTACGAAATTGTCATATGTCCATTGTCATCGGTCCAAATCCACAAGCGTTACGGTTTTACGAACGAGGTCCCGAGTACGATTCTACCTTTGAATAAAAAGGAGTCATTCCGTTCGTCAAACGGTCAATTTTATTTAAAGGCTCCGGTTGTCAAGGCCGGGCGATTCAACTTTCCGGTTTAAGTTTCAATTAAGCGATGATTTTAACATTATTACGATCTTGAGTACAAATTTTAATAAGATTTATCTTTTTAGGACAAATCGCCCCGAATAGGAAATTGGATTCCGTTGTCACGTTTTCACTCGGCCAATTTTTACCCTCCGGTTTTTCTATTAACGAGTTCATAACTTAATTACGAGGCGTCAATTCATAATTAGATTATGAATTCTTTCAAGTCAAACTTTATCAATAGAAAAAGATTCAATTAGCTCAATTTTATTCAATTTTACTTAGACAACATTCCTTTACCGAAAAGATCGAAATAAAACGATTACATAACTTTGGCTAGTTATTAGATTTAGCCTACTAACATTATACGAAAAGATAAAAAACAAACATAATAAACATAAATACTTTAGAAATTTTACCCGATTACAACGATTGGATCGAAGATGTATTCGTACGGATGCTACAACAACTTCAACAACATTGATCTTCGATAATTTCTCGAGCATTATGACGATACTACTTTATTTATGGCATAAGGCCTATATATATACATACTACTACTACTAGAAAGAGGTAAAAGAAATATATTTGGTACACTTTTTGTGCACTGCAATCTTTATACTTTTATAGGCAATTTTTCCACTTGCCGGATCGATCCGAGAAAGGGCCGGATCGATCCGGGAATAAAAAATATTATCCCAGGATATTTCTGCGGGGCCACATGCTTTGGATAATCATTATGCCTCCTCGGATCGATCCGAGGTAAATCCGGATCGATCCGGATAGATTTTTTTCCAATCTTAATCCGAAACTTGATAAAATCATAACTTGAGCTCGGATCTCCGAATGACATAATTCAAGATGCGTTGGAAAGCTCTTGAGGAGATCTATAACTTCCATGAAGACTTCTTTTTCAGAAAATGCCTTTTTGCTGGGCCATTTGTTCGTTGAAAATATAACTTGATACGGCGTCACGAACCACTGATCCACTTGAACTTTAAATCTCGTGGCACTTCCTTTATTCCTTCAAAAGATATGATTTTACTCCATAAAATGTCGTCACTCGGGGTCTTGGTTTACCTAAGATCTGTAAAATACCAAAAATACCCACGTGAATCTGACACGACACTCCGGTTATTAACCCGGTACAAAATTTATAACTTTTTATCATTTTTTTACTAGATTTTTATAGTATTTAGATTTATTCATAGCTATTAGTATTTTATAAGATTATCTGTTATAATTACTTATATTTTATATAAAAAGAGTCGATAACGTATATAAAACATCGTAATTTTTATCATATAAATGTTACACATCACTGCCCCTACTTGATCCGAAAATATACTAACATATATAGTATGCATGTTGTTTGCTCCCCTTCCCCCCCCCCCCCTCACCTTATTTTTTTATTTGCCTCTTTAAATTTTTTATTGTCCCCCACCTGAGATCATACGTCCGA
Organism: Gentiana straminea; assembly: GCA_036785695.1. Classification (NCBI taxonomy): domain Eukaryota; kingdom Viridiplantae; phylum Streptophyta; class Magnoliopsida; order Gentianales; family Gentianaceae; genus Gentiana; species Gentiana straminea. Next base: position 2,089,115 of record JAVUPR010000437.1, read on the forward strand.
CATTGCCAACATGCATAATTATGTTGACTTTGTTCAATCTATACCTTTCTTTTCTTTGTATCATGTTTGAGCTTTATCATCAAATGTGCAAGGTATTCTTCCAACACCAACATGCATATGTCTGTTGACTTTGTTCAATCTATGCCTTCAATTGTCAATAAATGAATTGTTTTGGTTTTTTTTTATTTTTTTTTCAAATTTCAAAAGATGAATTTACTCTTCTACCCCTCCACCCTTATCACAACATGTGTTGTGATGTATATGCACAACAAAGGATCAACACTCCTATATCCTTTTGTTTCTTGTCATATTTGAGCTTTATCCTCAATTGTGCATGCTATTCTTCCAACACCAACATGCATATGTATGTTGACTCTGTTCAATATATACCTTTCATTTCTATGTATCATATTTGAGCTCGTATAGCTTTCATACATTTTTATTTATCTTTCACATTTTATCATCTTTTCCCGGCAAGCCCAAACATTACCATTCTCATCTTATAGGAATTTTTCTATTAACTATGCACGACATTTCTAAAACTATTTCATAAAAATGATGAAAAAAGAGCCACAATTGCATCTAAGTTTGATTAATTTCCAAAAATGGCCCTTATGTGTGTCTATCACATAAATTTTGTGACACTAACTGCCATGAAACCTTAATACTTACATCATTTTTGGCACATCTTGATGTTATTCATGTTTTTGCAAGTTTTGTATTACTTGATTAAGTTTGATTGATTATTAATTTAACTAATTGAATTTATTCATTAAATAAATTAATTAGATTTTTAAATTGCTGGCAAGCCTTGATTATTGTGGCCCTTTTATCCCAGCCCGGTCCGGTGTTTAAGGCCCATTAAGTTAAGCCCTTTTACCCATAGACCCCCTAACACGGTTTACCTCACTATATAAACACTAAACCCGAACTCCTACCTCATCTCCTCCTCTCCTAGAAATCTAGCCGCCCATTTACGTCGGTCACCCTTCTTCGTCTTCTCATCTGCATTCAATAGATATCCCTTGAATGCTCTACCTTCCTTATGTGTTTCCCTTGTGCCGAACCATCTAAAGAACATAACTTTCCTTGATTGAATGCCTAGCTGCACGAATCTCTGATTCGTGAAGGCTCTTGGTCATTCCTTTGGAGATTCCAAAATTTCCTTTCATCTCTCTTCAAATTTTCACTGATTTGTTTCATTTATTGCATTGACATTTCCATGTTTGGTTGACTATAGAGGGAGTTTATTTATATATGTAGCCTTTGTTTAAGTAATTCTTAGGAAATTATCCTTTTTTTTTTTTTTTCTTTTTGGATTATTTTACTTACTGTGACTGTTGTTGTAGCATTATAAACCGTATTGTTACTCCTGCTCCTGTTAGAATAAATCTGACCCCTTACCTTGTTCCCACATATGTAAATAGGATATTATAAGAAGTGAACATCTTTTTTATTAGTCGGGTCAAAGGCAAGAATAGGAAAGACTATTTCGGTATATGTCTGTTTAAAGAGCATTTAAGTTGCAATCCTTAATTTGAAAAGAGCTCTGCCCAGATGTTTTGGCCATCATGTGCTGATTTAGGAGAAGGAATTAGGGATTTCACAACCCTGATTCACCGGAAGGTTAACGGTTACAACTTCAATGTCCTTTTCGGATTAGCAATCTATCACATGTGAAAATCAAAGTATTAACTGCAGAATATTTCTTCTTTGCTTCAAAGACTCCTCGATTCGGTGAATCACAACCCGAATCGCTCAGGTATATTGGCTTTAACCTCTATGTTGGTTTAACCCTGGTCAAACCGAGGGATTTATCCCAATGAGGTCTCGGTTCGAGTCTTGCTGAGGGTGTTTATTATCTATGATTCCGTTCAGTTCAGAAATGGCTTCTTTATAACCATTATCTGAACTGTCGGTCTTTCAACCTTTGATTCAACCAGTAGTGCTTGTGCATGTTGTTTTCCTTGGTCTGGTTAAATAACTGGTTTGAGTCCGGTCCAAATCATGACTATGTGAGCTTTGATTCAATCATCAACAGTGATATAAGAGGCATACCCTAATTAACGGTGTAATGACATGCTCATTAAAGAAAAACAGAATGTAAAGCATATGAATCTCTCTTATTCAATATGTTTGCTTGAGAAAATAATACAGACGTTGTGCCTCTTTATATAGGAAGGTATTGACCCTAACTTAACCCCTAAAATTCATATAATGATCTGATAATGCAATCTTTGTTTAAATTTGAAATAACAACCATATCAAGCTATCTTATCACTACACAAGAGACTAAATAGCCATCAAACTCTTATATCACCGAAAATACTCAGCATTAATCATGATTTAAAACTCTTCCTTATCTCTCCAACCAACCTTATATCTCCTTAATCATGATTTAAATTGATTCAAATAATTTTGACAAAGCTTTGCTGTCACTGCATAAATCTTGCATGGAAACCGTTAATACTCCCCCTCAAACGAGGCTAGGACTTGGGAGTAGGCCGAGTTTGTCTCTGAGGTTCTGAAAGACATATTTGGACAGAGGCTTTGTGAATATGTCTGCAAGCTGGTCTTGAGAGGAGACATGCTTGGTGACTAAGAGTTTTCTGGCTACTTGTTCTCTCACATAGTGGTAGTCAAGCTCAATATGCTTGCTTCTTGCGTGAAAGACAAGGTTTATGGTCATATAAAGTGAACTTAGGTTATCACACAGTAGTGTAGGAACTGTAGGTAAGGTAACATGAAATTCTTGTAACAGATGAGTAAGCCAAGTGATCTCAGCTGCGGTATGAGCCATGGCTCTGTATTCTGCTTCTGTACTTGATTTGGATACTGTTGGTTGCTTCTTGGCACACCAAGAAATGATATTTGGACCTAGGAAAGTGCAATAGCCTGTAATGGAGCGTCTTGTGGTAGGACATGCAGCCCAATCTGCATCTGAGAAGGCATATAGGTTGAGTTTAGAGGAGGCTTTGAGGGAAATACCAAGGTGCAAGGTTGCTTTGACATATCTGATTAACCTTTGAACCTGCTGCATATGAAACTGAGTGGGAGCTGGAGTTGACTGCAAAATAGATATCTGGTCTGGTGAAGGTGAGATACTGCAGTCCACCAATAAGACTTCTATAAAATGTAGGATCTGCTGGAGGAGAGCTGAGTGGGAGAAATGGTTTAGTGGCCATATGTGTGTTGGCTGGCTTACAATCTTGCATTGCAGCCCGGTGAATAAGTGTTGCTGCATAGTGAGACTGATGAAGGAGCATGCCTTGTGAATTTTGATGTATCTGTACACCAAGGAAGTGATGAATAGTGCCCAGATCCTTCATTGCAAATTCTGATGCAATTCTTGAATGAAGGAGTGCAGCAGTTCAATATTAGAACCTGTGACAAGAATATCATCTACATACAAAAGGAGTACTAGGGTACTCTGATTAGTATGATAGATAAATAATGAGGGATCTGATAAACTGCAGTGAAAACCATATGTAAGTAGAAAAGAACTAAATCTGTCAAACCAAGCCCTTGGGGCTTGTTTCAACCCATAGAGTGCCTTTTTCAACTGACAAACATGGGTAGGAAATTGAGTATCACACATTCCTGGAGGTTGTTCCATGAAAATAGTTTCTGTAATATGCCCATGCAAGAAGGCATTCTTGACATCTAGTTGCCTAACAGACCAGTTGTATGAAAGAGCAAGGGATAGAATGACCCTAATGGTGCTTGGTTTAACAACATGAGAGAGGTTTCAACGTAGTCTAAGCCATCTATTTAGGCAAAACCTTTAGCCACTAATCTAGCTTTTAGCCTGTCTAGAGTCCCATCAGCTTTTAATTTTGCCTTAAACACCCACTTAGAACCTATTACATGCATATCTGGTGTTCTGGGAACTAAGTACCATGTTTGATTATCTAGTAGGGCTTGCATTTCCTCCTTCATAGCTGCTTGCCATCCTTCATGTTTGAGAGCACTCTTGACAGTCTTTGGTTCTGTTGGAATGGTGCTATATGAACTGGTGAGGGCATATTTAGGGTTAGGTTTGAAGATTCCATGTTGGGCTCTAGTGGCCCTGGGAGAGGGTGGAGGGGATGGGGTTGGGGTGGGGTTGGGGTTGGGGATGGTGGTGGGGATGCAGAGTTTGATTCTGGAGAAGAGATTGGGGATGTGTTGGATTGGTTATCAGAAGGCAGTTGAGCATGAGTGGGAGATGCTTGGGAATCTTGGGAGGAAGGTAAATCAGTATAGTCTATGAAATTGGATGTGGAGGTGCCAGAATCTTGCTGTTGGGGTGCTGGAGGAGTAATAATAATATCAGGAGGAATGATGGGAAGAGATTCTTGAGTTGTGGGTGGAGGTGTGACAGGATCATGAGTATGTGGCTGGCTATCAGAAGGAAGCCAAGGATCAAAAAGGCTGAGGACATAAGGTCTATTAATATTGAACATGGTTTTATAGGGCATGATGGTCTCATCAAACACAACATGTCTGGACATGTAAAACTTTCTTGAAGAGGGGTGAAAGCACTTAAAACCCTTATGCTTGTTACTATAGCCTACAAAAACACATGGTAAGGTCTTGGGATCAAACTTGTTTTTCTTATAATCCCAAGTATAGGGGTAGCATTTTGACCCAAAAATCCTTAGACTGTTATAATTAAGGTGAGTATTATGCAGTAAATAATTGGGAGAATCAGTCTTGTTAGTGAGTGAAGGAATTCTATTGAGAATATACACTGCAGTTGAAAAAGCCTCAACCCACAAAAACAAGGGAGTTCTACTATGAAACAACATTGTAAGGCCAAGTTCTCTAATGGTCCTATGCCTACGTTCAACAATGCCATTTTGTTGAGGTGTGTGAGGACAAGTAATGAGATGAGTGATGCCTTGACTTAACAAATACTGTGTGAGGGGTTTGTTATCAAATTCTCCCCCTCCATCTGTGTGCAGCTGCTTAATTGTTTTATTGAATTGAGTCTTAACATATTGAGCAAAATATAGAAACACATTATAGAAATCCGACTTGTGCTTAATAGGAACAAACCACACATATTTAGAATAGTCATCCACCAAACTCACATAATAAGAAAACTTGCCAATTGATTCAACAGGGGCATGCCCCCAAAGATCACAGTGAATTAATTCGAAAGTGCTTGAAGAAACATGTTCTGTATGTGAAAAAAGGGAGCCTTGAGAGCTTGCCTAATTGACAGCTCTCACAGAGATGCTCAAGTTTATTTGAACCTAAAATCTCAATAAAACCTTTATTATTCAAAGTATTTACAGTGGAAAGCTGAACATGGCCTAATCTATGGTGCCAAACTTCAAGTGTGCAGGGCTTTATGGTGTGTGCTGCCAGGGCATGGTGATGACTGGGAATAGCATAGAGGCCTCCTCTACATTCTCCCATCAGAAGTGTCTTACCGGTGCTGTTTTCCTTAAGAATAAAACCAGCATTAGTAAAGAAACATTGAGCATTGTATTGTTTAGTGAGTTGCTTAACAGAGATTAGGTTCTTAGTCATATTAGGGACAAGCAGCACATCTTGAATTATTAAGACTTCATTATTATAAGTTATATGAATATTACATGTTCCTGTGATGGGAATTGTTGTACCATTGCCTACAATGACATGAGCAGAAGAAGGAAAGGTATGTAAATTGTGCAGTAGGCTAGAGTTACCTGTCATATGATTGGTGGCACCTGTGTCCATGAGCCATTCAGTGTCTGCAATGGTGTTGTCCAAAGTGAGTGCAGACAATGCGTGAGGAGGAGTTCTTCCTTTGCCTTGTTACTCCACCAACAAATTTTTGAGATGTGACCTTGTACACCACAGAAGTCACATGTCTCATTCTTGTACTGATCTCTTTCTGCTCTGGACATTCTTCTAAACACCTTTTTTGGCTGTTCTGCTGCTGCTCCTGTACCCCTGGATTGCTGTGCCTGAAATCCTCTTCCTTGTGAATTGAACTTGGGTTGTGTATTACTCCTCTGCTGTGGTTTTTGGCCATAAAATGCTAGATGAGAGGTGTCTGAGTCTTTTGCAACAAACCATGATCTTCTTTGATCCAGATTCTGTAGATGGCCTACCAATTCTTCATAGGAGGGCTTGTGCATGAGCATAGTGGTTGTGAACGTCTCATATTGAGGCCCTAGGCTAGTTAGGAGAAAATAGACTTTTTCAGGATCAAGAATTGGCTTCCCTATGGCAGCCAAGCTGTCACACAGCCCTTTGAAATACTGGACATGCTCATTGATAGTTTTAGTTTCATCTTTCCTCATATAAGTTATTTGTTGCTTGAGGTTGAACTCTCGTTCCTAGGATTCTTGTGCATATGCACGTTTAAGTGCATCCAGACTGCCTTTGTAGAGTCCAAACCAATTACTAGACTCAAGGACTCCTCAGACAATGAGCCAATCAGCCAGGCCCTCAATAACCTATTTGCCTTCTTCCATTTAATGTATTCTGGATTTGGTGATGGAACATCAGTGGTGGAGGTGGTGTTTTGTGTGTGATCTGGGGCAGGGGTATCACCAGTGAGGTGTCCTAAGACATCCTAACTGTCTGCAAAAGCTAATGCTTGTTCACGCCATAAAGGATAGTTTCTGGATGAAAGTTTCAAAGAAATGATGCCGCTAACGTTAATAGATGTGGTGTTAGCAGCCATGATGTGAAGTTATATGGTGTTTAAACACCAATTGGCTCCGATACCATAAAGAAAAATAGAATGTAAAGCATATGAATCTCTCTTATTCAATATGTTTGCTTGAGAAAATAATACAGACGCTGTGCCTCTTTATATAGGAAGGCATTGACCCTAACTTAACCCCTAAAATTCAGATAATGCAATCTTTGTTTAAATTTGAAATAACAACCATATCAAGCTATATTATCACTACACAAGAGACTAAATAGCCATCAAACTCTTATATCACCGAAAATACTCAGCATTAATCATGATTTAAAACTCTTCCTTATCTCTCCAACCAACCTTATATCTCCTTAATCATGATTTAAATCGATTCAAATAATTTTGACAAAGCTTTGCTGTCACTGCATAAATCTTGCATGGATCTTGCATGGAAACCGTTAATACTCATTTCCCGTAATTTTAGCCTGACGGGAATTGCATGTTCATTCACTCAAAACCTACTTAGGTTGCCTTGACAAGAAATATCACATGTGCCTCGGCCTATAGGAATTTGAATTCTTTGTTTCCACGCTTAGGCTTTAGGGCTCTTCACCCCTATACCCTATAAATAGTCACGTATATCAACAAGATTTGCATCATTCAGAATACATGCAATCCTACATTTCAACTTTCCAAAAAGCTCTGTTGGTCCTTGTTTTGAAAGTGTCTGAAGTTGTGGGAGTCTAAGAGGCCGTTTGATAAATCGAAGTCTGAAATCGAAGTCTGAAATCTGAAGTCTGAAGTCTGAAATTTGAAGACTTATTGTAGTAAGTCACTGAAAAAATTAAGTATTGAAACAACGTGCATATAAAATCTGAAAATGATTATTTAACATGTTTATCCTTACATATATCAATATAATAAAAAAGACACATGCTTCATTATATATAATTATAATGGTAGTTTTTCACATATAATTTGGGCAAAGTTTTTTTCTTTTTTTGTTTTTATATATGTTATATTTGTACTTATAATATTTCATAGTAGATCATTATAAAAATATGATGGATTTATTTCACATATATATGTGTATAATTCACTACAAAAAAAAAAAAATCTTTCGTGACAAGCCTTTGGTGACAAAGAGTAGAGTTGTCTCCAAATAATAGCTTCTAGTGAGAATAAGTTTGTTTGTCACAGAAAATTGTATTCTAGTGACAAAAAAAAGACATTGTCACGTAAGGTTTGGTGAGTTGTCACCAAAGCCATGCTTCACGTGTATATCATTTGGCATGAGGTTTTAATGACAACATCTTTATCACGGTATCCATAAAAACTTATGTGACAACCATATTTTATCACGAAAGCTCATAAATAATAAATGATTATATAATTAATTATATTTGTATAAAGATTATTAAATGTTTTTTTAAGTCAAGATCGTTAAATATATATTTTAGGGGAAGATAATTAAATATTAATTTATATAAATCTTTAGTTCGAGTCAAATATTAGATGAGTCGAGTTGAGTATTAGACAAATTACATAAATTATTGGGAGGTAATTGAGCTTATGAGCCGAACCGAGCCAAATAATATCAAGCCAAGGATTTTATAGTGGAATCGAATTCAAGGCCCAAAATGTATTGGTTCGGCTCGATCACATCCCAGTATCCCGCTTTATAACTATATACTAGGTCAAAACTCTTTCACTGTTTGGATCCCTCGTCATTCTTATTTCTCGAAAGCTCTCAGGAAAAACTCGACCTAACCTCTGAAATTTTACCTCAAGTAGGGCTCTAAATGAGCCTAAGTATTCGATTCGATTCGAAGTATTCGATTCGATTCGAAGTATTCGGCTCGAAAAAGCTCGATTCGGGCTCGGTTCGTGGGTTTGAAATTCGAGCCGAACCTTACAAATTAAATATTCGGTGGTCGAGCCGAACATGTTCGAACATGTTCGGCTCGGATATCATTCTCATATATATATATTTTTAGCTATGTTGCACCGACACTCCAATATGGGTAACGTGCGCCGTATCCGACACGCGCCCGACACGACACGCGTCCGACACGCGTCGACACGGTGTCGGACACGTGTCGGTTGATTTAAAATAATGTTAAATTAAATTTTAAAACCGACACGCCAGGGACACGTCCGCGACACGCCAGGGACACGGCAAGGACACGGAGCGACACGTCCCGGACACGGGGGGACACGTTCCGACACGGCTATTTATATTTTTTTTATATTTTTTTGTATTTTTTGTATTTTTTTGTTTTTGTATTATATATATATATATATATATATATATATATATATATATATATATATATATATATATATACTACGTGTCCCCGGCGTGTCGTGTCCTATATTTTTAAAAAAATCGTGTCGCGTGCCGCGTCCGCGTCGCGTCGCGCGCCGCGTCCGTCGGTGTCGTCCGTGCAACATAGATTTTTAGGCATTGAGTTCGGCTCATTATCATTCTCATACATTTTGTCATTCTTAGAAGAAACCCCTAATCCCCTTCGGCCCTTCCCACTTCCCAGGCCCAGCCCCGCCGTTTCTCCCTTCCCCTCCCCCCCCCGTCCGTCTGAGACTCTGAGCCGTCTGCCCGTCTCTACTCTCTACCTCCTCTCCTCGTCCTCAGTCCTCCCTACTCCCTAGTCCCTCCGTCCCTCAACCTCAAACCTCCAACCGTAGCATTCATCAACCGAGCCCGACCCGACCGAGCACTAGCAGCCGCAGACTCACAGCAGTAGCATTCTCGCCTCCTTAAGGGGAAGGTAAACACTTAGGTTGATTGTTGATTGTTGTATCTAATTATGTCAAAAGTGCTCGAGAGACTTTTGTTCCTGATCTTTTAGGTTGCGGTTCTTTCTTTCTAAATAAATTTATTTAGTGAGGCTGCTGCTTCGAGTACATTTTATGGTTTGATAATTTCATAATTTCCATCTTTATTTTCCTGCACTCTTTGAAGTTCTATTTTTAGATTTACATGAAATAATCGGACTGAAGGGATCTGGATAATGGATTTAATTGAGTTGCTGAATCAGTCTGTTCTATTTTTGTGAAATGCATTTTATGTTCGAGTAGATGGATTTTGTGAAATGAGACGCTGATTTTGCTGAAACAGGGTTCAAATATATTTTGTTCAAGTACAATTTGTTGCTTTTTAGTTTTTTTTTTTTTATTTTATTTTTATAAACGATCTTTTGGTGCCAAACATGTAGAATCACTTTCGATTTGTATCATACACTGAACTTCAGTGACTGAAGTTAAATAAAGACTGCATCTTCATCTTGCGGTCAGCATCATGTTGTTTTTAAAATTCTAGCTAGTCCATTGAACTCTGTAGTCTCTGTACACTTGTGAACACTGGACTGCATATACTATACCATCATTAGGCCTAAAGCAAATTTCTTTGTACTATTGCATAGTTAAGTCTAAGCAATGTAGTTTCAACTTTTTGGTCTGGCATCTGATGGTTCTTGATTTTCTGGACAACATGCAGCTAAATTTTATTAATCCATTAACTTTTCTTGATATGTTCGAATAGTCAAAAGTGAGATAACTATAGAAATAGATTACAATAGAATATCATCATGATGATAATGAAGTTTCAGCTGATGGTAAGTTATGTTCTACTTATTATGCTTCGGAAGAAGTTTGAGGGAGAAGGGAGGACAGTTTTGCCTAAACAAGAGTCCGAGTTGTGTGATTCAAATGTGATCACTCCAGGAACAGAATTTATGCATTTGTTATCAGATAAGATTCAGAATTACATCACTTTGTGATTGGAAACAGACCCACGATGGGAGCATATTAAGGTATTGTTGTTTAGATGTTTGAGGTTACAATTCTGGCATTGAATGAACCTTCTGGACAATCAATCTGCTCCAGTATTAATCATTGAAGTAACATTTTACAAGGGGTGATGCAATGTCAAATTGTTTGTTTAATCAAGTGTAATATTTTCATATCATGAACAGCCGAGTTAAGTTAATTGACAGAATGTGAATGGAAATTAACCATCAGGATTTCTTACATTTTATGAGTGATACCTTTTTCCCATGTTTTTCACCCTTCCCTTTTTTTGGGCAATGTTGTTTGCATTAAATTAGATTTGATTGAGGTTTTCTTTGTTGTGACGGGTGTGTCGATTGCTTGAAGAGAATGCCTTGACCTCAAGAAGTACAAATGGTGAGAGAGAGCCCGGGTTGTTGCATCGTGGTTAAGGGATTATCTTCTTTCACCAAAAGAAAGAAAGGATCCTATACTATGGAGAAAGGTATTTATGAAATTATAGTTGGATACAAGCGGCTCTATTTCTATCTTAGAAGGCGGTCCTAGCATCCTCATCACAAAGTTTGGTGGTTATAGGTGCAATATGCATGTGGTTAAAAAAATTGTAAAGTAAAAATGGTTGAATAAGTATGTTAGAAATTTGATTCAAAGAATCGTCCAATGTCAGGAAATCTAAATCCAAACCCCCAATTTTCGATTTTCATCAATCATCACTTTCATGTTCAAACTCAAATTTTCGTTTGCCAAATTTTTTTTTTTTTAAACCCGAGATGGGGGATCATTCTCAGCGTGTGTATCATTTTATTTTTTTTAAACCCGATTTGTAACATTTTTAAAACTGGATTTGAAAGATTTTTACTATTGTATTTGAAAAGTTTGCTTTTTTTGTTGTTGTTGTTGTTGTTTCATTTGTTTGAAAAAGTGATGATGAATCATTCTTTTGTTGATTCTTCCGATACCCCTCCGATTCCGAATAATGATGTTGATATTGAAATAATGGGGGATGAGGATTTAGAGACTGACAAAGATGGAAACTCAGGTTCTGTTCAGGAGGACCGAGGGAGAGGGAGTTAATGAAGATAGTGTATCTGTTGATCAAGGAACAAGATCTGTAGTTTGGGATCATATGGAGGCAGTGACAGCTCCTGGTGGTGTTAGAAAGAACAGATGCAAGCATTGCAAGAAAATACTATCCCATCAGTCAGGTGGGACTACAAGTCATCTTATGAGGCACTTGAAGGATTCTTGTCCATTCAGAGAGACATATTTTCCCAAACCAATGAAATTGAAAGAGGCTGCTGTTGATGGTTCCCATTGCATTCAAACTCAACTCAAGGGCCTATCAGAAGGTGAAAGTTCTATAGGTACTTTTACCTTTAATTTTGAGAAAGTTAAATTGCTAGCTGCACATATGGTTTTAGCTCATGAGTACCCTTTTAGCATTGTTGAGCATAAGGTGTTTAATGAGTTCTTGAAAGCCTATACTCCATACTATAGGAAAATCACTAGGTACATGGTTAGAAAAGAGTGCTTCAATGTGTATGAAACTGAAAAGGAAAAGATGAAGGGGATTTTGGGGAAAGTGAATAGAGTTGGTTTAACTACTGATTGTTGGTGGTCTGGGGTGCAGAGGATAGGCTACATGGTGATTACAGTCCATTACATTGATAGAAATTGGAATTTGCAGAAGAGGGTACTTTCTTTTGTTAATGTACCTCCACCTCATAATGGAGCTGCATTGGCTAAAGAAGTACATAGGGTTTGTAATCTTTTTGGAATTAGTGAGAAAGTTGCTTCTGTGACCGTTGACAATGCTTCTGCAAATGATGTGTGTATTTCTATTCGAAAAGGATTATGCTTTGTTGTCAAATCTTGTGTTGGGTGGTAAACTTTTTCATGTTAGATGTTGTGCACACATCATTAATCTGTTGGTTAGGGACGGTTTGAAAGAGATTGAGAAAGTCACCGAAAAGGTTAGAGATGGAGTGAAATACTGTTTGGCTCGAGAAAATAGACTTTCATCTTTCAATGAACATAGGATGAATTTGAAGTTGCCTCCGAATAAGTTAGTATTAGACAATAACACTAGGTGGAATTCTACTTATGTGATGTTGTCTCTACGCTTATAAGTACCGACAGTGTTTTACTAAGTTTGGGGAGGATGATGAATCTTTTGCATTGAGCTATTGCCCTTCTGATTATGATTGGTACGAGGTTAGTGAAGTGTGTGACTTTCTTGAGGTGTTTTTGGATGTTACTAACCTTATTTCTGGAAGCAATTATCCAACAGTGAATCTGTTTCTTTTAGAGTTATCTAGAATTAAGGAATTGATCAATGAGCAGTTAGATAACTTAGATCCCTCTAATAAGAAACATATGCAAAGAATGGTTGAAAGAATGGCTTTCAAGTATGATAAGTACTGGGATGAGTGTGATTTTTTGCTTAGTTTTGGCTCAATTCTGGATCCTAGATATAAGAAGGAGATGATCAACTTTGCTTTTAAATCAATGTACCCTGTTGATTATGAGGAGAAAGTAAACACTGTTTTGGGTAAATTCAATGAACTATTTGATGAGTATGTTAAGTTGTATGGTGATGGGAAAGCAAAAGGACCAGAATCCTCCTATAGTGCAACTTGCAAGAAACCTCCCTCTTCCACAGTTGGTAAAAGAAAGTTTGATGAGTTTATGATGAAAATGCAAACTAAGGGAAGGAGAAATCAGATCTTGAACTGTATTATGATGAAGCTTGTTATCCAAATGTTGCCAATTTTGATGCCCTTGCTTGGTGGAAAGGGAATGAGGGGAAATACAAAGTGTTATCCAAAATGGCAATGGATATTTTGTCTATCCCAATTACAACTGTTGCTTCAGAATCTACTTTTAGTGCGGGTGGAAGAGTTATTGATAAAAGAAGAGCTTCTATGAGAAGAGATACAATTGAGGTTTTACTTTGTGCTGGAGATTGGATAAAGGAAGCTTATGGAATTAGATCATTGAAAGATCAGGTATATACCTAAATTACATTAAATTTGTTTTTTAAATTTTTTAAGTTCTTAACTAATGTTGTGAAGTTATTAATGTTTGTTTCTTTTTTTCAGGGGAATGATGATCCTATTGAGTTGGAATATGAAAACGAGTATGATATGAAAGATCCTAATGATACTGGTATGTGGTAAATTAATATTCTGTTTTGGTAATAATAATGTCTTCCATAATTCATTCCATTTCAGTTTATGTTGTTTAACTTGTTTACATCTTAAACAGTACTACATGTTGTAGAAAGTAGCCTCTCTCAATCTCAGGTTGTCAACACAACATCATCCACAACCACAAGGAATCAATCCAAAGCTAACCTTCCTAGCACTAGCAGTATCAAACCACCAAGCAACTCCAAGAAAAGCCAAAAAAAGGCAAGGAGAACATGATATGTTGTTTACATGGTATTTGGATTCTCTAATCTTTTGAATTTTGATAACATGTTTGTATCTTTGGACTTTGGACTTTTAAGTTGGACTCTTTGAACATTTGATAACATGTTTGTAAAATTGTAATAACTAATGTATTATGTTGGACTTTGGACTTTTAAGTTATAACAATTAACATATGTATGGTTTATTGGTTTTTGTAATTTGGACAATATTGTTGGACTTGTTAATTTGGACTCTTTGTATGTTAATTTTTTATTTTTTTTATATTCCCCAATATGATATCAATATATATATCATAATTCATAATAATATATTGGTATGATACCAATGGTATCACAAAATTCTGATTTTTTTAAAAACCCAGTTCGAGCCAAACATGTTCGAACGGTTCGACATGTTCGAGCCGAACCGAACCGAGCTTTTTTCCCAATATACCAAGTCGAACCCGAGACGAATAATGAAAACCTAAGGCTCGGCAATTTTGAGCCGAGCCGAACCTAAGGTTCGAAAAAATCGAGCCGAGCTCGAACCCTGCTAGAGTTCGGTAGGGTTCGGCTCGTTTACAGGCCTAACCTCAAGCACCTTTTGTACCTTCCTCAATAATTCCATAGATTCCATAGATTCGTTGCCTGATTCCAAGCATTCCTCTTCCCATTCGATTGCCATGGGAAGTACGAGCTCTAGAGAGCGATGGTGGATACCGGGTGGACGGAAGCCTCTGTTACTCTCCGCGCCAAATCTCTCATCAATTCTGTACTTGATGCATCTACAACTCAGTCTTCGGTTGATAATTCCAGCAATGAAGTTCTTTCTTTGTGCTATATTAATTGCTCTGTTTCGACTCTTCAGTTCAAGGCGGGAATTCTTCCAACACCAGAATCGCAGTGACCTTTTGGATCGGAATAAACGGATAGGCTTACACCAGAGTACTCCTCTTTCTTTTTCTTTTTCTCGTCTGTGTGTTGTTGTATCTTTTCGTAAAGTAATTGCAAAGAATATAATTAAATTATTGAGTGAATTCTGTTTCTATGTTTTTTCAGGTGTATTTTGGACTTCTATTTGGCTAGAATACTGGGAGGAATGGTTACTTGAAAGGCATTGTTTTCTCATCCTCTTCAATTATATTTGTTGGTAATGTTAGCTCGTGTTTGGAGTACTGAGAATGGATGTATTTTTTTTTTTTTTATTTGTTGCTTTCGGTCTCTTATCTCGTGAAGAGTATTCCGTAATATGAATAGGTAATCGAATCACAAGTTACGTATGTAAAAGCAATATTTGGATGGAAGTAGTTAAATCACCCCATTACATGTTCACCTTGCTTTTATTCCGTAATATGAATAGCCTCTTGTTCATTAACTTAACTTTTTTTTGCTTCATTGTGTTTGGATTTGCCTTGCTGAGGAACTAAATTTGAGATACTTTGCAAACTCTCTTAGCTATCGTATATCAATCATGCTGCCTTAATCTCTGGTGATTTGATGTAAATGTTTGCTTTTCTTAAGAGAACTTACATATCTCAGCTCATTTTGAAGTCTAGCTATGAATGATGTTTCACTACGATTTTAACTTATATGATTAGTTCCTGGTTCCTTAGTTTAAAATGTGTTATGTGGATATCATATGATAAACAAAATAAATTAATAGATGTATTCATTCCTAGTATTCGAATATACAGGTATAGTATTGGGGAAGATATATTCGTTTTATGCCATTCGGTCTATCTAATGCACCAAGCACATTCATGCGGCTTATGAATCATTGCCCGAGTAAAAGCATTGAGGAGCATCAAGGACATTTGAGGCAAGTCTTAGCAGCTCTTCAAGATAATGAGCTTTATATTAATTTGAAGAAGTGTCACTTTATGGTGGAAAAAGTTTTATTCTTGGGCTATGTGATTAGCAAAGATGGAGTACAAGTTGACCAACAGAAGATTCAAGCCATTGTTGATTGGCCTACTCCTACTACTATCTCTGAGATACGCAGTTTCCATGGGTTGGCTACGTTTTACAGACGCTTTGTCCGAAACTTCAGCGGCATTGTTGCACCTATCACGGATTGTCTGAAACAATCGCGTCCCTTTAAGTGGACCCCTGCGGCTACACGAGCATTTGAAGAGATCAAGCGGAAACTGACTTCAGCCCCAGTTCTTGCGCTACCTGATTTTGACAAAGTGTTTGAAGTTGAGTGTGACGCTTGTGGGACAGGTGTGGGAGGCGTTCTATCACAAGAAGGCCGCCCTATCGCATTCTTTAATGAGAAGTTCAATGAGTCACGCCAAAATTGGCCTACTTATGATCAGGAACTCTTTGCAGTTGTCCGTGCCTTCAAGACTTGGGAGCATTATTTACTTCCTAAGGAGTTCGTATTATATACCAACCATCAATCATTGGTGCATTTTCGCTCTCAACGTGATCTCAAAAATAAAATGCATGTTCGTTGGGCCGCTTACTTTGGCCAGTTCAACTACGTAATTAAGCACAAGTCTGGAGCGTCTAATAAGGTAGCTGATGCTTTGAGTCGACGTGCAGCTCTTCTAGTCACTGTGAGCAATGAAGTTGTTGGGCTTAATTTTCTTCCCGAGCTTTATGTTGACGACCTAGATTTTGGTGGAATTTGGACCAAGTATCTTTCCAAGCAACCCATGGGAGACTTTTTGGTTCAAGATGGATATCTGTTTAAAGGCAACCGACTTTGTATTCCACAAACTTCGTTGCGAGAGAAGCTTGTTCGGGAACTTCATGCCGGTGGTCTTAGTGCTCATTTGGGGAGAGATAAGACAATTAGCGAGCTTGAAGAGAGGTATTCGGCCACAATTGAAGAGAGATGCGGGGAGGATCGTGCAAAAGTGTTCAATCTGTCAAACTCGGTCAAGGCCGAACAACGGCCTTTATATGCCGTTGCCTATTCCCGATCGGCCTTGGGAAGACTTATCTATGGATTTTGTTTTGGGTTTGCCTCGTACTCAGAGAGGTTCTGATTCTATCTTTGTTGTGGTGGATCGTTTTTCCAAGATGGCGCATTTCATTCCTTGCAAGCACACTACCGATGCACCTCACGTGGCTAAGTTATTCTTTCAAGAGATTGTTCGTCTTCATGGGATCCCTCACACAATTACTTCTGATCGTGATCCTAAATTCCTTGCGGTGTTTTGGTCTACATTGTGGAAGCGGTTTGACACCAAGTTAAAGTTTAGTAGTTCAGCTCACCCCCAGACAGACGGTCAAACTGAGGTTGTAAACCGTACTTTGGGTAGCTTACTACGTTGCTTATGTGTTGAGCAAAAGAAGCAATGGGATTTTGCATTGGCTCAAGCTGAATTTGCATACAACAATGCGCAACATCGAGCCACGGGCACGTCCCCATTTTCTATTGTCTACAGGAGAGTTCCAGCTATGACTGTTGACCTTATTCAGCTTCCTACCGGTTTCAAGAAGAGTGAAGCTGCGGATCTTTTGGCTCATCAGCATGTGGATACTATTGCTGAAGTGAAGAAGAAGTTGGAACAGACGACAGCTCGTTACAAGTCCGCCGCCGATCAGCATCGTCGTGCGAAGATTTTTCAAGTTGGAGACTTGGTGATGGTATACTTGCGTAAGGAGCGAGGAGGTGGACAACATAAGCTTGATGCGCGTAAGATTGGTCCGTTCAAGATTCTCAAGAAGATTAATGACAATGCTAGGGAGCAAGTATTTTATTTCTTAGGGGCCAAGTTATTAGAAGATTTCTAGTTCTTTTTTGCACTATAAATAGAGATAGCTCTCATTGTTTTGAACACATCTTTTCTATCAATAAAATCATTAGAGTTTTCTCTTGTTAAGCCTTTTGGCTTGTGCTTGTTCTTGAGTTTTTTGTCCGATTGAACGATATCAATCACCCTCGTCCGTTCGTACGATAACGAACTTGGTTCTCCCGGTCCTGTCCTACATCACATTGCCCAAGAGTTGTTAGCAAAACTTTAGTATTTCAAAAGACATGAGAGCCCTGATGAATAGCTCTTGTTGATCTGCTTCTCATAGTATTCTTTTCAATGCTTCTTGGTTTTCTGATTAGGGGAATAAATGATCTGAACTGGCTTTTATTTTTATTGATTAAACCAGCTCTTTTTCCCCGTAAAATTACAACAGTTTATGTTCTTGCCCCAAAGATAAAAATACAGAAAGCTGGGAAGTTGCACGATGGCCCTGCTTCTAGGAAGAAAAGGTTAAGTGTATAGACGGAGAAGATAATCTTGATGACGCCAAGGTGAAGGAAACATCCCTTACAAATCGACTTGCGACGTTGGACATATTTTTGGTTTTGGTGGTTTAACACCAAGACTTGGAGTAAAGTTCAATATGAGATGATTCTAGCATTTCTGTCCTTTGCGGATTACTATAGAGGCTGAATAATGTACTGTAAAAAGAGGTACATTATAGATGAAAAATATTTTGATAAATCAAGTTTTTGCTATTTTTTTGTTGGTGGAATCTTTTGTGAATAGTTTCATTTCTTCCCTATTCATGCAGCTACTTTCTATACACATGGAGGTAAAGATCATGCAAGTTCTAGGTACATATACACAAAACTTTATCCTATCTCGTGGAACTTGGAGTCAGATGAACCATTGAGACAACAGCCACAAAGGAAGGTGGAGTGACCTATAATGTGAGTGGGATTATAGAGGAAGAGGACAAAACAACACTTCTCGTTACAGAGCTTCATGTTCGGAGGTGGACTCGGGATATAAGGAATTTCTTGAATCGACCATGACTGGCAATGAAAATGCTCATCGTGTGTGTGTGTGTGTGTGTGTGTGTGTGTGTGTGTGTGTGTGTGTTTTCCCTCTTTTTTTTAATGCTTATTAGGTGCAATAGTCCCTGTTACATTTTCCGTAGGAACTCAACTTTATGTATCATCTTTTAAGGTGTACACTGCTACTGATTGACAGGACTGCATTTTGATGTATGCATGTGACGAATGCTATGTTATGTTCTATTTCTTAATTGGTGTATGCCAAAGATACAAATACAGATAGTTAACCTTTTTTTAAGTTGTTGATTGGCAATGAAGGTATATGGTGATGGGGAAAATCGTAAGCATCGAAAGCCTCTAACAATTGCTAATCAAAAGAGCCAGTATGTTTTAGGTGTAGTCTGGTTTTTGCATAAGTCTCTAATTCAGGTTGTTAGCTTTAGTTTGCTTCAGGTCTTTTTGCTTGGTTAAGTCATTCAGCTCTGTTCAAGTGTTCTTTGTATTGCTCTCTTTTCAGGTGTCAAGTATCTTGCATATCAGTTGTGTCTTTGTTATCTTCAGATCAATAACTTGCATTTGTTCTATGGTTCTGTTAGGACACGCATTCTCGTTAAGTTCGAGTCTGTTTATTAACATGATGCATATGCGCTTTACCTGGTGCAAGTCTTAGAAGTCAGTCCAGGCTTTGCCTTTGCTTCTGGTCTAGTGCTTCAGGTCTGTTTTCTTGAAGTTCTGTTTGCCTGACTGTTAAGACCTGCTTGCTTATTTACAATAAAGAACTTGCTTATTGTATTGGTTTTTGGTATGATAAAGTGTCAAAAGTTGTAACCTTTAATATTTGTTTTTTGGCAGCTATTCTGGGTTCAAAATTCAAATAATGTTTGGATTATGCTTTGTATAATAAAGGTTGGTTCTTTACATTTTTCTTTGCTTTATTCTTCTTTTTCTTTGAAAGTTCTTAATGTTTGATTGATGATTTTTAGTGATTTGTACTTTTCTTACATTGAGTTAAGACAAAAGAGAATCCACCAAAACAGTGCATATTAGTAATATATGCAAAGCAGCAAAGGTAAGTGAATGGCAATGGTGATAATTACTGTATAGAATGCAGTGCATGTCTTCTCTTTTTTTTCCTTTTCCTTTCTGTTGGGGGGGGGGGGGGGGGGATTTCTTTTACAACGTTGTTTTTCAAGTCTGAGTATTATTAACGTGGTCATGAACTCAATGAATATTTAATCTAATTCAAGTTGTTGAGCTGTGTTTTGATTGATGTAAATTGGCATTGATCTGCAGATGGGCTCTTATTGTTCTAAGAGCTATGCTCATTTGGTGAAAGATCATGACGTGCCGATCCACGTCGATACTATTACAGGCATATCCAAATCCAAGCATTTACAGTCACATTATATATCTTCCAGAGTTACCACATAATTGAGGCAAATCAAAACAGAAGCAGGGTTGGAAAGCAAATCAGGTGAAACAAAATGTTCATTTTTACCATAACACATTTTGTTTGTTTATCGTCTTTTGTTTTTTTTTTTTTCAAAATTCTCTCTTTTTGCTGGATTGATATTTGTTGTGTCATGCAATCAGGTTTACATAATTGATTTTGGACTTGCAAAAAGATACAGGGATGCGACAAGTAACAAGCATATTCCTTACAGTCTCTTTTATTTTATATATTAATGTTTCTGGAGAGTCTAATGATCTCGATTAATCGAGAATGCATCAGATGAGAAACGTTTAACTTGATCTTACAAATGTTTTTGTTGGAAAAGAAGAATTTCTAACTGTCCCTTTTATAAACACATTTCAAAATGAGAGAATGCAAAAGTTGCCATTCGTTGGGCTACTGATTGTCTTCTCAAAGCCACTGCTCAACCGGACACCATTTATGTTCAGGTCTTCTTTCTTAGTACTACTACCATTTTAATTGATGGGCTGGTGAGATGATTGTTGCTTTAGCATAGAAATGTTCGCCTTTTTGTGTTTGTGTGTAGGTAGGGGATGCAAACAAAGACCATGCTTGTTGGGAGAGACCAGAGGACATGGATACTCCAAGAATTGTATTCAATATAGATAGAAACACCCCCGGAACGGAGGTGGCAGCTGAAACGGTGGCGGCTCTTGCAGCTGCATCTTTGGTCTTCCGAAGAAGTGCATCTTTGCAGCTGAAACACAATCGACTTTTAGGATGCCTAGGTATAGTTTTAAATGCATATTAGAAGTAATTTTACTTGCTTCGTGTTCCAAATTTTGAATCCTGCCTGTGTTTTCCTATAGTATTTGTCTTGCACTTTGCATTGTTGGGTTTTCACTCTCTGCTCATCTTTTTGTTTTATTTACCGATTCTGATAAAAATTTCTTAAATGTTTTGTGCTTGGGTTTATTTCACAATATTCTGTTTTGCTGCATGTCATGACTGAGGATTACCCTGGTTTAGTCACAATCACTGACGGAAAATGGGCATATAGAAGGTAAATTTATTTAATTTTCTTCGATTATACAGACTGTGAAGCCAAAAAAAGCCTCTTTACAATTAGTTAGAGGGATCCGTTTTTATCAAGCTTCATTCAGTTATTAGACTTCTTCTTCCCTGACTTTTCATATATAACATAACATACATTTGTTATGTAGAATGAAATATATGAAGAGATATTCATATATTTCATGTGTTTGATAAAATATCTGATTTATCATCCTTTATTAATTTTTTAAGTATTTTTTGAAATTTTTAGAGTTGATGTTAAGTTTTTGTATACTTGCAAAATGATTGTTAATAATTGTTTAATATTTAATTGTGTGTTGTATTATTTTTTTATTCATTTTTAGGGTATGTGTATATTTTTATAGGTTGTAGATTATTATTATTATTATTTAATTAAAATTTTCAATAATAATAATAATAATAATAATAATAATAATAATAATAATAATAATAATAATAATAATAGTTTTCTATTTTTTGAATATTTATTTATTTATTATTATTATTATTATTATTATTATTAAAATATGACTTCTAGTGACAAAGCTTTTGTCAATATTAACCATTATGTAAAAATGTGTTTATACCTTTTGGTGACAACAACACTGAATTGGAGATAAAATGTTCATTATTTTGTGACAAAAGTTTCGTCGCAAGAAAAACCTTCTGGTGAGAAAGATGAGGTTTGTCATGAAAAACTTTGGTGACAAAAATATGAGATTTATCGCCATTGAACTCTTTTAATGACTAGTTTCACTGATCGTCACAAGAGACACCTTTAGCGTCACTGCTTACGCAACAAATGCCGCGACAAAAAATTTGTCACGAAAACTTTTGCGTGACGAATATTTGCACTTTTAGCGACGAATTTGTTTGTCACGAAAAGGCCTGTTTTTTGTTGTGATCTTTTGTATCTTCCTTCAAAAAAATTCTTTTGTATCTATTGTGACAATTTATTAAGCGGGTCGGTTGTCTCATATGTGTACAGGTACGTGCAACTGCCCCTGTATATACATATATACGTACACATATACATATATACGTACACACACACACACACACACACACATATATATATATATATATATATATATATATATATATATATATATATATATATATATATATATATATATATATATGCTTACAAAAATAAAGTCGTATGACATACATACATACATATATATATATATATATATATATATATATGATAACTGTGCTTACAAAAATAAAGTCGTATAAAGCATACAGATTATTTGAAACTAAACACATTTCCTATATAAATTTGGAAGAAAAAAAAAACAAGTACTACTTCATAAAATAGGAAATACGGCAAAGGTGGGAACGTGGATTGTGGGGAACAACTTCATTTTCAGATATAAGTAAGGAGTAGATTGCTGAAAACTTAGGGCCTGTTTGGTAATCAGATTAAGTACTTATTCTAAATATATTAAATGGTGGTTACATTTAGTGGTGTTTGTTAATAATTTTAATACATCTTAATTAATTAAAAACCACTTAATTTCACATTGAAAAAATGCAAAAATTTTCAACGCCTCTTGACATGCTTATGTCTGAAAAAAACAAATTCTATGCAGTTCCTTTTTTCAATCCCACGTATGCACATTCCTTTTTCTATCAAACTTTCTATTTTCTTTTTCTTTTTTTATGTTTTCTTTATAAAATCTTTTTATTCTTCTTCCATACTAAAGTAATTACTTTGATTAAAATATATTTATATTTAGTATTACCCATGAATTTATTTATCTTAAAAAAATAATGTAAATGGGTTATACTTTTAAGTTATGAAATATTATTTGAAACACATAAATAACTAAACTTATGCGTGAAATTTAGTATAATAACCATAGCATTAAACGTGTGTGTGTATGTATATATATATATATATATATATATATATATATATATATATATATATATATATATATATATATATATATATATAGGGTGAGAGAGTGTGTGTTTGTGCGTGTATATATGTATACATGTATATATGTGTATATATGTAACATATTCTGATTTCAAATTTAAAGTGTTATCAAGCAGTCTAATTGATATCAGCACTTAAATCATTCAGTTACTTAATGTATTCAGAATTCAGACTTCAGACTTCAGATTTAACAAACGGCCCCTTACACGCTAAATTAAAGAATAATTCAAATGTGCTGAACAAGTTAAGTGATGTGAAAAAATATTAACGAACACCACTTAATTAATTATCACTTATTTTTTTTCAGAATAAGTGTTTAATTGGTTCAACAAACAGCCCCTAAATCTAATCAACTTATCAGTCTGGGTGGATACTGAAGCAAAATGATATTTATGTAGACTTTTGGTATCGTTTAATTTGGGGTGATTTTCAGGTAGTCCCTCCACATATGGAGAGTGACTACATGGCACAATCAAGACCGTTTGTATTCAAATTGGATTTAAATTGTGTAATTCAGATTACTTCACGGGTCAAATCACTCCATGTGGATTTACAATGCAATAATCACTCAACTTTTTTGAGAAAGAGAAAAAAAAATATGGGAAATTAGGGATAAGGACACAATTTGGAATATTATTAAGCAACAGGACAACTACATATTTTTTATAGGGAGAAGGACAACCGCATAATTTTTATAGCGAGAAGGACAAACAAAGTGAATCCCGAAAATGTGAATCTTAGTGAATCCCGAAATGAATTTCGATAGTGAATTTTGACGGTGAATCCCGAAAATCGGTGAATCTCGACAATGAATTTTGAAAATTAGTGAATTTCGACGGTGAATTTCGACAGTGAATTTTGAATTTTGAACACAAGTGAATTTCGATAGTGGATAAATAGTTTTGTCCTTTATGCAAAAGTTTCAAAAGACTGTCCTTCTACTCAATTGATGAAATATTTTTGTCCTTCTCCCTCATTCCCCCAAAAAAATACTCCCTCCGTCCCATTGTATTTGTCCCGTTTGATTTTTCACACTGATTAAAAAAATGTAGTTAATGTTTTGAATCTCATTAAATGATCTAATATTTTTATATTTATGCCTTTTATGCAGTTGTTGAATGATTTAATACTACACAATTTTTATTGTAAATATTGTAAAGATGGAAGGGCATTTGAAGGAATTTCACAATAAATGCACAAAATGGACACTTATTTTGGAACAAACCAAAATGAAAACGTGGACAAATAAAATGGGACGAAATGAGTAATAGACATGGAGTTCTGAGCCACACACCCGGCCATTTCTTGCCTTAAATAACATGTGGCCGGTTCTTGACTCCTTTCTTATTAATTCTCTTACACATACATGGCTATATTTGTTTGATGGTATCTATTTCTCGGCTAGCTTTTCGTAGTTCTGTAGAAATTTATGGGTTATATCTAACAACAAAGTAGTTTTGCAGATTGTTTTTCTCTCTTTCTTAGACTTTCGATTCAGAATTTTTTGAGTATACATTTTTTTTTCTTTCAATTGTTCTTGTAGAGATTTTGCTTGAAATGAAAAGTTGAATTTTATGGACCATTCTCAACCCGATTTGAGAAACTGTATCGTTATTTGCGTATTCTTATTACTATTATCAAAAGGAGGAGAATTGGTAAGCGGCAGACGTGTATCCCCGATTTGCATTGAAGATTGTAAGGCGATATGTTTGAGATTAATAAACGCGACGGCATCTGCTTGTGAAGATGGTTGCAGAGGCGGATGCGAACAGTTGCTGGGTAAGGGACGAAGAATCATTAAACCGGCTGATGAATGATCTAACCCTAATAATACTTACAGTGATTTCGGGTTACGGTCGAGTCAAAGCGTTTGATGAATTCCTTCTCGTCCCTCTATTTTGTGTAACTTTGAAATCATTAATTGTTATACCATAACTCTTTTCATTGCGTAAATAGGTCATGCATGCTTTTCAAAGTTGGAGCTACCAAAATGGATGTAGTAGTATACTATGTTCTGTGGATAAGTGTATAATTAGATACATAGTCTCCTTTCCTCTTACATTTTCTGGGCTATGATGTAACGGCTCGTTCGAAAATCGAGATCAAACGGCAATAGATTGCTTGACACATGCCCGACACGTAATTTAAGGGCACGTCAACAAGTTCATATTCTCGTATTTAGATGACTATTTTTTTTTTCTAATAAATTTTTGTAATTTAATAGCACATCCTCTTTCTCTCTTGCATTGTTTTCTTGTTGTCTATAAAAACAAGGGCGGATCTATATGTATTGAGTTGGGGTCATGCATTTTTTTTCTTTAATTGTTTACTATTGAAACGATTTAGTTTTGTTAAAATAATACCGTGCCAACGAAATCCGGCATCTAACATGCTATTTCGTGAACAAACCAACCACATAAAAATTAAATGATTACTTCAACAAAAAAAAATTTAAATGTCTCACTTAATTTTTTTTAATAAGGTAGACAACAAATTAACCACCGGACTTATTCAT
Source organism: Gentiana straminea (assembly GCA_036785695.1). Lineage (NCBI taxonomy): Eukaryota > Viridiplantae > Streptophyta > Magnoliopsida > Gentianales > Gentianaceae > Gentiana > Gentiana straminea. The sequence continues at coordinate 2,114,669 of JAVUPR010000437.1, forward strand.
CCAACACACTAATGACATGTTTGTTTCGCACGATTGAGATCATTTGAAAGAAATGAATGTAATAGAATGGAATGCACACATTCCATCACAGCATTTGGATTCTTAAGAACGTGAAAGAATGTAATTAATCAAATTTCATACTAAGTGACACCGAGTGATCGGTTTGACAGGGTGAAGGGGTATAATAGGTTTGGGTGGGGTAATGTTATGTGGAGTGGGTGAGGTAGCCATACCCCATGCAACACCCATCTTACCATATCATACCCACCTATCATACTTTACCCACCCTTCCATACCTACTTGCCCTACCCATCACCACATTACACCCTACCGGCCTCTCTACCCATCCTACACTGCCCTACACTACCCCACCTTACCCTATCTCATCTACCCTTGTAACGCCCCGCTCCTGGATACCGAGCCCCTTATCCGGAAGAACGTTCGGCCCGTATAACATTAAATAAATCTAATATTATACGCCAGCCTCTACGCCGTCATACAAAATTAAAGCAACGGAAGCCAAAAAGACTCGGGTAAAATCATAAATGCCTCCAAGAATAGAATACAAACCGACTAGGGGTAGAAAGGAAAATCTTACAATAACGATATAAAGCTTACAACGTACGATGTTCCAATAAAGATACAACACTTGTCTTACAAACTTGAAATAAAAGTACAACATAATCTAGTACATCATTTAATAGAAAGGTAAAAAAGAAAGCATCATCATGGCATCAACGTCATCAAAACATCATCGAACTCCTCAACGAGCTCAAGGCTTTCCATGTTCGTCTTCTCACCCCAAAAGAACACAAAACAACATATGCAATTGAGGTAAGTACAAAGTATTTAGCAAGAGGAAGAAGCTAATGTATAATTAAGTCTTACAACGAAAGGTTCATGTTATTATTATTAAGTTATCTTTGTGTGACCGACACAATTCTAGGGTTCACTTCATGTTCATCAACATGTCATGACTAACTGTTTCTAGCTTAATTTATGTTTGTTACATCTGCACTCAAGGGCACAATGCATGGTGCTACCCACCACGAGGTATCGTTTGCAACCTATCGGTGGATCACACCAATAGCCACGGGTTAAGACCCGATAGTGTACACATTCGGCGCAGTCCCCTACCATTTAGCCTTTTATAGGCCAGCTGAGTTATTCATTTTATCTCGACCGCCCACACATCGCGATATAGCTAGGTGCCTTAGCAAGAATGTTACGATGTTTAGTCTTTTAACTACACACGTACGTTTATTATTAATTGTTAACTAGCCACCTAAGTATTTTCAAGTAAGCTCCCTCACCTCTACTACTCTCTTTTCTAGACCACTAGACACGGACAAGGCCTAGTACATACACAGACATTGAGGAATGCTAATTCCTCAAAGCACAAGCCATTCATACCCTTCCGACAGTCCCGAACTTCAACTCTATGGAAGAGTACATCCGGTGCCGGAACTAAACGCATCAGAAGCTTAATCAAGGCTTGTTCGTGTTCATTTAACTTGTTTATATCATTAATATAAGGTTAGGAACCAATCCCAAAATACTACACTCGATAATACGCAAAAACGGTCAAAACAGAGTATTTGGGCCATAGGCCACGGCCTGTAAATCATAGGGCGGCGCTTATGACACAGCAGAATTCTCTGAACTCTCTAAATCAGATAGGCCACGGCCTATAAATCATAGGCCACGGCCTACGACACCTTCATAAAACTCTGAACTCTCAGCATCTGATAGGCCACGGCCTACGACACCTGGGAGCATTTCTGCACATTACGATTCCGCACCATCTCTAACCCCTTTCCAATCAATTTAACAACAAAATACACAGCAAAATAGCAGCACAACAGTACTATATCATACCATAGCACTACACACTAACTACAACATTTAAGCACAATTTTTCTTAACACCAAAACATGTCAAAACTCAACCCTATCATCATAAAACCTTAATTAAACATTAGAAAGAGTCTCTTACCATATTAGCAAGCAAAACCAAAGCCAAACCTTCAAGAACTCTGCAGCACTCTTGGAACTCCAACTCAAACCTAATTGATCAACAGTTAAACCTAAATTAATTGTGATCAAAGGTTTCTAAACAATCTAAACTACGAATTGATCAACTAGAACACCAAAACAAGATCTAATCTTCAACATTCTAGATTTAGAGCCAAAACCATGTCTTTACGAAACTCTGAAACCTTGCTACCAAAATGACGATCTCTTCACCACGATTCCGATTATCTACTCTTCTCCTTGGTTTTTTGTGAGAATAGAGCAATTCTTTAGCCAAATGTAATGTAGTGGAAGCAAAATAGATAGATGATTTTTGAGATTATCTAATCCATTCTCTCTTTTGAGAGAGACAATAAGACCATGTTCTATCTCGAAAAATGTGCCAAACCTCTTTTAAGTAATATTTAATATTATTTTATTAATAAATTCAAAATATTTACCACTATTACAATATCTAATCACACATAAATAATCTTTACAATCCTTTTATATTTATCACCATTACAAGATCACATCACATAATAATTATCTCTACAATCCTTCTATATTTATCTTCCACTTATCTTTCGCCACGTCAACCAAACATCAATTATCAACACACTTATCTCACAAACACCACTAGGGTTGCTCTTACAAGGTAGATGAAGGCGATAGAAGTCATCTTTTTTATAAAGAGATAAAAAAAAAATTCACCGAAACAAAAACCAATATTATTAGAAAATAAAACGCCAACTATAACCGGACTACTGCTGGAGCCTGGAATATGGCCGGACATCCGCCAGAGAGAGTGAAATTAACAAGAACCATTTCATTCTGAAAGATTCTCTAGCCCATCCGGAAAGTTTTATTAAAGCAAATCGAAAATGATTTTTCAAAGCAATGGTAAGTTTTAAAATTTTCCTCTGGAAGAGAAAAATATTTTGTAAATCCTTCATTTACATGTATCTTTAGAGCCTATAATGATATTATTGATTATTCTTTCTGCATCTGCAAAAAGTTACATGTACCTTTAGAGCTTGTAATGATATTATTGATTATTCTTTCTGCATCTGCGGAAAAAAAAGAGAAAAAATGTTTGTGGCTGCTGGGATTCGAGCCCAGGTCTCCACGGCCACAACGTGGAATTCTCACCACTAAACTACAGCCACTTGATGGTATTGAAATTCAAAATATTGTTTATATGACCTATATCGTTTTCTTTTCACAGTAACAATTTCAAAATTGAGTTATGGTACAAGAAGTATATCTGTACCCATGTGAATAAAAACTCAATCGCCAACCACCCTTCATTTGTTATAACCCACAAATCATTATTGCACCATAATTATTTATACGCACGTTGAAATTACTCCTAATTACTTTATCATTGTTCACTTATATATCTAACCCTTCAATTTTCTTTTTAATATATTATATATTCAACAAAGAAGGTATGTCTCTTTTCGGGAACAAACTTGTGCATATTGTCTTGCATCGTGTGTTGGAATTCTTAATTAATTTTGCATCAAACACGATTACTCTATATATTGATAAGTTTTTATTTATTTTATGAAACTAGTTTGCAACTATACCTCAATAAAGTGTATTCAGTGCTATTCATGTATATGTTAAGTCTCGACCGTCCACTGGATTACGTTAGATCTACACCATCCGTTTCATATCTAGTTATTAAAATAGTGAGAATTGACTCAATTCAGCTAAGAACAGATGATGGTAGATTCTACACATTGAAGGAGGTTAGACATGTTCCACTGATGACCAAGAACTTGATATCTCTTAGTCTTCTAAACAGCAAATGGTTCAGGTTTAAAGGTGAGGGTGGAGTGGTGAATGTCTACAAGGGTTCATATATGATTCTGAAAGGTATCAGGCAGGGAACATTGTATATTCTACAATGGTCTATTTGTTGGATGTAGTGTCCGAAAGATAATTTTTGTAATTATTTTTATGATTAATAAATGATGGAATTATTCGCATCTTATTAATTGCTTCGTGCTTATAAATAATACACTACTGAAAACCCCAAGTTGTATCATATGTAGCAATATAACTTAGTGTGTGTCACACATGAGGATTAAGTTTATGGTGATACACTTGAACTGCTAGTCCGTGGTGAACTTAATTAATCAAAGTATGTGGTCAATTGATTAAACCACCAATAATGCGCCCAAAACACTTTATGGTGTGACCGTCTCTTATCCGAACCGTCGATATTGGGTGGGGCATTTATATATGATGTAGATTGGTGTAGTCATATAGAACTGGACCGATTTAATCTGTATTTCTCATATAATTTCGTGATTGAGAAATATTATTAAATCACAAGATGATCATATATGGATTAACCTTAATCCTAAAGTGATTGCAGACTCATGCTTGTCTCTAGATAGGACTAGATATGTTCGTTAAAGATTGATAAGCGGCACGGTCTGAGTCACTTTCACGTCAATACTATTCGGGAATGAGTAGAGAGTGTGTGTTTTTCACAGATACGGAATCTAAAACCTTCCCGCAGGAAGTCAAAAGACTATCTCTTATTTGTTAATCCTTGAAACAGATTGATCCGCGGAGTTCATATTGGTTATGAACTAATTGATCACCAGTGGGTTAATGGTAAATAAGGATAAGATGTAATGAAGAAGGTTTACGAAACATTCCCGCTTCATTATCGATAGTCTATGGAGAGTTAGTCTGTACATAATGATTATATCAATGGACACTTAATGACTCGACACTTTGAGAATAAGTTATATCCTATAATCGATAGAGTTCAGTTTCGGATTTATGGTGTTGTAATCCGGAATTAATATGTTGAACATAAATGTTCTGTTCGATGAATAGTTTATTCAATTTATTGGAGCTACTGGTTATAGGTCCGTGGTCCCCGGGTTGGCTCCTAACACGCGAGTGAATTCTCGTATTTTGGAACCTCGAGAATAAATTAAATAGTTCGTCTATTTAATAAATATGCAATATATTATATATTCGGTAAATAATATGTAAAATATAAAAGATATTTTCTATTATCTCAGTTGGCATAAAAAAATGGCATCACTTTTCATAAACTTTGGGAAAACAAAAGATATTTTCTTTTTCTCTGTTATTTTCTTCCGTACATCATACAAAACTATTTGTCCTATTTATAAGACCAATGACACTTAATGTATAAAACTTCATCTTATATTTACATAAATGGTTGTCTTACATATTCAATGTATCTAATCCTTCGCATAACATTGATGGACATCCACATCTTTAGTGGTATATTCATAACATATTTCAATTTTTTTTCTGAAATTTTGAAATATACAGTACATTTTTTTGAAAGTATTCTCACCTTTTAACGGTATATATTAATAATATTAATGTCCATTGATTTTTTTATTTTTTTACGGAAGACTAGAGATTTATTGCAGAAAATGAAATAAATGTCTATTGAACTTATCTTATAATAATATACCTTTGCTTATATTGTTTTTTGGGATATATGTGATGCTTATCTTCATCACGGTATAACTTAAATTAATCTCCATTGAACTAATCTTGTTAAGTTATAATGTTAATTATCCACCTCGTATCATCTTAAGTTTTTGGGAGGGATGGTAGTTCAACATGGTATCGGAGCAAGAGATCTCAGTTCAAACTCTGCTTCCAACATAATTTAAAACACAAAAAACAAATCAAGTGTTGAGTCTCTATCTTCTTAATTACAGACCCACATTTCCTAAATGAAACAAACAAAAAAAAAAAGAAAAAAGAAAAATCAAGTGTTGGGCCTCTCTCCCTTCAGGCCCACACTTGAGGAGGCAGATTGAGTTATAATGTTAATTATCTACTTCATCATCAGCATTTTTTTTCGCAACCGAATTGAAAGGTTTAACACACTAATTATGTTGCAGACGAGGCTCGAATCCAAATCGTCATGTCAGGGTATAACCTAGCTAACCGCTAGGCCGATGTACTGATCGAGTACCATTGAACTCATCTTATAATTGATATATTTAAAGTTCCATATTCATCCCCTATTTTGTGATAATAGTCAACTCAACTTTAAGTTAATTTATAGTACAACATATATACATACATTTATCTATAAACTATAGAACCCGCCAACAAGGTATCGACCTAGTGATTTACACTAAGATCATAACCGACCAGGATTTGAGTTCCATTTGGGGTGAAAAAAGGTGCGTGCGTATATTATTCTTGTTCATGCTTAGTTTTCCCGCCTCTTTGAACTTGAGTTTCTTCATATAGGACTATCAAAAGGAAAAGAAAAAAACTTGTTCTATCCGAGTTGAAACTTCTTTTTTGTGAAGTACGTCGTCGTCTTCTTCACTCTTCCTCCTCCATAAATTCCGGCATCAGTGAAAAGTTTGTATAAAATAAAAAGAAATTGAAGTGTTGAATGGATTACTTTGATTGGAATGAGAAATGGAAATGGATATGAAGAAGAAGAGTACCGACTCCTCTAGGTTCTTTTGGGTTGGGGGTTGGGGATTAAGAATTGGATTTATTAAATAAATAAAGAATTGGATTTATTAAAGAAAAATCCAAATGGCAGTCTAGTGGCGTCCACATAATTTTTTTTTAAGAGAATCCAGTGCCCAATCAGCCAGGTACTGGACGCAGCATCTTTGGTAAGAGGGGCAATAAGATTTTTAAAAGGAAATAAAAAAATTAAGGGGGGCAAATGATATGTTTTGTACATATTTTAGTGTAATTTTTCCGAATTAAAGGGGGGCAGTTAGTTGTATGTAGCTCCGCCACTGCAGTCAGATATATCCGGCGAGTAGAACCTTTTTAAAATAAAATAAAAAAACAACTTAGAGGATCAATTTTCTCACCGAAACATTAATATGACTAAAATCCTCAGTACTAGTAAATCAAAGCCACCAAGTAGTATTCTTCATTGCCCTTTTTTTTCATTCTAAGATAGCATTCATCTAACACTCAAAATTTAAATAGTTTTAAATGTCTTCTACTTTTATTTGAAATTTAGTACAACAAATTTAAGTCTAGGAGAGATACTGCACAGATCTTCTGGACATTTTCACCATATCACTTTGCTGTAAAGGGTTATAATGCATCGTCCTCATAGCCAAAACCTGCAAATTTTACTTCACAAATAGTTGACTTTTTGGGGAAGGTAGATATCAGTCGAACCAGCTCATACTTTCTTCCGCTAAATGATTCACCAAAACAAATTCGCATAATTTTGAGGACACTTCCATGCTTTATAATGTACTTTACCATTGCGAGCTCATCAGGACGACCATCATAAGCACCGATTGAAACTGTCCTCAAGCTATTTGACAAGCATCTAGGAACTACATTAGGCTTCGTCCAATTTGAGTTGTTAAAGTGACCCGCATCGTCATAATAACCCGCATCCTAGAGAAAATGCATTCACAACATTAGTAAGTAATCAGGAGTAGTAGCATTTACTTTATACTTTTGCTCTATTCAAGTTTTCTTCATGGACATTGTTAGCTAACCTTATTTACTATGAGAACTTCTAAATTGTTTGACAGCTCTATGAAGTCTTGTATTGAAGACCAATACTTCCGACCTATTTTCACCTCCAATCTCGTCAATCTGTTAAACCCAGTTTGCATTTTGTTTGTGGCACAGCTAAGAACCTGAGAAAAATCGATGCCAAGATCGCCAAATTGCATAATATCTCTATATAATGAAATTATATAAAACAATGACTATGAGCAATGAATAACATACATCCAAAGGTTAGGCACCTTGTCTATCAATTACAAGGAGACATGACACATTCAACAACAACAAAACAAAACAAAGCAAAAAAAAAATTCTGAAAGGACAAAAAGTTTTAGAATTTCTTTAGACATTGGCAATTCTACAATCACAACAAAAGTGACACACAACTACGTATATGTGTCATAAATGGTCCGGTCAACTACTTAGACCGCCGTCCTCGCTTGGTCTAAAAGAGCTAACGTGAGTTGACAAGACCTATGTCTCACACTTATACAGGGGTCAATCACAACAAAAGTGACAACTAGACGTTCATAAATGTCCTCACACTTATACTAACGGGTGAGCATTATACTATTTTTCCTACGTGGGACATTACATTCTCCCCCTCTTATAAGGGAGAGGCTTCCTCGCTAGGATGGCCAAGACTTGTCCCAGTGGACTTGCTCTAGTTTCGTCCCTACCAGAGGATTATAGAGGTGGCTCCCACCGCCTCTCCGGTGTGGCACTTAGGTCCGTCCGATAGTCGGACTTGATACCATTCTGTACGCCCTCAAACCCCGAGCCTGGTGGCGCTAAATGAGTCATAAATGGTCCGGTCAACTACTTAGACCGCCGTCCTCGCTTAGTCTAAAAGGGCTAACCCGAGTTGACAAGATATTTATGTCTCACACTTATATGAGAGTGAGCATTCTACTATTTTTTATTATGTGGGACATTACAGAGGTCCCACCAAGATCAAAATGGTGTCAAAGTAGGTTGTGTCAATTTCGCTGTAGTTGAAACATTTCCTGGCCAATAGAGACATTAATTAACGATATCAAATAAGATAGAATCTCATCAAGCATTAAAAAAAACTTACCGTAATAGCTTCTTCTGATAAGTTTAGAGTCTTTGCACAAGATAAAGCGTGAAGTGCTTCAACAAAGGAATCGGAATGATTTGGAAGTTCAGTTTCATATTCAAAACGAGTAAGTTGGATATTAGCTTCACCCAAAAAGTTAAGTCTTTGTTGTATGATGATGCTATTTATCTGATGATCTAACATAATGTACTCGAGGAATGGAGCATCTAATTGAACACTGCAAATAGCAGTATAAGTTCTGCATTTACCAAAGACATGTAATTCAAGATGCTTCAAAGAAGTAGAGGATATTATGCATTTGAATGCAACAACATCGTCGACCATTTCAATGTAATCAAATACTATCATTTTCCAAATATCCATACGTATGACCAAATATTTTAACATAGGGCAACCATCTAAAAGTTTGCAAAAAGCTTCTTCACTCTGAAAATAAACTGAACTCAGCTTTAGACGTTCAAGTCTTGGAAGAGAAACCACAATTTCAGGGGACATGCAAATGGTACAATGCAGATCTAGAGATCGAAGACTTTTAGAGGTAAACAAGTATGATAGAACTTGAATGGGTAATCGTTCAGAAATGTCGATACAAACATTAAGCTCATGAACATCCCTAGCTACTGCGTCACAGATCCAGGTATTGACGTAGAAGGGATCGCATCCAGTTTCCCAGGTTAAAGAAAGCTTAGTATAATATCCCGCTGGTGTATGAAGAAGCAAAACATTGTTAACGAATTGGACAAATTGTTCTACCGCTCCTCCGGTGTAATCTTTAAGACAAGAAAAATCAAGATTACAAACTGTGGTCCATAAAAGCTTCCACCTTTTTGATAGAATGTCAGTGGCCACGGCATTCTTTGTGGGGAGAAAAGAAATAATATGACCAAGAATCGAGTCTGGTAAATCGCTGATCCTATCATCACTATCAGCACGATGTTTTTGTCTGCAGGGAGAATCGGGGAGACTTGTTGATTTTCTTCTACTCATGACTTCAATGTCTGCTCGACCAAGAAAATTGTAGGCTGAATCGAATAACTTTATATAGGAGTACCAATTAAGGAAACACTCATGCCCTTTCCGTTATGTTTTGGCTGGCAAAACGTCAAATGGACCAAAGCTGCAAAAAATAAATAAAATAAAAAAATTGAAAGACGAGACACTGGTCAAACCACTAAGAAAGAAGAGAACTAAGTCAAAGCTTTTTTTTGGTTAACATGATGGACCATTCTTCCTATTACCTCGTCGATACATATAACCGAGAGGATGTATAAACAAAAGAGTGCCGAGCAGTGGCTGTCGAAAACTTAATAATCGAGTGAAGAAAAGCAATCAAACAAAAGAAAAGTAAGAGGAAAACGACAGATCGATGATTGAATTAGGAAATCAGAAGAAACGCCATTGATGGCGGCATAGCTTCTGCTAGGGTTTTTCCTTTTCTCTAGAGAGAGAAAAATTATTATTAGAATGAATTTTACAATAATGGAAAAAACTATTTATATTTTCTCCGTATCTGGCAGCTACATGTTCCATCCAATGAGGAGCCTCCAGCCACGTATGGTAACCAATAGATTCTTCTATGTTGCTACGCTAGCATCTCACGTGTTCCGCGTTAAGCTTTATCACCCCCGCAAGCAGGGCCGGCCCTGGGCCCGGGCGAGATGGGTGACCGACCCGGGCCCACGATACAAGGGGGCCATAGTTATATGTTTTACAATTGTATTTTTATATAAGATGTCCAACAATCAATAATCTCACATTAGTGCGTATTGGCATAGTGGTTTTGGAGGGTTACTCTTCCTTATAGATGCAGGTTCGAATCATTTGTGCTACTTTTTTTAAATTTTTTTTTATATAAATTATTTTGAATAAATGTTGTAACTATGTGCTACTTTTTTAAAAAAAAATTATATAAATTATTTTGAATAAATGCTGTAACTAAACCCTATCAGAATTTAATTTCACGTCTCTCATTCTATCATTCTGCGCAGCGCTCCACTTCCCCTCCCTAGCATCTTTTTCTTTCAAGAAAAAAAAAATATATATATCTTCATATTTTTTTTTTTTCGCTACTTTAAAAAAAAAATCCACAATTTAATTCATCTCTCCTCCGTCTACTGCTCACGGCCTCTGTGTTCTGGTACGATTTATTTGTTAATTAGTATTCGATAAACTGTTGATTTCCCCATGAATGATTTTATTGTATTGATTCGATTCCGCCTTAATCTTTTCTTATACGCGATTTGATTCATTTCATTTATTTATGGATATTGGTTTTGTTAAAAAAAGGGGCCCATTGGCCTACTAAATGTCAGGAACGGCCCTGCCCGCAAACTGGACATCGGGTAGATAGAGCAAAGTCCAAGTTTCTCACATGCATAACAAAGCATGTGATCCTTGGTTTAGCAAAACAAAGCTGTCATAAAACAAATCAACTCATGCTTCAATGAAAATGTCACGAAGATTGAATTTCCATCTAGTATTATTACACATTTCAAATATTCGAGTATTGGGGTGTGTCTAAGCATTGAACCCCTTTACACGTTTTGAATACATGAAGATAACATACACATGAGTTAATATAACTCCAAAAGTTTATTCTTGACACTAATTAAACAGGCCTTGTGTCCATATATATCCATTCAAGAGTATATAGAAAGTCAACCCCACTTTCTTGAAGCGGCCAAACTTCATACTCATATATGTGAATCTTTCTAATCATGTACCTGAAACACTTTTCCAAAAGATATCACCTACACAACAGGTAATGCACATACTTTGGACTTTTCCATGTGCCAAATCTTCGAGAATGGGCCTTCCACATTGAATTCTCGCCTATGGCGTTGTACCATAAGGGAATTGGGTATCCCACCCCAAAGATTTAATGGGTTCTACACATCCCGATAACAAACTTTTTACCAAGTTTCAAGTCAATCTATATTTGGTCAAACAAGATTGACTAAATCATGAGTACTCTTTGAACAACCACCATCATCCTTTGAGTTATAAACTCACAATCCAACTTTTCATTAATACATTGGTGTCTAGATCACCATTGTAACATTTGACAATTTCCTAGCCAAACACATTGGATAACTAGGATGAACTTGGTTATTAATTGCAAGGGAATTCCGAACTTCTAAGTCATCAACAAAGAAATCCAACTCCATAGTCCAACCGAAATTTATGCACTTAGAAGCTCATAAATGATACTTCATCCTAGCACAAATTACTAGTTAACCGAGGATTCTTCTAAACCGAAGGAATCTCATTTTACTATAGAGTTTAAACCTCCCCCATGACTCGTAGTTTAAAGCCTTGATGACAATACCGTCCAATTATGAACAACATGATTTGGTTAATACCAAAATCAACATGTCAACAATGTAAACTACTACATCACCTTATATTCCAAGGCAAATCCAATCTTTGTAGATCGAGCATGTTTCACTTTTAGTATCATGAATAGATACTAAACCAAAGCAAAACACCAAACATGTATTCAACATACATCAAAGGACAAAGTCACTTCCTTAGACATCAAACATATATAAGACATATAAAGTATAAAACATATGTAAGATTTGAATAGTTACGAACAAGGTATTACAAACAACTTTAAATTAAACTAATCTTCAAGCTAAGATGTCTATCAAGTTCAATTAGCACCTTGAACCAAAATAGCATATACACTCCTTATGTTAACTTCAACATAACAAGACCCTCCAGTTGTTTCAAATACAATGCCCATTCCAATCTCCATTCTAAACCGAAGTTTTACCATCCATTTAATGGATTACAAAATTGTTTAACGATTGTTAAAACAAACAACAACAATTTATCCGAGGAGATTTCATTAACCGGTGCCAAGGTATCAAAATAACCAATACCTAAAACCGTACAAAACCTTACATTATTAATCAAGATTTATACATGTTGACTTACATCAACTTTCATCTTTCATTGAAAGATTCACCGCACCATTTGCTCTCGTTGAGCTTTACCGGCATATTTAGAAAACAACTTTATTGTTTTCCTTCACTCCAACACCGGTAGGAGTTTCATACTTCAAACTTTGTACAACATTATAAATGTCCAAAGATGACATACCATGATTCAACAACAGATTAAACTGTACTAGAATCATTCAGCTCCATTATATGGAACCAAAGAACATTGAAATGCATAGCAATTCCAATAAACATAATTTCAATGCCTCTTTTACTCAAGGAATTTAACCTTAATCTCGGAAAGTCACAAGACCTCCTCACACCTCCAAACCTCAAGTTTGGATTTCATTATACCAAAGTTCAAGTAATTTATCAAACAAACAACTGTTGGAGGCGTAGGAGTATAAACAAAAGCTTAAAACTTATGCTTAAATACTGTCCAATAAAACTTATTAAAACATACACTCTTTTCATTTACCTTTTGGAGGACATGATAGTTATTTACTATCCTTTTCATACCATCACTTGTATTACTACAAAGTAACGCAAATAAACGATGTATCTATTAAATAAAATGAGTTACAACTTTTCCAACCAAGGATTCATAATCTTCTAAACCGAAGATCTACAACTCTTACAACCAAGAGTTACAACTTTCTATATCGGAAAGTCCCAACTTTTCAAAATAAAAGTTACATCCTTCTGAACCGAAGAATCACAACTTATCCAATGTGTTTGGCTAGGAAATTGTCAAATGTTACAATGGTGATCTAGACACCAATGTATTAATGAAAAGTTGGATTGTGAGTTTATAACTCAAAGGATGATGGTGGTTGTTCAAAGAGTACTCATGATTTAGTCAATCTTGTTTGACCAAATATAGATTGACTTGAAACTTGGTAAAAAGTTTGTTATCGGGATGTGTAGAACCCATTAAATCTTTGGGGTGGGATACCCAATTCCCTTATGGTACAACGCCATAGGCAGAATTCAATGTGGAAGGCCCATTCTCGAAGATTTGGCACATGAAAAAGTCCCGAAAGTATGTGCATTACCTGTTGTGTAGGTGATATCTTTTGGAAAAGTGTTTCAGGTACATGATTAGAAAGATTCACATATATGAGTATGAAGTTTGGCCGCTTCAAGAAAGTGGGGTTGACTTTCTATATACTCTTGAATGGATATGGACACATGGCCTGTTTAATTAGTGTCAAGAATAAACTTTTGGAGTTATATTAACTCATGTGTATGTTATCTTCATGTATTCAAAACGTGTAAAGGGGTTCAATGCTTAGACACACCCCAATACTCGAATATTTGAAATGTGTAATAATACTAGATGGAAATTCAATCTTCGTGACATTTTCATTGAAGCATGAGTTGATTTGTTTTATGACAGCTTTGTTTTGCTAAACCAAGGATTACACTTAAATGGGGGAGGATTGTTGGTGATTTAAGTTTAATCACGAGCCGTTGAGGTAATCGGGGTTTAGTACAAGGATGAATATACTTGTAACACTTTATTATAAGTTTGGAGGTGTGGAGTACACGCTTATGTAATGTGTATATAAGTATACGGATGGAAAATAAGCATGTATGTTCAGGAAAAGTCACTTAAAGGACCGAAAATCCGGTTAAAGGACTAAAATCTCAGTTTTGGGGAAACAGAGGCATAGGCGCCCGCCTATGAAGCTTAGGCGCCCGCCTATGGCTTTCTCGGCAAGGCTAAAAGTCGATCGAGTGTTTGGCTTTTTTCGATGATCACAGCGGCCACGGGCGCCCGCCGTGGCCCGAAAGCGATCCTTTAAGTGCCTTTTGGCCTTTTTAAGGAGTTATGACCAAATGGTACCTTTCCACTTGGGTTGTAACCTATAAACTCGAACTTACAACTAATTTTCTGGATTCCAAGAGCTTTTTACAGGCTTCTTACATTGTTGAATAAAACACACAACAAATGTATGCATCCTTGATCATATCATATACATAAAACACTTGCAAACTTTCTCCAAAGGTATTCTTCATCTTTTGAGCCTAAAGATCGAAGGGAAAACGTAGTCTTATCTCACAAAAGTATTTGTGTTACCCTAGGCTTCGGATAAGGGGCAAATAACTTTTGTAGGAAAGTGTTTCACGATTCTACGTTCATATCAAGAAAAGCAAATTTCTGAGTTTTAGTTTTTCTGCGTTTTATTCAAGTTCGACATTGTTGGTGTTCTTCAAAACCCCAAAGTTATCAACACGAGATTAGTCATGGCTGCAGCCAGGGACGGACCCAAGCATTGGCTTGGGTGGGCGCAGCCCACCAGGATTTTATTTTCGGTACACCAAAAACCTTATATAACTCGGTCCGACACAGTTAATTGTCTTAATACAGCCCACTCGACCAAACATATTTAGTCAATTAGCCCACCCGACCTCCAAATCCTGGTTCCGTCCCTGGCTGCAGCATATGTGGCTGAGGTGAATACTAAACTTACTAAAAACAAATTCTGTCCTAATGATCCACTGCATCAAGATAGAAGAAATTAGTAGACAGTAAGCAACTAAGTATAGATACATCCTTGTGTTTTGTTTCAATGCTTGGGTGTAGAAGAATAATGAATTTTTATTACTTGCTAGGTTATACCCTATTGCTCACCACTAGAGCAATACCTTATTGGTTGGTAGGTTATTGACGCATAATGTAAAAATATAAAATATATATGCTATTGGGTAAAAAATTAACGGACTCTTAAATTCATCGATTTTGGGAGGGGGAGGGGGTCGTGGGTCATGGCCCCGTTGCCCCCAAGGGCGCCCTGGTTGGAGATAATCTTAGTAAATTAATGCATAAATGTGATTGTGATGATTATTTATGTTGTTCTTTATTTGGATGTTAACACCATATGATACTTGTTCTAGAATAATCATATTGAAGAGTTTTCTCTCTTCTTCTAGAGATAATGGCGGATCCATGTGACCCCACTCAAATCTAAAATAAATAAATTGCGAAACAATTTTGTTTTTGTAAAAAAATTAATTTTTGAGCTAATTACCCGTCCAATCCGGTTCCGATCCGGAAATTTGGACTTAATTACCCGTCCAACCCGGTTTCGATCCGGAAATTTTGACCTAATTATCCGCCCAACCCGAAAATTTGTTAGGGTGACCCAACTGAATTTTTTTTTTTCTGGATCCGCCACTGTCTAGAGTGTGTGTTTCTCTCTTCTTTAGAGTGTCTTTGTCACCTTCTTTCTTCTCCCCTTCTCTTCTTTGCATTTGCATATCCCATCCCCTCTTCTTTTCTCTTTGATCGGACCTGTTTTCTTGCTCCCCTCAACACTCAAATAGAGCAATTCCCTCAAAATGCTTCTCAAGACCTTTCAAAAGAACCTTGTTAATCTGGCATTTTTTTAGCAAGGGGGTCTTATGATCAAACAGGTTTTCTACTATTTTGGGCATTTTTCTAGGATTTCTCTTGCTTCCTATACAAAATATTTAGGAAAGATAAAAAAGAGATGTCTTTTCTTATATGGCAAATAAGATCTCTTCATAACTTTCCTCTTTGAAAAATAACCTTCTTAGCCAAGGTGGTAAGGAGGTTCTCTTAAAATCTGTGGTTACTTTTGCATCAGCTCTTGGTGGTCTTCTATTTTGCAGAGTAACAGTTTTATTTCTTTAAAAGAAAAAATCGAACAAACTATTCTTATTTTGTGGCGGAGCCAGGATTTTAATTTCGGGTGGGCTAATAGACTATATCGAGTTCGTCGAATGGATTGGATTAAAAATATTTTATGGAATAAACTGAACTA
Organism: Gentiana straminea; assembly: GCA_036785695.1. Taxonomy (NCBI): domain Eukaryota; kingdom Viridiplantae; phylum Streptophyta; class Magnoliopsida; order Gentianales; family Gentianaceae; genus Gentiana; species Gentiana straminea. Next base: position 2,131,032 of record JAVUPR010000437.1, read on the forward strand.
CATAGATTTTATAGTATAATATTTTTTTGTCTGAGTGAGCTTAGCCCCCTTAGTCCTTATACTAGATCCGCCCTTGGGCTAGTTCTGTGATTCCTCTTGCTCTCTTCATTCTGATCAAGCAGCTCAATTTTCTTTCTTTTTTCAAAGAGATGCTGCTTGGAATTGTCTTTCTAGGTCTGCTGGAGGGGCAGTGGCGGATCCACGTGACTCCACTCAACTTTATATATATATATATATATATATATATATATATATATATATATATATATATATATATATATATTCGAAACGACATCGTTTTGGTAAAAAAAAAAATCAATTTTTGACCTAATTACTCGTCCAACCGGTTTCGACTCGTAAATTTTGACCTAATTGCCCGTCCAACCCGAATTTTTTTTAGGGTTACTACACTTTTGTGATGGGTGACCCCACATAATTTTTTTTTCCTGGATTCACCACTGCTGGAAGGGGTGTGGCTATTTATGATAAAAACTACAATCTAGTGGAGATTTAAGGAAGAGCTTTTGAAAACCTGGACTCTCCTCTCAGATCCGAGGCTGAAGTTGTTCGATGGTCTCTACTGGTTGACAATGATAAGGGCTTGGATGGCCTGCTAGTTGAATCTGACTCTTTGGTGTTGGTGAATATGGTGAACGGCTGCTATCACATTTCCCCTGATGTTCATGCCGTTGTTAGGGACATTCAACTTCTTCTGGGCTCTTTTGGTCTTTGTAAATTGTGTTTTGTAAATAGGAAGCCTAATCTTATTAGTCATAATATTGCTGCGTTTGCTAAAAAGCTTTTTACTCCATCCTTTTGGAATGGATTCTTCCTCTTATAGATCGTTTCTTTGAAACGAGACGAAGAGGTTGTTAGGTCGTTAAACTCTTTATTTAATGAAATCTTTCGTTTTCGGAGAAAAAAAAATCATATTGAACTTTTATTCTTCTTAAATAATTGCACTTTGATGATTTTGGATTTAATATTTCCAGAAACAAGAAAGAATTGAAAAAATAGATTAATGCATATATTAGAGAAAATTGCATTTTTCGCCCGATAACTTTACCCGTTTTCGATTCTCGTCATATTTTTACTAGGGTGAGAATATTGGTCCCGTATCTTTTAAAATCATTGCAAAAATAGTGTTGTCTAACCGGAAAAGCTGACGGACCCATTTTCCGACAATATTTGCTGATGTGTAATGCCCACCTAATGCCGACGTGGCTACCTAGTCCAAATTTTTGACAAGTTGGTTGAAATCGGTAGTGCTACATACACTACATTTACCTCCACTACATTATCCACAACATCATCCACACTACACATTTAGTCAGGACCCACAAAAAAAAACTTTTCTCTCTCCAATCTGTGGACAGGATCATCCACTACATCATCCACTACACATTTATGTAGTGGACATAGCATTTTCCGGTTGAAATAGCAGGGAATATCAATTGCCAAATCCCTAATTGCACAAAATCAGTCATTCCCAAATCCCAACCCCTCATCTAAAGAAGAAGATGATGTCAGTCATTCACCGGCGGCAATGGCTCCTGTCACTTTCAGGCCGGCAATCCTCTTCTTCTGAGCTTCTCTTTTGCTGACTGCTAGTTCGTTCTCTTTCATTGTTCCTTGGGTAAGAAAAATTGTAGGAATCCCAAGATTGTTCTTGCACATTCTTCAGAATTCAGATTCTGATGAAATTTCCCCTGTAATTGCCCTTCGCGCTAAGAAAGCTTCATCGTTTGATGAAATTGAAGTACCAATGTTCTGAAAATCGGTTACTCCAGCTCATAACTCAGACTCTTCTGTTTCTTTTGATGTCTAGAGCTCCTATCGATTCTTATTCAATGCGATTGAAGTCTGGAAAATTTCTATCTGCAATCCATCCCTCAATGAAAGGAACCTCCTTAGTAGTGGATTCTGCTGCTACAACTGTTGCCGCTGCTCCTCCTCTTGTTGCCAAGGTATCAAAGTTTAACCTTGTAAATGTCTCTCCTTTGAAGCATCCTGTTGGTAGCATTATTGAATAGTCTGGTAATTCTGCTCTTGTGTTACCTGATGTGATTGTTCCTGTTTTTGAGGGTCATTTTGATGGAGGAATTAGTCTTTTGGTTGTTGATGATTTGGTTGCAGAGGCTGTTGTTGCTCCTTCTAGAATAATAGATGGTATTGTTGCAAAGAAATCTTGTACTACTGCTGCTAAAACTTCTTGGGCAAAACAGAGTTTGTTCCCCTTAGGTTAGTAGCAAAATAAGCAAATTCAATGTGGACATGAAGTGTTTGTGGAGGATTTTTTCTAACTACAGATAGGAGTCAATTGTTATAATGGATTTCAATTGACATGAACGGTTGTGGAATAAAATTTTCTGCATAAAACCATAAAAATAAGGTTAACCATAACTGCAAAACACCTCGAAAATGAGCTTAACAAACACCTTCAAATGAGTAAGCCACTTTTGCTTGATAAAATGCTTGAATTTTTTAATTTTAGTATGGAGGATGTGTCAACTGTTCCAATTTGGATTCAATTTTTCCCAATCTCCCTCTTGCTTTTTGGAATGAAGAGTCATTGAGCAAAAGTTGCACTTTTGTGGGTGTTCCTCTTTATATTGAGCAAAATTTTGCAGGTTTCTTTTTGAATTAATAAGCTTTCCATCATTTTCTGTCTTCCTTTCAATCGATTTTGCAGTGAAAAAATAAAGAACGAAGATGTAAGGAGAGGGACGAGAGGTGAGAAGATGGACAAATAGGGATATAATAAAAGAGGAGGGAATTAGATTAGAGGGAATTTTTCCTCCAAAATTGCAGGTTTCTTTTCGAATCAATAAGCTTTTCATCATTCTTTGTCTTGCTTTCAATCGATTTTGCAGTAAGAAAAAATAAAGAACGAAGAAGATGGAAGAAGAAGGACGAGAGGTGAGAAGAGGGACAATAGGGATATAAAAGAAGAGGGAAATTAGGTTAGAGGGAATTTTCCTTCCAAAATCAGCTTTTTTGGAGAGGTATGGGCGAAAATTTGGACCATGATGCCCACGTCAGCCTTATGTGGAAGCCACATCAGCAAATTTTGCAAGAAAATGAGTCAAGTCAGCTTTTCCGGCTAGACATGACCATTTTTGCAACTTTTTTAAGAGATACAAGACCAAAATTCTTATCGGACTAAAATTCCAATTTTTTCCCGCATATATTACGAGGCATAGGAGCGTCCATGTTTAATTGGGGGCCCTAAGACAAAATTTTGTTTTAGAACACTGAAGTGTGTAAAAAAATTACGATGTAGTGGTTATTTTTAAGGGGGAATGAGGGAGAAGGACATAAATATTTCATCAATTAAGTAGAAAGACAGTCTTTTGAAACTTTGCATAAAGGACAAAACTATTTATTCACTGTCGAAATTCACTTGTGTTCGAAATTCACTGTTTAAATTCACTGTTGAAATTCACTATCAAAATTCACTAATTTTCAAAATTCATTGTCGAAATTCACTGATTTTCGGGATTCACTGTCGAAATTCATTGATTTCGGAATTCACTGGGGAGATTCACTGATTTTCGTGATTCACTGTTTGTCCTTCTCGGTATAAAAATTATGCAGTTGTCCTTCTCCCTATAAAAAATATGTAGCTGTCCTGTTACTTAAAAATATTCCAGATTGTGTCATTATCCCTAATTTCCATATTTTTAAATTATACTATGTTCCCAAGTGTAGGAAGAGTATATAAGTTGGTTAAATATTTTTTTTTTTAAATATGTGTATTGATTTACCAAGTATTATCAAAGTTTTTTAATTTAAATAAAATAAAAAATATATCTAAAATACACTACAAGCATATAAAAACGGGGCTTTAAAATGTCATTTTTAAGGAGGGCCCTAGGCCGTGGCCTTGTTGGTCCGTGTCCAGGGATTGACGCCCGACAAGGCAGGAAAAATATTTTGATGCAGACACTTCCTATTAAAACGGGTCATCGAATGATTAACTGCTACATGTACAATGTTGTATTTAGATCCTTTACCTCAATGTGAATCTGCAAGACTGCAACGTGGTTGATGTTTTTTTTTTTTAAATGTCCGGCAGAGACAATATTTTCTGGCTCTTCTATTTACATTTACAGCTTTTAGAACACTTGCATCGGATGCTCTAAAAAAATACTTCATTTTACAGTTTTAAATACATATTTTTGTTTAGTTTACAAAAACTCTATTTAAGTTGAAATGCATTAGTTTTTATTTTATTTTACGTAACACGGTAAATATAAAGGAAATTTTACTCAATCTGTAGTTTACAAAAAAAAAAAATAGAGTATCTGTTGTAGTGTTTTTTTTTTTTAAAATCTGATTGTTAAAATCTTTAAAATACGGTGTTTAAAACATTTACTATTGCATGTGCTCTTACTTCGATCTGCATCTGCAACTTGCTTGACGTATTTTTTAAAATATGTAATATAGGGGAAAAAAAAGATGCTTATAGGCAAAAACAAGATAAAATTGTGGTGTTTAAAACATTTACACTATCTACTGCATGTGCTCTTACTTCGATCTGCATCTGCAAGTTGCTTGACATATTTTTTAAAATATGTAATATGGGGGAAAAAAAGATGCTTATAGGCAAAAACAAGATGAAATTGTGGCTGCTGGGATTTGAGCCCAGGTCTCCACAGCCACAACGTGGAATTCTCACCACTAAACTACAAGTCACATGATGACAAAATCTCAAACTTCTTTTCTATAGCCAATGTTTTTCTATGGTGGAGAAGAATAATTAGTATATTATAGTCATTATTGTTTAGCATAAGTAAGGTTTAATGACATACTAATATATTACTATGTACTTGTAGTTTACTAGTTTCTTGTTTTGTTTGGAATTCTGTTATTTGCTTTTGCGAACTCTTTTCGCTTTCTTCATTTACTATCCTTTTCTAGCATCTTGTTAGTGAATTTTTATAAATAAAATCTTTTTATTGCCATTTAAAAATAAAATAAAAACTATGTACATGTAATGAACTCTCATGCCAGTATCTTTTGTAAGTAAGTGCAGCTGAATATTAAAACCATCTTTAGATGGTGTATTAGACTGCATTTGTAGGTTTTGAAATGTGTGACTAATTATATTTCTAGCAGATGTTACGAAAATCTATTAAATACGCAAATTGTATACGTATTTTTAAACACGAATACGATATCGAAAAAAAAAAAGAACAATAATACCTCTCTGAAACACGAATCGAGATTCTGTGTAGTGACTGGTGCTGTTGATATAGTTATCACTTACATGACATTGTTTTGGTTACAAGAATAAATAAATAAATCTACGGTCAAATCTTCCTCTACGGTAAGAGATGAATATCATAGCGCGCTTGTCGACTTGTCGGGTGCCAATCCAGATGATAGGAACTCGAATTCTCCCGGGTCGCCCTGTCATTGGATTATTTTGGCTGCTTGGTGTTGAAAACTCTGCATTTCTTTCGGATTTCTCCATTATTGTTTCCCACAAGAACACCCACATTTCCCAGTTTGATCATCGCAGCTGCGAAGCTTTCACGGAAGAGATTTTCATCGTCTGCCAATCTTGATACAAGTGTAGAACTCAAAGGATCAACTGCAAGTTCTTGATCCACTTGCAGTATCCCTTGATTGCCTATCACCTGTTTGTAGAATTGTCTGTCAAGCACAAACGACGTATTTTGATCCAAAAACACTGTCCGATCTTTCTTCAAAGACCGGAATTTCTTCCCACAAATCTTCAAAAGGGACGCAACCAATGCCGGGTTCATCGTAGGATCAGCCTTTAGAGTTCCTTGAAAATTAAACAATCTATCTTGAAAGAAACCACAATGGGAAACACCAACTGTATGACCACCTAAAAGCACCACCATGTCATCTACTGTAAGCCCTTTTGCAATAAATCTTTTAGATGCAGCTGATATAGAGATTTCTGGTCCTGGTAAATTTACTTCAGACGAGTCGGAGATAAGCCCGTCTCGTCTGCCTGTGGACACGTTGTAAGCCGGACCTCCGGCTAAGGCGACAGCGTCTCGGGTTGCTAATGTTATGATATCTGCACATGAGACTGTTGATGGGCAAGCAGATTCAAGGGTCTGTTTTGTTGCGTCAATGAGATCGAACCCTCGAACGGTTAGATTGGGGCCGGCAACTTTCTCAGATGATTTCTTCTTAGTTGAGTCTATTAGTATTGATGCATCACAACCCTGTAAGAGAAGGAGTGATTTATATGTTATTTCATGGCAATCAGAGTGCTTGAAGAGATTTTTAGATAGTGTTTCATTGGACTGGTTATACTAACAAGTGTCGGTAAAGAAACGAATCGGATCAAGCGTAATGTTAAGTTCGATTCCAAATGTAACCCCCGGTCTGGTAGTGCTAAGTAAGCTATAAAGAATCCGTTTAACTGCCTAAAACGTCGTCCACGTTTGGTTTAAAAGGGCTAACCCGAATTGATAAAATATTTATGTCTCACACTTATATGTATATCATAAGTTCTCAATGTGGGATATCACATTCTCCGTTCCTTATAAGCAACTAACGTCATCGCCATAATTTCTCTCAGACTCGTCCCTATCAGAGGACTCTAGAGGTGCCCGACATTTAGTTCCGTTTGGTAGTCGGTTCTAATACCAATTGTAACGTCTCCAAACTTTCCAAGTCTAGTAGCGCTAAATAAGCAATAAAAGATCCGATCAACTGCTTAGAACGTCGTCCTCGCTTGGTTTAAAAAACTAACATGAGTCGACAAGACATTTATGCATATCTCACACTTATAAGGTAGTAAAGCTATTCCTACAATCCAACTTGGAATATTACACCCATCATCACTCATAACTAAATATTTTTATAATAGTTTTGAGACATTAAATAGAATAGTAGTGATACATCCATTATCCAACATGACCACTATATTGACCACCGTATGTTCATTTATTTGACATACATATGACAGTTGACGTTTACGGTATGTGTCACGCGTGACCATAAAATAAAATTGGTTGTAAAAACTAAAATAAATGAATAACAACACTTTTGACCTCATCAAAATTTTAAATTGTATGACTTCGGGTTTCCTTTACCAAACGAAAATAAGATAAAATAAAATGGAGCACTTGTTTTGTAAAATATATATATCAACGACTTCTAACTTTTTCCTTTCATTTTTTTATTGGTGAACAAGTATGATATGATGATTCAAGGGCGTCATAAAACTACCATGGCCTCTTATATTAAGTGGCGGAACCAGAATTGTTTTTTATGGTGATATTGGTTTTCACTAATATACATATCCCGAAAAAACCCCAATGCTAAATAATTACATTCATTGATTTTGCATCAAGTTACGAACAATATTAGATTTAGATGATATAAGATAGAAAAAAATGTTGATTTAAAAAGTCTAAGATAAATGGAATAAAATATTAGATTTTGATCGCATAAGTTAAGAAAAAATACTATAAGCATTTCAGTAGTAAAATGCACCAAAAATGTCTAAGGTAAAAGGGAAAAAAAATTATTAGATTTAGATCGTAAAATGTAAGGAAATTTTTTTATAACTATAAGTATTTCAGTGGTACAAGACACTCAAAAAAAATGTTTGTGTCATGTCTTGACCCTATAACCATGGCATAAGTAAGACAAGATGCATGGATCTTAACCCACTAGACCATCATAGAATTGTATTCAATCTAAGAAGAATTAAAGACATATACTAATTCTCACACTAAGTCAATTATATTCTCTCATTGTCTCTTGCCTGAGTATTGTAATCTTTAATAATAATAACAATTCTGAACGATAATCATTCATTTTTGTATTACAATTTTAGGACACTTAATGAATACGACACTTGGGCCAGACAAATGCATAGATACATTTGTTAGGTAACGTGTCCCATATCCAATATATACGTATCCGACACCCTTACTTAGGATCCACAATAAGGACGATTTGTAATTTTTTAAAGTTTGATACGATATTTATGTATACATATTCATAAATCGGGTATGCTAAATGAAATACCAGGTTTAAAGTTGAGTAAATATGCTAGATAACGAACAAAAATTTTCCAAAACCACAAAATAACACCACCAAAAATGAAGGGAACCCTCAGCCGTTAGCAAGGAGGCAAAGGAAAAGACCACGACATTGGACCCCAGTGCTAAATCTTTTGAATATCCTACGAGCAAGGCACAACCTCAGGTAGATAAGGGACAACATAGTGCTCCGATCTTGAAGAATCTGGATAACCACTTAAGAGCTTTCCATTCCACCTTGCGGGCCCGCTTTGATGCTACCGGGGTAACCGATTCGACAATATCAATCACCCCGAGAGAAAGAATCCCCGACCCCTACATCTTGAATTAGCTATGAAGGGGGAGTGAACCCGATGTCGCTCAACAACGGAAGAGCCGAGGCAAAAAGAAAAACAAGACATCACCCAAGAGACGCTCACGCCAACATGATAAATTCGCCTGCGCAAGCTCGACGTGGATAAAGTAATAGACCAACTCGATACCTCGGATTATGAGTCAAACCAATATCTAAACTCTTCCTTTCACCAATACGATGAATGGCGGACGGCTTCGAGACCGAAGGATTCTCGATCGTAGCACCTTGTAAAGGGATGACGACAAGAGCAAGGAAGCAAAGTTACCGGAAATATGATGAAGACTACGATTACTATTAATGCTTAAATTCCTTAAATGTCTTTTATTGCTTTGTGTTTTTGTGGAATCGACCGCGAACTAAGGCGACACCCACATGTAATTTCTTTTTTTCCCTTTTCATCAATAAAAGTTATTCCTTAAAAAAAAAAAACACATATTTCTAATATCACACAAATGCGCCATACCCGTATCTTATATTTTCAAAAATTTGTACTCGCATATATATCCGTACCCACGTATCCGTAGTCATAAAATATATCCGTACTAGGGCGGATCTAGTCGCAAAGGGGGCTAAGCTCACCCGGAAAAAAAAATATTACACTATAAAATCTTTGTAGTCCAGTTTAATCTATAGAATATTCTTAATTAATTAATCCATTCCACCCGACGAACTCGATATAGTCTATTAGCTCACCAAGATTAAAATCCCAGCTCCTTCCCTGGTAGTCATGCAACCTAGGTTGGTGGGTCGGATCCGTTAAGTACCCTAGAGTAGTAAAAACGTATAGTCATGAATAAAAAGTATAATTATGAAAAATAAAAATAATGATTTGTTTATTCAGAGATAGCAGGGATTATCTCAACTATTAGTCTTGAACGAATTTTCAAAAACAATTGTTTTTAGACATTGTCAACAAACACGTAGTCTTGAAAAATAATTTACGGCTAAATCATTTTTTCACATTTTAGGTGCGTGCGGTTAGATCGAGATCGTTTAAGGATAGTATTTGAGAATATCCTGACTCGGTTAAAATATAGATGAAAAAAAAAGAAGAAGAAGAAGAATGACATACCCTGACAAAACAGTCGTGAAAATGCATACGAAGCAAAGCAGCTGTAATGGACTGATCAATTTTAAACCTGGCTTGCACAGCTCGTTGAACAATTATTTCCGCCTTTGGACATGAAGAATTATAGAATCCAACTTGCAGTTGTGCAGATGCAAAATGCAGCAGAACCAAAAACAGAGACAAACATGCTGTAATAATAATATTATTCTCCATTTAATTTTCCTTGTACGGGACCGGCCGGCAATATCCTGTAAAATAGAATGTTTAAGTGTTAAATAAACTTAGAATTAACTGATATAATTGAGAACGTGGGGGGAAGGACGTGCGAAATTATTGAGTTTAATGAATAGAATTGACTTTTGATTTACCAGGTTGTCTATCTTTTTTCAAGTGGTAGCCAGCGAAAAATGATACCAACAAAGAATTTGTTGGTCATGTGTATCGTATGTGAAAGTGAGTTACGGATCAGATTCGTAAATCACGGATGTAATTACGAATAATTGAATATAGAAATTAAGTAACTCGAAAATAAAATTTATTTTATTAAGTAGATCTAATAAAATAAAACTATGACGGTGTAGATCTTAAGAAATAAAGCTATTACAATCTAGATCTAACGAAATAAAGCTATTACAATACAGATCTGACTCGAAACAAAGGAAAAAAGAAAATCAATGTATAAATAAAAGACAAACAAATGCGAGTATGTTACTCTTTCCTTAAAACAGATTGCTCCGGTATAGTGTCCACGGTAGTAACAACTGCCTCCCAAAATAAACGGCTTACGTTTGGATTGAGAGGCACTTCAACAATCCAAACTCCGGCGAACTTACAGAACGTGCTCCGACTTCTCTTCGACTCAAAACTAGAACTATATGCTCGACCTTTTAGTAGTGGAAGACACAAGAGAAAACCGAATGATTTAACCTTCATCCAAGGGGTTCTTTATATAGTGGAGATGAGGAGTCAATGCTTGATTTTGATTGGTTTGATGACATCATTAGGGTCGGCCAACTTTTCCTCTTGGAAAAGTTATTCTGGCCGAAAATTCTGAATCCCATTAGCCGACTTAATTCCTCAATTTGATTGGTCGGATGATGTGTCACCTAAATTCTGATTGGTCCGATGATTCAATCACTCGACTTTTCCCTCAAGACAAGCTTTCGGCCGAATTAATTTAATTCCGGACCGACTTAATTAATCATAATTCGTTTCCACACTATTCTGGAACCTTCCAACCGCCTCACGATTAAATAGTTAATTAAAATTATTTTTTCGGTAAATTTCAAATGAAATTTTGTCCAAAAAAATTAATAGTAACACCCGAATCGAACCGAACCGAGCCGAGCACGAGCCGGACGGACGGCGGCGCATGCGTGCGTGCGTGCGTGTGTTATTATCTAAGTCCTCCCTCCTGCACAAAAGTGTCTTGTCCTTTGGGGCACATCTATAAGAGTCACGCTAGCTCTTTTACTTGAGTTCACAAGCCTCAAGTTACCTATGTGGGAGATTGAGTTGAGGTCCTCCTTCAACTTCTATCTCCTACACATTTCCAACCAATTTTAGGCATTAATTTCTCATTCACCCGATATCCGAATCAAGTGATTTCAAAGCCAAGCATTGTCAACTCCGTGAGTAGAATTTTTAGACGTAACAAGCTCCCGGAGAATCACAACGGAGCATATCCAAAATTTGCACTAAAGTTGACCGTTTCAACCCATTTAAATGGGATATCTCCAACAATCCCCCACATGAATGAAAATTAATGCAAATGCAAATGAAGATTCTGAAGAGAAGTCAGGCGGAAAAATATTGCTTCAGGAGAGGTAGTTTTTTTGGCCTTGAACCTGCCTTAGTGAAGTACTATTGGATTTACTCGGCTAATCAGTGAACTAGGTCTTGAACTGTTCAGCCTTTCGTGTAAACCAAGTTAATAGCACTCACACAATATTTCCCCTAGCACATTTCGGTTCTCATGGTTGTGTCCGTCTCGGCCCTAGACAACATTTGGTTTCAGAAAGTGCTTTAGAGAACTCAAGCCTCAAAATTCTCATGAAGCGGCCTCACTTCACACTTACATAGGTGACCTCTTATCAAGGGTATTTTGCCCTACCCCACTTGAATATCAAGATATATGAATCATTAAAAGCTTTGCTTAACCTCACTCCCTCTGCAGACAACACTTTTATTCTCTCAGAATGGGCAAGTGCTAGACTGTTCCTTATAACTTAGTTGTCCCTTTTGAACCCTTATATTGGGATCTCCAGTCAACATGGTTGGGTTTCCATTAAAAAGAAACATGCGTAGTAGGCTTTAGTCCCATTCCAGTTGTCAAGATTGACATCTGATCTCTAGCTAAAATTTTGTAAGCGGATCCGCAAGATTCTCCTTCAATCTTATATAATCAATGGAAATCACACCATTAGAGATTACTTTTTTAATGGTATTGTGTTTACGGTGTATAGGTCGAGACTTACCATTATACATACTACTCTGTGCCCTTCCTATAGCCGATTGACTATCGCAGTGTATGCTGATAGCAGCCACTGGCTTAGGCCAACACGGAATATCCTCTAAGAAATTCCTATGCCATTCTGCTACTTCTTTAGTAGTATCCAATGCTATAAACTTTGCTTCCATTGTGGAGCGAGCTATGCACGTTTGACTCGTAGACTTCCAGGACACAACAGCATCACCAATCATGAATAAGTATCCACTGGTGGACTTCGAATCTTTCATATCTGATATCCAGTTCGCATCACAGTATCCTTCTAATACTGAGGGATGTCTTGTATATCATCCCAGACTCATAGTGTACTTTATGTACCACAACAACCTATTTTTGGCTTTTCAATGATTATGATCTGGATTACTCGTGAACCTACTCAGTTTATTCTCTGCACATGCTAAATCTGGTCGTGTACAGTTGGTTATGTACATTAGACTTCCAATCACTTGAAAGTATCTCAATTGATCCACAGGTTCACCTCTATTCTTGGCTAAGTGCAGACTTAGGTCAAGTGGAGTGCTCAATGGACTTTCATCAAAGACATTAAACATTTTCAAGACAGACTCAATATAATGAGTTTGTGACAACACAAGTCCATCGGGTACTCTTGAGATCTTAATCCCTAGTATCACATCCGCAACTCATAGGTCCTTTATATCGAAGTTCTTTGTCAACATCTTCTTAGTATTCATGATGATATCACGAGTACTTCCCATTATCACCATTTCATCCAAATATAGACATACTATCACATATGCATTAGGTGTGTTCTTAATGTAGACACAATTATCACACTCGTTAATCTTAAACCCATTTGACAACATAACATTGTCAAATCTAATATGCCACTGTTTTGGTGCTTGTTTAAGCCCATACAAAGACTTAACGAGCCTACACACCTTGGTCTCTTGCCCTGGAACAACAAACCCCTCGGGTTGTTTCATGTAAATCTCTTCTTCCAACTCACCATTCAAAAATGCATTCTTCACATCCATTTGTTGGATTTCTAGGTTATTGACTGCATCTACAACAACGAGTACCCTTATAGAAGTGATTCTCGTCACTGGTGAGTAGGTATCAAAAAAGGCTTTCTTTTGTCGGAACCCTTGGGCCACCAACCTAGCCTTGTACTTATCGATAGAACCATCAACCATTAACTTCTTCTTGAAGATCCACTTGCACCCGAGTGGTTTATTTCCTGGTGGAAGATCAACCAACTCCCAAGTGTGGTTTTGCATGATGGATTCTATTTCATTGTTTATAGCTTCTTTTCAGAAAAGAGCTTCTGGAGAAGACATTGCCTCAACATATGTCCTAGATTTGTTTTCTACCATATAGGTCAGAAAATCAGGACCAAAGCTTGGAAGTCCTAGCCCTCTTACTGCGACGAGGCTCCTCAAGTTCTTGAGGATCAGCCTTATCTTCAGACTCATAAGTCAGTTTGCTCTTGCGTGCTTCTTGTTTTTCTTTCTCCCTATAGGGAAAGACATCCTCAAAGAACACAATATTCCTAGACTCGATGATGACATTTTCATGTACATTAGGGATGTCCGATTTGTGTACCAGAAACAGATAGACACTACTATTGAGAAACTATCCATGAATATACAATCAATGATTTTAGGCCCTATCTTCCTTGCTTTGGTTTAGGTATTTCGACCTTAGCCAACCACCCCCACACTTTCATGATTTTGTAGTTAGGCTTGTGACCTTTCTACAATTCATACGGGTATTCATCCTTCTTCTTAGAAGGGATTTTATTAAGAATGGAATTTCTGAGAGGATAGCTTCCCCCTACATGTTCTGAGGTAAACCCGAACTAATCAACATAGCATTCATCATCTCTTTCAGAGTTTGGTTCTTGCGCTCAGCAATACCGTTTGATTGAAGTGTATATGGTGCTGTCGTTTGATGATTGATAACGGTCATTTTACGCCCGTTATTCTATGGTTTTTATCCCCGATTCTAGTTTGAAAGAACTATAATATAGCAATAATTAGTCGTAATATGCTGAATTTACTTATGCCAAGGGTTACGATTCATTATTGTGTATTTAAAGGTTTTATTGTATTATTTGATGTTACAGACCGTGTTTTATGCTAAATTTGCAGTGGGCTATTTGAGGAAGCAAAAATGAGGGAATTCGGGGAAGGTTTAATGGATTGCAGACATGTTCAGGCGGCCCAAGACAAAAACGAGAGGAAGCCCAGAAGACAGAAGGCTCGGTCGACCGAGCCTATGCATTCGGTCGACCGAGTGTCCACGAAGCCCAGCAGAAGTCCAATGCATCCTTTGAGGCGGTTAGGGTTCGATAATGTCGGCATTTTAAGTCGGTCTTCTTAAGTCGGCTGTAGCTCTATATAAACACAAGTCCTTTGTATTTTTTAAAACACACCAATACCAATTCATTCATATATACATACAAGCAAATAAGGATTCATTAGGCTTGTGAAGGTGCTGGGGGTGCAATAATGTAAGCCTTAGTTTCTCTTCTTGTTTTCTTTTCGTAATTAATTTCCCAATTATGCTTTGATTGTTTGAGTAGTTATTCATAGCTAGATGATGTAGATCTAGGCTATGACGTTAGGGAAGTGGTGATGCCCGTCTACATGAGGATCTCATACCCTACGTCCTCTTCCTAAGATTTATGGATGAATCTACGTGTTTAATTTACGTGTATTTAGGTTAATTTATATAATGTCCTGATGATTCACTATATAATCCGATTCGTATGAGAAACACTGAGAAATATATTCGAGAGGTGTAATGCGGGGAGTGGAGCACTCGGGTGACCGAGTGGTGTCACTCGGTCGACCGAGCCTATGCATTCGGTCGACCGAGAGCCTCTAACCCTGCTTCATCCGTTAATCAGTCACGTCTTTATGATTAGATTAGCTTAATTGAATCTGTTATCTCAGTAGGTATGGCTATGGCTACGTTACTCGATTAATTTAATTAAAATGTGTAAAAAGGAAATACCAATATAAAACTCTTAGGTAGGCTTATGAATTGATCTTCACGGACGTTCAGCGTTATCTAGGAAGGTTTATATTAGGGAATTGAGCGCACCTTGTTTATACGTAGATCGTAAACTAGCATGAGATTATAACTTGGTAATTGTTAGTTGGACGAGAGTTTGAGTGATCGTTTAGGAAGTACACCTAACCATAGGAATGTTGCCTAGACGAGGTGTACGGTTAATATCGGCATCCTTAGAGTCGTAAGCGTGTGAGTTATATGAGATGGAGGCACTTAAAAGGCGAAGTCACGTAACAATATCACAGTGATCTAGTGACCTACCGGTGCTACGTCAAGTTTTAGAGGATGACTCCCGTAGCCAATATAAACAGATATGAACGGATTAATAGTTGATAAGTCTCGTTGTTATATAAATTGTCTAGATCCAAATGATTACGGTTATAATTTGGCAGTTGATTACGTTATTTGTTTACATGTTATTTGTTTATACGTTTAAGTGTGTCTTTCTTTTCTCGTATTCTATGTTGGTCATAGACCGTCTTTGTCAAACGAAATAAATAGGTTGATTTGTTTAAGTAGGATCCACAAATTGATTCTCTCGTGGGATCGACCTCGACTCTATCTAGCTATATCTTTGCGATTGAACCTAGTTCACTTGCTAGTGGTTATTTAGGCATCGAGTTAATAATTTAACTTGACCTCAATCAATGAATGATGCCGGCGCCAGAGCAAAACTCAATAAATGGTGCATCATATTCGCCACCACGATCACTACGGACATTCTGTATCCGTTTGCTAAGTTGATTCTCAAATTCATTCTTATAATCCTTAAAAGCTTCAAGAGCTTCGTCTTTGCTTCTCAGCAGATAAACATAACAATATCTGGTATAATCATCAATAAAAGTAATAAAGTAATTTTTACAGCCTCTAGTTTGCACAATTTTAAGTCACATATATCATTATGAATTAAATCTAGAGGTTCTGTGTTTCTTTCAACCGTTTGAAACGGCGCTTTAGCTAACTTAGCTTCAACACATATTTGGCATTTGTGATTAGGATCAAATTTTACGTTGGCAATTAAATCTAGATTTATCATCATTCGAATCGATTTATAATTAGCATGTCCTAATCTAAATGCCATAAACAAGAAGACTCAAGCAAGTAAACAGAAGCAGTAGTCATCTTATTAGCCTTTTTCGGCACAACAGTTTTGGGCACAATAGTCATTACATTCATCTTGAACATACCATCTACCAAGTACCCCCTCCCAACATACATATAAAATTTGGACAAAACAACTTGATCCTAGCAAATACCACCTTGAATCCATTCTTCACCATAAGAGCACCAGAAACAAGGTTCTTGTGCATGTCCGGAATATGCATCACATTGTTGAGTGTGAACTCTTTCCAGAGGTCATCTTCAATATGACCTTTCACACACCTTTAGCCTTTGCAAAAGCAGAGTTTCCCATAAAGAGTTGTTCGCCTTCAACAACCTTGTACTCATAAAACAATTCTTTTAGTGTGCAATCATGGCGAGTAGACCCTGTGTCAATTCCCGACTGTGTTGCATTCACAAACCACAGCCGACAGGTTCATCTCCTGCACGCCTTCAGCCACCACTTCAGCAAGATGGGCATCTGGCTTACCCTTTTTCTGTGACCTGCATTCACTTTGGTGATGCCTTGGCTTTCCATAGTTAAAAAAGCTTCCAGTGAATTGTTGCTTAACCTTCATGTTGTCTTTGGACCTTGATTAGGCTAATTACGCTTTGTGGAAATATTACCTTATTATTTCATGTAACACTTTACTTGTATACATTATTTATAACATGACATATTAATTGTATTGTATAAATAATTAATATGTCATAAAGTAATTCTATTTTGTCCTATTATGAAATAGCCGCCCTTAGGAGTATCTAGCCTCCTATAGCACTTAATACTCTACTAGGACCTCTCACCTTCAAGCTTGTATCTATTAATACTCATTCTTTTATCATGAATAAATAAGTTGAGTTTACTCAAGTACTATTGCTTTCTCAAAGTCTCTTCATGGTATCATAGCCATAATCTCTTTTAATCTGCTGCAAAATCTCCTATCGTATCAAGAATGTCAATATCCAAAGCCTCTTCACCCTCAGTAAAGCCCCAGCAGCCTCAGCAGGCTGGGATCACTGAAAACTCTTCTTTTACAAATCACAGACTTGATGGCAACAACTACCTGTTGTGGTCAAGATCTATGAAAATGTACATCTCAGGAGAGCAAGATGGGATATTTGTCTGGCTCCAAACCTGCCCCTACTGAAGCTGACCCAAAGTTTGAAGTATGGGATACAGAAAATAACCAATTCATGACCATCCTCACGATGTCAATGACAAAAGAGATCAGTGAGAACTTCATGATGTATGACACTGCTAAGGAAATATGGGATAAGGCCGGAGACCTTTACTCCAAAAAGGACAATACATCTGAGGTCTATGATCTTGAAGCCCAAATCCAAAATTGCAGACAAGGTGATCTGTCTGTAACTCAGTACTTCAACCAACTATCTAAGGCATGGCAACACCTAGATATGTTGGAAACTCACCCATGGAAGGATGTAGAGGATGCTACCTTATACAAGGATATCATTGAGAAGAAGAGGGTATTCAAGTTCCTTACTGGACTGAACCCATCTCTTGATGATGTCAGAGGTCGAGTCCTTGCTACTAAACCTCTCCCCAACCTCAAATCTGTGTTTGCTGAAGTCAAACATGAGGAAAGCAGGAGAAAAGTGATGCTGCAAAGAAACTATGCTGATCACTCTACTGAGAGCTCAGCACTGATGGTGGTCAGGAAGCCTACTGAGGCCACTGAGACCTACAGAAGGCCTGCTGAGAAGACAGGAAAGTTGTTCTGTGACCACTGCAAATGCACAAATTACACCAAGGACACTTGCTGGAAACTACATGGTAAGCCTAACTCCTCTAAACCCTCCAAACCAACCAGGGAGAGTCAGGGCAGACATGTCAGTGAAGAAGGGAACAAGGACACTACTTTGGATGCTCAATTTGTTGCCTTCAAAGCCTTCCTTGCTCAACAAAAGGAAGGTAGTTCATTAATTCAGCCCTGAAATACATAATTTATAACCATATAGAGACAAGATATCAACATAACAATGATTATGCAAGCATAGAACGGCATTTCTCCAACATGATCACTTTAACTTTAATAAGTATCTTATAAGGCAATTACATGCATACCTAATTCTACACTCTTTACAAATGGTTACAACACTGTAGACATGCTTTCTAGCCTCATACATGACACAAATTTCAAGATCTATTATACTTTAAACATATCATGGTGGTGATCAAATCGCTTTTCTAACTATTTAGTACATGCAATCAATTTAGCATAAAGTGTGATGTTTTTCATTTTAAAGTGTGATGTTTATCCTTTTTGTAATATGGAAATAAAATCAATCACACCTAATAACCGAAACCTAAATATAAAATATCTAACCATTTTAATCGCAGTTAAAAACTGAGATTTTTATTGGTATAATACATCTCGGTTTATTCAATAACTGTGATAAAAACTTTAAGCGTGATATATAAATTTTCCTTGTCTCCGTTCTTTTAAAAGTGTGATCATTATCGTTCTATAAGTGTGATCTATGTCTTTTTTGTATTAGTGGATATAATTTGTCTTATTTTTTCTATAACTGTGACAAAAATATCATATGAATTCAGTCAGAGTTTAAAAATGAGATTAATTGATATAATTTATCTCGTTTTTTCAATAACCGTGACAAAAATATCATACTCCCTCCGTCTCAAAATGTTTGGGACATTTCCTTTTTTAGCCGCTTACGAAAAGTCTAATTAATCCTTGGAATTTCGTTAATTGATGTAATATTATTAGGGTTATGATAAAGTGAAACTTAAAGTACATAAATGTAAAAAGTATTAGATCATTTGATGAAATTCGAAGGATTAATTAGACTTTTCTTAAGCGGTTGAAAAGTCAAACGTCCCAAACATTTTGAGACGGAGGGAGTATTAATTAAGTCACAGGATGAACACAATTACAATAATTATAGACTAATATATGATAGGTAGGAGTTTATCTAACTAAATAATATATCCTAACTTAATTAAAATTCAAATATAATTATCTAAACAACTCAATCTTGTCATTATCTCTAACATGTCCAATAATATTATACGCAAAACTGACAATACATAAACATATATGTACATATAAAGACTTAAATCACATGAATTGATAATATGATCTGACGCTTGAGTTTTTACATTGATTAATGGAAATCGCTACAGTTGGATATATCCTTCTTCATCCAAGGGGAACTATTCGATCTTCTACAAAGCAGAGGCGGAGGCATGTGTAACATAATTAATGGGGTCTGCGGACCCCGTTAAAAAAAGAAAAACTTTATATTTTTCCTATAAAAAAATATTTTGGACTACGTGAAAAGTTTTCCGCTACAAAGACTTATGTTTGTTTACTTAAGAATCCAAGAATGAAACGCAGTTTTTCTAAGATAAGAAAGTTTTAGAAACTTATGATTACGGTTACATACTTACTATACATGGAATGCTGGGAGAGTAATAAGTTTTCTGCAATTGAAATACAGTAAAGTTTCTTTGAATATATATTGTTGGAAATGAGAGGATAGACTTGTGAATGCTTGCAACATTAAAATGAAGGGAAATGAACTTTTTGGTTCTTTTTCAAAGCTTTAGGACCGAAGAGGTGTCTAAAAAACCACACAACTCCTGGTGTTTGCTGAAATTGAAGATGGCCCGGGCCCCACCGGATGCATTTCACAGGCATTTAAGATATATTAATGTAATATCAAATGTGTTTATATAAATATTATACTTTTTTTATCGGCGTCACATAAGACCAAGAATGACATAAGCATAAAATTAGGTTTTAAGTACTAATTATAGATTTTTTTACGATATATAGTAGTGTTTTTTCTTTATCCAAAATGCAGAAAAAGGAAATAAGACAATACTATATATATTTGTTTGATGATTGCATGATATCTCTAGTATTATGGATCCCTTTAATTACCCAGAATCTTGTGCCAAAAATATGAGTAACATAAATCCAAATATATGTTTCTTTTATTTAAGCACTCACAATCATACCAACCATAGTTACATCCAAATTAAAATAGCAAAAGTGAATTACATAGAACACAAGAAACATCCCAATAGACTTATTATTGTCATAGATGACAATTAAAGCATTATTCTGCAAATAAAGCATCTATCACAAAGAAAACATAAAGTGACAATACATATTCCCATGCACATACTTTGTATTCTCACCCGAACAAAAAAGTTACACTAAAACCGAAAGAAAACTACTGTTGTCACATGAATTCTACCGCATAAAATACGTGACAATACGTATTTTTACATTATTGATCAAAACGTAATTAAAATACATAAATTTGATACGGTGTTCATCATAATTCAATTGGTCAATCGTTATGAAGCAATCTTTCTTACCGTTTCGCACTTGTAAGTGCCGGTATTTCCTCCTTGTTCATCGTCACAATAGCATCCCTCAAACTGCAGGCATGGCGCGTCGCCTAAAACGCAGTCTATACCATAATAACCACAAGAGTCTTGTAATATTATAAATCTCTTTCTCAGGTTTAGGCCTTTAGCTGCCCCTATTTCGGCTGCAATTACAATTTTTAGTGTCACACAAAAAGTCGTATAAGCTTAATCCAATTGTTGGAATTTATTTATTTTCTAATTCCTTTATTCATTAAAAACATTGTATAGTTTGGATGATTTATGTATAAATTTCGTGTGTATAAATATTTTTCAAGTTAAATTCCGGAAAAAGAGGTTAAAAAAAAGGGGGGGGGGAAATCGGGAAATTTTTAGGTAGTGTTACGTAGGTACATCTACGTACAATCGAGCGCGTAGATCGGTTGAAAATTGTTTGTGTGGTGTGTAGTTCGGGCGCGATTGATGCGGCGTAGGGTGTCTACGTAGAAATATACACTACCTAAAAATTTTCCGAAAAAATCAGAGAAGAGAATCAGATTTAATGATTCATATATAGAATTACGTGATTTGCAAATCATTGGATGGGCAAGACCCCCACATACAATAACTTTTAACGAGTGACAAAAAGAATAACTTTTCCAGAATCAACTAGAATGCAAATAATATTACTATCACAAATGATGTGACACAACGAATATGCAAAGTATTAATTACGGTGTAAACTCATCATGTTGTGTGATTTGTGGTAGGTTAACTTTTGTGACAGTATCATCATCATTTTTTTTTTTTTTGTGGTTTTCTTTTGAGAAAATCGAAACTATAAAAAATGGCATAGGTGATTAATGAGTTAAGAATACCTATTATTAATGTAATTCGTCCTTGATGTAGGAGGTTTTACAGGAGAAAAATCCTATACCTTGAAAGTTGTGCCATTTTTCTTAGATTGGATAGTGATACAGTTACCGACTCCATCAATGTCAAAAATGGCTTTTATTTACGTCATAGTGACTCTATTACCTGTGCACCATTGCAGAATCTGCTTTGTGGAAGTCGGTTTTTGAGCCAAAAACTGACTTCACGCAGAGTCGATTCTGAATTGACATTGAGAAATTTGTTTTTTTTTTTTTCCTCTAAAACCGACTTTCATAAGGTCGGTTTTGGAAAATCAGATTTTGGTTCTAAAACCGAAGTTCACAAGGTCCATTTTGGGAAAGTCAGATTTTGATGCTAAAACCGAATTTCACAATGTCGATTCTGGGAAAGTCGGTTTTTGGTTATAAAACCGATCTTTGAAAACGACATGGTACATCGTTAGGTGGGGTACGTGCAGCGGTAAAACGGGTGGGTTGAAAATAATAGCCCCGTAAAAAAAGCACCGAAAGACTCTCCATACCATATAAATATTAAAGAATAAATGTTGGACCATACAATACAGTTATTCGGGGATGGTGTTTGCACAGGGGCGAGGCAGCTCCACCCTTGTGACGGGTGGGGCAGCCGACCTCTTAAAAACTATCAGCTATAGTATAGTAGAGAAGTTTGTTATAAACACATGTATATGTGAAATTGACCCTTATTATTTATTCATTATTTTATGTTTTGGCCCTAATTAGACTTATAAAACTGAATGTACAAACAAATGTTTGAAAGAGAAAATAACATACCATGAAGTGCAATGCTTGTATCTGCTTTGCATTGTTGAGTAAGGAAGAAAAAACACAACAAAGTTCCCAAAAACACTGATAGTTTCATTGCATTGGTCATCTTTTCTTGCTTTTTAATTCCCTGAAATATTTAAGTAAGAAAAAAAATGGGATGGGTTGTGGTTTCTTTACTCTTATTTCCATTCAATTTATAATCGTGCTGAATTAACTTTTCTGATTTTTCATTTAGTCCATTGAATATATTCCACCAAAAAAAAATATGGATCAAAACATCCAAAAATAAAATAAAAATTATTAGTCAATTTAAACATGGTGTCGACTGTTGAGTGGTATAGATGGAGATAAGAAGATAAAGTTAAGGAGATATTATTATTAATAGAGTTTGAAATTTGAGTGTTAGAGTGTTATGGAGATAAATAGATAGAGTTAATTAAGGTGATATTATTAATATAAAGGGATTGAGTTGAAAATTTAGAAAGGAATAAAAAATATGAGGTTTTTTTTTTGGAAATAGATATGAAAATTTGGAACAAGTAAATTGGCTCAAGTGCTGAATGACTTGATAATGCCTAGGGAGGTCATCGATTCGATTCTCCTCTGAGTCGTCATGCTGAAAGAGCTCCGGATTAGTCAGGCCAGTTGATCGATTTCGGATACCGGAGGCTTTAAGAAAAAAAAATGAGAATTAGGAAATTATAATATTTACAAAGTGTTATATAACAAATAATTTATCTTCTCATTTTTTTTCTTCCTTTCTTTTGTGTGAAAGAATTCTTCTTTATGTATTTCGGTTAAATGTAAAAGTTTATTTAACTATGTGACTGTACTGCTATACTATCCAATAAAAAATAGAATACCTCACATAAGAGATACCCAGAACAACAAAAACAAAAAATGCTAGTCTAAAAGTACTTGAGGAATATACTTGAAATGCCATAAAAATTGTATTTAGAGTTTTCAATAATTAGATTTAGAAAAAAAAATACACTGCACCGTATACTCTACTTTTTACTATAAAATATAAATTCTATAAAATTTCCTCTGCATCTACTATATTCATTTAGATTCTATAAAATTCCTTCCTACCTACCACATTCAGAATATATTTCATAGTGAATAGATATTCTTTAAATGTAGTACTTAAAAATATGAAAATTCGTTGAGATCAACTAACCAAGGATCCTAACATGCATTAAACCCTTCAGGTGAAATGCATGAAAAGTCTGATTTCAGAAAGTTTACCAAGACACTAATCAAAGGGTCATGAAGGGAGGAAAAAAAGCTAGGGGTAATAACAGGGCCGGCCCTCATGTGAGACCCGAGAGACGATCGTCTTAAACCCAACGGTGTCGGGAGGGCCAAACGGTACATGTTTCGCTAAAAAAAAAAAAAAAGTTTCGTGTAGATTCAATCTGATCTAACCTAATATAATATGTTAATTTTTTTTTTTGATAAAGACCCAAATTTTTTTTTACTCGAATCGATAAAGATCCCAATAAAAAAATTTACTTGGCCCAAAAAAATTAGTCATACAAAAAAAAAAAATTAGGCGGCTATCAATAAATTGAATTTTGTATTTACTTATGTTAAAAACACGATAGTATATTTTTCAAAAAAAAAAAAAAAAAACTTCAACTAAATGCCCAATTCGGGAACTACTTAAGCCTAACAAATGCCAGGGTCGGCCCTGGGTAATAAGGGGAATGGCAAAAATATTTTCTGAATTAGTGATCATGACACATTTTCAAAACTTTTGCAAAAAAAAAAAACTTATTTATAAAAAAAACAAAGGATGGACCTTTTCTTTTTTCAAAAAAAAAAACAATGTACTTTCTCTTTCATGAATCATTTTTAAACACTTATGTCTCTCATTCTACAACTCCAAACTTAAAAATTCTTTCACCAAATTTTTTTTTTATTTTTATTTTTTCATTCTCTTCATTTTGAGACCACATCCACCATTTCCGACGTAATTTGCGAAAATTCACTGTCAAATTTCGCTATTATTAAAAATTTCACAGTTTTTCGGGATTCACTGGCAAGATTCAATGAGTGAATTTGGACAGTGTATCTCACGAAAAACGATGTAATGATATCGAACTATTTTCAAAACGTAGAGAATGAAAAGATAAAAAAGTTGGTGAAATTTTCATCACATTTAGAGATCTAGATAAAAAAATACGAGTGTTTGAAAATGAAGAATAAAAGAGAAAAAAAAAAAAGAGCAGCAGCGTTTTTCTTTTGTTTTTTTAATCCTTTAAAAATATTATAGGGACAATTATTGAAAAGAACATATATTGAACTTAATTAGGCAAAAAAGACATAAAAAACAAACACTTAGTTATAAGGACAAAAATTAGGTAGATAGACTCAAATACACTTAATCTTAATGAATTAAAACACACAAAAAAAAAAAAAAAAAAACAGGCGCATATTTTTTTTGTTCCAAGAAGCGCTGATGCAGGCGCTGAATTTGTTCTTCATCTTCCCTCTTTTTTTTTTTTTTTTTTTTTTTTTTTTTTTTTAATACCATGTGCTGAATTTTTTTATTTTTTTTTTTATAATATTTTTTTACCGATGCTTTGATCAACGCGATGACGTAGCCACCCCGTTACATTGACCACGCGATGACGTGACCACCGTGACGCATTGATCACCGCGATGCCGTGACCACCGTGACGCGTTGACCATCCCGGATGTAGTGATCACCGCGATGCAGTGACAAGAACATTTTCAACGATTTATGCAGTGACATTTGATTTTTGCTAATCGGACTGGACCTATCGGGATGCAGTGACATTTGATGAAGCAACACCGTGATGACATTTGATATTTTTCCGACTTAGTTTCATAAAATCGATTTCTTTTTTTTTTTATAAAATCGACTTCAAACGGTTATATCTTTTGATATAAAACTACCATCAACATAAATATTTCACCTTAATTCATAATTTTATGCAGTGACATCGGCAATCATATATGCGTGACATCAACAATTTACGTAGTGACATCGACAATCAGATATGCATTGACATGAAAATTTTATGCAGTGACATCAATAATCATATATGAATGACATCAACAATTTATGTAGTGATCCCGCGATGCAAAGACCACCGGGATGCAGTGACCATCGGGATGCAATGACATTTGATGAATTAACACCGTGATGACATTTGATATTTTTCCGACTTAATTTCATAAAATTGATTTCTTTTCTACATAAAATCGACTTCAAATGACTATATCTTTTGATATAAAACTACGATCAACATAAATCTTTCACCTTAATTCATATTTTTATGTAGTGACATCGGCAATCATATATGCAGTGATATCAACATTTTATGCAGTGACATCGGCAATCATGTATGCGTTACATCAACAATTTATGCAGTGACATCGACAATCAGATATGCAGTGACATAAACATTTTATGCAGTGACATTTGATAAAGCAACACCGTGATGACATTTGATATTTTTCCGACATAATTTCATAAAATCGATTTCTTTTCTTCATAAAATCAACTTCAAATGGCTATATCTTTTGATATAAAACTATCTCCGATCAACATAAATCTTTCATCTTAATTCATATTTTATGCAGTGACATCGGCAATCATATATGCGTGACATCAACAATTTATGCAGTGACATTGGCAATCAGATATGCAGTGACATCAACATTTTATGCAGTGACATCAACAATTATATATGAATGACATCAACAATTTATGTAGTGACATCGACAATCAAATATGCAGTGATATCAACATTTTTGTTGAACTTTTTGTCCCGAAATTAGGAAGATTTTTCAGGGGAAATCGAGCTTATGAGCTGCGTCGAACTATATTGAGTACTTAGCCAGTCGAGTTCAATGTTGTCTTTTTATGGCTCAATCGAACGATTTTCTAATGAGTAATGATAGAGACACAACAAAAATTACACAACGGATGCCACAACATGATCTCCCACCCTTGATTGTGATGGGTGTTAATTGATTGTGATGTGGACTCATCATAATCAATGGTGGGAGATCATATTGTGGCATCCGTTGTGTAATTTTTGTTGTGCCTCTATCATTACACTTTTCTAATTTAAAGAAGTTGGAAGATTTTCTAATTTAAAAAACGGAAATGATAGTGACACACCCGTGTGCGCCACATCCGGCCACATCGGATGATCGCACCGTTGATCGGTGTTAGATCTATATTACACCGATCAAAATCATCCGATGTGGCCGGATTTGGTGTAGGTAAGATGCTCTTTAAAAAATTTGTTTAAAGAAAATTAAGCTTTTATATCTCCCCCCTATCAATGGATCATGAAAGCTGTTAAGTAAATTACCTGTAGATGCAACATTAAACTAAAAGTAAATCAAAACAACAACAAAAAATTGGTAACTCTCCAGAATACTATGAAAATTGAGCTGACAAATCCATGAAAACTCAGAATGGACAAGGAGAAACCCAAAAAATCACCTCTTTTGTTCCCAATATGAAGGGACGATGATAAAGCAATACAAATGAAACCTACTTGGTGCAACTGAGAAATAAGACAAAAATCGATTAATTCTGATAAAAGCTTACATTGAAATTAGGGATGCAGTAGGGAAGAGGACAAAAGCACTAATCAACACATAGAAGCAAACAATAAAACCAGTAATTTCCTTAGTATCACAGAATTAAGCTGCCAAACGATGAAAGGAAACGATGAAAGCATAGTCCGGCGGCGAGAATATAGATTGGCGGCGAGAATATAGATTGGGTTCCATTGACGTTGAAACTGAGCATCTTACTAAAGGGGAAAGTTCATCTGTAGATATTTAAGCATATAGGGTTAATTTTGTCAAATTGATGTGATTTTGTCCTTATAACTAATGATCTTTTTTAAGTGTCCTAAGTGCCTAATTAAATCTCAAAACACGTCCTTATAAACAAATAACACAATATTATATGTTAAGATCAAGCGCTTACCGTTGTACTAAAACCAATTGGTTTTAGTACAACGGTAAGCGATTGATCTTAACATGAAAAAAAAATTGTGCAAGTGTTAGGAGAGATTGCCCACACTTGAGGAGGGTGTTGGGTAGATTGCCCACACTCTTGAAAAAAAAAATTGTGCAAGTGTTGAACAGATTGCCAACACTTGAGGGGGGTGTTGGGACAGATTACCCACACTCTTAAATGTTTAAGAAATAAAATTGCGCATTTACTAACACCAATTGGTTTTAGTACAACGGTAAGCGCTTGATCTTAACATGGTATCGGAGCCAGAGGTCACGGGATTAAACCCTGGTTAGAACATTATTTTAAAATAAAAGTGCAAGTGTTGGGAGAGATTGCCCACACTTGAGGGGGTGTTGGGACAGATTGCCCACACTCTTGAATGAAAAAAAATTATGCAAGTGTTGGACAGATTGCCCACACTTGAGGGGGGTGTTGGGACAGATTGCCCACACCCTTAAATGATAGAAATAAAGTAGCGTCTTTACTGGCACCAATTGGTTTTAGTACAACGGTAAGCGCTTGATCTTAACATTATACTAGTTGTACCGTCATTCTCCATATAAAATTTATTTGGGGTGCCGTTTTACTAAAAATATTTCAAAAAGTGTTTTAATATTCTTTTTAATATGATTCAGGGGGTGTGACGTCCCATATTGCACTACAAATCAGAAAGATATAAAGAGTGAAGAACATAAAAGACAATCCACCAATCCCAATAACCACATATTGCATTATAAATCAGAAGGATATAAGGAATGAAGAACATACGAGACATGTGTTTTAATATACTTTTCAATAGGATTCAAGGGTGTGACGTTCCATTTTGGACACCGTGTCCTTATCTGGAAATGGACGTCTGACACATATATATTTTAATATTTAAATTAATTATATACGTAAGTTTTACGTATTTACATCACAGTTAAAGCGGAGAAATGAAAAGACACGAAAAACTTAAACGGCAACAATGTCGAACCAACTAAAGAAAGGAAATTGATGTTCCCAACAACATTCAACTTAAGAAAAAGTACTACCTCCGTTCCAAAATAATACAAGTCATCTTACACTTTTAGTTTTGTCCCATAATATAAATCATTTTACATTATTAATACAACATTTATTACTCTTTTCTCTATCTTACCCCCAATTTATTATCAATCCAACAACTTTTTATTATTTAACTATTGCATTAATGATAGTCAATGGGCATTTTAGACATTAACCATCAAATTTATGACATTCAACCACTGTCTTAATCTGTGTGAAAACACATATGATGACTTATATTTTGGAACGGAGATAGTAACAATGTCCAGTCATTGTTATAACCATAAGTCCAAAAGTCCAATAAACAAAACAAATGTTCATCCTCTCATCTCTCAATTAAAAACAATATTAATAAATAACTCCAACGTCACCAGATGCTTACTCCTCGTAATACACATCATCATCATAAAAACCTGCATCATCTTCTCGGGGTGGGAAACACCATACTGTAAGCACTAATAAGAGTTGTAAGATTATTGTATAATCTATCACATACAATAATAAGAGTGAGTACATAAGCACTCACTAAAGGTAGAAGTACCGTGTACAACAAAAATAGCAATATCAACAACAATAATCAACCACAACAGGATTATTTTATCACCAAGTATGTATAACAACACACTCACCTCTACTAGTCCATCTTGTAATACGCAACCAAGCAAGAGATGAGTTACATACAAGTCCAAAGACACTTCAGCACCTCGTAAAGGCTGGGGGCTACCCACCCAAGTAAAGTCCAAGGCCCTAAGTTTAACCGACCCTGGGCGTTAGATCTTTTGGCTGATATACTAAAATGTGCTTCACCAAGGACAAGTGTGATGAGAGTCAACTTTACTATGTTTTGGTGCATGTTTTAACCCCCGTTTATGACACTCTTGGCTTGTTTTGGGTGGTTTTAGGCCGATTATAGGGTAAAATCGCTTTGAGCACTTACTTAGAGGTAATCCATCAAATTGATGGAAAACCTTATCATTTTACGGTGTTTTGGCCCAATTCGAGCCCTATTTATCTTGCGGGATTATGCTTGGTATATTGTGATATGGAAATGCAGGAAATAGCTGACTCGTAAGCCCGGAAGATAAGGCATGAGACTTAGAATGGCGAAACCGAAGCCCGGGGATGGAAACGGATCAAAGGTGGTTGGTGCTTTTACCATTTGTTCACTTTATCTGCAATTTTATCTCAGATACCTGCATTTTATGGACTTGTGGTCTGCATGAAAGTTATAGATAATTGAATGAGCTTTCCAACGCATTTTGAATCACTCAAATCGGAGTTCTACACGCAAATATATTGCCAGATTACTGAAGGTGTATCAGTCCAGGTTTTTTGGCGCGCTGAAAACTTTGGTGCGCGCCAAAGTAGAACAGAGACCTCCTAGAATCACAGAACAACTTCAGCGCGAGCCGAAGATTTTGGAGCGCCCCAAAAGCACTTTTCCTGCACATTTTTTTGGCACTTATAAATAGATTTTTCAGCCCCCATTTCATAAGAACTCATACCTAGACTTAATTAGGACACCCTTAGGTCGATTTTCTTCCATTTTCTCCCTTAGATTAGCTCTTCTTTCACTCTTTCCTTCAGATTAAACACAATTTAGCAAAGATTCTCTCCTCCTTGTTGGTGTTTTTGAAGTCTACTTCCCCAAGTGACAATGGGTTTGGATGAAGATTGATGTAACCACAACTTATCTGCGTTTTTGGTAATTAATTTCATTTCTTCTCTTGATTAATGGCTTTAATCCTTTCTTTGATTGTTATTTCTTGCTTTATGATGAATAGCTAAACTTTTCATAGCCAAATTATGTGAAGATTGAAGAAATCACCCTCTAATTGATGAAATTGGGAATGTGTAGTGTTTAATTGTTGTTATATTGACGAATTCATGTCTTAAAACTTGTTCTTAATGCTTGAATTAGCTTGTACACCTAGTGCATGAACTCACACACCACTTTTATAAATGTATGTTGCGAAGAGGTGTGGGAAAAGGGGTTTTAAGATCGTTATTTACAATTGACTGAGTTGCTTAGATCAATTGGGTAACGAGGTTTGTCGGTGTAAATCGAGCGGCTCTAGTTCTTAATCTTGTTTCGGTCAGTTAAATCCTTAAAGGCGGACTGTTGAACCGGGCAAAGGGTACTAGGTTGTTGCATGGCGTCTAGTACTATCTTAGGAGTTTGCACCCATGAACGAGTCGATATAAGCATTAGGATGGTTGGTTGGTAGTTTCCATTCCCAATGAGTCGATTAGAGGGTGAAACTAATCAATTGGATCATGGTTTGGCTATGCCATCTTCCTTATTATTGTTAGTTTTATCAAATCATTAGTGTAATTAGAACACGAACCACCTTTGATTAACGTAAACTAAGTTGAAAAAACGATTTTGGTATTCGATAAATTCCTCATGGGATACGACCTTGCTCGCTACTATAGTGCATCCGACTCGGTACACTGCCGATTAAAGTTGGACTGTCACTATATTGGCCATCAAAGTGCAGCTAATCTTTTAGACCAGCAATTATGTTTATGCATAGTTAAGTTAACCACCTAAGTTCATTTCACATAAAAGACTTCTTAGGACATCTAGTGTAAAGTCCCACATCAGTAAAGCAGTAGAATGTTCACCCCTATTCAAGTGTAAGACATAAAGGTCTTGTCAACTTGGGTTAGCCTTTTTAGACCAAGCGAGGACGGCGGTCTAAGCAGTTGACCGGACCATTTATGACTCTTATAGCGCTACGAGGCCCGGGGTCTTGGGGGCGTTACAGAATGATATTAAAGCTGACTATTAGACGGACCTAAGTGCCACGCCGTGTGAGACGGTGGGGGCCACCTCTAGGCTCCTCTGGTCGGAACGAAACTAGGACAAGTCCAGTGGGACAAGTGTTGGTTGTCCTGGCGAGGACGCCATTCCCATATATGGGAGGGGGGAGAATGTAGAGTCGCACATCAGTAAAATAGTAGAATGCTCACCCCCATATAAGTGTGAGACATAAATGTCTTGTCAACTCGGGTTAGCCCTTTTAGACCAAGCGAGGACGGCGGTCTAAGTAGTTGACCGGACCATTTATGACTCATTTAGCGCTACCAGACCCGGGGTCTTGGGGCGTTTCATCTAGCCCTAGACCACTCTACATTAAGCTAGATATCATAACACATATAGAGTTGATTAGTAAGCACAACACCCCATGTACTAAGAGATTTTTTCAAGTGATCCCGTGTTTCTCCCCGTATAGGGTCTCCATACGGTGCTGTGCCAAATACACCAAAAGCCATGCTCAGAACTATGTCATGTATCATATAAGGCTTATCACATTGACCACACAAGGAAGCAATCATAAAATAGCAAAACATGCGTTTTGGCGTGCACTAACTCCTTTTGGCGCATGCCAAACCCAAACAAAACACCCTGCTCAATTCTGCTATCTTGGCGCGTGCTGATGGCTTCTTGGAGCGTGCTTGTTCCCAATGGAGCACGCCAAACAAAACAGAAGCATCTTGTTCCAGAATCGCAACGTTGGCGCTCTAAGCCTCTTTGGTGTGTGCCAACAAAGACAGAAACATTCTGCCAATTCCCTAGTCCATTCTCCATGCATCTACGGAAAGTCGGTTTCTAGCTCCAAAATCGACTTTCACAATGTCAATTCCACCGTGATACACTTGCAGTTTGGTGCACCATGCCAATAGAGTCGGTGTTATTCTGTCTCCATTATCAGATAGAACTACGGAGAATTTCTACATGATTCTCTGACAAATCTCCCGAAATGTATGTATATCAAGTAGATATGCACTGTTATTGATTCATACACTCTTCTGTTTTAATTTTTTCTTCAGATTCTTGATACTTTGAAATAAACAAACGGTCACGAAATGAAATGATTATATCGCATAAAGTGAGGTCCAACATAGTCTTATATCAACTTAGCTATTACTATGACCGGAAATTTCCATAATTAATTAACATGCAATATATAATCTAGTATTTCTGTTTCTTTTTTCTGTTAAGTGAAAGACATATTTGAATGAACTACATAATATTTCATCATCACAGCAAAAAAAAAAAAAGGATTTGTTATTTTATTCTTTCTTATAATAGTACGTAGTAATCATTCTCCAGCTAGAAACTCCAGGCAAAATACACATTCAATACCATTAAACTACAGCTTTCCATAAAAGAACTGGGTCAACAAAAAAAAAAAAAAAAAAAAAAAAAAAAAAAAAAAAAACACACACACACACACACAACAAAGTACAATAAAACTCCAAGGAGAAATTCCATTCAGGCACAAACGATTAGCAGAAAAAGTACTATCCACAGCTCCCATTTCCATTTAAGCTTCAAACATCTGTCATTGTCCAATTAAAAGAAACACTACAAATATTAAAAGTTAAAAAAAAAAATTTACCAATAAGGTTGAATGTGAATAAAACACTTTTATTTATTTATTTAGTTACAGAAACAATAGACATTTAATTTGATAAACAATAAAATAGTTTACATCATAATTAATATTTCTTCAGGTTCTTGTTTTCATATAATAAATGCATGTATATGCCCAAATATTGATTTTGAGACGAATTATTTTTAAGTGATACATTTGAATTTAATTAAAATAAATGGCTGAAGGGTCTCATTTATAAGTAATCTAGGTCGAGACAAACTTAAACCCAATTAGTTTTTATCCTACCACATTAACAAAGCATAATAATATAAACGATATTAATAACAATTTCATTACCTTAATTCCAATTCAAACATCCCCGAAAGATCGACAAGCCTAATTATCGACTTCGTACTCCATGCAGTAGGGCAATTCTTCTTCTTCTTCATCACCAAAGTCGTCATCATCATCATCATTATAATGAACTTTATCATCATCACAGAAGCAAAAGTCGATGTTGCAATCGGTTCCTCCAATAACGCAATCATTATAGCAGACATCTCCCGGTTCTGGAATACGATTGCGGAAATCTTTGAATCACAACATCAAAACATTCACTTTCTAACAACATAAAACGATCACAAAAGTAATGCTAGTTTCATAATAAAATGGTCATAAAAAAAATCAATATAACACATTTTTACATGACAATGGTGGGACCCACAATAGTTAGTTAATACATTCTACATCATGATCAACGGTGTAAACGTATAGTGGTGTCTCACGGTTGAGACAATTTTTGTCGTGATAGTAGCTTTTCTGTAATAATAATGTTTCAAATGATTAGAAACAAAGGACTGCATTGTGGAATTTGTCATGTAACTTGGTTTACTTAGGGTTTTAGTCTTATTTTTTACTTAGGGTTTTAGTCTTCTATCCAGATTTTGTTGATCGATTATATCCAGATTTCCCCCCAATTTCACGACAACAAAATCTGGATAGAATTTGGTCACGTCAGCCTCATCCAACACCGTAGGACTGAAATAGTGAAATTAATTTAAGTTACAACAGTAAAATTACAACCACAGCAAAAACAAGACTAAAGTTGAATATGTAAACCAAGTTGACCTAGAAACAAAATCCCGAAACTCAAATCAATAAATTCACTCACCAGCCATCTTTGGAACTCGAAAGAATAAAAGTAGAGAGGAAAACAAGATGAAGTAAGCTAGCTTTGCCATCCTTTAATCTTACCCTATGATATATTGTAAATATATGTATATTTTTTTTTATTGAGAAGAAGATTGTAAATAATTATATCTATTAATGTCCAGTATATATAGTTGTCAATGAAATTTAAGTACATTTTTCTCAATAAACTAAAAAAACCATGTCACAATGATCTTCGACACTATTTTCACTTTATGGAGAACTATCTAAGTAAAATCCATTGAGCTTCCATCTCTCTCTATATATTGTTCAATAAATTGATACATGCACAAACAGCTAGCATTTAATTAATTAAATAAATAGATGTATGCACAAACAGCTAGCAATTTAACGTTTATTCATATGTTCTTACCTATTAGAATTATAAGATATCAACATCTTGATACATATTTTATTTTAGGAAAGATCGATTCCAAAATAGCTATGCTTACATTATCTTGGATTTTACTTATACCGATCTTACTATATATGGAAGCTAAATGCCAATGAGCATATATATGTCCAATTCCTGAAGATGTAGAAATTCTCTGCCGTTTATAAAACTACAAAAGTGAATAATGATCATACTATGTATGGAATTGTGACTTAGTGTAATATCACAACGGTTGTGATAAACTAATAGACACAACTTAGTTTAACACCTTTTATTATAGTGAGTCTCAAATCAATATACAGTGTCTCTTCACCCACTGTTACCGACTTTGTAATCTCCAGTGGTCCATCTGTGAGCACGTCCATCATTTCATCATGAGTTGCAGCAAGGTAAGCCTGCATACGACGTTTATATTCATCAAAACGATCTGCAGAACACATCAACATTGTTCTAGCATACTGGTTGTTATCCATGATGCAAGTCTTTGAAAATCAGTGATTTGAAAGAGTTTTCAAAGTATTTTCACAAGCACAACAAGTAGGACTTCTTCAGAACAGAAGCACTGCTCCGATACCAATTGTTGGTCCCTTGAAAAGGCTTTGGTTAAGTTTAGAGGGGGGGGGGGGGTGAATAAACTTAACACTTAAAACTTTTTGGAGTTAACAAACTCAAGAACTTCGGCCAGCTCGCGATACCTCGATAGTCGCGATGCCTCGTAGCTGTCGATAAACGTAGTCTACTGATGGTTGAGTTTACTGAATTTGTGCAGCGGATTTATATAAAAAATTAAGCCTTATTACTTGTTGTTAAATATGATACTAAGTATTGGATACTCAGTAGTGTATGTGTGTGAGTTCAGTTGCTAGATTCAGTAGGTTGATGTGTATAATAAACTAAATGCAGAATGTAAGTGCAGAAAGTAAGTAGGCAGATTTTATAGTGGTTCCAGGTGGTGTAATCCTGTCAGTCCACTCTTATCCTGTGATGTTGGAGGTAATTCACTAAAGATCTTTGATGTACCTGTTACAAAGATTCCTAAGATGCTTGTCCTTCACCAATGACTATGGCTTCACAAACTGAAAACTAGGAACAGGTAGGATTGCTGCTCCAAAGTCTTCCACTGGTCCTTGAAGGGTAGGATTGCCTCTTCACCAACTCCACCACAAACAACAGTCTTTCACACCCAACAGATGCTTCACTGTCTTCAGCAGGTTCTTTATAAAATAAAGAATAAATCAAGTAAATGATTTAGTTGCAGCAGCTTGATTAGGATGATATAATCAGTAGCTTGCAGTCTTCAAGTGGGTAAACTTGATGTAGCTTGAATACATAATACACTTGAAGATTTTCTCTGGATCTGTAAGGTTAAGTTCAGTAGGTTCAGCAGGGTGCTTTTGCAGCTCAGAATTATCTCTTATATTTTTCTCTTAAAATTCATCAATCATCATCTTTTTCTGAGTTGATAGTCCTCTATTTATAGGTAGGAATGCATGTGACTTCTATTTGAAATTCAAATATAACCGTTCCTGGTTTTTGTCCCATTTGACTTGCTTTCTGTCACTATTCATAGGACTGACACTGTCAGAATCCTTTTTGATAGTGCAGTCTGTCCACCCTTTGACTTATACCCATTGGATAAAGTTCTGAATCATCCCAACGTCCTTTTAATCTTAGCCCTTGATTTGTTTGATAAATCAGAGGTAGTTGGCTGTCCTTATCCATGTAATCTTCCAATGTAATCTTGAATTAACCGAGGTATATTATCAGCAGGTTCATCAGTCTGCTGTAATACCTATCGATCTATTTGAACGACAATTTCTTTGTGTAACAAATTCAATGCAGCTGATTTCTTTTATCTAACTTTTATTTGTGAAGTTAGATTACACCTTTTTGATTATAACCAAGTTCCAAACATCATCCAACTTATGGAACTTAGACCTTCTACACAAGGTATATGCAATTAGTTTAGGTCATCACAGACTTGCCTAAATTCTGATTGCATATCCTTGACTTTAATCACTAAGTTTGATCCCTTAGCCTTCATTAACTGAGTTTGTGCCCTCAGCCTTCAGTCTTCAGCAGGTTCCTAGAAAAGTCTACTGACCTAACTACCCTACCGACATAGACTAGTCAGCTGAAACAAGTCAGCTGACCTTTACAGTGCTTGTTTGATCAAACCTATACAAAGATCAAACTCTAATAAACCTATACATTTGATCTAGAAATCTTTTTGCCTTTGCACTATAACAGCTTGTCTGGCACTCATCATCAAAACATAAAAATAAGTCCAACAGTATTAGTTCAGTTCTTGCAACCACTTCAGCTTGCTCGAGATCAGTACTACTGATTCTTCCCTCAGTAGTCATTGGTATTTCTGATGGCCCCTTTTAATGACTGAGACTGAGATTGTCGGCTCAGTTTCCATAACTTTTTCACTTACAGGTTCATCAGCAACTTGATTTCCAGTAAGTTCAAGTTCCAAATCAGCAATAGGAACTTCAACCATTGTATGTTCAGTGGGTTCATCTACGTTGATTTGCTCCTCCAAGTGAATAACTTTGGTTGATCCCTCTTCAGCTTCTTTTTCTTCAGGGTGGGGTGCTGAAAATTCTTTGATTGTCTCCTCGTGTTCCAATCTGCGGGCAGATTCTTGAGACAAAGACTTGTATCTTGAAAGCAACATGAGCATATTCAGTGTTGTTTTGTCAATTAGTCTTTCATCACTGTCAGATTCTTCATCAACATGCTCAGTTCTCAGGGTCTGTCCCCCCTGAGTTTCAGCTTCTATCTGTATGACAGTTTCAACAACTTGTTATTTGTTGACAACTTCAGTTTCCTTTGTCACTTCTTTTTCTTGTGACTGTGTGGCTGGTTCTTCAATTGGTAAACATTCATTTACTGAGATTTGAGCAGGTTCAGTAGTAATAACTTCAATTCTTTCTCCTTGTGCTGATCCTTCAGCAACCGTTGTTCTAGCAAGATCATATTTATTTTTCTCTAAATCTTCCAATTGTTTTCTTCTTTCCCTTAATTCTTCCACTTGTTCCATTGCTTCATCTCCAGTTACAGTTTTCTTCAATTTTCTGCTTCTCTTTCTTTTAGGTTCTGTTACAGAACCTAAGCTTTCCTTTTTCAAGTTCTCTCTTCCTTAACAACAATCTTCCCATCAGCAACTGGTGTTTCTTTCCTCTTTGCAATTCCAAAATGGTCGAGTATCCTTTGGACTACCAATGCAAGAGTTTTCTTGTGATAGAAACGACCTTTCTTAACATATGTCTTCTTCTTGGGTAAGTCAGTTGATTGAGCCACTAATTGATCAAATAGGTATCTTTGCCAATTAAAATTTTCACCAAACCAAATCACATAAAGTAAATCCAACTTTGCTCCAGATAGATTGCTAAAGTTTCCTGCATTTCCAATTATGCAGTTTTCTAGCATTTTGGTGAGAAAATTGAATTCAGGTTTGAGTAAGCTTGTGCTTCCTGTCTGTGAAACTGTGGATTCTGCATCAATTTCTATATCTTTCCATAGTTTTTCCTTTTGTTCTTTGGTCAACTTGATGGCTGCTGTTCCTCCAGATTTGTCAAACCCAAAGATTTCTACAATTAGATCTTCGGTGACCTTGATCTCTTTACCATTGATAGTAGTGGTAAAGGTGTATGTGTCTTCTCCTTCAATAGTTGTACTTCTGAAGAGAGTTTGAGAAAGTAAATAATACTTGAGTAAACTTCAACTTAGTTTATTCATTAAATGGAAGAAGTATAAATAGTTACAATTGATGGGAGATACTAGCTAGCTTGGGCGGCCACTAGATGGGCGGCAAGCATGCATGTAAAAAGTAAAAGTATGTCTATGACATAAAGCAACTAGAGTTTGACATATTAATTGTTTATATGTACCACAATTAATATGTCCTTTTACAACTAAAGTGTACAAATAATGTATACACGAAAATAAATAAATATTACATACTATTTGATATGTAATATTTCTACACCCCCCCTCAAACTGGGTTGTATAAGTTTATACAGCCAAGTTTGCTACTCAGTCTGCTGAACATAAGTGGTGGAATGGCCTTGGTGAGAATATCAGCATTCTGGTCTGCTGAGGGAACATACTGGAGTTGAATAATCTTGGCATCAATCTTCTCCTTCAGGAAGTGTCTGTCAATGTCCACATGTTTGGTTTTATCATGATGGACCTGGATCCTCTCGCCATGCATAATGCTTTGAATTATTGTCACATCGAGTGTGATAGGTGTCTTTGAATAAAGGCTTGAAGTTCGTCGGGACCCTTTTTATCCATAGAGCTTCACAAATACCCAAAACTAGTGCCCGAGTTTAGCTTCGCACGACGCTTACGGAGACGAGTAGGTTGTTTCTTGCTCCTCCAGGTGACAAGATTTCCCCATACATAAGAATAGTAGCCTGTAGTAGACCTTCTGTCTATGTGACTGCCAACCCAATCAGCATCAGTGTAGACCTTGATAGATCTCTCAGCAGACTTGGTGAAATGTAGGCCTTGGCCGGGAG
Organism: Gentiana straminea; assembly: GCA_036785695.1. NCBI lineage: Eukaryota > Viridiplantae > Streptophyta > Magnoliopsida > Gentianales > Gentianaceae > Gentiana > Gentiana straminea. The sequence continues at coordinate 2,169,773 of JAVUPR010000437.1, forward strand.
TGGATTTCAAGTACCTCGGTATCCCGTTCACGGCATCCCAATGTTGCTCGGTAGGGCAATGCATGAATCGGCTAACCGACCGACCCCATATGCAATATCGGGTCTTGTATGGGACGGATAAATGAGTTTCCCTACAAGTCTTTGATATTGATCCTTCCCGACAAGCAATGTCACCATGCGACAGGTATTATTGGGGTCTACTGGGGATACGACGAGGTTTGCATCCCAAAGATGCCGGTTTCCTTCGGCGGGTCCAAGCACATATTTCCTTTGAGAGATAGAGATACCCTGGTTGTTTCTTGCAATCTCCATACCAAGGAAGTATTTAAGATAGCCCAAATCCTTGACTTGGAATACCTTTGCCGTAGAGTCTTCAAATGTTGGATCTCGGTAGAGTCATCTCCGGTAAGGATGATATCATCCACATATACAATAAGAATAGACCTTCTCGGTTGGTTGTCTTGATAAACATAGTGTGATCAGAGTTGCATTGATGATATCCAGCAGCTTTAACCACAGTAGTGAGTTTTCCAAACCAGGCTATGGGGGATTGCTTCAGGCCATATAGAGATTTCCTGAGTTTGCATACCTTGCCTTGAGTGTGGGGATTGACAAAACCAGGAGGTACATTCATGTAGACTTCCTCGGTAAGGTCACCATTGAGAAAAGCGTTTTTGATATCCAATTGGAAAAGAGGCCGGTCAAGTTGGACGGTAGAGAGATCGCACCACGACGGTGTTAAGCTTTGCTACCGGTGCAAAAGTTTCGTATAGTCAATGCCATAAGTTTGAGTGAACCCTCTAGCCACCAATCGGCTTTATACTTGTCAATAGTACCATCGGCATTGTATTTTATGGTGAATAACCATCTACAGTGTTGTCTTCTTGCCTTTGGGGAGAGTTGTGAGGTCCCAAGTATGATTATCCGGGAGTGCGGTCATCTCTCGTTTTAACAAGCGACCTTCCACTTATCATTTTGAAGGGCCTCCCGAATATTTTTGGGAATAGAGTGAGAGTCCAGTCCTGTGTAAACATAGCAAATACGGGAGACAAGCGGTCATAAGATAAATAAGTATGAATAGAATGATCGGCGCATGATCTTTTCCCTTTCCTTAGAGCAATAGGTCCGTCATCAATGTCGGTAGGTGTCGTAGTTCGGCGGTCTTCGAGTCGTAGGGTGTTGAGGCTCGGCGGGCTCGGGTTCCGGCGAGCTCGGGTCGGCAGGGTGCCGAGGTCCGGCGGGCTCGGGTCGGTAGCAGGGGTGCCGAGGTTCGTCTCCGCCGAGCCTCGCAGGTTGCCGAGGGTTAAGAGTTTGTTGAGGGAACGGATTTAGATCAATTTCAATTAGATTTCCATCGTGGATTGCTTGATGTAGACTTGCTTTGTAGTAGGGAGTCCTTTCAAAGAATTTTACATCCATAGAGTTGTAAAATTTCTTTTCGATAGGTGAATAGCATTTGTAACCTTTCCCGTCCTTAGCATACCCTAGGAAAATGCACTTGTGAGCTTTGGGATCAAGTTTGCTTCGTGTTGGGCATGGATATAAACAAACACAAGTACAACCAAAGATTTTTGGAGGCAATTGGGCAATAAGATGAGGGCGGGAGTGTGTGGTCGCGGGGTTTGGATAGGAGTCTTGAAACCTAACACTCTGTTTGGGAAGCCCGTTGATTAAGTATGCGGCGATCAATATAGCTTCACCCCACATATATTTTGGAACATTTGTAGTGAACATGATTGATCGGCCATTTCCGGCGGGTGCCTATTCTTTCTCTCAAAGCAACCCCATTTTTTGAGGTGTCTCAACACAACTACCGATATGGACAATTCCCTTATTCATCAAGAAATTACCGAGATTAGACTCATAATATTCAAGAGCATTGTCGGTCTTCAAAAAATCTTAATGTCAAACCGAGTAGAGACCATGTTGTAAAACTCTTGAAAGATGGATCCAACTTCGATTTATCCTTCATTAAAAATAACCAAGTGGTTACGGTGTGGTCATCTATGAAGGTTACAAACCACCTCTTGCCTCGTTATACTTTTCACTCTTGAGGGTCCCCATACATCACCTTTGTGAATTAAGGTGAAAGGTGTGGATGGGAAGTGAGGTAATTTAGTATACACAGATTTGGTGAGTTTGGCAAATTGACAAATATCACATTGAAGATCATTAAGATTACATCCTTTAAACAAGTCCGGAATTAAAGACTTTAAATAACCAAAACTTGGATGTCCTAGTCTATAATGCCATAACATGATATTGTCTAAGTTTTGAGTGCGAGTGCCGCCGAGGCGATTCGGTCTTCGGTCTTCGTCTTCGTCTTCGGGGTTGATCACAAACGATCCGAGCGAGGGGTTTAGCTTGACCAATCACTTCCCGTGAAGAAAGATCTGGAATGTGCACCGATCCTTATCAAAAACAACGGTCAATTCGGATCTTTAGTGAGTTTACCGACGGATATAAGGTTACAATCTAACTTTGGAACAAATAAGACCCCTTGTAGATATATCTGATTAGTAAGTTTAACCTTCCCAACACCTTTTGCATAAGAAACAGAACCATCAGCAGTTTTAATTCTGTGAATTTGGGTGCATGGCATATAGTGGGTAATGAGGTTTTTATTACCATTCATGTGGGAAGAAGCCCCAGAATCAACAATCCAAGTCTCATTACTAAGAGGTGAGCGGAATATACCTGTTTTAGCATGAGTGGCCATTTCAGTAGAGGAGCTACCTTCCTGATGCTGAGCAACAAAGGCTTTAAAGGCAAGACAAGGCGAGCATTCGGATGGTCGTCATTCTCCTCGTCACTGACAAGTCTGCCTTGATTTTCCCTGGTTGGTTTTGAGGTTTTAGAGGGATTAGGCTTGCCATGAAGCTTCCAGCAATTGTCCTTGGTGTGATTTGTGCGTTTGCAGTGATCACAGAACAACCTTCCAGTTTTCTCAGCAGGCTTCCTGTAAGTCAGCAGGGCAGTACCTTCAGTAGGGTTATCAGCAGGGGTGTTCAGCAGCATGACTTTCCTCCTGCTTTCTTCATGTTTGACCTCAGCAAACATGGATTTGATATTTGGGAGAGGTTTTGTGGCAAGAATTCTCCCTCTAACATCATCAAGAGTAGGGTTCAGTCCAGTGAGGAACTTGAAGACTCTTTTCTTTTCTATGATGTCCTTATAGAGGGCAGCATCCTTAACATCATTCCAGGGGTGAGTTTCCAGCATATCTAAGTGTTGCCATGCCTTAGATAGTTGGTTGAAGTATTGAGTTACAGACATATCCCCTTGTCTGCAGTTTTGAATTTGAGCTTCAAGTTCGTACACTTCTGATGTATTGTCTTTCTTGGAGTAAAGATCTCTGGCATTGTCCCAGATTTCTTTTGCAGTATCATACATCATAAAGTTCTCACTGATCTCTTTTGTCATTGATCTTGTGAGAATGGTCATGACTTGATTATTAGCAGTGTCCCATGCTTCAAATCCTGGGTCATCTTCAGCAGGGGCAGGTTTAGAGCCGGACAGGTATCCCATCTTACCTTGTCCCGAGATGTACATTTTCATGGATCTTGACCACGGCAAGTAGTTGTTGCCATCAAGTCTATGATTTGTATAAGAAGAAGATTCGGTGACCCCGTCTGCCGAGGTAGCCGGGAGTCAGCGAAGAAGAAGAAATGTCGATTACTGGTAGACATTTTGGAATAACAAGCGAGTTTGCGGCGGATTTCGAACTCGGTAGGCTCGCTACCATGAAGAGAGTTTGAGAAAGTAAATAATACTTGAGTAAACTTCAACTTAGTTTATTCATTAAATGGAAGAAGTATAAATAGTTACGATTGATGGGAGATACTAGCTAGCTTGGGCGGCCACTAGATGGGCGGCAAGCATGCATGTAAAAAGTAAAAGTATGTCTATGACATAAAGCAACTAGAGTTTGACATATTAATTGTTTATATGTACCACAATTAATATGTCCTTTTACAACTAAAGTGTACAAATAATGTATACACGAAAATAAATAAATATTACATACTATTTGATATGTAATATTTCTACAACTTCCAAATTCATAGAAGTCTCCAATGCTTTCCAGACATACACTCTTTAGATCAACGTTGAAGACAGCCTCCAATCCTTTAATCTGTTTAATTTTTGCTGCAATTGTTCTGGCTAGAGTTTGATCAATATATTTTGCAATAAACTGATCAAGAGATATAATCATTCCGGGTTCAACAAGAGTGAAAGCCATAGTTTTCTGGATTTGATTGAGGATTTTGAAAATTTAAGATTCAAAGAGTAGATTCAAAATATAAGCGTAAAGAATTAAAGAAAAGAATTATGGGTATTTATAATTAATTTAGAGTAGTTAAGAATTGAGTGGGACTTAGAACGTCTTGTCATAAATGTTTTGAGATTGTGAAAAAGGTGGATGAGTGGAAAATATGTACGGTTTAGATTGAGAAGGACCACATCTTTTCTTGACATCTGTAGCTAGATTATAGTGAATAAAGTAGGTACGATGTATCAACAGCTGTGTACGTTCAGTTTTGTCCTTGTGCTGAATTCAAAAACTCAGTTGTAGATACAACTCAGTTTTGAATTGAGTTCCTTGGTTGTCAGCTAGCGACATTTGTCCTGTAAAACAAAAAGAGAAAATTTTGGTACCCATATCTGTTTGGGTCCTAACTGGTTAGTTTTTGATAATATAGTTTTATCTTTAGTTTTATACCTTTCTTGATGCTTTGATTGAGTAAAGTCAGTTTTCATAAATTGTTCTTGTTTTGTCTGGACAGTTTTTGATTTGTTTATTTTGTGAAACAGATGTGAAAGTTCATTCCAGTCTTCATTAGTGGGAAATAGTCTTCCTCTCCCTCTAAATTTATCATTCCATGAGTGATCTTTATTTTCGAATGGATATGACTTGAAGATTTTTCTTACTGATCTCTGATCAGTTCTGCCTCTTTCTGCCTTTTGATTCTTTCTGTAAAATCTGTTGGCTTGGTGTATCTTACCAATTGATTTTTTAGTTTTATCAGTTTGTTTATTTGGTAGTGCTGGGTTTTTGTCAGTTCTAATAATTTTATCAGTTTTCTGAGTTCCTGACTTTTGATTAGTTACAAATTTTATTCCAACTGATCTTGTTCTTGACTTAGAATTGTACTGATTTTCAAACCCTAAACCAGATCTATCTCCAAATGGTTTTCCTGGTTTGAATTGAACTTTGGAAATTGGATCAACTGCTGATTCTGTGAGGTTTATTACTTTTGTCGGTTCATCAGTTGGTCGAACTACCTTGGTTCCATTATTAGCATTGATTTGATTAATTTCAGCATTCAATCTCGAAATTTCAGTTTTCAATAACTTTTTCTCCTTTTTGACATTCTCATAATTCTTTTGAGTTACCTCTAATTTCTTTATGAGTATGTTCAAGGTTATATTGAAATCATCATTCCTTTGATTGTTCATGGCAGTGTGAGTGCGTGATGTAGATGCAATTACCTCCTGATTTTTGGTGGATAGATTTTCTGTTGAGGAATCATCAATTAGGACTTGCTTCCCTTTTTCATTAATATTTGCCTGTGCTGCCCCTAGCAATATGATTTCCTCATCACTTTCACCTCGATAACTTGTAGGTAGAGCTGCATCTTTGGTCTTTGCAATGATTGGATCTTCAGTGATATTTTCAGCCAATTTATCATCTATGTAATCAGCTACTCGTAGCCATTCTTTTTCAGCTTCTTCTAAAAGATCTCTTAGGGATGGAAATCCTTTGGATTCATCATCAACTTCCGCATTAAACTCAATATCTTCACCATAGCTGTAATAAGGTTCTGGATTTGTGTGAGAGCTTGTAGTACCGAATCTTTCAAATACTTGATCCTGAAAATTATAGGCAACATTTTGCAAGTAATCAGTCAGGGAGTTATTTAGCCAATTTCTAATCCTAGATGTATTCATTGTAACGAAGTACAGTAAGGGTTTTCAACAACCGGTTTAAAATTTGAGTAGTAAAAACTCGGATCTCTTCCAAAAGGGAGAGCTTGCTCCGATACCAATTGTTGGTATTGGAAATAACTGATGACCAGTTACTTCAAGCAACCAAATTGATACTGAGGTTCACTAATGGATCTCTTCAAAACAGAAGCACTGCTCCGATACCAATTGTTGGTCCCTTGGAAAGGCTAACACAAGTTTAGAGGGGGGGTGAATAAACTTGTCACCAAAAACTATTCCAAAACTGGAATAATCGCAGGAACTGAGTTTCTCTGAAACTCAAACTGAGGATCAGCTCAGTTATGTTCCTGTCCTGTAACTTGTGCGGAGTTCAGCTAACTTAACTGAGTATAAGTCAATGCTGACTTATATTTAGTCTTGTTAACTGGCAGCGGATAAAACTAGCCTTTAGTGCGAAAGACAGTTGTTGACTTGGTATAACCGTGAGAATTAGATAATCAAGATTGTAAAGAAGTAAACAAATAAGTAAATGCGTAAAATAGATAAGACAAGTATTATAGAGGTTCCAGGTGGTGTAATCCTGTACGTCCTCTCTTCCCCTGTGATGCGGAGGAAAATTCCACTAGAACTTCTTTGAGATGGCCCGGTTACAAAAAGTTCTAAACTCGATAGTCCTTGACTAATCCCTAGCTTCACTATCTAAACACTTGTAGAACGGTAGGATTTTGCTCTTCAAGCTTGTTTGAACACTGGTCCTTAGAGGGTAGAATTGCCTCTTCACCAGCTCATCACAACCACAGTCTTCCGACTGTACTCAACTGTCCTTCACACCTTCTTGGTGTTTCACAGTCTAAACTTTGATAAAATCAAAGTTGAGACTTGAATCAATAGCTATGATTCAATTGTGATTAGAGCTTTTCTTCTGGATAACTATATTTTGCACGGCTCTGAATTTCTCCAAGTGATAGAATCTTGAATTTTCTTGAATGTGCTTGGATACTTGAAGAATTTTCTTGATCTTGCAATTTAGCACTAAGCAGGAATTCTTTCGAAATTAGCTTTCTCTTTAATTTGAACTTGTAATTAAGTCTGTCTTAATTTCTCCTGCTCTTCCCCCCATTTGATGTTGTAGAGGTACACAATTTATAGGGGTTTGTTTCTCCTGCTTGAATATTGTAACGGCTATAATTTGTGACCGTTCTAATTTGTCAGTGGTTCATCCAATAAAATTGCTTCCTTTATAACGTTCGACTGTACGATCAGTTTATTGAATGACTGACATATAAAGCTGAGTTTCCTTATCAGTTTTATACTGAGAATATTACTTGTCAGTTCTTGACTGACTTGGAGCATTAACTGAGGTTTTACTCTTCTTCAAATATCAGTACTCCAGTTTTCATCTGATTATAATTTCCTTAATCAGAGTACACCATGACTCATTGTCATCTAAGAACTCATTGTCCATATGATTCTTAGGTCTTCATACAAGATCCATAAAGTCAGTTCAGGTCACCACAATCTTGCCTGAATTCCAACTTTACAGTCTTGACTTAATCTTCATAACTGAGTTTGAACCCTCAGTTCTTCAATCTTCAATAACTGAGTCTGTGACCCTCAGTTCTTCAGTCTTCATAGATAAGCCAACTGAGTCTGTAACCCTCAGCGAACTTATCTTCTTCAGTTTCTTTGTAAGCTCAGTTTCGTAATTATCTCAGTTCAAAACCTAGAACTATTACAGTGCTAGTCTGATTTAACCTATACAAATATCAGACTCTATTAAATCCTATACATGATATCTAGACATCTTTTTGCTTTGCACTATAACAGCTAGTTATGACACTTCATCAATGGGGTTAAGAACAATAACTGATTAGGTGATGAATCATCATCAACACGTGAATTGTATTTCCAACACTATCACTCCCACTTGCTCTAAAGCAAATGAGACATGTCTCTAATACCTATAGTCTCCAAGTGTCGCCTAAAAGCTTCAATCGACAGTGTCTTGGTGAATGGATCAGCAGGATTATCGGTGGAGGCGATTCTTCGGACGGAAACGTCCCCTCTATCGACAAAATCGTTGATCACCCAGTATTTTCTCTCTATATGCTTCGACTTACTATGCTTTCGAGGTTCCCTAGAGTTGGCAATGGCCCTATTGTTATCACAATAGAGAGTAATAGGATCTTCAGCATTCGGGACAACGCCTAATCCGCTGATGAACTTTCTTAACCAAACCGCTTCCTTAGCTGCCTCGGAGGCCGCTATGAACTCAGCTTCCATTGTCGAATCGGCTGTGCTGGATTGCTTTTGGCTTCTCCATTCTATTGCACCACCACCAAGCGTAAACACTGAATCAGAGGTTGATTTAGAATCATCTCTGTCTGACTGAAAGTCAGAATCGGTGTACCCCGCTAACTCCAAACTCCCACTCGAATAGACGAGCATATAATTTCGGTTCTCTTTAAATATTTGATGAGATTCTTTCTTCGTCGTCCGTGCGGTTGCCCTGGATTTGACTGAAAACGGCTGACTAATCCAACGCCGTAACAAATATCAGGTCTCGTACACCTCATAGCCCACATAAGACTACCAACAGCCGAGGCATATGGCACTCTTCCCATAGCTTCAGTCTCTTCAGGAGTTTGAGGCCCCTGAGTCTTAGAGAGGTAAACGCCGTGACGGGTTGGTAGAAAACCCTTCTTGGCGTTCTCTATACTGAAGCGTGCCAGCTCCTTATCTATATAAGTTGCTTGGGACAGAGCTAACATCCTGTTCTTGCTATCCCTTATAATTTGGATCCCTAGAACATAACTTGCTTCTCCCAAATCCTTCATTTGGAATTACGTGGTCAACCAACTTTTCACGTCGGACATCATCCCCTTATCATTGCCAATTAAGAGTATGTCATCAACGTACAACACTAGAAATACAATACTATCTTTGATAACCTTCTTGTACACACAAGGTTCAGCAAAGTGTTGTTCGAAATCATAAGACTTGATCGTGTGATCGAATCTATGATACCAGGAACAAGATGCTTGCTTCAACCCATAAATGGATCTAAGCAACTTGCACACCATGTGCTCTCGACCTTCTTCAATGAATCCTTCTGGTTGCTGCATATAGATTTCCTCGTCGAGAAAGCCGTTTAGAAACGCTGTCTTAACATCCATTTGCCAGATTTCATAATCCAGACATGCATCAATCGAAAGGAGGATGCGGATGGTTTTCATCATGGCCACAGGTGAGAAGGTTTCCTCGTAGTCTATACCCTCTCGCTGTGTGTAACCTTTGGCTACCAGCCGTGATTTGAAGGTTTCGACCTTCCCATCTATTCCTCTCTTTCGCTTGTAGATCCATTTACATCCAATGGGCCTTTCACCCTGAGGAAGTTCTACAAGTTTCCAGACTGAGTTAGAGTACATAGACTCCATCTCTTGATTCATTGCGTTAATCCATTTATCCTTATCGTGATCCAATATGGCCTTCTTATAGGTTGGAGGATCATCTTCCACACCATCAGAGGCGACTACGTTCATCTCTAAATCCATGCCGTTCCGAGCCGGTGGGCGAACCACTCTCGTAGTACGTCTAGGTGGAACAGGAATGTCGGAAGTGACTGTTGTATTAGTAGTGTTGTTTACGGGAACATCACGACCACAATAGGCCTGACGTCATCAGAGAGTAATTCCTCTAGTACAATTTTACTTCGAGGTCTGTGGTCTTTAATATAACTTTTCTCCAAAAACGTAGCGTTAGACAAGACTAGCACTTTGTAATCTTCCAGATCGTAAAATAGACCACCACGTGTACCTTTTGGATAGCCTACAAACAAACATACTTTCGTACGCGATTGTAGTTTGGTAGTTTTGTCCATCAGCACATGTGCAGGACAACCCCATACGCGGAAGTGACGAATGCTTTCGCGACGTCCGGACCACATCTCTACGGGTGTCTTTTCGACAGACATTGACGGTACTGCATTCAAAATGTAGACCGCTGCTTCTAAAGCATAACCCCAAAAGGATATAGGTAGTGAGGCGTAGCTCATCATTGATCTAACCATTTTAATCAATGTCATGTTTCTCCTCTCAGCAACTCCGTTTTGCTGAGGTGTCCTAGGCGCTGAACTTTGGAAACAAATTCCTTTTTCAGCCAAGTAGTCAATGAACTCAGTATCTAAATACTCACCTCCACGATCCGAGCGAAGGCATTTCAATGACTTGCCTAGTTGCCTTTCGGCTTCTGCTTGGAACTCCTTGAACTTACCAAAAGCCTCGGATTTCCTATGCAGCAGATAAACATAACCGAATCTTGAGTAGTCATCAATGAAAGTCATAAAGTACTCGTATCCGCCTCTAGCTTGTATGTTCATCGGACCACAAAGGTCTGAATGCACTAAGTCTAGAGTTCCTGTGGCCCTATTACCCTTTGACGAGAAGGGACTCTTGGTCATTTTTCCCTCCAGGCAACACTCGCAGACAGGCAGTGTGTCAACAGATGACTCACCTAAGGCATGAACCTTTTCTAGTCTTTTGAGTCTTTCCAAGGAAATATGGCCAAGCCTCGGATGCCACAAGTATGTTTTATCTTCTTTTACTTGAGAAACTTTTCGCCTTTTAGCGAGATCTTTGATGAGCGATTTTAAACATTTCGGTATTAAGTAGGGGAGCTTTATGTGGTCTTACAAAATATAAACCGTTTTCATTCTTAGTTGAACACAATTCAAAGCCATTCTTCGAAATAACAAATTCACCATTCAAATTTGAAACGAGAAATATGATTGTTCAACTAAGGCGAGAATGAGAAATTAAATTTCTCCCGAAATTCGGAATAAAATAAACATTCTCTAAATGTAAAATTCTATTATTAAAGTGTAAGTCCACGGCTCCCTTTCGCTTTAGCCGAAATGAGCGCCCCAGTGCCTACTCGCATCACTTGAGAACCCTCTTCCAGCTCCTCGTATGAACTAAGAATCTGCAATGAAGAACATACATGGTTAGTAGCTCCAGTATCAAGTATCCAAGTGGACACATCTTTAGCTACATTAAAAGATTTCAAGAATAGTAATTCCGAATTACCTTTCTTATCTTTCCCAGTGACAGCCTTGACTTTGCCATCCTTTACATCACGAAGATATTCCGGACAATGGCGTTTCCAATGTCCTACCTCCTTACAGTAAAAGCAATTGCCCTTGGGCTTGGCCTTGTCAACTTTCTTGGCTTTCTTTTTCTTCATTTGCTTGGGCACAGGTGCAACACTACCCTTCTTCTTTGGTTTGGCCTTAGGCTTGTTTGATGGCTTAGCTTCGGCCATATTGGCTTCAACTTTCTTATCCCCTACTTGGACCTTATCTTTCGATAGTAGGCCCTCGTAGATAGTCAGTTCATTAAGCATCTGTGTCATGGTCAACTCATGTTTGCCCATCAGATACTGAGTTTTGAACGGGATAAACTCAGGAGTCAACGATTCCAAAATCATCGACACTTGAGTTGCTTTATCGAACATCGATCCATGAATACCGGCGTCATTGAAGTAACTGATCATATTTAGAACATGACCATTCACTGCTTGACCTTTCTTCAATTTCGTGTTGACTGCCATCCTGATGGCATCGTGTCTTGCTTGGTTGCTAGGTGATCCAAACATCGAAGTAATTTTCTGCATGATTTCTCGTGCAGTCTCAAACTCTTCAATCGGGGTCCTAATAACCTCCGACACTGCCGCCAGGATGATCCCACGAGCCCGATTATCTGACTCGATCCAGCGATTACGCTGCTCGATCTCAGCTTTTCCGGGTTTTTGGATCGCCACCGTAGGGCATTCAGAAGTGAGTACATATTGCACATTCTCGTATGTGAGTACCACGTTTAGATTACTCTTCCATTTCTTAATAAGTTGTTTCCCGATAATTTTTCAGACAGTAAAGCGAAATTTGAGCATACATTTTTGCTGAAAATAAAATGACATATATTAATTCAAGTTTAACACTACTATATAAGTTTATTTTAGGAATTGTAAACTAAAATTAAGTCTACTCTACCATTCCAAGGTTTTAACCTCGCATCTCAGTGCCGCCGTAGGGTAGGTCAAAGAGATGACGGTTAAATCGAGACAATCTCATCAATGAATAACTTGTGAGAATTGAACATCCCACGAGAATCGAACATCCCTTTATTCATTGACTACCTTCCTTTTTTAGCCTAGATATTATCAAGAATACCTTTGATGAGTGTGACCTACTTTATCGGATCTCTTAGGTACGCCCCGAGTGTGCCGTCGTAGGATAGGTCAGTGACCCGACGAGTACCCGGAAATCCTATCCTTTCGGAGACCAAGCCATGAATGTTGATAGGGGTGAACACCATCCGTAGGGGGACGAAATCAAAGCGCCACGAGGCGTCACCCTTCTCTCACTTACTTGTATCTATAGTAGAGGCCGTGGGGTTGGCCGTTGCCGCCTCCCCGCTCCCACTCAATATTTTGGAAGTGGTGGTGGGTTAACTAACCACATCTTTTTGATGTTAACATAAAAGCACATAAGATCAAGGATTCCGAATGGTGTCGGTAACGTAGGCAAGCCTACCCGTCCTATTCGTTGGAACATATATGACAGTCGGACGAAATCGGGTCAAGAGAGCCCCATTCAGATGAGAAGGAATCACCCCTCCGCTCACCGGTGTAGCTTAGTCTTGCCAGACCCCCGTGCATACATCACACTAGGAGGGTTAAGTCGGTTGAGCGAAGCTCAGTTGACCACCCAACCTATAGGCGAACCGTTTTTATCCAAGATTTATTGTTATTTTACCATCATTCAATCTCGTAGACACTACGAATCGAAAACGTGATCTCGTTTGGGCTTTTAAAGCGGTTCATCGAGAACACACACCGAAAGGCTTAACGATTTCATAACCCGTCCTCGGATCTTTAATTAGTTACTAAATTAATTAATTACCACGTATTAATTAAATTTCAACTAATTACGCGAGTTTGTATACATGCCTATTTTAATTACCAAAATTAAAATTCTACATGTATGCATGGAGTGGATTTATGATATGATGCATGTCAAGGCAATTCCGATTTTATATCTATTTTATGATCAAACACATAAAAAATAAATTGCATAAAATTTAAATACCGAGATGGATCGTTGGTACCCCGTATCTAATCTATCCCAGGAAAGCAGTAAATTACAATTCATCCAACAAAATTAAGTCCCATCCTCCGGCTTAACAACAAACTAAATAAATGATGAAAAAATGAAAGACAAATTGATTGGGATAAAATAGAAAATAACTGGTTACCATGTTGTTGATGTTGACCGCCGGAAATTGAGAGGGTGGCCGGAATTAATGGTGCTCCACTCCATAAAGCACTGAAATTCGTCCCTTCGATGCCCTTAGCACTGCCTTATCACTCGGGTGGAAACGGATAGAACGAGAAGAGGACAGAGGAAAAGGGTTGGCTGCAGATGAGGGTTTGAAATAAGAAATTTGGGGTTTTCTCGATTTTCTGCAAAAGGGGAAGAAGGAAGCGGAAATGACGCAAAGGAGGAGAGAGAGAAACTGATATTCAGTTTCGAAATTGATGGTTGTGGCGCAGGCCACCACTTGTTGTGGCGCAAGCCACCTGTCAATTTATTCAAAAATAAATGAATTAAAGTGGCGTAGGCCACCACACTTCGTGGTGTGCGCCACTACATCAAGAAACGGAATTGAATTTACTATTCATTAACAGAGAGCAAAACACCCACAATTTTTACTTAGAAAATTTTTCTATCACCCCAAAACCTACACACACACGTTTCCATACTTAGAAAAATTTCTAACACTTAAAAACAAACACATCAAGCATATCAAACACATTACTTCTATCACATATCAAGACAAGCGTTATACTCAAAATTAAAATTATACGGTCTACCGGGTTGCCTCCCGGGAGCGCTTTCGTTTAACGTCGTTGGCTCGACGAGATTATACGGTAAATTAAATGGACTTATACAGATTAATCGTAAGGATTACAACCAACTAATACCACTTAAACACATAGCACAGAAGCACATATATAATCTTACCAAAATTGATGCATAAGCGGTAAAAGGAAAGATAGTACCCGGGGTTGCTAAGTTTATAGTCCATAGCTAGACTTTGCCATGTTATTAATCAGAAGGGGGGTCGGTGAGGAACATCACTTCCTCAGTTTGAGAGATTCCTTCCTATTTGACGAATAATTTCACTCGATGTCCATTGGCTAGAAATGAGGTTTTTCCATCAGTAAGCTCCACTACTCCAGATGCATACACTTTGGTCACCTTAAAAGGACCTGTCCATCTCGATCTCAACTTACCTGGAAACAAATTTAAACGTGAATTATACAAAAGCACCTCGTCACATGGAACTACATGGAACTCACGACGAAAAATCTTTTTATCGTGAAACGACTTCGTGCGTTCCTTATAGATACGGGCGTTTTCATAAGCATCTAAACGAAATTCTTCCAATTCCGTGAGTTGGAGCAACCTATGATCACCTACGGCTTGGGGGTCAAAGTTAAGAAACTTGATGGCCCAAAATGCTCGGTGCTCTAACTCGACCGGAAGATGACAAGATTTTCCGAATACTAGTTTATAAGGAGAGCAACCAATGGGTGTTTTAAAAGCCGTTCTATATGCCCATAGTGCATCATCGAGTTTCACCGACCAATTTTTGCGGTTGGTGTCTACCGTTTTTTCAATGATCCGTTTCACCTCTCGGTTAGACACTTCCACTTGACCACTAGTGTGTGGGTGATACGGTGTACCTATCTTGTGCTTCACACCATACTTTTCAAGCAATTTTGTGAATGGTTGATTATAAAAATGAGATCCTCTATCACTAATGATGGCCCGAGGAGTGCCAAATCTTGTGAAGATGTTCTTTTGAAGGAACTTCATCACTACTCCGGCATCATTGGTGGGAAGAGCTTGGGCTTCAACCCATTTAGATACATAGTCAACCATTACCAAAATAAACTTATTACCAAATGATGGAGGAAATGGCCCCATGAAATCGATGCCCCATACATCAAACAACTCACACTATAAAATAGGGTTGAGAGGCATTTCATGTTTCTTAGATACATTTCCCCATTTCTGGCATGACTCACAAGATTTAGCATAATGATGTGCATCTCTATATAACGTAGGCCAATAAAAACTACATTGTAAAACTTTATAAGCGGTTTTCCATCCACCATGATGGCCTCCAACTTCACGTCCATGACAAAAGAATAGTAGACTTGAAATTTCATTATTAGGAATGCATCTCCTAATGATGTCATCCGAACACCTCCGAAAAAGGTCCGGTTTCTCCCAATAATAGAATTTCAAATCATGGAAAATTTTCTTTTTCTTTTGCCATGTCCAATGAGGTGGAATATAACCATGCGTAAAATAATTAACAATGTTACCAAACCAAGGTGAATCCTTTGTTTGCATCGGGGTGTTTCCAATGAGTTGCATGGATGAGGGTGCATCAATCACCATAAGTTGTTCATCCGGGAATGCATCTTGAATCTCCTTCCTTTTACCTTCCTCTTCATCGATCTCTAGTCTACTCAAATGATCCACCACTACATTGTCTTTGATTTCCACATCGAATTCTTGAAGAAGTAAGATCCATCATAGAAGTCTTGGCTTTGCATCCTTCTTGTTCATTAGATACCGGAGTGCCGCGTGATCGGTGTGGATAATAACTTTAGAACCGATGAGGTAAGAATGAAACTTATCCAAGGCGAAGACAACCGCCAAAAGTTCCTTCTCGGTTGCGGCATAGTTGATTTGTGCCGCATTCAAAGTATGAGATGCATAGTAGATTTCCTTTATAACCTTATCATGGCGTTGGCCTAACACGGCCCCAACCGCTAGATCACTTGCATCACACATTAATTCAAATGGTAAAGTCCAATCCGGGGCTACCAAGACAGGCGCACTTATCAATCTCTTCTTCAAAGTTTCAAATACGTCCATACACTTCTCATCAAAGTTAAAAGGTACTTCTTTTTCGAGTAGATGGCTTAATGGTTTAGCAGTTTTTGAGAAATCCGTAATGAAACGACGATAAAATCTGGCATGTCCAAGAAATCCTCTTAAGGTCTTCAAGTTTACCGGTGGCGGTAGCTTTTCGATCACCTCAATCTTTGCTTTGTCAACTTCGATACCATCTTCAGAAATTCTATGGCCTAAAACAATGCCATCGGATACCATTAAGTGACACTTTTCCCAATTTAGAACCAAATTTGTATCTTCACAACGTTGTAGGACACGTTCCAAATGAGATAAGCATTGATCAAAGGAATCTCCAAATATACTAAAATCGTCCATAAATATCTCCAAAAATTTCTCAACCATATAAGAAAAGATTGCCATCATACATCTTTGAAATGTGGCCGGAGCATTGCACAAACCAAAAGGCATTCTTTTATAAGCGAACGTTCCATAAGGGCAAGTAAATGTTGTCTTCTCTCGATCACCGGCCGCAATGAAAATCTGTAGATATCCCGAATAACCATCAAGGAAGCAATAGAATTTGTGTCCACACAACCGCTCCAACATTTGGACAATGTACGGTAGTGGATAGTGATCCTTCCTTGTATGCTCATTCAGTTTTCGAAAGTCGATACACATGCGATATCCGGTCACTTCCCTTGTAGGAATCCATTCGTGTTTCTCATTTTCCTTAACTGTAAAACCGCCTTTCTTTGGTACCACTTGAGTAGGACTAACCCATTCACTATCCGAGATAGGGAAGATTATGCCCATTTTTAGCAATTTGATAACCTCTTTCTTCACCACTTCTTGCATATGTGGATTGAGACGGCGTTGTGGTTGTGCACATGGCTTAGCATTACATTCAAAATGATCTTGTGCACACAAATTTCCGGGCTAATTCCATGAATATCCGCTACCGTCCAAACGAATGCTCTCTTGTGCTTTATAAGCATCCTTAGCAATTGATCTTCCTGCAAATCGGTTAGTGACGAAGAGATAATAACAGTAATTTATCATTTGCAAGAAAAGCATATTTAAGATTCGAAGGTAAAGGTTTCTATTCCAGATTTCTTGGTGGCTCTTCCACTGAAGGCTTCAAAACAGGTCCACTCAAATCTAGTTCCAAATACCGGTGCCATGGTTGTCTTTTGAAAGGCCCGCCGGCATCCAAGTGGAAAATCACTTCCTTCATTTCTTTGTCATTCTCTTCTTCTTTATAGATTAATAAAGCTAAGCATTCTTCAAGCTTATCTTCAAAGGCCTGTAAGTTAGTACGATCCACACAAATAGAAGATATAGCATCTATAAAAGAACATGATTCTCGTGAGTCGTATGGATGTTTCATTGCCTTGAAGATATTAAAAGTGACTTTATCCTCGTTAACTCTTAAGATTACCTCTCCTCTTTAAACATCAATAAGAGTTCTTCCCGTGGCTAGGAAAGGACGACCAAGAATAAGGGGTGTTGAATACCCTTCCTCCATTTCCATTACCACAAAGTCAACCGGGAAGTAAAACTTATCAACCTTAACTAAAACATCTTCAATGACTCCCTTAGGGTATTTAATCGATCTATCCGCCAATTAGAGAGTCATCTCCGTGTTTTTAAGTTCTCTTATTCCAAGTTTTTTATAATCCGCATAAGACATGAGATTTATACTTGCACCGAGGTCACAAAGTACTCTCTTAAACAAAAATCCCCCGATTTCACATGGTATGGTGAAACTACCGGGATCCTTAAGTTTGGGAGGAAGCTTATGTTGTAAGACCGCGGAGCATTCCTCATTAAAGCAAATTTTCTCATATTCTTCTAAACGCTTTTTATTTGACAAAATATCTTTAAGGAATTTCCCATAAGTAGGCATGTTAATTAAAGCTTCAATTACGGGAATGTTAACATTCAAATGGCGAAAAGTATCAAGGAAGCGAGTGTATTTTTTTATCCATCTTCAACTTTTTAATTTGTTCCTTTGGGGGATACTGGAGTGATTCAAGGTCAATTAAAGTGGGATTAGAATTCATACCTCCCGTACCCTAGTCATTCGGTTGAGATGGAGAAAGTTCCTCGAAAGTTTGGGCATTAAGTGGCCGCCAATCAATTTCTTCTTGCTTTTCCTTCTTCCATTTTTGCCTTGGTTCCCTTTGAGTTTTTTGAGTGTGAACCGGTGAAGTGTTTTTAAGAATTGTGTGTTCTTCAACTTGATCCTCTCTCACATGTTCATTAAATAAGGTCCTTAGATCACTTGCTCTAGGGTTCTTCAAGATTCTAGGCACTTTCACCCACGCTTCATCATCACTTTCCTTTTCAACATACCTATCCCTTCTCAAAAATTCATCAACAACCTCTTCTTCTTCTTCTTCTTCACTCAATTCCTCTTTTTCGAATTTGTCATCTAAATCATCTTCCACTTCGTTATTTCCGGGATTTTCCACACCGTTGCTTCCACAAACCCTTCCACTACGAGTAACAATAACATTAATCTCCCTTGGATTTCTCTCGGTATTGCTAGGAAGTCCACCGGGTGGTCTACTACTCTTTCTTTCTCCTTCCCTACTCATGTGTTCTTCTACATTTCACATTGATGCTTCTATGGTCTTCATTCTTGTATCATGACCACTCATTGTAGTCCTCAAAGAGCTAAGATCTTTAGTAACCGAACTCATAGAAGTCATCATGGATTCTATGTTCTTAGCTTGAGTAGATACAACACCCATAAGATTTTCCATCATTGCTCCCCATTTGTCAACATTGTCATTTGATTGAGTAGTATTTTGAGTAATGGGAATGCTTTGGGTGGTGTGTTTTTGATAAGATCGAGTTGGTGGTTGTTGTGGATAGGTGGAGGAATTTCCTTGGAAATTTCGAGTTTGGGAATTTGGGTTGAAAGAAGTTCTTTGTTGTAAAGGGAATGGTGGTTGGCATTGCTTGTTTGCATTGTCGGACCAACGATAATTTGGATGATCTCTCCTTATAGCATTAAAGGAGTTTGAATAAGCATTGTTTAAATTTTGATGTTGTTGCATGAAACTAACCTCTTCATTTGTAGGTTCTATTGGCTCATCCAATACAAAAGTTGTATCATCATCATACCTCATTTCCTCAATTGGGAATTCACCTTATGCATAAGTGTCCGAATTCTTGCCACATTGCATGCCATCGAATTTCTTGTTGAGAGAAGCTAGTTGAGCTAACACTTCCGATTGGGACGTAGCTTCTCCTACAAAAGCAACTTTTCTCGTACTCGATCCGGTCTCCCACATTCTATTGATTTTCGAGATTCTTTCAATAGCATCATACACCTCTTGTGCATCACGCATCATCAAACAACCGCAACATGCATGATCAACATCCAAACGGGACTCGTGTCTCAATTGTCTACAAAAGAGTTGGATTTGCATTTCAAGAGTATAACCATGATCGGGACAAGCTCTCAACAATTTTTTAAATCTTTCCCATGCACTTCCGAGAGACTCTTCAACTCCTTGCTTGAAGTTAGCAATTTCAACCTTCTATTTCAAATTTCTCCCGGGTGTGAAATATTGCTTCAAGAATTCGTCTTGTATTTCCTCCCAACTAGTCAATGAATGATGAGGAAGGGATGAAAACCAATCCTTAGCCTTTCCGGTCAATGAAAACGGAAACATTGACATCCTTGTCAACTCCTTATGAACACCATGGCTCTTAGCCGTGTTGCAAAATTGCTCAAATAAATGAAGATATTGATGTGGATCTTCATGATCTTCACCAAAGAATTGACAACGAGTATCAATCAATCCAAAAAGATGACCTTTCACTTCAAAGTTGTTAGCTCCTTCATTAGGTAAACGGATAGGATCATTTGGTACATTCCTTCTAACTGTTTGATCACAAAGGGGTCAAAATAGAGGATTGTTGTTTTGGTTATTTCGGTTGTTTTGATTCCATTTTGGTTTTGATTGGTTTTTTTATTCTGATTTTGTTGGTCATTAGGATTTTGATTGTTTGGATTTGGGTTAAGTGGATGAATGGGTGGTGGAATTAAATTGGCTTGGTTTTGACCATGTCCTTGGCCATGAGCAAGCCCTTGTTCGGGTGGTGTCTCGTCACTAATCTCGGCCATATCTATTTCTTGGTTAGATGATTCTTGGGGAGTTTCTTCACCAAGTTGTCCTTGGCTAGTTTGACCTCGCTTGTTCTCAGCTCGTAACTGCCTTTCGTAACTATTTATATCGGGCTTGTATGGAGTGAGAGGGGTCTTACCACTTATAGAACGGGTCATCAACTGCAAAATAGAAACAACAAGAAAACAGTGAACAACACTTGGTAACTTACCAAGAGGTAAGTACCAAAAGAAAATAAAACAGAATTAGGTTAGAAAAAAGTTTTGATTCTTTCTCAAGAATTTTAAACTAATATAAGTAGTAACCGTTACAGAATCCCCGGCAACGGCGCCAAAAACTTGATGCAACCTTTCTAGGGTTTCAATCTCACCGGCAGTGTACCGGGTCAATCTTAGTCTAGCGTGGTGGTCAAGGTCGTCTCCCAAGGGAATTGTGAGGTTAAACACCGATTAGTTACCATTATCTTGATCCGAATCGCAGTTTTGTTTAAAAGACTAATAATTAACTACAAAGATTGTTCAAACGATAAAAGAAATTAACTAAGATGGTTTATATATAGTTCAAGTTAATTCTCTTAAATTGACTGGAATCGATCAACATAGGTGTGCTATTGTGTGGATGGTGCATTCCGAAACATGTAATTTTCCCTCATACGAGTGTATAAATTTACACTATGTCTTATCCTTGGTTTAAGCATCTTAAACCTAATGACTCGACACGATAAACACATGAATGCAATAATCCCCGGATAAGGAATCGAATTCCGTTACGGTCGATTCTACCTTCCGCCCCCTTACTATCGTCTCACAACTAACATCTCCGTTCCGTATCTACTAGTTGTGTAGGTGCATGCAATAGTTAATTACTCCAATACACACATTAACAATCAAAGCAAGCAAGAGGATTTCAACACAATAGAAGCTAGCAATAAAATGATCAACTCTAAACAATAAAAGGATTAACTATCATTACTATATCATCTTAGTCAATACAAGAAACTAGCCACTCATTATTATAACTACTAACAAGCTATAGCTAGCATTCATAACAAAGAGAACAATTAGAACAAAGTAAAGATTAAGAATCTACCTAATTCGAAAGATGAACTCGAATTTGAGTTCATCCACTTCAAGGTGTTTGTGAAGATGGAACACAAACTAGTTGCTTTTTACATCCATTGCAAGCCTTGAGCTTCTCAAAATGATATTTCTAAAACTTTACAAGGATTTAAGTGTTAAAAAGATGGAGATTTTTGGCTAGGAGAGCCTTTTTGGTGATATTGCCTTCAAGCTTTTCTTCCAAAAAAAACTATATGTCGACCCCCCTTCTTTCTTCCTGATGAGCAATAGTATATTACCAATTTTTGCAATTTTTAATAAGGTGGCTTGCGCCACATTGATGGTGGTGTGCGCCACTTGTAACAAGAGTAGTTGGGATTTGACGTCCAATTAATGCATCTGCTGAAAAGCGCATTTGATGTCATGGCTTGCGCCATTGGTGCTGTGGCCTGCGCCATGATATCTCAAAATGTGAATTCTTCATGAAAGTGAGCCGATTCCATAAATAATCCCCTTCCACTTTTTCATACATTTCCTATATCAATGCAAAACAAACATAATAATATTAGTAATAAGCTGAAATTTAAATTATAACATGCAAATATTAATTAGCTAACCATGAAATAAAACGATTTGATTATAACTAATTCCACTATAATTAATACGAAATATCATTATATACTGAAGAAAAAGGGATAAAAACATCGTGGAATTTTATCATCCAGTTGACATACATCAATACCCACCGTCAAAATCCCCACAAACCTGAGCTAGAACGGAGGTCATATGTTAGGTTTGATTGGGGATGGTGTGACACTTCTTAAGAGGCCAGAACCCAAAGGTCAATGACATGAATGTGTATTACAACTGTCTTTTAAAATTTAAATCTTCATTATCAAATTCTGAGATCCCGATTCACTTGCACATTGGCATACGTATTAATCATTAACTCATGTAATCAAGACGTCTCTCTGACTTCACCATTATAAAATAAAACTCCTTCGATCTGATTCTTTCTTCACTTTTCCTTTATAATCAAAGTCCTTTTGTTTTTCAGAGTATGAGCATTATCAACAAAGTCATTCACTACTTCTTCTGAAACCGAAATCCTCCCCGAAATCTAAACGGCCTCTATTGAAGATTAAGGTACCTCAGCTGAAGAAGTTTTGGGTCCATTAGAAATTAACTCCTCAACCCGCTCAAATTAAAGGTGCAAACTCATACAAAGTGGGAGGTCTCCGATTGCTTCTGAATCCAATCCCTCATACATGTCCAGAGAGTTTTTAAGTATCCATTTATCTTATGATTCAACTTGTTTATATTATGTTGTAACAATAGACGCAATGTTATGTTGTTTAGATTTTGTTTGTATTGATATTTATTCCGCAATTGAATTTACAATTGAAGCAATCAACTCATACAAGATTATCATTGTACACTATACTATTATTTTATAGTTAAACACGTACTTAACAATGTATAACGTAAAATTATGTTGCCAAATTTCATATAAATATATGAAATTCACCAACACCGACACTTGCAACGCACGTGTATTTTGCTAGTAGAAAAAAAGGAGACTTGGTCTATTGGTCGGAATATAATGGTAATGAACAGACAGAAAGTCAAGAAACTTTTGAAATCAAATCTAAGTCTCTTCCAGTTGAAAAAACAAATCAATTAATATCTGAGGATAGTGTTTTAAATGAGTCATCTAGAAGTCAGTTTCCACAACGTACCAATAGGGGTATCCCTAAGCCCACGTATGAACCGTAATTGTTTAGCAAAGTAAGATAGCCCATGAGAAATTACATGTCCACACATTGCTTGTCAGAAACAAATCAATCAATTTTCTATTGTCTCTATACCTAACAGTGTTCAGGAAACGTTAGCTGATCTAAGATAGAAAGCCGCAATGAATGAAGAGTGGCCTCATTGCACAAGAACCATACTTTGGGAACTTGTTGATCGTCTGAAAGGGAAATAACCGGTTGGATGCCGTTGGATTTTTACTGTGAAACTGTAAGCGAATGGTATGGTCGAACACTTCAATGCAATGTTGGTGGGCAAATGATACACTCAAACTCATAGAATCGACTATATTGAAAGTTTTACACCTATAGCCAAAATCAACATAGTTTAGGTATTGTTATCATTGGCAGCGAATTTTGATTGGCAATTACAACAGTTTTGATGTGAAGAATGCATTCTTGCATGGTGATAGATCTGAGGAAACATACATGGATGTCCCACCAAGGTGCATGCTCATGATAGCAGAAGAACAAAAAGAAAAGGTGTGCATGTTAAAAAAAATCTCTATTGGATTGAAACAGTCTCCTAGATCTTGGTTTGGATGATTTGCTAAATGTATGCATCATTTGGTTACAAACAAGTAATTCAGATCACACATTATTTCTGAAGAAAATAGAGACAATGGAAAATCACTGCTCTTATTATTTATGTGGATGACATGATTGTCATCGGCGATGATCTTGAAGAAATGAAAAACTTGAAATATTACATATCTAAGGAATTTGAATTGAAAGACTTAGGATCCTTAAAATGTTTTATGGGAACTGAAGTGTAATCTTCTTATCTCAACAAAATCATGCCTTAGATCTATTGAAAGAAGCTTGTATGACGGCCTGTCGACCAACCAACACTCCAGTGAAAGAAGGTCTAAAGTTATGCAATGAGACAAACCGGGTGCCGGTAGACAGAGGGAGATATCAAAGACTTGTTGGAAGATTAATGTATCTAGCTCACACAAGACCAGATCTCGCATATGCCTTTAGTATTTTTAGTCAATTTATGCATAATCCTGGTGATCGAGAAACATATGAATGCAATAATGCGTCTTTTGAGGTATCTAAACCCCGCTCCGGGCAAAGGAATTTTATTCTCTAAAAACAAAAATGATTTAGATATCAAAGTATACACCGATGATGATTGGGCTGGAGCAATTGACGATATTAGTCTGTCACCAAAAGGTATAAACACATTTTTACATCAACGGTTAATAATGACAAAGGCTTTGTCACTAGAAGTCATATTCAAATAATAATAATAATAAATATTCAAAATATAATAATAGAAAAAAAGAAAATAATAATAGAAAAAAAAAAATAATAATAATAATAATCAATATTCAAAATAGAAAAATAGAAAATAATAATAATAAATATTCGAAATATAATAATAGAAAAATAGAAAATAATAATAATAAATATTCGAAATATAATAATAGAAATATAGAAAATAATAATAATAATAATAATAAACAGATACATTAGAATTCATAATCAATAATAATATCCTGTTACATACATTATTCAACATACAGGTACAAATAACCCATTGCATCATCAAAACATTCATCTTTTCATTATCCGAAATACAGATAAACTAACCATAATATTCATTAGAAGCTTCTTATATTATCTTGAGACGTTCCTCGATGGTGCTTCTTCGACATCCTATGTTCGCCTCGTATCATACTTTGTTTTGTATGTTTTGAGTAAGCCAAAGGGGTCATGAAACTGTCACATAATAGAAATTAGTGATTATAATATGCACAATTCCAGAGGTATTGACACCACAGATAAATAACTGAAGGCAGAATTAAACATGGATATGGAACTGAAAATCAAAATCAGGCCACATGTGCTGTATAAGTTCTAGGAGAATAAGGATGATTAGAAATTGTTCCCCACAAGCAATGTAGTAATGATTATGAGAATCAGTGTTTATACTAAGAGCAAACCAAAACAGGTGATAAGAAACCTAATTAATATGAGAATACAAAAAACCACGAAGCATTCTCGTTTCGCGATCGAAACTAGAATCGGATGGGATTAAGATTTTACCTAACTAAATCGGACGTGCAAACAATCAAACAAAGCAACAAATCGAGAACGCACAAATGCTTTCTCGAAAATTTGTTGAGAGTTACTATGAGAATACGAAAACCACTAAGCATTCTCGTTTCACGATCGAAACCGAATCGATGGAATTAAGAACTTACCTAAGTAAATCGGATGTGCGAACAATCAAACGGCAACAAATCGGGAACGCACAAATGCTTTCTCGAAAATTTGTTGAGAATTACTATGAGAATACGAGAAAACCACGAAGCATTCTCGTTTCACGATCGAAACCGAGAATCGATGGAATTAATAACTTACCTAAGTAAATCGGATGTGCGAACAATCAAACAGCAACAAATCACGAACGCACAAATGCTTTCTCAGAAAATTTGTTGAGATTTTACTAGGTGATAGACGAGGTGAAGGAGAGATGAGAGGTTTTTCTGGAAGAAATGGAGGGATAGCCGTTTAGGGTTTCTGGAAGAAATGAGGGGATTTTCGGGTTGTGAGTTTATGTAGTAAAAGGCCTGGTCAAAGTTGGGTAAACAGGCTTCTAACGGAACAGGCCTATGCAAACACGGGTCCCAAGTTTAACAGATAAAGGGCCGGCCAAACTTATTAAATAATTTAAGGTTTCAATTAAATTAATTATTTATTGTATTAAAATACATATAAAATTAATTTTATAAGATATTTTAAACAAATGACATATTTCTAATTTCATGTATACAATGAGTTTCATTATGAGAACGCGTTGTCAACGTATATCATTTCAAATTTTCATAAGGGAAAACTACATTTTTGATCTCATATTTGTCACGTTCTAATGCAGAGATGGAATATAAGTCTATAATATTACTTGGATTAAAACCATCTTAAAGGAGTAACACCTCAACTTGAGAGGAGTGATTTCTTCATTTAATTAATCTAGGATTCAAAATAGAATATTTGTCATTCATTAGAAGATATTCCATAACAAATGACAATATTTCATCACCTAAACCTGGATGAGAATTATCAAGCATTTCTTCATACCTAACTACTAAACCAAGGGATAATTATGAGACTTGTGACAAGCAGAATTCGTCAAATCAAGCAGAATTCGTCAAATCAAGTTGGGTAGCAGATTTTGTCCTTGAGTCTGAATACACAATTTTCTTCTCACCACCAGCAGAAGCATTGGAGGACAAACTAGACTTGAGTCAATAGCATTGGATGTCTCCATCTCATTTCCTTTGCTTGGATCATGCTGCAAAT
This sequence comes from Gentiana straminea, assembly GCA_036785695.1. NCBI lineage: Eukaryota > Viridiplantae > Streptophyta > Magnoliopsida > Gentianales > Gentianaceae > Gentiana > Gentiana straminea. The sequence continues at coordinate 2,196,036 of JAVUPR010000437.1, forward strand.
ATGACAGTCAACAGACACATGACTCATTGCTTCTAACATAAATGTACATTGAAGCAAGCACCACTTATACATAACATACCATTTATACAGAACATAATCCACAAGTAAACCTGCGAAAAGGAATTGCCAAACAAAGAAAGATACCTTAAACAGAGTAATGGGCATCCTAGGTAGACAGTTCTTCAAATCATATAATCCTATATATGAGGGAGAATTACACATACATTTTCCTCACTCAACACCAATACTAAATGGTCCTTATCCCACTGACCCCATCACAATAAGCTTTTACGGTATCTTTTGACTTACCTTCAATGCCAAATAGTGTTCCTGTCAAACTCTCAGAAACAGTTTTCTCCACATGCATGACATCAATGTTATAGGGGAGCTTGTGAAACGGCCAGTAAGGCAATTCATTAAAAATGCTTATCTTCCTCCAGTTTCCTAGAATAGAGTCAAGTTTCCTCTTCTTCTTATTTGGATGCTTTCCAGGTTTATCAAATAGATGTTTATGACTTTGTAATCGTTGAAGAACTTCACTCCCAGTCCATTCCTTAGGCTTCACACGTTTCTCTACTTTTCCATCAAATGCACTTCTCTTTCTTCTCCAAGGATGATTAAGAGGCAAAAATCGTCGATGCCCAATGAAACCAATTTTATCTCTTAGTTTTATAGAACTGGTTTCATCAAAACAACGAGGGCATGCTTTATAGCCTGACGTGCTCCATCCAGATAAATTTCCATATGCTGGAAAATCATTTATTGTCCATAAGATGGCAGCACGCATTTGAAATACTTCACCACTATGTGCATCATAAGTTTTGATACCATTGACCCATAATTCTTTCAACTCATCTATCAATGGCCTTAAATATACATCTATATCCTTACCCGGGGAGCCCGGTCCTGAAATAAGTAATGTCAACATGAAATACTCCTGTTTCATAAACTCAAATGCAGACATATTGTAAGCTACAAGAATGACAGGCCATATGCTATAAGCTTTGCTCATGTCCCCAAATGGATTAAAACCATCAGTTGCCAAGCCAAGCCTGACATTACGTGGATCTTGAGCAAAATCGGGATATCTAGCATCAAAGTCCTTCCAAGCAGGGGAATCAGCAGGATGCCTCATAACTCCATCTTCATTGATGCGTTTTTCCGCATGCCACCTCATGTTTGAAGCACTTTTTGAGGACATAAATAGTCGTTGCAGTCGAGGCTGCAAAGGAAAGTACCAAAGAACTTTTTGAGGTACTTTCTTTCCTTTCTTATCAGTAGATTTCCATCGTGATTCTCCACACACAGGACAGTCATCCTTATCTTGATTTTCTTTCCAAAAAAGTGCACAATCATGCTTACAAGCGTCAATCTTTTCATATTTCATACCTATCCCTGAAAGCATACTCTTTGCCCCATACAAAGTTGAAGGAACATTATTTCCCTCAGGAAGTAAATCCTTCAAGAACTCAAGTAACATATTAAATGATTTGTTGCTCCAATGGAACATCACTTTGATATGAAGCAAAGTAACAACATAAAGAAGCACTGACTTCTGACAACCAGGATATGCTTCTTTTTTGGCATTGTTCATTAATCTTTCAAAGTCATCTGAATCATGATCAATAGAAGATCTTGAGTTTCTTGCCTCCTGGACTTCTTCAAGCAACTCAGGCAACTCATCAATAGGACTATTGTCATCATACTCGTTATGTGCATCATTATACCCCGTTTCATAAGGATTGGTAGATTCCCTAGGTGGTTGGACCATTTCCCCATGGAAAACCCAATTCGTATAGTAACTTGAGAATCCATTTAAATGTAAATCTCGTTTGACATCACCAACAGTTTTCCTAGTCATGTTTTTGCATTGCCGACAAGGACAAAAAAGTTTACGATCATTTCCCAAAGCATTAGCCTTCGAAAATTCTAGAAATGCTTCAACACCTTTTTGATAGCTCTCAGAAAATGTATCTTTTTCAAGTATCCAAGTTTTGTCCATTGTATACCTGAAATGACACGTTGGAAAAAATTATACAAACAGGGAACATGAAAACTAAGAAACATCATTAGTATGATACATAAAAAAGAAATAATAATAAGAATTGGAACTAATACACGGTTTTGTCTTAGTATTCTTAACATTTGTTAGATTACTAACTTAGCAAAGCAGAAGAAAAACATGGCACGAATTGCACTTTTACATCTTGTTTTGCTATAACTTGTTAGTAGATTATAGTTAATTAATAGACAAGCTTGACACTCATACTCTAGTCTCAGTTTTGTTGAGGTTAAGGTAGTAAACATGTGGACCATATCACTGTGATAAACTTCAAAGGAACTTTTTTCTTTTCTTTTCTTGACAGAAACAGTATGAACCTATACCCGTACGAATCAAAATAGATGAGTAAACTAATTACTATCTCGACAACATGCTGCTCAATAAACCAGGAGCATGTAACCAAACAATAACAAGAAAAATCCTAGAAAATCCTCCGTCTTACGAACAGATATCTGTCCGCTCTACATAGGTTTCCATTTACTTTCAGTTTTTCCTTTGTGCTCGTATCAAGTCCATTCGGTGTTATTAATCAGTCTATGTAAAAGCAGGATCAATACTCACAAATTCTAATGCATCTTTAGTCGAATAGAACATCTAAAACGTCAGTCCGTTCACTTCACTTTAGTTGAAACCGCACATTTAAACCGTCATGATTCTACATAATTAACATAATTAGGCACCAGGGATTCTACATAATTAAGCACCGGGCATGATGAAGAAAATGCAACAGAAATCGAATTAAAAAAAAAACTGACCTTCTGCTTCAGCAATCGAATCACAAACAAAACTCTTCCGCCAACTTGGAATCTGGGGAAATACGCGTTCACAAACACCGCCGATATTGATTCATTCCTGGTACGCGAGATTAGGGGCTGAAATCTGGAGTTCGATGAAATGGATTTGTGTTCTCAGGGAGAGGGACTAGGTTTGTCGATGGATTTGTCTGAAAACGTACTGTGTATTTTTTTTTCTGCCCCCATTAGCCTTCAGTACTAGTGCAAATTCATTAAGAAATTCAAATCGAGTCGAATATTAAGATATCGAGTCGAATATTAAGATTATCAAATCGAACAATATTTAAATTTTACAAATAAGAATTAGCGCATTAACTTAAAATAGCCATCGAGTCTATTTGATCTCGAACCTCATCGAACCGAACTCAAACCGATCGCGAACCCATTTTGTTCATTTGTACCCCTAATCGTGACAAAAATACTTGTTAGGTAAATCATTATGGATTTCATAAAATAAATTACTTTGTCACTAAAGCCTCTATAACAAAGTTTGATATCACACAAGTGAAACCCTATCTTACGTGACAATTAATCAAGTTTTTCGCAACAACATCCTTTTTTCCTCACTAAATAGTACACATTTTTGTGACAAAATAAAATATTGTTACTAGAAGCATCCCTCTTGTGACAAAACTCCTCTTTGTCACCAAAGATTTGTCACAAAATAATCTTTTTTTTGTAGTGATACGATCAATTTCTGAATATTTCACATTTGCCGGGGGAAACTTGGTTACATGGAGAAGCAATAAACAAAATGTTGTTGCAAGATCTTGTGCTGAAGCTGAATACAGAGGAATGAGTTTAGCAACTTGTGAAGCATTATGGTTAAGACTTTTTTTACAAGACCTTTGCTACTCACCTGAATGGCCTATTCAACTTTATTTTGAGAACTATGCAGCATGTGATATAGCTCACAATCTACTCTAAACGGTACCAAGCATGTCGAGATAGACATATTCTTAAAGAGAAATTGGATGACAAGATTATGGAACTACCAAATCGATCAGAAGACCAGTTAGCAGACATCCTTATCAAGTGTTCTCAAAGTTCTTGGGCATGTGTGATAACTATGCTCCAACTTGACGGGGAGTGTTGAATATTCAAAGATCCTCAAAATCAATTTAGCACCCTTTTTTTTATAGTCATAGAATACACACACATAGTTGAATCTACAGCTGAACCTTTTAGTAGAGTAGAGTATGCTACTCGAAGTAGAGTATGTTACTTTGTTCCTATAAAAGCTTTGTAATCTCCAAAAAAATATAATGAAATATGAATCAGTTTCTTCGATCATTTTAGTAGAGTTTGAGAACTCTTTGCAGGGTTTCAAGGACAAGGTGGCAACTCGGAACTCGGAAGAGCAAGCATAAGATGGAGGATTCTTGTTCAATTGTGGTGATTAGTTTTCTCTTAGTAGTTCTAACCTAAGGAGTTGTTGTACTTGAGGATTTATAGTACTGTTTAAGTTAATTATGAGTTAACTTGAAGCAATGATCCATCCTTCTAGGGTGTGCGTAGCTACACTAGTGATATGCAGACAATTCCCAGCTACTAAGGTACATAGTAGTGTGGATGTGACATGTGTTAAGGGTCTGATTCCCGAGCACCGGTTGTTCCATTTCTTTCGTGCAAATTTCTTTTAATCTGCTCGGTTTCTGAAACGACGTGTTACATACAATTTTTTTTTTCGGTCGGTACAATAATGATAAAAATACATACTAACTAACATACATGTAAGAAATGTTGATTGTATCACAACACGTTATAAAAGAAACGACAGAGTTACTAGAAATCATGATATATTAAAACTAACCATAAATAAAGATCGAGTATGATTAATTAAATGGGGACGGTTATTTTAGAAATGACAGAGTTACTATAAATCATGATATATTAAAACTAACCATAAATAAAGATCGAGTATGATTAATTAAATGGGGACGGTTATTGGATTTCTCGGTATCAATCAAATGTTTGAATCCCAACCTCCTTCCCACAAAACAAAATAGCAATTCCTCCGCTATGATATACTTTGTATTTAGCTTTTTTTAACACCTTGATCCCCTCGAATGCAATGGACTGTCAAGTTTAACATTACACACAAAACGATAGGTGTATAATTTGTATAAGACGACGTCGTTTTATGTATTTTTTTTTTTATATTTGATGATCAAGTGTATTGGAAGGGATCTTTTTCCCATACAATTACTCATCATAACAAAGGTTGGTCGATTCATTGCAACGGCATTCAGCTGGACAGTCCTCTGAGTCAAAGCATGGAAAATCTTCAACTAGAACATGGGAAAAATCTAGAAATTATTTCCTTAGAGAAATAGTCTACAATTCTAGAAAATACTTAGATAAATATCTAATGCACACTTTGCCTAGAAACATCTAGGGTGCATATTCTCTAGAAGGATCTACTATTTTTTCTAGGATATTCTTACCTTTCCTATAAATAGGAGTTGTTGTTAGTAATACCATCCGCAACGGAAGCGATTTATGGATCTAGATCTATATAATATGCGTAATAAAACAACTAGATCTATTCTACAAGGGGGATGTAGATCATACCTCTTGAATCTCTAAATTCAAGTTGAAGAACCGCAAAGGATGAATGTGAAGATGTGAAGAGCACCACAGTCTTCCGATCGTGTGATCCAAGCAATTCCCGGTGGAAGGAATTCTCGACTCGAACCCTTCCGATATGCTACCGGAAAAATCTCCAAGATTTCTCCCCAAATCTCCCTTGGCCGAATTCTTTTCTTCTCTCTACTATAGGGAGAAGTCGAAATTTATGTGTGTATTAAGGCTTGGGAGAACTCTCTTTATATAGAAGAGTAAAACTTAGCCTCCAAGGATTTTTATTTATCAAACAAAATAAATCCTTTAATAAAAGATAATTCCATAATATCCTAGAACAAATCTAGAATAATATTTATCTTTATTATTTACCATAAATATTTATCCAATAAATATTTTATGCACATGTCTTATTAATCATAAGAAAATAATTTCTTAGTCAATAATCAAGTGCATGAGGCGCCAATATCAAATCCCTTAGGGTTTGATTTCGGCCAACACCATTTTGGGCCAAGTTTGTGAAAAAAGTCTTTTCCACATATTTAATTATTTAGCCCAACTAATTTAATAGTCCACTAAACAATTAATTCACATATCGTTTTAATAAAGTCCAACAAGAACTAAATTAATATTATTAGGATTCGACGTCCGAGAATAGCTATGCTATATTAGGAGGCACGTCGGGGACCATGGACTAATAATCGTGGCTCCGATAAATCAAATAAATAATTATAGAATAATTATATTCGATAAATCAATCACAGAATATGCCACCATAATCCCGTGATCGCACTCCTCCGATTATAAGATTATATTTATCTCCTCACGAGAATAATAATAAGCGTCCATTGATATAATCATTACATATGGATTAATCCTCCATAGATCGTTCGTTCTAAATCGGGAAGTTACCGTTAACCCTTTTAAGAACCTCTTATCCTTATTTACCATTAACCCCCTAGTGATCAATTAATTCATACAACTCACCGGTAGCTAATCGGTGTAATATGAACTCGTACGATTGATCGTTTCTAGGATTAACAAATAAGGGAACTGTCTATCTACTTCCATAAATGGAAGGAATGGATTCCGTATCCGTGATAACACGGACTACTCACTCAATCCAAGTACAATGCCAAGATGGGGTAATTCGGACCACGGACTCGGTGTAATCCTTAACCGTCAAGTCAAACTTCATACCGATTCAAGCGATTGACTCGTGATCACCTCGGGATTAAGATATATCCATAAATATGATCATCCATTGATTCGATAAGACTTCTCGATTACGGAATTATATCGTGAACTCTAATCAAATCGGTCCACCCCTATATGATATATCTATCATATATAAATGCCCCATTAGGTTCTCTTAACCGAAAGTCCGGATAAGACAATCACACCTATGTGTTCGGGCGCATTAATAGCACGTTAAAGGAGAGACCCGATACTCTCGATTAACTTCACTACGGGCTAATTGTATTTTAAGTACATCTTCACTAACTCAATCCTCCCGTGTATATACCATACACCGAGTTAAGTGATTACATAAACGATATACTTTAGGGTTTTCTGTAGTGTAAATACTATTGTCACATCGGTGAATGTGAGAATAATAAATATGAATAATAACATCATTTCATTTATTAAATAAAACAATTACAAAATTGTCTTTCGGGCATCACACCTAACAGTTGTAACTTAGGCACACAACACAACACACACAAGTTGTGAAGTGAGTCTCCCACATCAAACACTTTCTAGTTGCTCTCTTCTTGTATTTTTCAAGTGTCCCATTTGTTGTATATTTTGTGTATCAATAAAATATCAAGTTCTATATTCCAAGTGTTTGGACCTACCGCTACCGACACAACAAGTGGTATCAGAGCCTCGTCGATCGGGCGTAGTTTTTTTTTTGTGGTGGTGATATTTGGCCGGGGACCAACGACGCCGTCACTCTGCCGAAATAAACGGTCGGAGGATATTATTCACCGGTTGAGAAGAATCAATCAAGGAATCTTGTTCGTGCGCAGTCCGGGACTGTGGAGCTGTTTGGTCTGGGACCTAGCTTACTTAGTGTTTGACAGTGCAACAAAACTAAGTCACGATGGCGGATTTTTCGGTGAGTAATATTAAAAATTAAATAATCACAATTATAGCACATGGAAATCGTGTATGGTGTCATACCTAGAGAGCCCAGATTTGTTGGAGTATGTCACCGGAAGTGACGCAACGCCGCCCGCTTCAACAGATGCCACGGCTTTGCGTAAGGTGAAAGCTGCGAAAGCCATGTTTGCTATAAAGACATCAATCGAAGATGAGATGATTGAGCATATCCGGAAAGCCACCACGCCGAAGGAAGCATGGGACACGTTGGCTAGTCGTTTTTCGAGGAAGAACATTTCGCGCCTGCAAATACTGGAGAATGAGTTGATGTCGCTCACCCAGGGAAATCTATCAATCATAGATTATTTCACCAAGGTAAAATCTCTGTGTTATGAGATTTCCGAATTAGATCCGGAGTCCAAAATTGGTGAGTCTCGGATGAGAAAAATATTGATACATGGTTTAAAACCTGAGTATCGGAGTTTCACAACAGCGATACAAGGTTGGGCCACCCAACCAACCATTGATGAGCTAGAAAATTTATTAGCCGACCAGGAGTCGCTGGCTAAGCAGATGGCAGGCGTAGTTATAAAGTCAGAAGAAAAGGCATTGTATGCAAGTCAAGCAAGAGTATTAGTGAATATTATGTGAATATTAGGTAGTTATTGTGAATATCATGTATTAATGACTATATATTCTGTACTAATTGTAGTATCATAGTCCTTGTACTATATATACACTTGTAATATCATTCTTTCAAAGTGTGAATAAAACAAACCATAATTTCTTAATTCTATTCCCTCAATATGGTATCAGAGCCTCAGTAAACTCTTGCATCGCCACTTCTCCAATTTTTTTTTTCAAACCCTAGGCCGCCTCTCTTCTTTTCGATCCTCTCTCCTTCTTCCTGCTTGATTCTTCGTCCCTCTCCAAGCTCCTCTCCAATGGCCGACTCCTCCCCCATCACCTTCAACTCTGCCACACAAACTCCGATCAAACTCGACTCTACGAATTATGGTATTTGGATCTTGCAAATGGAACCTCTTCTTGTTGGCTACGATTTAATTGGTTATGTTGATGGCACCAAAACTCCCCCACCAAAAACGGTGCGGGCCGACGGCATCACTAAGGTGAATCCCGACTACACAACGTGGAAACGTCGGGACGTCTTCTCCTTCATACCATCATTCTTTGCGTGCACTCCTCGGTAGTCTCTTTCCTTCGTAAAGCTACTACATCTCATGAAGCATAGGAAATTTTGAAAAATACTTATGCTAAGGCATCTAGGGGTCGTATTCGAACTGTTAAAGATACCCTAAAATCAATGACACGTGGGTCACAATCTATCTCTGAATTTATGTATGCGGTTAAGAACAAGGCTGACGAATTATCTCTGCTTGATAAACCCATGGATGATGAGGATTTAATTGATTTAATTTTGGAAAATGTTGGTGATGAGTATCAGGATATTGCTCGAGCAGTGCAAGCACGTGACACTCTTATTTCTTTCGAAGAATTGCATGAGAAACTGTTGAACTTTAAGGTCTCTAAAACACACTCCTCCACGCCGGCCAATTTCACCCCAGCATCAGCTCACCCCGCTGCCTACCGTCCACCTACCTCTCGGCCTGGCCTTCTCCCTACCCCGAACTCCTCTAATTGGCGTAACTCAGCCCCTCCACAGCCCTCTCAGCAAAACTGGCGCAACTACTCCCAGCCCCAACCCGCTCAACCTCCCTTTCGCCCCAATGCTCAAACCGGCAACTACTCCCCAAACTACTCTCCCAAACGCCCCTACCTCGGTAAGTGTCAATACTGCTACACTCAAGGACACTCAGCTAAGTTTTGTCCTCAAATTCAACAGCTCCAAGCTAGTGCTTCTCAAGGAAACCGTCCACCCTTCCCCACTCGGCACCAAGCTCATCTTGCGGCTCAGCCTGCACCTACTTCCTCTGATACTCAGCCATGGCTTCTTGATAGTGGCGCCACTCATCATGTTACAAATGATCTCCAGAATCTCTCGCTCCACACTCCTTATCTAGGTTCTGATGACATAATGGTTGGTGATGGTAAGGGGCTTAATATCACGCATACTAGTTCTACCTCTCTTCCTTTATCTGCCTCCAAATCTTTTCATTTACGTAATATGCTTTGTGTTCCTGCAATGTCTAAAAATTTATTGTCCATCTCTCAGTTATGTCGCTCTCATAATTTATCTGTTGAATTTTTACCCACTGAATTTCTTGTGAAGGACCTACGGACGAATCAACCTCTTCTCCGTGGTCCGTTAGGAATGGTCTGCTATGAGGGCCCAATCAACCCCCGCTTGCCTTTGCATCCACCAAAGCACCGTCCAAAGCATCCGGCACCAACGTTTGGGCCATCCGCCTTCTCAAATTTTTAATAAAATTCTTTGTATGTTTAATTTAGAGACTACTTGTCTCATCTTTGTCGCTGTTTCGCTTGTTTGGAAAATAAGAGTCATAAACTCCCCTTTCATTTATCTACTTTATCCTCTTCCCGGCCCCTTGAATATTTGTTTACGGATTTGTGGACATCTCTGTTTTATCCCTCGATGGTTTTAAGTATTACTTAATTCGGTTGATCATTTTACACGCTATATTTGGTTTTACCCCCTCACTCGTAAATCCGATGTTGCCCCCACATTTATTCGCTTTCGTGCTATTGTGGAGAAGTTCTTTAATCAGTCAATTAAGGTGTTGTATTCGGATAATGGTGGAGAATTTATTGGACTTCGTGATTACCTCTCCACTAACGGCATCTCTCTTTTTACTACTCCCCCGCATACTCCCGAACATAATGGCCTCTCTGAGCGTCGGCATATGCATATTGTTGAAACTGGTCTCGCCCTCCTCTCTCATGCCTCTCTCCCCACCACGTTCTGGCCATATGCCTTTGCTACCGCTGTCTACCTCATTAATCGAATGATTACACTGTTCTTAATCCGAAATCGCCATATGAACTCATATTCCAAAAACCCCCAAACTATCAAAAGCTTCGTGTCTTTGGTCGCTGTGCTATCCATGGCTTCGTCCATACACCTCTCATAAACTTGAACCTCGGTCCAAACCTTGTATATTCCTTGGTTACTCTCTCACTCAACACGCCTATTTTCGCTACGACCCGGTACCTCCCGCCTATATGTTTCCCGCCATGTTAAATTCGTTGAGACCGTGTTTCCCTACGTGTCCCATCCCACTCCTACTGTTTCTCCTACTCCATACATATCTGACTGGCTTCCCACACCACCTCCCACACCCTATGCTTCTCCTCCTCCTCCTTTGGCCGAAGACCCCCCAGCCCAAACTCGTCCTCCTCCTCTCCCCCACCCCCTCCCCCCACCGCCCCCAACTCATTCTATGCGTACCCGCTCTAAGAATAATATCTATCGCCCAATTCAAAAACTCAATCTTCATACTCATATCCCGCCCTCCCCGGCCTATGATACCGAACCCACCTCCATCACGCAGGCTCTAAAAATTCCCCAATGGAGAAACGCGATGCAGGAGGAATATGATGCTTTGGTCCGTAATCACACATGGGATCTTGTGCCCTATGACCCGTCTCTTAATATCATTGGCTCAAAATGGATTTTTCGGTTGAAACGACATCCTGATGGTTCTATTGATCGCCATAAGGCTCGCCTCGTGGCTAAGGGCTTTACTCAACGCCCTGGCATCGATTATTCCGAGACATTCAGTCCTGTTGTTAAGCCCCCCACTATTCGAGTTGCTCTTACACTGGCTTTAACGCAGGGGTGGTCTCTCAGACAGCTGGATATTAATAATGCGTTCTTGCAGGGTCACCTACAGGAAGCTGTTTACTTGGCCCAGCCGGCAGGTTTTGTTGATTCTACACGTCCTAATCATATTTGCAGGCTTCGCAAGGCGCTTTATGGTTTAAAACAGGCCCCCAGGGCCTGGTATGAGGAACTTAAACGCTTCTTATTGGCGTCCCACTTCAGAAATTCTCATGCTGATACGTCCTTGTTTATTTTTAATTCTGGGAATGTGTTACTTTATGTTCTTGTCTATGTCGATGATCTGATTGTTACAGGAAATGATTCGGTTGCGTTGGAAAAATTTATTAAAACTCTGGGAGCCAAATTCGCCCTCAAGGATCTTGGCAAACTTGCGTACTTTCTTGGCATTGAAATCATTCGCAATTCCACTGGCATTATTCTCTCTCAACAGCGCTACATGACTGAATTACTCACCAAGCTTAATCTGCAACATGCGAATTCTGTAGCCACGCCTTTACCAGTGGACATTTCTGATTTAAAGTCCACTGCCGGCACACCCCTGGATGATCCTTCTACTTATCGTATGGTGGTTGGCAGTCTTCAATATCTTACATTTACTCGCCCTGACATTGCATTCGCCGTCAATAAACTGTCGCAATTTATGCATTCTCCCACCGATATTCATTGGGGTTATGTCAAGCGTCTGCTTCGTTATATTGCTGGTACGACTAACTATGGTATTCAATTATATCGACATTCCCCCCTTACTCTTCATGCGTTTACCGATGCTGATTGGGGTGGTGATAAAGACAATTATGCGTCTACAAGTGCTCATGTGATTTACCTTGGCCGAAATGCTATCTCCTGGAGCTCGAAAAAGCAAACCACCATTGCTCGTTCATCCACTGAAGCGGAATATCGAGCCGTTGCTGCTGCTACAGCCGAAATCAGTTGGCTTACCTTCCTTTTGAAAGACCTTGGTCTTACTCGTCGGCTCAACCAGTGATTTATTGTGACAATCTTGGCGCTACACGCTTTTTTGTTCCAATCGTTTTCCATTCCCGTATGAAACATGTGGCAATTGATTATCACTTCATTCGTGATCAATTTCAATGTGGTTCTCTGCGCATTGCTCATGTCAACGCGTCTGATCAACTGGATGATTGTCTAACCAAGCCTCTTCACCGCCCGGCTTTCCAACATCAGCGTGACAAGTTAGGTCTCGTCCCTCGTCCAACTTGAGGGGTGGTATTAGTGAATATTATGTGAATATTAGGTAGTTATTGTGAATATCATGTATTAATGACTATATATTCTGTACTAATTGTAGTATCATAGTCCTTGTACTATATATACACTTGTAATATCATTCTTTCAAAGTGTGAATAAAACAAACCATAATATAAATCAAATAGATATAACAATAAGGGATTCAAAAGACAATATGATGGAAAACAACAAAGGACGAAGGACAGAGTTACCAAAGAAGGGGAGCTGAAGAGAAGAGACATGATAATAAGAAAAGTAATGATAGACCTCAAGGAGGAGGCAAATGCTTTCACAAGCAACAAAATGCTTGCTTCAATTGTGGCAGAAAGGGACATTTTGCAAGAGATTGTAGATTCAAGAAGAGACAAGTTGAAGGAAACACTGCCACTTCAGATACCCGAGATGATCAAAGTGAAACGGAGTGGGATGTTCATGCATCTTTCTCAGGATTGAAGTCCGAAGAAGCAAATATTGACACTACTATGAAGAAAGAACAAGGCCAAGTAAATTGTGCAGCAACTATGACAAGTGATATTGGGCGTGTTAACTTTCACAATCTGTGGATCGTTGACTCAGGAGCTGGCAATCATATGACCGGTGATAAAGAAAGACTTCAAAGAATGTCAGAATACAAAAGAGGTCGTGTTGTCGTAACAACGGATAACACCAAGCTTCCAATTAGACACATTGGAGAGACAGTGATCATGCCAAGCTCAAATTCTCAGCCAGTGATACTGCATAATGTGATGCATGTTGATGGAATGAAGAAAAATCTCTTGTCAGTATCACAGCTCACAGAGTCAAGTAATTATGTATTATTCAGTCCACAAGATGTGAAGGTTTATCGTGATCTTAGAGTCGTTGGGACTCCAATCCTGGAAGGTGGAAAGAAGGAGTCAGTATATGTACTGACTGCTGAAGCAGCATATGTAGAGAAGACCAGGAAAAATGACACAGCTGATCTATGGCATGCACGTCTGGGACATGTCAGTTATAAGAGACTTAAGTTCATGATGAAGGAGTCTATGCTCAAAGGAATTTCTAAGTTGGAGTGTCGGGAAGACACGGTTTGCGCCGGATGCCAATATGGAAAAGCGTATCCGCTCCCATTTAAGAAGTCAAAATACCGAGCAAAGGAGCCGCTCGAGTTGATTCATTCAGATGTTTTTGGACCAGTAAAGCAACAGTCAATTGGAGGAGCAAAGTATATGATCACCTTCATTGACGATTTCTCAAGATATACATGGGTGGATTTCATGAAGGAGAAATCCTAGGCTTTGGAGAAATTCAAGGAATTCAAATGTAAAGTAGAAGCAGACTTTCCTCAAAGAGTACGTTGTCTATGTACAGATAATGGAGGTGAGTATACATCCACTGAGTTCTCAGAATATCTAAAGCAAAATAATATTCACCGGCAGTTGACTTGTCCGAGAACGCCGCAAGAAAATGGGGTAGCTGAAAGAAAGAATCGACATTTAGCTGAGACATGTCGGAGTATGATACACGCAAAGAATGTCCCAGCCCGTTTTTGGGCAGAATGTATGAAGACTGCAGCCCATGTGATCAATCGGCTACCCCAAGCAAAGCTTGGATTCATCTCACCATATCAGAAACTCAAAAGAGAAAAACCAACTGTAAGTCATTTCAAAGTATTTGGCTGTGTCTGTTACGTATTCGTCCCAGATGAGCTACGAAGCAAATTTGACAAGAAAGCAATCAAATGCATATTCTTGGGATACGATGAGGAAAGAAAAGGATGGAAGTGTTGTGACCCAAGAACGAATCGATGTATGGTGTCAATAAATGTTGTATTCGATGAAGCATCTTCTTGGTGGACATCTAAAGATGAGGAGCTTCTTGACTCACCAATTCTAGAAGAGAAAATAAGAGAAAAGACTGGAGAAGAGTTATGAACTATGAAAGTAAATGATGATGGCCAAGAGAAATCGGCAGCAACTCAAGAGATGGAATATAGCAGTATCGAAAGTCCAACACCGGAGATGGAGGAAGTTGATCATCAAGAACAACAAATTAGGAGATCATCTCGACAAAGGAAACCAAATCCTAAGTATGCTAACATTGCGACAGTTGATGATACTGCAACTATGGAGCCTTCAAGCTATGAGGAGGCGTCTAAAAAGGGTGAATGGATCCAGGCGATGAAAAAGGAAATTCAAGCGCTTAAGTAAAACCAGACTTGGGAACTTGTTCCTCTTCCGGAAGGAGTAAAACCAATATCTTGCAAATGGGTTTACAAGGTGAAAACATGACAAGACAGATCCATAGAAAGACATAAAGCTCGATTAGTTGCTCGAGGTTTCCCACAACAATATGGCTTAGACTATGATGAGACGTTTAGCCCGGTGGCGAAGATAACTACAGTACGAGTTTTACTGGCCCTAGCAGCTAGTAAGTCTTGGAAGCTATGGCAGATGGATGTGAAGAACGCCTTCCTACATGGCGAGATCGATCGAGACATATACATGGAGCAACCAAAAGGCTTCGAGAGTATGACTCATCCTAAATACGTGTGCAAGTTAAGAAAGACGTTATATGGATTGAAACAGGCGCCAAGGGCTTGGTACGGAAAAATTGCAGAGTTCTTGACTCATAGTGGATTCTTTATGGCTCCGTCCGACTCAAGTTTGTTCATCAAGTATCAAAATAACAAATTAACAGTCGTGTTGGTATATGTTGATGATCTCATCATCACTGGAGATGATGACAAAGAAGTTCATGATGGGAGTCAACTTTACGTGATTCCGGTGCATTTTCCACCCCCGTTTATCCCACTTTTAGCACATTCTCGGTGTTTTTAGACCGTTTTCGGGTAATATCGTGAGTTTATAGCACGGGGAGTAAATCCGTCGCTTTGATGGTTTACTACCTCTTTTTAGTGATATTAACCCATTCCCGAGCACTTTTACCCTCCGGAATCGTTTGTGTGTGTTGTTCGTTCATGAGATTGTAGGTTCTAGGTGTCACGAGAACCCGGAAGGCAAAGATTTATGATGAGAAGTATGATCAAGGTGCAAGAATGAGCCAAGGAAGAAGAAAAATGAAGAAAAGGAAGAAAAATAGTTGGTATCTTCACGCTATGTTCTGTTCATCAGAAATTTGACCTATTATGGACACATTTTCTGGTCATGGACTCTTCATAAAGTTGTAGATAATTGAAAGAGATTTCCAACGAATTTTGAATCACTCAAATCGGAGTTCTAAACACGAAGATATCATGGTTTTACTGCAGTCAGAAAACTGCCAAATCTCAAACGCGCGTTTGGAGGTTTCAAACGCGCGTTTGAACTGCTAATTTTTGAACAGCGAGTACATGAAGCGAAACGCACGTTTGGGGACCTCTCAAACGTGCGTTTGGGGCCATTTTCTGCAGATTTTTGCCCCTATAAACACCCACTTCCATCGAATTTCATCATATTATTCTCCCCTCTCTTAGCTAAACTATACCCACTCTTTGCTCGAAATTTGTAATGGATTATTCCACTTTCTCTTAGCATAGATTAGCATAAACATAGCTTAATTATTCCATTTCCAAGCTCAAATTCTCATTCCAACTTCTAAGTCACCATCTTCAAAGTGTACTTTTTGGATCTCAAATTCGAAATTCTTGTTTCTATGGTATATTTCTTCTCTCTTTTACTTATTATGGCTTTCATTTACTGTTTTATGTATGTTTCGATTAGTATAATGAGTAGCTAATCCCTTTTCATAGTCGAATCATGTGAAATTTGGTGAAATCTCCCTTTGGGTGATGAAATTAGGAGTGGGTAGTGCTTTTTATTGTTTAATCTTACTTGTTTCATGTCTTAGAACTTATTTTAACATATTTGGGCTAGATTAGCTACCTAGGTCAAAGTCACACACATCAATCTAAAGAGTTGTTCAGATAGAGAGATATGGGAAAAGGGGTTCTAGGATCACGGCGTAGACCCGGCTTAGTTGTTAAGCCCGGGCTCAATGCGAGGTTACTCGTTTTAACGTTTAAGCGGCTCTAGTGCATAACATGTCTTGTTAGTGAATCTTCTTTAGGGAAGGGTAGTTAACATGGCATAAGGAGTGAGGAGAGAGTTGTTAGACCTTAGCACCGGAATTAGGAGTACGCACCCGTGAAATTGAATGTGAGAGTCCGTTTGCCTTAATGCACACTCCCGGTTTTGTCTATCCTTGGGGTTGAAACTAGCTATTTTGATCATGGTTCGGCTATGTCCCTTACTCTATCTTTAAAATCTAGTAGTTTAATTCTCTTTCTCTCTTTTCTATCTTTATACTCGTTAGTAAGAATCACTTTAGTTTCGTTGTAGTATACAAACACTTTAAAAAGATTGTTCACCAAGACTAAGTAATACGTTCGCTTTGGTACTCACAAACACTTTTCCCTTGGGTTTGACCTCGTACTCCTGTAGCTATTCTAGCAATCGACCCGGTACACTGCCGGTTAGAGAGTTAGTTTGCCCACGGTTTCGAGTCTTTATAAATTGTTTTTGTTGGCGTAAATTTTAGCTCAATCAAATGGCGCTGTTGCCGGGGAAATGTGTGCTATTTGTGATATCTTGCAAGTGAACCGAAGACTTGGGCCTAGGTTTTATTTTATTGTTTATTGTTGTTTTAGTTTTGTAGTGAATGACCCGAGGCTCTCGAGAACCACTTGAACCATACATTGAAGATATTGAAGCTTATGCAAGAAGAAGAAATAGTCAAAGGAGAAGAGGTCAGAGAGTAGAAGCTTTGGTATCGGAGTTTGAAAGAGAAAGTTCAAGACTCGAAGAGTTAGATATGGCTCAAACCCCCGTTAATGGGAGTGGTGCAGGTCAAGGGTTCGTGGACCACAACACCACCAGGGATACCTCAAACACTCATCAAGGAGGATTTTTGGGTGGTAATCTTCCTCAAGGGGGGACTCAAACCACAAATGTCGGATTAAATGGAGTGCCTATTCAAGATCCACCCATAGTGATCAACAATGCACAAATGAATGGAAATGCACAAGATGGCCATCATGCCAACCAATTTGGTCAGATGGACCCTAATTTCATGCAACAATATCATCAATGGATGATGGCCCAATTTCAAGCTCAACATCAACAAGCTTTCCAACAACAAACTAACCAAGTGCATGCTCAACAACAACCACCGGGTGACAATCAAGCAAATGGGATCCCAAATTTTTGGTTTCAGGGTCAAGAGGCTAATCCGGGTGGAATGACATGTAGAGATTTTGTGACGACGCCGGTTGGAAGAACGGGTCATAGTCCTATCCGAGTACCTCCGGTTGCCACCACTAACATGGAGATTAAGCAAAGCGTGATTAATTTATTGGGAGATAATGCTATATTTAGAGGGACCCCCACTGAAAATCCTCATATGTTCATTGATCATTTCCTACAAATTGTGCACATTACCAAGATGAATGAAGTCGGTGAAGAAGCGCTTAAACTTATGCTATTTCCCTTCGCCTTGAAGGAACAAGCCAAGACATGGTATGACTCATTGGCTCATGATTCTTTGCACACTTGGGAGGACGTGGTTATGACATTTCTATTCAAGTATTACCCACCATCAAAGACATTGGACATGAAAGAGGCTATTATCTTTTTTAATGCCTATGAAGGAGAAGAAGTGTATGAGTCTTGGGATAGATTTAAAGCGTTATTGAGAGAGTTCCCAGGGCACGGCTTGAGACCTTTTGAGGTAGTTCATGCATTTTTCCGAGGGTTGGAGCCGGTGCACCAAGGGACCTTGCATGCTTCGTGTAATGGGGATATTAAGAGGATGGTGCCCGAAGTAGCAATGAACCAAATAGAGAAAATTTCTGAAACCTCAAAGCAATACGTGTCTTCAAGTAGAAAAGGGCCAAGGAGTAAAAAGCCGGGATTGGTTGAAGTGAAGGAAGTGGAAACAAATGAGCAATGTCAAGCTAAGATGCAAACAATGGAGCAAAGGTTGGAGAACCTTGAAAGAGAAAATGAAAGGCAAGGCTTTGCCAAATATGTGGAGGCCAACATTCGGCTAAGGATTGTGGGATGACACACAAATCTCAAAATATGTCATATCCACGATCCTCAATGCAAGGACAAGCTAGTTTTTCGTCACAAGATAGTCCAACCGATCTAGCCAAGAAAATGATGAACATGTATGCCAAGGGGCAACTGAGTGCGGGGCACTTGGGCTACAATCCGGTTACGAATCAATTTCAAAGCGCCGAACAAGGCCAACAAAACGAGCAACCGGTTGTGGATAATTCTCAATGTTATGAGGTGAATTATGTGGGGCAAAGTCAAGTTGGTAATTATGATCAACAAAGTGATGGTTCTTGGAGAAATAATAATCAAGGTTGGGATCAAAACCATCAAGGGTAGAATTGGAACCGGTATTTTGACCAAGGCCAGAACCAAGCTTATAGGAAGAATCAAAGTTCATTTTATCAAGCGCCTAACCAACAAGCCCAATACTATCCTCAACAATCTCAACATCAACAACAAGGGGGTACTTACCAAGCAACTCCTACACCACTTGCTCCCATTCCTCAAAAGAGTTCAACCGATGTCATATTGGAGCAAATGAACAAAAAATTTGCGGAGATAAAAAAGGACATGGTTGAGATGAACTTCAAACTGTTAAGTGTAGTGCCCGAAAGACAATTTGTGTAATTGTTTTTAATGGATGACAGAATTTATCTCACCTTATTACTTGCTTTGTGCTTGTAAGTAATACACTACTGCAAACCCTAAGTATATCTGTATGTAACCACTTAACTCAGTGTATGGATTACATGTGAGGATTGAGTTAGTGGAGATATGCTTAAACTGTTAGTCCGTGGTGAACTTAATCAGAGTTTAGGGTCTCTTGATTAAAACACCAATAATGCGCCCAGAACACCTTAGGGTGTGATAGTCTTATCCGGACTGTCGGTAGAGGGTACCTACGTGGGGCATTTATATATGATGGCATTCATATAGGACTGGCCGATTTAATCTGTATCTCTCGGTATAATTCCGTAATCGAGGAATCTTATTAAATCATTAGATGATCATATATGGATCAACCTTAATCCTGATGTGATCACAGGGTGTTGCTTGTCTCGGGGTAGTGTTTGATGTGTTAGTTACGGTTCACTTAAATATGTGTTCCAAGCCACTTCTCATTGGCACTATCTCCTGATGAGTGAGTAGTTCGATTTTCACGGACATGGAATCCATTCCTTCCCGCGGGAAGTAGAGAGACGATCCCCTTGTTTGTTGGCCCTAAGAAAGTGATCGATCCCGGGAGTTTCGCATTTGACTAATTAGCTACTAGTCGATATGCATACTAATTGATCATCGGGGGTTAATGGTAAATAAGGATAAGATATTCGAGTCGGGTTCACGGAGACTTCCCACTCGAATGGACGATCTATGGAGGGTTAATCCGTATGTAGTGATTATATCAATGGACGCTTATTCACTCTATGGGTTGAGTATAAGTATACATCTATAATCGGTAGAGTTCAGTTTCGGGTTTATGGTGGCGTAATCCCGGAATTAATAATTAATGTACTTATTATGTTCGACGAATAATTAATTATTGGAGCTACTGGTTATAAGTCCATGGTCCCCGATGTGGCTTCTGTAATTCGGACTAATAATCTTGTTATTTGGGCCTCAGTGATAATTAATTGGCTGAGCTAATTAATTGATATGCATGGATATTATTTAGTTGGGCTAAATAATATTATACACATAAAAGACATTTTATGTGGGCTTAGTGAACCCTTAATGGTGGCGCCAATATCATCATTTAATTAGAGAGAAATTAGTTTTCTTGGATAATTATTTGACATGTGATTTATCTTTTATTTGTTAATTGATAATTCATGGAATATTAGATAATAATATGATTTATCCTAATTTGTTTGGGATAATCATTTTATTTATCTTTTATTTGGAATAAAGGATTAATGTAATAATTATCTCTTAATTATTTAATCCTTGGAGGACAAGGATTACTCTCCTATATAAAGAGAGTTCTCCCAAGTCTTAATGATAAGGAAAATTTCACCCCACTCATTAAAAAGGATAGAAAAAATTTGTTTCTCTTGTCTAGGGTTTTAGAGGAAGAAAAACTTGGAGTTTTTCTTAGTGTTGCATATCGAGGAGGTTTGTGTATCAAGAAGGGTGTCCACCAACCGCCGTTTGGAGAACACATCGGAAGATCAAGGCTTCTCTTCCCGTTATTGGTAACATAATCTTAAACCCCCCTTGTAGTACTTAAGTCCTTTAATTATGAATTGTGTCATATAAATCGTGATCCATCCGCTGCGCGTAGATCTAATTCGTTTAGATCTAAGAACCTGTATCCTTCACAAACACGGGTCCGCCATTCGGAATCTCAAAACACACATGGGGAAAATCACCAATAATGCCATGGTGAACTTGAAAGGAGGCTTACTGAGCGACATGGAAAATAATCCCCAAAATGTGAAGGCCCTATTTTTGAGAAGTGGTAAAGAGGTGGGTGTTGACAATGCTCGAGGAGAAAGGACTCAAAATCTGTCAAAGAGAGAAATGGGTATTGATGAAGATGATGATTTCTACAGGCCGGTTGAGGAGGAAGACTTGGAAAAATGAAATATTGAGACAGAGTTGGAAGCAATGAGAAGAGAATTAGAGGCCGTAAAGGAAGAGTTGGCAAATGCAAAGAAAGAGAAAGTGACAGACAAGGAGAAGGAGTTTGTGGCAGTTGACATTGAAGAAGAGGAACCGAGTAAAGCAATGGAGAAGAAGGGCACAAGTGAGACCTCACCTCCACGCGTGAAAGGTAAGAAAGGTATAATCCCGCCTCCCTCTCCCGATTTTGATTTAAGTACTTTACCCTACCCACCTAAAGGTCATAGACAAAGTCGTTTGAACCAAGCTCAGAACCGCTTCATTGAAATTTTGCGTAAAATTGACTTGACCATTCCATTTCTTGAAGCACTTGCAAACATGCCTGCTTATTATAAAGTCTAAAAGGCTTGTTAAATGATAAGAGTAAAATGGCAGGTCTGGTGTGTTTGAATAAAGAGTGTTCGGCGATTTTTGATAGTAAGATACCCCCGAAAATGAGAGATCGAGGTGGGTTCACCATCCCTATTACTATTGGTGACACTGTGATTGAAAATGTGTTGTGTGACCTAGGAGCTTCTGTGAGCTTAATGCCTAGGGCCTTGTACGAAAAGTTAGGGTTGGGTGAGCTAGAACCCACGGGGATGACCTTACAAATGGCGGATAGGTCGGTTAGGACACCTATGGGGGTAGCGGAGGATGTTCTTATGCAAATAGATAAATTTACCTTTCCCGTAGATTTTGTCGTCTTAGACATGGCGATGGATTCTAAGACTTCGGTTTTGCTTGGCCGTCCTTTCTTGACTACGAGTGATGCTAGCATAGATGTGAAGAGTGGTGATATTACTTTTCATGTGGGTAAGGAGAGCGTGACATTGAATGTTTATAAGTCTAAATCTCTTGCTTGTCATTCTGTCGAATCTACTTTTGCTTGTGTTGTTGCTACCACTAACCCACAAGGTTGAAAAGGAGCTAAGCTTGTAGAAGACACGGTGGACGCACAAAAGGTCGTTGATGGAGTGAAGATCAAGACCAAGGATAAACCGGGATCGCCCGTCTCACCATCATTGTCTCATCCGGACCATAAGCCACTCATCATAGAACCGGGAATTGAACTCAAAGGCAATGTGAAGAAAAGAAGAACCCCAAGCAAAGGGCACCTTAAAGAGAAACCGGAGCGGGAACCAGAAAAGAAAATATTGAGTGTTTGGCAAGAGGTAACTTCACGAGCTAGAAGAGGTACCCCATGTGTTAACTCCATACCTTTAAAACCCCCTCGCGGTGTCTCTCATGAATATACTTATAATTGATATGCTATGTGTTAGGGTACTTTGTGATGCTTTGTGGTTCGGGTCGTTGTTTTGAGTCTTTTATGGTATGAGTCTGTTTGGTGCCATTAAGTCGATGCTAACGACGTTAAACAAAGCACTTCTACCTTTCCTCGCCTGTGCCAATAGTATAACTTTGAAAAAATTGGCACTGTATAAGTCATCCCGTCGAGCCAACGACACAAAACAAAGGCACTTAGGGGAGGCAACCCACCTTTTTGGTAGTAATAATGTATTTGGAGTGGTATTTGGGTGCAAGAGGGGAGAGTTTTGTATTAAAAGAGAGGTTGGGGTGAGAATTTCCTTTTGGTTCCGGCTCTTGTACGTAGATAGGGATGTTTTTATGTGAGCCTCTGTGGCCTTATTTTATGCGTGGATGCTCTGTGTTTCTTTTTATTATCTTTACATCCAGTGCGATTCCCGTCTAGTATGGTTGATATGCTTTGATACTTTGTTTGTGGCATGGCTTCTATTTTTATATATCTCGTATCTATCACCATCTTTTGGCACGTGGACTTTTTCCGTGCATGTGTTTGCCTTGGTTTTTTGTTTCTATGGTTTTAGATACTCGAGATGGAGCTTACTAGAAGATGTCACGTGGGATACTAGTGCGCCTTTCTGCCGGGTTTTTGGTCAAACAGCAAGTCTTTTACTCTTTTTATCTCTCACACACCGAGGACAATGTTTCGTTTAAGTGTGGGGAGAGAGACTTAGCCGTTTTCTTGTTTTCGTTGTTAAATGTGCTTGATATGTGACATGCTTTGCCTATGACCGGGCTTGAGTCGATTTTTGGGTAATTTTTAAATTTTTCAAGGGTTTTCAACAACGTGTTGTTGTTGTTATTTTCACATTCGAGTGGTAATCACTGTAGTAGGACCCCGAACGTGTACACTGTGGTTTGATATTATCTTGACTATGGAGTTTATTACTTTCACGCAAACTACACTTTGTGCACAATTTGATTACTACCACTTCTTATACCACTAGCCTCGAGACGAAATAGAAAGGTTGCCTAAGTAGGATACGGGATGACGGTCCTGACGTCTCTTTGACCAACCATAGCCAAATAAGCCTTATCCCGAAACATTTGACCTTCGTAGCCCCTCTCAGCCTTGATAGAATGGTCTGACCACCATTCGTCTTATAACCGTTTTGTTACTTAGCCAGAAACCTACCCTTAAGCCTTAATTGTGGTCACATTTCCTTCATTTATACCCTACGAGTGGACTCAGTCTTTTGTTAGGCCACACTTGCTAAAGCAAGTGTGGGGTGGGGGAAATGATGTGTTGATGGGTTGGTGTTTTCTCGGTTTTGGGCTGTAAGGAGAAGGGGAGCTCATTTTGGGCCTAGTGTTTGGGTTTGGCCCAAGAAGAAAAGAAAATATGTACTCCTTTCTTCCAAAAACAAAAAAAAAAAAAAAAAAAAACCAAAGTTCAAAATAAATTAGAAAGTTCTCAATGAATAAAAGTTTGGAGTTTAATAAAAGGTTGGAATCAAAGTAATGAGCTCAAGAGTTATACTTATGATGTTAGAGTTGGGATAGTGAGATAGGTGCTAATGTATTCGATCTCGCCTCATGACGCTTGAAACATAGTTGAATTAGGCAATGAGCTCGAGTATGTGTCCCGGATTTTATCAATATAAAACAACAAGTAATAAACCGGTTAACCTCAAGTGCAAGGATCGTAGTACGGAGGCTAATGCCGGGTCGATCTTACGGGGAACTAGACGAATGTGAATCCTAGCTTTTGTTTTTAACTAACTATTGTCACGAAAACTAACCTAAACGGGGAACTAAAAGCTGGACAAACATGCCGAAAATAAACTAGACGAGGACGAAATACAAAGCTAGGAAAGATTGAAAGCGATAAACTAAACTAAACTAAAGTGCGAGAAAAAGTAGACTAATCTAACAATTCAAGTTCAAGGATTAAAATCAAATTATAACGAACGAACAAGCAATTGATCCACCTATCCTATCAACATTCAATTCTGATTCGGATTAATTCGTGATCTCTACTCAAGTCGTGATTCACCTAATCGAAGGCATAAACTCCTACTCTCGTGGACAAGTTCGTTTCCTAATCTTTTATCTTTCGATGTTAAAGATTTCGTCTTTCTAACCTAGGCGTGAAATCTTTCAATTCCTAATCTAGAAAATCAATCTAATAACTCTCGTTTTAGTTAGATCGAAGATCTATTCTTTTATCACGGTGATCTATCGTTAACATGATTTTCATCAAATAAACAATCATCAAAGCAAGCATCTTTCGATTAAACATGCAAAAACATACAAAACATGATAAAAGAAACGAACTTGAAATAGATACTCACGGATTAATCACGAATCAAAACTGAATTGTTGAAAGAAGGCTTCACAACGCTTGTTCAAGAGGGTTTTAGCCTCTTAGCATCCTTGTTGCAACTCGAATTGATGAAATAAAAGACATGAATCTATCTAATCTAATCTAGGAATTAAATTGCATAAAAGTAGATAAAAAGCGTAGAAAAACGCAGCCAAGCGCCCCTAGGTTTTTAGGGTTCGAATTGTGTGTCTAGGGTTTGAGAAATCGCGCCTATTTATAGATTTTTAGGTCGGTTTAGGCTAAGCGCGGTGCTAGGACGCCCGTCCACTATCTTGGACGCTCGTCCCGGCAGCTTACGGACGGAGGTGAACGCTCGTTCGAACGCGTCCGAACTCTCTCGAATGTAAAATATGATTACGGACGCTCGTCCACTTATCAAACGCCCGTTCGGTCTTGGACGCTCGTCCACTCGGATGAACGCTAGTCCGGCTTCGATCAAGACTTGATAATTCCATCTTTATCTTCTTTTCTTTCTCTATCCAATTCACCATTATCTCTTTTAACTTGAAATAGCTCGAAATTCATCAACATTTGATCATCAATTGAGCCACATAATTGTACCTACATGACATCAAAAACACCGCAAAGCGTAACATAATTCCAATAAACATAAAATCATAATTAAAACATATAAATTCACCAACTTTGCGATTAACTCATTAAAAATGTCATTTGCTCAATAATTCCATTTAAACACGTGATTTCCATGCAATTCATACGAATGTGGTGTATGTTAGCATTCTACGGTTCCCAAAGTGTTAAAAATAGTCTAAAAGGAGTTTGGGTGGTTTGTTTGGTAGAGATAAGGTGGTACACTTGTTGATTAGGTTCACTCGTACTTCTTTTCTCCAGTTCCCAAAAATATCCTTTTCGATTAACCGGAATTACCCTAGCCTAACATTATAACCTTTCAAGTCCTACCCGATCGTGTCCAAACTTAGTGACCTTGATTAGTGGAGAGGCTAGTGGGTATGAAACGATTGGTAGACTTTTGGTCGGGATTCAAGCCCCGACAATCACTTTGAGCACTTGGCTTTAGCTTGGCACCTCACACACTCCATTTTCTTGATAATGTTATACCGGTGTGTATATGTTCGTGTTTCTTACTTTGTGGTTACCTCGAGAGTGTGAGTAGTAGCACCTACATCACAAAGTTGAATCCCTTGGTTGGTTTTAAAACGCCTAATTTACTCGAGGGCGAGCAAAGGCTAAGTGTGGGGTGGTTGATGTGAGTCAACTTTACGTGATTCCGGTGCATTTTCCACCCCCGTTTATCCCACTTTTAGCACATTCTCGGTATTTTTAGACCGTTTTCGGGTAATATTGTGAGTTTATAGCACGGGGATTAAATCCGTCGCTTTGATGGTTTACTACCTCTTTTTAGTGATATTAACCCATTCCCGAGCACTTTTACCCTCCGGAATCGTTTGTGTGTGTTGTTCGTTCATGAGATTGTAGGTTCTAGGTGCCACGAGAACCCGTAAGGTGAAGATTTATGATGAGAAGTATGATCAAGGTGCAAGAATGAGCCAAGGAAGAAGAAAAATGAAGAAAAGGAAGAAAAAAAGTTGGTATCTTCACGCTACGTTCTGTTCATCAGAAATTTGACCTATGATGGAGGCATTTTCTGGTCATGGACTCTTCATGAAAGTTGTAGATAATTAAAAGAGTTTTCCAATGCATTTTGAATCACTCAAATCGGAGTTCTACACACGAAGATATCATGGTTTTACTGCAGTCAGAAAACTGCCAAATCTCAAACGCGCGTTTGGAGGTTTCAAACGCGCGTTTGAGCTGCTAACTTTTGAACAGCGAGTACATGAAGCGAAACGCACGTTTGGGGACCTCTCAAACGTGCGTTTGGGGCAATTTTCTGCAGATTTTTGCCCCTATAAACACCCACTTCCATCGAATTTCATCATATTATTATCCCCTCTCTTAGCTAAACTATAACCACTCTTTGCTCGAAATTTGTAATGGATTATTCCACTTTCTCTTAGCATAGATTAGCATAAACATAGCTTAATTATTCCATTTCCAAGCTCAAATTCTCATTCCAACATCTAAGTCACCATCTTTTAATTAGTTCTTCAAAGTGTACTTTTTGGATCTCAAATTCGAAATTCTTGTTTCTATGGTATATTTCTTCTCTCTTTTACTTATTATGGCTTTCATTTACTGTTTTATGTATGTTTCGATTAGTATAATGAGTATCTAATCCCTTTTCATAGTCGAATCATGTGAAATTTGGTGAAATCTCCCTTTGGGTGATGAAATTGGGAGTGGGTAGTGCTTTTTATTGTTTAATCTTGCTTGTTTCATGTCTTAAAACTTATTTTAACATATTTGGGCTAGATTAGCTACCTAGGTCAAAGTAGTTGTTCAGATAGAGAGATGTGGGAAAAGAGGTTCTAGGATCGCGGCGTAGACCCGGCTTAGTTGTTAAGTCCGGGCCCAATGCGAGGTTACTCGTTTTAACGTTTAAGCGGCTCTAGTGCATAACATGTCTTGTTAGTGAATCTTCTTTAGGGAAGGGTAGTTAACATGGCATAAGGAGTTAGGAGAGAGTTGTTCAGACCTTAGCACCGGAATTAGGAGTACGCACCCGTGAAATTGAATGTGAGAGTCCGTTTGCCTTAATGCACACTCCCGGGAGGTTTTGTCTATCCTTGGGGTTGAAACTAGCTATTTTGATCATGGTTCGGCTATGTCCCTTAATCTATCTTTAAAATCTAGTAGTTTAATTCTCTTTCTCTCTTTTCTATCTTTATACTCGTTAGTAAGAATCACTTTAGTGTCATTGTAGTATACAAACACTTTAAAAAGATTGTTCACCTAGACTAAGTAATACGTTCGCTTTGGTACTCACAAACACTTTTCCCTTGGGTTCGACCTCGTACTCCTGTAGCTATTCTAGCAATCGACCCGGTACACTGCCAGTTAGAGAGTTAGTTTGCCCACGGTTTCGAGTCTTTTTAAATTGTTTTTTGTTGGGGTAAATTTTAGCTCAATCAGTTCAGCAAGTCATGAGGAACTTATCAGTCTGGTTTCAAATGAAAGAACTTGGAGAGCTTAAGCACTTTCTTGGACTTGAAGTTGAGTACACTAAAGATGGGTTGTTCCTCTGGCAACAGAAGTATGTTAAGGATCTATTAAAGAAGTCTGGAATGATAGACTGCAAGCCTTCTCCAACACCAATTGAAGTCAATTCCAAGTTAAGCTCAAAAGAAGGCAAAGAGTTGGATGATCCTACAAGTTATCGACGACTAGTAAGAAGTCTGATATACTTGACGTTAACAAGACCAGACATTTCCTTTGCAGTTGGCGTCGCAAGCAGATTTATGCAAAGTCCAAGAAAGCCACATTGGCAAATAGTTTAGAAAATTATGAGGTACGTCAAAGGACTTATGACTACGGTATTTTCTACCAGAAAGGAGTGCCATGTAAACTTGTTGGATACTGTGACGCTGATTATGTTGGGGATCATGACACTCTCCGATCAATTACTGGTTACGTGTTCAGCCTTGGTTCTGGAGTAATATCTTGGTGTAGCAAAAGACAACCTACTGTATCTCTATCAACTACCGAGGCAGAGTACCGGGCAGCCGCTATAGCAGCTCAAGAAGTCACCTGGCTTGTGCAGTTATTGAAGGATTTACACCAGCCGGCTGACTATGCAGTGGATTTACATTGCGACAATATATCATCACTTCAACTAGCAGAGAATCCAGTATTTCATGCAAGGACCAAGCACATTGAAGTGCACTACCACTTTATTCGAGAGAAGGTTCTTCAAGATGAGATACAGATGATTCACGTGAAGACTGAAGATCAATTAGCAGATA
The DNA here is from genome assembly GCA_036785695.1 of Gentiana straminea. Classification (NCBI taxonomy): domain Eukaryota; kingdom Viridiplantae; phylum Streptophyta; class Magnoliopsida; order Gentianales; family Gentianaceae; genus Gentiana; species Gentiana straminea. The sequence continues at coordinate 2,224,749 of JAVUPR010000437.1, forward strand.
TATTCACAAAAGGATTAAGCGGACGCAAGCTCGAGGAATTCAGAAATGCTCTTGGGATGCAAATGAGCTCGTCGTCAAAAGAAAGAAGTCATTGAGGGGGAGTGTTAGAAGTCAATGACTTCTAGATTATTCTACAACTAGTACATGGGAAAAATCTAGAAATTATTTCGTTAGAGAAATAGTCTAGAATTCTAGAAAATACTTAGATAAATATCTAATGCACACTTTGCCTAGAAACATCTAGTGTGCATATTCTCTAGAAGGATCTACTATTTTTTTCGAGGATATTCTTACCTTTCCTATAAATAGGAGTTGTAACTTAGGCCAACAACACAACACAACACACACAAGTTGTGAAGTGAGTCTCCCACATCAAACACTTTCTAGTTGCTATCTTCTTGTATTTTTCAAGTGTCCCATTTGTTGTATATTTTATGTATCAATAAAATATCAAGTTCTATATTCCAAGTGTTTGGATCTACCGCTTACGACACAACAGTGCGTAGCTACACTAGTGATATGCAGACAATTCCCAGCTATTAAGGTACATAGTAGTGTGGATGTGACATGTGTTAAGGGTCTGATTCCCAAGCACCGGTTGTTCCATTTCTTTCGTGCAAATTTCTTTTAATCTGCTCGGTTCCTGAAACGACGTGTTACAATACAATAATGATAAAAGTACATACTAATTAACATACATGTAAGAAATGTTGATTGTATCACAACACATTATAAAAGAAACGACAGAGTTACTAGAAATCATGATATATTAAAACTAACCATAAATAAAGATTGAGTATGATTAATTAAATGGGGACGGTTATTTTAGAAACGACAGAGTTACTAGAAATCATGATATACTAGTGGGATGATCGTGCTTTGCACGATGAGGCCCTCGGGTTGTGTTGTTTTTTGCGTGTTTGAATGGCTAAGTTGTTTTTTTTTGTCTTGCGTTGTGGGGTAGGGGAAGATGTGGTTGTAATATGTCAAAATACGTCCATTATGCGTTTTTTCCTGAAAGTAGTTGTGCTTCGAAACACGGCGTACAGGTGTCAACGTGTTTCCCAAAATACATTGTCACTGATCCGACTACGGTTGTTCGGCATCTTTGGTGTTTGTATCTTACATAAGCCTGCCATTGTGGGAGTAGTTAGCAAAATAGACAAGTGTTTATGGACCTAGGGGAATAGGGATTTGGGTTTTTACATTCCGAGGAGTAGTGTCCTTAGATATCTGTGAACTTCATTTTTTTGATGGGTGTCACCGGTGCCAATAAGTCTGCATTCCCATCTTTTCCGGTATCCAGGTGCACTTTCTCTTGCGACTCAGTCTTTCCTGCAGCATGGTTGTCCTCTGTTTTTGTGTTATTTTGCGGGCGTTTATTCGCTCGAGCTCGCGAGTTAACATGTTTGTTTCGTTTAGTCAATGTTGTGGCTTTTACTAATGGTGAAACAGTAGCTGAAGTTGCACATACATGATCTGCCGTATTTGTGTGGTGTACTCAATCAATGGGTAGGGCGAGTGAGTGACAACCGTGAAATTAGTGTGAAGGAAAACGGTACAAGTGGGACAGGTATTTAGTGTATGCAATTACCTGTTGTCTCCTTTTGCACTGTTTCTGTTGTGATGGTATGAGGCGTCTGTTGGTCTGGTTCATTCGGGCTCTCCCGAAGTGCAGTTGTTGGATTGAGTACCGCGTTTTGCGGTCATCGAATCTCTTTCTCTGCGCACGCACCTGGGTGCAAATTGTCATATCTGCTAGGCGTGTGTTTGTGCCACGTAGCGGTTCATGCGTTTCTGTGGAAATAGGTTGGCGGTGTTACATGTGTTGTGTGGGGTATGATTTTTCGTTAATTGTGTTAATCGAAATGTACCTGGTCGGTCATGTTGTGCATTAGTAAACAGTTTGGTGTGGTGGGGGGAGGGGGTTGGGGCTGTTTTGCTCTCTCGAAGAATGGTTACTCTTCTTTGCATTATGGTGCATTCTTGTAGCATTGTTGGCTTTCCACGAATCATTTTTTCTTTGTGGCGGTTTTTCCAAGCATACCCGTGCATTCCCTTCTCAATGATAAATGCAGTTATTCCTTTTGAGTGAGCGGCAATATCCGTTTTTGCATAAACAACCTAATCCAAGTCAACTTATCAGTTATCACAAAGGTTAGGCCTGCTCGTAAAATATAGAGCAAATCATTTGCAAGAAGAAAATCACGTGAGGTGCAGTTTGTTTTCTGGAAACCCTTTCCTCTTAACAAGCATTTGCATTAAGTGGAGAAGGTTGAAAATATGTTGAAGAGGAAAAAGTTTTGTATAAAAAGTGATTGAGCTTTCACGGCTTCACCAATAGTTTTGAAACTCGTACAATGGTGATAATACATTTCTTTAGGCATTGGCATTGACACTCATGCTACTTTATGTTTACTATCACATTAATCGATTTCCCATTTTCACATAAAAAAAATAAAAATCCAAGTATTCACTATCTAAAGGAAAAAAAATCGCACGAAAAGCATACCAAAGTTGCCACACAAACAAGAAAAATGTTGCCAGACGCAAGTACTCTAAGCATGCTTATCATACATGCATCCATACAGGCTAATAACAACAAAAATCAAATGAGGAAAATTAGCATGAATATTATATGGCCAATGGAAAAACCACCAAACATCAAAGTACTCGGAAAATCCTAATTGAAACATAGATCAATGACAGAGATGTTTTTGTGTGACAGATTAGCAGAACAATCAAAAAGATTGAGATAGCATTTATCAGAACCAGAATGCGAAAATTTGCAAAAATAAATGTTCAGTGATAAACCACCGCAATTTAACCACCACTTATTATTGTCATAAAGCCACAAGCCACAAGATAATTCAGGCTTAGGGGTTTAAAGTAAAGAAACTTAAGCCCCAAGTTTGCCACACTCTCAAAGCCTGCAAGCAAATAGCAGTTCAGAGCTAGTGTTGCCACACTCATGTTCAGAACAGTCATTTGCCAGCAAATCATTCGTTCAACCAAAGTATATACAGCATATTGTTCTTATAAGAAAATAAAAACAAATGATTCTCCTTTAAGCTTTTTCGTTATGCATAATCATCAAAATATGTGACAGATTCAAATAATATCAGCAATTATGTGCATGTAAGGCGGTCAAGGAGGGACGTTTAACAAGTCTTATTAGCCTAGATATATGGATATCGGAAAAATAAAGAAGCTGCCAACAAAATTTTAACTGGTGCTGGGAAGAAAACTCAAAAATGATACCAATGTTTGAGCCGTAGGACCATTTGTGCACCACATCTTATTTCCATTTAAAATATAGCCACCATCAACTCGATCAGCTTTACATTTCATGCTAACGACATCAGAGCCAGCTGGAAAAAACATAAAATTTGATCATATGAATAGTAATAAATAAAAACCTTCGCAAAAAAGAACATAACAAAATCTTCAGCAAGATTAAGTTACCATTTGGCTCAGTCATCGCAAGGGCTCCAACATGCACCCCGCTGATTAACTTCAAGAAGTCAAGCCATTGACAAATTAAGTGAGCACATCCAATTTGCATTAGAAAATGAAAAGTGAATAATATTACTTTCAATATATATTATCTACTATTGCAGAAGAATTAGAAGGAATGTTGTTTCTTGTAATTAGAATTGTAAGAATACAAAAAAGTTAGGGAAAATCATCTACCAATAACGGATAGAATAAAACCCAAGTAAAGCAATCATCCGAAATAGGTAGGACAGCGAGAGAATTAGCTGGCCTATTAACATCGCTACAACCAGTGAATATAAATGTCAAAAATCCTAATGTAAATAAAAGAAATCTAAGATATGAAAGACACAATTGTACATTTAACACAAATGTCAATCATATCTCGGTGAGTTTCTTCATATCTTCAACATCAAGTATAGGATGCTAGAGGAAATTCTAGCTCTGCTAAAAAAATTTTAGGCTATACATTAAAATCTGATAAGAAAAGTCCCTTTACGTCATAATGAGGCATTATACATCACTGTTAAGAAAGTATTGTTTCCTACTTGAAGGCTTACTGGCTGAAGAATAATGCATCTAGAACTCAACAACAGGAAGATCGAAATAGTTGAGAAGGAATACATTGTGCACTAAATTAAATGTTGCAATAACTCGTGAATTAGAAAACTAAAGCAAAAAGCATCCAAAAAGTTCAGTAGTGAGTGTCTGTGCAAGGCCTACCAAACTCACATGATGAAATCTTCTGGAAGAAAAGCAAAGCAAATACATGAGAATAAGGGCCATTTCCAGAATGAAGTTATGACTCGAAATCTTTTATAAACGCTTTTTTCTGTAAACAAACTTAATAACTAATTTTCAGAAAACAAGCCGTAATGTAAAGTGAAGTTGATTCTTGCATATGTCGGCCCAAACATTCTTATTTGTTGATTATAGAACTGTGTTTAGTTGAAACCTGACCAATTGTAGCCATTTAGTATTGGTCAAAGTGACATACACCATCCTAATCAGACTGACTATAGCAGAATTATTACAGATGGAAAAAGCTCTGAAGATTTCAGGCAAACCTTTGGTAAATACTTTTGCTTCTGATCATCAGGGTTTCCATTCCTAGCCTACAAACATAGTAGCACTTGGTCGTATTCAATAACAATAGAATATGCAAGCAGAATAGCAGGATGAAGTTATAACGACTTACCAGCTGATTTATACAAAGGTTGGAATGAGCTCCATAAGAAAGGGCAACCGAACCAGATGCACGGCTAACTTCTTCCATAGCTATGCAAAGTGTTCTAAATAACCAAGGCCAAGACCTCCGTATTCCTCTCGTAGAGATTCACGAGTTAAAAATCGGGATAACCAAATCTTAGACAACCGAAAATATAAGAACAATTTGTTTGGAGCCTTAGAAACATTCAATAATTTGGTCGAAGTAACACCAAAATCAAGGCTAGCCAGCAGAACAATAATTCGGGGAACGAAGGGCAAAGAGTTGGTTAAGTAACATGCTTTACCAGGCACAGTTATTCCATGGAGCCCAAAATCTCCCATGAGCTTCCATAAATTAACTTCCTGAGACAATAGCATATAGTCAATTCACGAGTTTACAGAAACAATAGCAACATAATCCAACTTAACCAAAACGTAAAATTGAGGAAACCATTGTGACATTGTCTCCATTCAAAGTGCACTAACATCATCAAGTGGTGGATTCTAGTATTGAATTAACAATAACACCAAAGAAACAACAACCAAATTCAATGAAATAGGTAACATGAAACAAAGCGAGAATTACAACTGTGGGAGTGGGAAGTCGTTTGTTTTATCAATTTTGGCGGCATGAGGAGCAATATTTTCTTGGGCAAAACGAGCCACACCTTCCTTAAACCGTGAAAACATAAAACCATCGATTCAAAGAAGTTTAAGAACACAAAAGAATGGTAAAATCATCCAATCCATGAGTAGACATAATACCTACCGCGGACCGGGTATCATCAAGCAATGAAGTGGAAAAAGCGAGCGACCTTTGTAGAATTTCTCCATAAACCGGACTACTCATGAGCAAAATATGAGCATTAGCCTAGCTTTCCAGACGTCTGTTACTCTTTGGGCGCACATCCACCCCAGACAAACTACTTATCAGAAAAAGAGAAGCTGAAGCAACAAATATCTAATAAAAAAGAGCACGCCTAAGCTACAAAATAGGGCATAAAAGAAGTTAAACTCTTGATTTTAAAGGCAACAACTGAACAATTGTGCAGAAAGTCCTTAACTGCACAATTGGTCATAGCTAAAACGAAGAAGCTATCATCGAGTACATGCACCACATTACAAGCACATAACAGCCCAAATCGGAACAGTAGAAGAAAAGAGAAAGAGAAGAAGAAACATACCAAGTAAAGAAATAATCGGCCACCAGAACTGTTGAACCACGCTGTTAGCCAAAACAGCCAATTTCAGAAGCAAACGAGAAAATAAATCTTGACAAAGGCAAATGAGAGTCATGGTATTACAACAGCAGCAATTTATAGGGAAAAAACGTCAGTCGGTGGTGGAGTTTTTGCATCGGCGGCCGAATCACGCCTCAGCAAAATTGAAGACGAGTGGAAACGGAAGCCATGGATCGGAGATTTCTCATTGAGTATATCCCAATTGGAAATTATACGGCGTCGTTTCACAATAGCAGGCAGAAAAAAAAAAAACAAAAAAAAAAAAACGTGATAGAAGAGAGAGATTGAAGTAGACGACAAAATAGTCAACCTATTTTACGTAAATAATACTATGCATAGTAAATTGAAGATTAAAACTAACCATAAATAAAGATCGAGTATGATTAATTAAATGGGGACGGTTATTTTAGAAATGACAGAGTTACTAGAAATCATGATATATTAAAATTAACCATAAATAAAGATCGAGTATGATTAATTAAATGGGGACGGTTATTGGATTTCTCGGTATCAATCAAATGTTTGAATCCCAACCTCCTTCCCACAAAACAAAATAGCAATTCCTCCGCTATGATATACTTTGTATTTGGCTTTTTTTAACACCTTGATCCCCTCGAATGCAATGGACTGTCAAGTTTAACATTACACACAAAACGACGTTGTTTTAAGTGTATAATTCGCATAAGACAACGTCGTTTTATGTATTATTTTTTTTTTTACATTTGATGATCAAGTGTATTAGAAGGGATTTTTTCCCATACAATTACTCTTCATAACAAAGGTTGGTCGATTCATTGCAACGGCATTCGGCTGGACAGTCCTCTGAGTCAAAGCATGGAAAATCTTCACATTTTCCTTTAAAGTAACAGTAGGTCACGGGTTCAAAGAAACCGCAGTAATGAAATGGACAATCACTTTTTTTGTCTGCAAGGAAATTCACTACAATACTTATCAGTTGTTAGGATCAAGCGTTTACCGTTGTACTAAAATCAATTGGTGTTAGTAAATATGCTACTATATTTCCTTATATCACGCCCCATCAAATGTGAGCCTATAAAAAGGAAGAGAGACCCAACACTTGACTTGTTTTTTTTTTGTTTGGGAAGTGTGGGACTATAAGAAGGCAGTGGGGCCCAACACTTGGTTTTTTTTAATTTTATAATCGCGCTGGAAGCAGGGCTTGAACTCGAGACTTACTATTTGCTTTTATGTAGTATAATTCTCGGATTCGATCCCAGAAGTATAGTTTCACTCAATAAAAGTTTCTTTTCTTTAGATATTTTTCTTATGAGTTCTGGTCACGGATCTAACGGACTCGCCGACTAGGGAGCGATCCACGAAGGGTCTGCACTCGTCTTAGAGGGTATGCTTCTCCGTCTTTCTAAATGTAGATCTGTTCTTTTCCTTCAAGCAGGAGATCCTGAGTTCAAGTCCCGCTTCCAGCACAATTAAAAACAAAAACAAAAAAAATCAAGTGTTGGGCCCAACTCTCTTCTCATAGGCCCCAAAAAAAAAACAAGTCAAGTGTTGGGCCTCTCTCATTTTTTTTATATGCCCATATTTGAGGGGGCGTGATATAAGAAAATATAGTAGCACATTTACTAACACCAAATGGTTTTAGTACAACGGTAAGCGCTTGATCTTAGTATCAATTAACATGTTCCTTGTACCGAAAGCTAATTGATCATGTTTTGTTCCACCTGCAAAAAGCAATATTGAATTACCATCGCTATTAAAAACGGGCTGTAATAAAGCGGGCTATATTAATAAAATTGAATTAACAAACGCAATATTAATTTAAAATAATATAAATGAGAATACGTTTCCACTGATGTTTGATCTCGTTACCTCTTGATCTGAGAAAATGTTAAATTACCGCCTATATCAAAACGTTAAGCTTATGGATAGCCTGCCCGGTGGTTGCCATAGTTTCCTCTTGATACGACTCTCCTTACGGGGTATTATTGATCTCTCTTTACATTCTTGTGCTTTTCAGATAAAGTATGAAGTCAGACTTATGTTGGTGATTTGGGACGTCTAGCTAAGAATCGGTTACAGTGGTTATGATCTTAATGCAATTATATCTTGAGGTAGTACTTGAGGATGTAATATTGAATTATATTGTAGTATTGTATTTGTGATTACAATATAATTGATGTAATAGATCAGATTATTGAGAAATGAAGCAGTGCTGATGTTAGATCCGAGTTGTGATGTTTAAGCTTCCGCATTTAGTGTTGGATATGTATTGTTTAGAAAGGTTTTGTGTTTCGAGATTAAATCTTGGAGCAAGGCCGAACGGTCTGTTTTTCGAAACTACTTGGGTTTTCCGGACGGGACGTTACGTACAACGCATCTTGTACACCTATTTTATATGTTTTTATTTTCCATATGTTTTTATTTTCCAGTTGAATTACGTATGTTCTATTTCGACATTGGACCATTATTTTATTTTTTTCAACTACCACATATTATACAAATCAATTCAGTAACACCAAATTTTTCCAAACAAATTATATTGGGTTCGTTGGGATTTAGCCTATACAAATTTTCAAAATAAAACATGTCATTGGGGCCTGCCTGATGGTGGGTCTACAGTCTTGCCTACCTAATGGATGGACCGGCCATTTTTATTATAGTATATTTTCGTTGTTTTTGTGTACGTACACTTGGGTTTCGTGTTTGTTTTTATTAATATTATTTTATTTGTTGATGGTGAAATGATTTGTGAAAGAAATTATAATAAAATAATAAATTCAATAAAATAATAGTAAATAAGATAGTGGGTGAATAAAATATTGAGTTGGATCCAAATGGATCCAACCCAGCCTGAAACCAAACAGAGGCTAGAGAATTCTTCCACTATATTGAGGTAATGAAATGGTTTTGTTTCTTTCATTTCTTCTCGCACCCCACGTTTGCTTCTCATTCTTTTCTTTATTAACAAACAAAAGGTGCATTAGAAATGAATGGTAAGGTGAGAACCGAAAAGAAAAAGGGCATCAGAGACTTGGTTTTTTGTGAAAAGGTTGATTTTCTTTCCCTCCAGAGAACCAAAGCAGATATTATCGACTCTCATTCGAGTAAATTAAAGCTTTCTGGAATCTTCCCAAGCTCATTTTCTCAACAAACAAACAAACAAACAAACAAAAATGGTGGTCGGATAGGCTAATGTGCTATATTTGTATGATCGGGTGGGTTGAATTAAGAAAACTAACTGTGTTAGACCGAATTATATAAGACTCTTGATATACAAAAAATAAAAACAGGGTGGGCGATATACAAAAAATAAAAACAGGTGGGTCCGTCGCCAGATTTATAGTACCTAAATAGCGGAATAAATCACCAAGACCGTTACCTACATCCATTGTTATTCGACCCCGTCTCTATTTTTTGGATCCAAAACCATAGAGAGAACTCCATCCATATGCACAATGGTGTCAGCATATATTACTCTTAGGTCTTCTGGTCTATGTCTAATTTGTGAATGATCACCAACCGATGATTTACATGCAGTATATATATATAGGCAAGACTAGGGACCTATAGCATTATTGAATATTCTAGAACGAAAACCCTAACCATCATAGGATGGAATATTCTGGAATATTCAAGGAGTTATACTCAAAAGAACCAATCATATCATAAACACCTAGCTTCTGCACACCTGGAAATGATGATCCACGCATTCACCAAGCACCCGACTACACGTATAAACATCCACACATCAACCCCTTCTTAGCCCATATGTTGTTTTGGCAAGATCAGTTAATGCAACAGAATGCATACTACCAAGATCCCTACTACGGTCACTATGATCATCCAACCCGGTCCAACAGGACTAGGAAGTCTGGGCATAAAGCATAAATAAGGATACTATGGGTTCCGAAGGATTCTCTCAAAACTTACCCTAACCCCGAAGGACCCAAGAACTAAATGGCACATATTAAACAATTGTATTGCAGGTATGTTTCAAGTCAAAGCTTCTGAAAAGCAACACAAACTGGTGTCTGGACTGTGGATGCTCCATACATATGACTGGAAAACTCTCCATTTTTCACGACTATAAAGCTCAATCAAAGGGAGGTACAGTTACTTTCGGAGACAGCTCAAAAGGAAAGATCCTAATTGGCGAATGATCTGTTGGTAACCGTAACTCCTTTTTAATTGATAAAGTCTTAATAATCTTTTGAGCATTTGACAATTATGTGCCGTTGGCTTTCGTATTGCATTTGACGAAGAATGTTGCAAGATAAGCGACAAATCAGGAAAGGTTGTTCTAACCGGTCGTTGTGAAATTAGTAATCCAACATTTTTCTTAAACTCTTTCTCTATTCTCTTTTGAAAAGATGTTGGTGTGAGAAATCATCACTGGTTCAATTATTGATCAGTGGTTGAATTTTAGTGGTATCATCACTGGTGTTGCATCTCAGTATTTGATCCATTTCTGGCTTATTGGTTCCTGTCTGAGGCGTTGTTTTCAATTCTGGTATCTATTGAACTCTGCAGTGATTCAAAATTGACTCCAAAATTGATCTATAAGGTTTCCTTAATTATCTATAGTTTTCAGTAGTTAAACCCTGTGTTTAATTTATTACTGGTAAACTTTTTGTTTTACTGTAATTTTAATTCAAATTGAATTTGTGTCTATCTTAAATTAAATTAAGTGGTTCAGAATAAAATTTAAACTATTTCTCTTGATTTGATTTATCAAGGTGAAAAGTCTAGTGAGGACAAAAACTTTAGATTATGATATTGTTGATTTATTGATAGACCCCTTTTAATTTGGTACTTCTTCGTTTTTTTTATCTGCCACATTTCAGAATTTGCACTGTTTTTATTTATCTGTTATTTTACATTTCCGATTAATCGTTTATTATTTTTTTCCTCCATACCAATAAAGTATTTACTTCTCAATTAAAAAAATATATTTCCAAAACAAAAAACTCCTTTACCAATAAAGTATTACATCTCTACTAAAAAATACATTTTCAATACTATATTTTAGACGTATCAATTATTTTCTTAATCTTTTCAATTACTTTCTTAATCTGTGTGATTCTTCTCTCTACGACAGATTAAAAAAACTGGAGGGAGTATAATAGTGCAGCTAGTGCTGTTTTAATCTCCTTAAATTGTTACCGTTTTGGTTGTATTAAGAGTAATACAATTTAACATTTGAACCGGCAAAGATTCAATATTGTGTATTTTTCTTAATAAGTCCAATTTAATTCCATTTGTGTATCTTTAATATTTTTTAGCAAGTTTGGATTTATTGTAATCTGTAACATTGCTCTGTATTAGTGAAAACTATATTTGTGTAGTATACTTGCTTATTTGATATACATAGGTTGCCTAGTTTAGAAAGATAAAAATTTGTAATTTGCAATCCTGCTATTTGTGCTACTTGCATTATTTGAAAATATTTTATCTTTTGCAAACATAAACAAAATGATTTTGTCACTTAGATTAATTTTTCGTATTAAAAAAGATAAGATAAAAATTTGTTGTTTTATCCTAAAATTTATTATTAGGATATTATTTGTGTTTAAATTGGACATTAGGCTGCATATTAGAAATACATCAAAAATAACTTGATCACTTAAGGTAAAAACTATTTGTTTCTAATAATCACACTTAAGCTCTCTTCCGCGGTTTCGATGGTTAGGATTCGTGCAGTAACTCTAAATTAATTGTTAAAAGAGGTAGAAAAATTAAAAACTGTACAAGTTCTTTCACCCATCTCAGAACTTGTGTGCGCATTACGATCCAACACATCACACATTTATATTATTGATCATCGTGAAATCCACAATACACTTCAAAGAAAATCGTTGTTGATACTGAACGAGTAATTAACACAACCAAAAAAGGATGTACATGACCCGAAATTTTTTGTGATAGAAAAGAAAAACATATATTACAGGGTTCAAATTAATTATTCAAATACAGCACACCAAACCATCATCCAAATACTAAACCACTCTAGTTTCAATTCCTGACTCGGCCTTTTACCACAAAGTCCCTTCAGGCGCCACCAACAAGCAGAGAAATACACTCCACAGCTTAGCTCCCATAAATTATTCCAGATTTACCTGTGACGAAAACGCAAAACCTTAATATAGCCCGTAAGGCCGGCCCTAAAAGAAATCCGAGATATAGCCCGTAACGATAATAGCAGCTAATAAAGTAAGAAAAATAACAAAAAACAGAACAAAATTTAGATACCGAATTAACGTTAACAAAAAAACAATTTCATTAATTACCTTTATTTCGAATTCAAACGAGTTTAATAATTATCGACCTCCCATTCCATGCAGTAGGGAAGTTCATCAGGGTCCTCCTCATCATCTTTATCACAGAAGCAAAAATCGACGTTGCAATCGTTTCCTCCAATAACGCAATCATTATAGCAGACATGTCCCGGTGATGGAATATCCTTACCAGTATTGTGGCAATCTTTAAATCACAAAAAATCACACAATTTACAAATGCAGAGTTAATATATAGTATAACAATAAATCAATATGCTGTGTACATCATGATCATGCTCAAAAAACTCTAGCATTTTCGTGAAAATAATGCTTCAAAATATCAAAAAAAAAGGAAAAATAAAAACTCACTCACCAGCTAGATAAGGAAATCGAACGAAGAAAAGTAGAGAAGAAAGCAAGATGAAGTAATTATAAGCTAGCTTGGCCATCTTTTTATGATCTTTTATCCAATGATTATGAACTGTATCTAACAAAGTCAATATATATAATACTCCTCAAAAGGTTTTACTACTATACAGACAAAAACAGCCGGCATTGTATCGTGTCGATACATACAAATACTTGGATTTGTAAAAAAAAAAAAAAAATTAATAATATTGACCGGGAAATTAAGGTTAATTTTATTAAAAACAGTGGGATGCTGAAACGATTACATCATACGAAAATCACCAAACTGGGTCCCAGAAAACTCGACCCTACATCAGGGTGTATCTAGGAAATTTTTTCAGTGGGATAACCGGACTGTAAAACAACATTTTTTATCTAAAATTTTGTTTTAGTGAGGTAACCGGAGTGTAAAACTATATTTTAACAAAAAAATAACATTTTTTAACAACAAACCGTATTGTTTTAATATTTTAAGAAAATCCCCGGATTTGTGTGGGGTCACCTCTTTACACACAGATCTACACCAAAGCAAAACACATGCACGAGGCTCAACGTAAGGCACGCAATATATATCAACCCTGCCTGAGAAATTAACCAAAACGCTAGCAGAAATAATACAGAATTTGTATTTTTATGATATTGTAAGTACATATAGTTAAACCTCGATAAATGAACATCCTAGTGACTGAAAAAAATATATTTGTTTAGCGATATATTCATTTATTGAATACTACTTCCGTCTCACAAAAAGTGTCCATAACGGAAAAATGAATTGTCCTATAAAAAATGTCCATTTAAATTTCCAATACATAATTAAATACATTTTTTCCAACCATACCCCTATTTTAATATTTAATTTTCCATAATCATTTCATATTCCAAAACAAGCATTTATGATTAGTTAAGGGTATATTTGTCTATTCATTCTTAAAATACAACACATTAATTATTTCCTTATTCTCCGTGTGGACGGAGGTAGTATTATTTTGGGACAACTGGAATTAAGGACAAAAATTTAGAAAAAAATTGCCAAAAGGGACAAGTGGAATGAAAAATGGTGAAAAGTGACCAAAGACACTTAAAATGACGAAATTACTCTCGTCAAATTTAACGACTTCAATTCCACTATCAAAAAAATCCACTAAAACATTTTAATATCCAATAAATCTACTACTAAACAAATTAACTAAAACAAAAGCAAAAACAAAAGGCATACAGTAGAATAATAATTTGTCCTTTTTCATCATTTTCCAATTCCACTGGATCAAATATCTATTCCATTTGAAATTTTTCTATATTATTTTTAGTCCTTTTGCCCAAATCGAGACCGGAAAAAAATATTCATTTGACGAGTTTATTTATTTATCGAGGTTTACATGTATATATTATGGCTGATAATACTGCCAGAGCTGTTTTGCTCTAGCCAGAGCAGAGTTCCAAATTATCCTTTGAGTGGAATTCAATGTCTCTTTTCCCGGCGACTATTATGGCACACTTCAGTATACGCATCACATATTTCTTTTATTGTTTTTATCTATGTTCTGACTAGTGAGTTTCTCCTTTTTATTTTTTCATTAAATATTTTTTTTTTTTTTGAATAAGAATATTGTTTCTTTAATATGGTTTACAAATTATAACTACTTTAATAATTTATAATTAATCTGGTAATATTTTTATTTACGATCACATACAAAGCCATTAGACAAACTCAAAATCAATGTCCTAATTTATTCAAAATAACGAATATTTGTCTTTTAAATATAAAATGCATTTGTTATCTAACTTGATCTTCCACTCAAAAAAAAAAAAAAAAAACTTGATCTTGTAAGCCCCAAACATAGTCTTCAAAATTCAATTTAATTTATTTATGTTATGATTCTATTCATACCAATATAATATTTCGGGCATCACATTACCGCAAAATGAAATTACAACATGATATCACATATTTCTGTGATTATTTTATTAAACATCTTAATATTGAATTTTTTTTTGCCAAAACGAGAACGATAACAATGACGTTTCTACCAATTTGTTTTTTAACATAAGAATTGCTAAGGCCTAATAGTGTCATGCAAAACAAATTTGATCAAATAAATAATATGTTATGTTTATCTAATGGAGATAATATTAGATGTGTACACATATTTTTCACATCCGTAAGAAATATGAATGTACGTTATGCAGGAATTTAAAGAGGAGCATTTTCTCACCTAAAACTATTCTTATCCAACATAAGTCCGAATATGATTGACTATTCAAACATAATTTCAATTATGAGTTAAGTGTTTTTTAGACTCAGTACCGATCAAAAAGCTTATTTAATATACATTTTGACCCAAATTTGGTGAGCAAAAATTCAACATTCTCCCTAAATTCTTGTCAGAATAAATAAGTACCAAAATTTGAAGGGTAAAATAAAAATAAAATGTGTATATTAAATTATTTTTCTTTGTGAAAAACATTCACTCTTAAAAATAATAATTCTCATCAAAGTAAAACAATTTCATTTGAGTTTTTTTCTTAATGTGTATGTGCGTAGTTGTTGTTTTTTTGTGCGTGTAAAATATAGCCAAATTACATGCAAAAATATTAAAGTCAAGTTTATGATAACGTCGAAATTATCTAGGGTGTTCAGCGGATGATTTGTGATGGATATCTAGCTGTGATTTGTGCATGAGAGTGGTGGTGCACGGTGGTGCTGTATGGGAGTGGGTGGTGAGTGGTGGAGTAGTGCAAATAAAGAGAGAGCCAGTAAAATGGGCAGAGTTTTGCCTTGTATTTTATATATATCCCCCTTTATGAATTATACATGGAGCCCTATTTATATGATGAGAACCGACTGACATTCAACATAATTACAACTAAGGACAAATTATGACTAAATTTGCGGTGGCAGGTCGGGCCGCACTCGAGCATTGGCGGTGCGGATCCTCGAGTCGTCATTGTTAGGGCTGTAAACGAGCCGAATAATACCGAACCCTGGCAGGGTTCGGCTCAGCTCGAAAATTTTGAACCTCAAGGCTCGGCTCGGCTCGGGCGAACCTGATTTTTCAGGGTTCGGCTCGGGTTCGAAGCTTAAAAAATAAAAAAATATTCGGCTCGGTTCGGTCCGAACGAGCCGAACGGTCCGAACGAGGTTCGATCCGAAAAAAAAAAAAAAAAAAAAAAAGCAGGTTCGATACATAGTTCAATTAGGTTTTCCCTTTCCCTTTCAGTATAAAGTATAAAAAAAATTTAATTAATTTATTATTATAAAAATAATTAATAAATATAATATAATAATAATTTAATATTTTAAACGAGACGAACCTCGTTCGATACGTTCGGCTCGTAGGACGAATATCGATTTTTAAGGCTCGGTTCGGGTTCGAAAATTCGAACCGGATCACGAATTGAGCTTTTTCGGACCGAATATACCGAACCGTATCGAATACTTACGTTCATTTACAGCCCTAGTCATTGTTCATCCTTAACAGGCTTATTGGGTCGTCGGTTTGTACTCTCCAAGTGTTGGGGGTGAAGGACCTCTGGCGCATCCCTCACCCTTAAGCTCGTCATGGGCCTGTTGCCGAAACCTATTTCCAGAGTGATTATGTTTGGGACGGCAATGGCCTGGCCGCACCACCTTTCTCCGGCCCCCATTCGCCAGTACTCGGCGGTCGGCAGTCTGGATAACGGGGCCGGCCTATCAGTTTATAATTTTTTTTTTTGACATATAGTTTATAAAAAGTTATAAAAATAATATGCCAAAAAAAAAAATCAAAAGTGATAATAGAAATGAAGAAACGTAACGTTCTCCAAAGGAAAAAAATCCTTAAAATAAGAAAATATTTTTGATTTGGGGTGCCGTACAACTATATGTGGAAAGCCGGAATAACAATAAATTATACCAGAAGGACGTTTTTGGAAATCTGCTCTGGCTAGAGCAAACTATCTCTGGCAGTAGCACTACGCATATATTATTATTTAACAGAATTTGTAATTTTATGATTTTGTACATTATACCTTACAAGTGCTACAATCTGAAAATTTTACAGATCCAAGTATTTGCTGTTTTCGAAAAATATTCTGATTCCATTCAAAAAAAAAAGAAAAATATTCTGACTGATTTTTTTTTTTTTTTTCTATTGGTTCAACCGAGTCAAATTTTTTACTGTCTTAGCAGTATTTGAGTTGGTCAAATGAAGAAACAGCAATTTAAAACCCCTTGCCCCCTTTTCTTTTTATTATATGTGCGGAACCACTCACAATATTTTTTTGAAGGAAAAAAAATATCTTTTTGAAGAAACAGCAATGTACCATATGTTGGAACCAAATGTATCATAAAAACGTGTACAGCTTTGGGGGAAACAGTCGGATCCCGTCGGATAACAAATCTGGATCGTATTATCCTATTGACAATTTGTTTAAGATCTATAAACGAGAAAAGATGTGAACGGGGTGGTTTATGTTATGTTTAGACTGGGTCTGAGACCGGGCCGGCGGCTGCAGGAATTGTGGGATACGGGTCAGGATCAACAACAACACATTGTATTACAAATTTCTAGTGCATTATGTCAAAAATTATGTATAGTTATGGGTCAAGAGTCAATATTTGAAAATTGTAGCGGGTCAATGAATAGATATTAATACATTAAAATTTTAAAAGTGTAAATAATGCATATAAATTTTTTTTTTTTTTTTGGTTTGGGGGTCACCTGACCCATATGGTCTAACGTGGAGCCGCCACTACTTGAGACGTTATATCTCAAGTTGCCTACATATCATGTGTATGAATTAAGAATCAAGTCTCAGTAGTTCCTTAGAGATTGTTTGTATAGAGGGGGCTTGTGCCCTAGGTCTACATGGGCCGGGTCCTTGTTGGACTTTAATTCCGTGTTCCCTAAGGAATAGATAATTACGATTTAATCTCCTTAATTGTAGGAGATAATCACGGCGGTTTAGATGATTGAATCAGAGCCTTTAAAATGGATGAACAATCTTTCCGTGTTGTTGGTCCCTTGAAAAGGCTTTAGTTAAGTTTAGAGAGGGGGGGTGAATAAACTTAACAGTTAAAACTTTGGAGTTAACAAATTCGCAACTTCGGCGGCACTCGCGATACTTCGTGGTAGTCGCGAGACCTCGTAGCCCGTCGATAAACGTAGTCTACCGCGGTTTAGTTTTTTGAATTTGTGCGGCGGAATAATATCAAAATTAAGCCTTGTTTGTTGTTAAATATGTTACTAAGTATTAGATACTCGTAGTGTATGTGTGTGATTTCGTTGCTAGATTCGGCGGGTTGATATGAATAATGACTAAGTGCGAGAAAATAAATGCGGTAAGTAAGTAGAGAGATTTTTATAGTGGTTCCGGGTGATGTAATCCCGTACGTCCACTCTTCTCCCGTGATGTTGGAGGAAATTCACTAGTAATCTTTGAGTTATCTCGTTACAAAGAATCCTAGGTTGCTTGTCCTTCACCAATGACTATGGCTTCACAAGGCGAAAACTAAGAACAGGTAGGATTCTTTGCTCCCGAGTCTTCCACCGGTCCTTGAAGGGTAGAATTGCCTCTTCACCGGCTTCACCACAAACCAACGGTCTTTCACACCTAACGGATGCTTCCTTGTCTTCGAGCAGATTCTTTATAAAATAAAGAATGAATCAAATAAATGATTCGGTTGCGGCGGCTTGATTAGGATGATATAATCAGCAGCTTGCAGTCTTCAAGTGTGTATGCTTGATGCCGGCTTGAACACGAATGCACTTGAAGAAAATAGCTAGATCAGCAGCTTTAAGCTCAGTAAGTTCAGCAGGGTGTTTTTCAGCTCAGTGTTATCACTTAAAGTTTATCTCAAAATTCATCATCTTTTTTTCTTGAGTTGAAAGTCCTCTATTTATAGGTAGAAATGCATGTGACTTGAATTTGAAATTCAAATGTGACCGTTCCTTGTATTTGTCCCATCTGCACTGCATTCTGTCACTATTCATAGGACTGACACTGTCAGGATTACTTTTTGACAGTGCAGTCTGTCCACCCCTTTGACTTGTATCCAATGGATAAAAATATGGATCATCCCAACGTCTTTTTAATCTCGGCCTTTGATTTGCTTGATAAGTCGAGGTAGTTGGTCGTTCTTATCCATGTAACTTCTCAATAATCTTGAATTGATCGAGGTAAATATCAGCAGGTTCATCATCCGTCGTAAAACCAATCGTCCGTCGAACATCATATTTTTGTCGTAAAATATAATGCAAATTTGAATCTTTTTATCCAACTTTTGTTTGTGAAGTTAGATTACATCATTTAAAGTATAACCAGGTTCCAAGCATCATCTAACTTGTGGAACTTAGACCTTCTACACAAGGTATATGTAATCGTTTAGGTCATCACGGACTTGCCTAAATTCGATTCCATATCCTTGACATTAAATACTAAGTTTGATCCCTTAGCCTTCATTAAGCGAGTTTGAACCCTCGGCCTTCGGTCTTCGGTCTTCGGCGGGTTCTAGACCGGTCCGACCTATCTACCCCCTCGACCTAGATCGGTCTGGCGATAAACAATCGGCGGCCATTTACGTGCTTGTTTGATCAAACCTATTTATGAATCAAACTCTAATAAACCTATACATTTTATCTAGACATCTTTTTGCCTTTGCACTATAACGACTAGTATGGCACTCATCATCAAAACTAAGAAATAAGTCCAACAATTTCCCCCTTTTTGGTGATGATGCCACTACCCTCACCTAATCGGCAAAGCAAAAAGATAAAAACACAAACGAGAACAAATTTAGTCAATTCTCATTATAAACATTTGTTCACGGTTATTACAACTAGATACGGCAAAGATAAACAATGAAAGGTAGCTGATCTATTGTCTCTTTTCTCTTTCTTGTCTAGCCTTCTCAGCTTGCTCTTGGTAGGCTCTGATCTCTTCTATCATTTCAACCATCCATTCATTCTCAATAAGTGTAAAGTCAATATAAGAATTGACTTGTTTCCACCAATTCCATGCTTCAGCGGGACAAGATTGATCTAATTCACCCGAAGCCAAACTTCATATACTGACTCCTTAAATTCATTCGGTGAATCTTTTGCTTTTGTAATTGGCGCACCTTTTCACCTCTCGCTACTCCTTCGTCTCGGTAGATGCTCTTAAAGCTCTAATCCTTGCCTCCCAAAACTTCAAACTCAAGAAGGAGTTGAGACCTTCATGAAATCCCATGTCACGATAGGGTCTCCTTCGTTGTAAAACTCTTTCTTGTCTTGTGATAGGAGATCATCGTAAGTTGCACTCGCCAGTGCGGGTTGCCTAAAGGCATTTGTATCATCGGTCCATCTCTTTTGTGCAAAGAGTCTAGCAGCCTCTTTCTTTGCCGGTGGTCGATTGGCCCTCTTCCCCCTTAGTGACATCATCAACAAAACGTGAGATGAGGCCATGAATAGCTTCCGTGATACTATCACTCTGTGTAATTGACCCGCCATAGTTCCAGTTCTAGTATCAAGTGAAGTAATCCTTGATTGCGGGGTCTCTTCCGTCCGTTGATCCTTTCGGTAAATTTGGGATCGGGTACGGCGAGTTGTTGTGCGGCGAAGTAGGCTCGGCGGCTTCACAAGCTTGTCAAGTTTTTGATGAATGGATGTAAATTGATCTTTCAAAAACTTGTCCTTCGATGTGTTCCCTTGCTTGATATATCTTACATCATATATCATATCATTCAAAGCATTTTGAGTGGAAACAAAGTTTGAAGCAGTTGTATTAGCAGATTGTCTGTTTTCATTGACCATCTTCATCAGTTCTTCAAATCTCTGTTCTTGCCTGTCCAATTGAGTTCTTAACTGTTGCATGTCATTTCTTACAGTTCTTAACTCATTGACAACTTCAATTGGCACTCCATGGCCATTCTACTATCGGTAGATCCATCGACGAGCTCCTCAACTCTATATTGTGCACCGTTGTCCGCCGATGACCATGGCCCTACTCAAATCTCTCCCGGCGGGGGAGGTCCTTCCTCAACCATTGCACCAAGAACATCTTCAAGGATAGGATCTTGTGCGGGTTCTTCAACAACTTCTTCTTCTCCAAAAATTTGAGAATCTTCATCATCGTAATTATAGTCCAATGTTGCTCATCCTCATTAATGTTAGCGGTCTGGCGACTATCTTTTCCTACGGTGGCATTGGCTCCAAGCAGGCTCCACTACGGCGGCCTCAATAACAACGGGGGTTTCCTCCAAACCCAAAGTTTGTTCCAACTTTGTGTCCGAGTCTTTGTTTGAGACTCGGCGACTGTACCTCCTGTTCCAACCTTTGTCCAGGTGCTGTTTGAGACTCAGCAGCCTGTACCTCCTGTTCAACTTCCTGTGGATTGAATATATTGGTATTATCCACTTGGAAACCTTCAGCATGACCAATCTTGTGCAGGATGATGGCAGTTTTGGTGAGAATTCCTTCAAAGTCAAATCCTCTTTGATATTCAATGGATTCCTCAGAACTAGCACTTGGTTCACTGAAGTCAGTGGTCTTTTCCACATCCAAATCAGCATTCTGTACATCTTCGGGTTGTGCAAAGAGTAGGCTCTACAACATGAAATGTACTTGGTTCATCACCAAACCTACCGGTACTCAAATTTATTCCTTCATTTATCAAGGCTTCTAGATCATCCATGGTGAGATCTTGTAGATCCTCATCCATTTCTCCAGTCTGCTGGCCCACAGCAGACTTACCGGTACCAGTGGATGTTGTGCAGGTGGATCATTTATCAAAGCAGTCCCACTAGGTTCTCCTGGTCCTGAGGGGAAATCTCCTCTACTATCTGATGATGAAGAGGAATCATCAGAACCATCTCTTGGATCTCTAAATTTGATACCCTCCTCCTTCTGTTGCTCATCAAACAGATCCATCAGTTTTGATTGCAGCAAGGTTGTATCAATCAGATCCAGCAAGTTTTCCACTCCTAACTTGTCAAAAACCCATTCTTCAAAATCTGTCATTGGTTGAGCAGTTGGTTTTTGTCTTTTGTAGAACCCAAACTTCCTCGGAAGTAATCGCAATTTTTGAAGTTTGGGATCCACAAACTCTTCGGTTTTCTTGCTCTTTTTCACATGCCTCTCAAATGGCATAAAAGATTTTTACGGAGAGCGACTCCGGTAGCTTGTTGACCTCCAAAGGTTCCAACAAGCGATTCAAGGTATCTTCTACGGATGTTTGAAAGTCGGCGGAGTTCGTGATGGTGCATTGGTACCTACTACTTCCATCCGTATCACACTTGGTTCCCCCGACTTACATGCTCATCGGCGGGGTTAGCGACGGATCGCTCTTCCCCCGAACTATTGCCAAATTTGCGGGGTCTTCAACCAAGTCTCCAATCACCTCTTCAACCACCACGGCGAAGTTCGGGTTCGGTGGTTTGTCGTGGTTCTTCGGTGGATGCTACGGCGCAGCTCGGGGTCGGTTGACGCTTGTACATCCTCTACTGCATTGCTCAAAAACAACTGTTCGGCATCGGTGGACTTGATAACTTCTTCATTGGAGGAATCACCGATAACAAGCTCGGTGGAATGATAGTTAGAGGCTCGGCTTCAACGACCTCTTCTTCCTCCTCTACCGATGCTTCTTCTTGTGCCCTCTCGTGCTTCCAAATCTTTCAACTCTTTCCCCTTGCCATATTTCTTCTTTTTGGCAACTTCCTTCATCCTCTTGGATAGGGGTTCATCATCATCATCTTTTCTAGTCAATTTTCTTTTTCTACTTGCTTCCTTCTGTTGTTCTCTAAGAATTTCAACAACAGTTCTTCTTGCAGCTACAGCAGGGTCAGTAACCTCCACTTGACCCTCAGCAGACTCAGCAGTCTATGCTGTTTCCTTTCTTGTTCTTTTTGATTTCAGGACTTCTGCAGTCTTTCTAACATCAGCACTCTTCTTCCTCTTTCCAGCAGTTTTCTTTGGTGCAGCAGGTTTGATAGAAGTCTTCTTAGTTGGTTGAATCTGCTCACCACCAGTATCACCATCATCTCCATCATCATTATCATCAGCAGCTTCTTCAGCAATTTCTTCATCATCATCAAGTCCGGGGATTGCATAATCAATCTCCTTTTTGTATACGGACCGATTTATATCAGCGGTTCAATGTCGGGAACCTCCAAGTGATTCAACGGGGTTTGAATCATCAAACCTAAGGGTAAGGCCTTTGATTTCCTTTTCCCTAGTTTGTCCTCCTTTGCAACCTTCTTCATATAGTGAATAAAGTATCCGGCCAGTCAAACTTCATGCTCCTATGCATGATAATCATCGGCTCTATCTTGGGTCCCGATAGAGTATCCATACCGCCGAGTTAGCCCAAGTATGTTCTTTGCAATGAGCTTGCTCGACGGACTATATTCATTCCCAATGTGTCCGCAATTGATGCCGAACGATTTTGTGGTTTGATTTGTCTTGATTTGATCTACAAACGCCAACTTGTCCAATCCCATTGCTTCGGGATTCACCGGACCATTTTCCACTTCTTCAAATCCAAACACTTCCCTCACAGACGGGGGAGATAACAAGGTCCTCGGCATTCACGGTTGTATTGAATGCTTCGGTTCCTTCTTCCATCACCATGTTCTTCCAGAAATCAACAACATTGGTGTATGAAATTGTGTCTAATCGATATTGAGCTTGTTCTCCAAGCCTCGCAAACCTCCTTATTCTTCGACCTATATTAATGGCCAACTCTGTTTGGTTTGCATCAACTACATAGCCTCTTACACTTTGGCTAGATTCGATTTGAACTTCAACTCTTTCCGCCATTAAAATAAGAAAAAGATGAAGAAGAGTTCCTCTCAAATCCGTGTTCACACGAAGTAGAATTTGCGAGAGATAAAGCGAGAAGATGCAAGTGGTGAATCCGCTATGTAACGGTACCGATTATATAGATAGTGGGTAGTTGAAAGCTGTCATAGCACGTACATTGAGGTAACCACGATTAATCCGAATAAATTCGTCTTGACACGTGGCCCATTACTCCACCATAACGTTTGTAACCGTAGGATGGTTTAAGCGTGGTAATAATGGATAAAATAAATATCCCGCCAATATGCTTTTTGACTTTAATTAATTTGACTGAGTAACGTTCCCTCCAGCAAGGTATCCCTCAGCAGGGTGGGCTCAGCAGTCTGCTGATAATGTGCTTCAGCAGCCTGCTGACAAGGTGACTCTGCTAATCCTTGTTTTCTCCTTGTTTTGTTCAATTGATAATACAAGATGAAGTTTAATACCAATGACTGATCTGTCAAGTGAGCTCACCCAACATGACAAAGACCAATCCCCTTGGCAACCTCATTTGCTCAATTGTTCAAACATAAGTACATGGAATTGTTGATACCAATGACTAATCGCTAAGTGAGCTCACCCAACATAGCAAAGACTAATCCCCTTGGTGAATTCCGATACAACTACACCGCCGAATATCAGTCAATCTTTATAATTCCAAGTTCAGTCCTTAATTTGGCAAATCTTTCACTATCAAGTGGCTTAGTGAAGATATCAGCAAGTTGATCTTCAGTAGTGATGTATAGAACCACCACATCTTTCTTTTCAACATGATCTCTTATAAAGTGATGTCTCACATCAATGTGCTTGGTTCTTGAATGCAAAACAGGATTTTCTGTGATTGCAATTGCACTTGTGTTGTCACACATGATTGAAATTTCCTTTTCTTCAATTCCATAATCCCTTAATTGTTGTCTTAACCATAGTACTTGTGCACAGCAGCTTCCAGCAGCAATGTATTCAGCTTCAGCAGTGGAAGTTGAAATAGAATTCTGTTTCTTGCTAAACCAGGAAACCAGTCTATTTCCCATTAATTGACAGGTTCCTGAGGTGCTTTTTCTATCAATCTTGCATCCAAGCATAATCGAATCTGAGTAGGATATTACCTTGAAGCTTCCTTCCTTGGAATACCATATCCCTACTCCCAAAGTTTCTTTAAGATACTTGAGAATTCTCTTAACTGCACCTAAATGACTTTCTTTAGGTTTGGATTGAAATCTTGCACAAACACCTACAGCAAAGGATATATCAGGTCTGCTGGCAGTGAGATACAGCAGACTGCCTATCATCCTTCTGTATAAAGTCTGATCAACATCTTTGCCTTCTTTATCTTCATCCAATCTGATGTTTGTACTCATAGGAGTTGAGCTCTTAGTGCTGTTTTCCATACCAAATTTCTTCAGCAGTTCTTTGGTATACTTGGTTTGATGAATGAAGATTCCATCCTTTATTTGTTTGACTTGCAATCCCAAAAAGTAGTTCATTTCTCCCATCATACTCATTTGGAATTTACTTTTCATTAGATTTGCAAACTTTTCACAAAGTAAATCATTTTCGAGCCAAAAATTATGTCATCAACATAAATTTGTACCCGGCAGGTGTTGTCCCCTTCATCGATTCTCGAAAAGAGTCTTGTCAATGGTCCCTTTTGTAAAACCATTGTCCACCAAGAATTGAGATAGAGTCTCATACCATGCTCTTGGTGCCTGTTTCAATCCATAAAGTGCTTTGTTGAGACTATACACTTTATCTTCTTGATCTTTAACTTCAAATCCAGGAGGTTGCTTGAACATACACTTCCTCCTCTAGGATACCATTCAAAAATGCACTCTTGACATCCATTTGATATACTTTGAAGTTCTTATATGCAAGCATGTGCCAAGAATAATCCGATAGCTTCCAATCTTGCAACGGGTGCATAAGTTTCATCAAAATCTATTCCTTCGCTTGAGAATAGCCTTTTGCAACTAGTCCGGCCTTATTTCTTACAATGGTACCGATTCATCAAGTTTATTTCTATATACCCACTTAGTACCAATGATATTTGCATGAGTGGCCTTTCAACTAGTGTCCAAACTTGATTTCTTTCAAATTCATTTAATTCTTCTTGCATAGCAATTATCCAATCTGGATCCGAAATTGCTTCTTCAACAACTTTAGGTTCCATTTGAGATAGAAAACAAGTAAACATAGCTTCCAAGTTGTCTTCTAGTCCTCACACCTTGCCGTACATTGCCAATAACTTGTTCAAACGGGGTGATTCCTTAACCATTGTGGATTTTGGTTATTTTGATTTTCGGGAATATCATCTTCGGTAGGGTCGCCGTAGTTTCTTCTACGGGGGGTCAGCGGATCCTTGAATTGCTTCGGTTGTTGCATCGGTAACATTGTCGGCGGGGTGTTCAAGCAGGGGCGATATCGAAACTTTTAGGTCATTGAATCTTTCCAAAACTTCAACACAATCTGGATCGGTGATTTGTTGATTTTCGAGCAGTTCACACTCTTTATCTTCCATACCAAGTAAATTTAGGTTCATCAAACACAACATTGATTGTTTCTTCATGTTTCAGTGTTCTTTTGTTCAGTACCCTGAATGCTCTGCTGACCGAAGAGTATCCTAAGAAAATTCCTTCATCTGATTTTGGTTGGAATGTTTTCAAGTGAACTTTATGATTTAGAATAAAACATTTGCTTCCAAATGGGTGGAAATAGGATATATTAGGTATCCTTCCATTCCAGATCTCATAAGGTGTCTTCAGCAGCTTCTTGTTTACTGATGTTCTATTTTGTGTATAGCATGTCGTATTTTCGCTTGACCCAATATCTTTCAGGTAGCAAAGCTTCACAGATCATTGTTCTTCCTGCTTCCTTTAATGTCCTGTTTCTTCTTTCAGCAACCCCATTTTGCTGAGGTGTACCAGCAGCAGCAAGTTGATGAAGTACACCATTCTGTTCACAGTATTCTCTTATAACTTTGTTGAGAAATTCAGTACCCTGATCTGATCTAATCTTTATGACTGTTAAACTTTTCTCATTTTGTAATCTTTTCAAAAGATTAGGTAAGCTTTGGAGAGTCTCACTTTTCTTGTTCATGAATATCACCCAAGTGTATCTAGAAAAATCATCCACAACCACTAAGGTGTATTTCTTCCCTGTCACACTTGTTGGAGTTATTGGTCCAAAAAGATCCATGTGCATAAGCTCCAACACTCGTTAGTTGATTGTTTAGTCTTTGACTTGAAACTTGACTTTATCTCGTTTACCTTGCCGACATGCATCACGATAGCATCCTTCTTGAATGTAATCTCGGGTAAACCAACCACTAACTTCTTCTTCACTAGCCGATTAATATCATCAAAATTTAGATGATTTAACTTCTTGTGCCATAACCAATTGAGTTCGATTTGGTATGCACAATCAGCGAGTTTCGGAACCGCAAGTAGACCAATCCACAACATACATGTTCTCGTTGCCTTCTACCAAACAAGTACAACTTGATCACCTCTTTCACTAATGACAATACAATTGTTTTTGTCAAAAGTGACCTTGTATCCCATATCACGAAATTGTCCAAAGGTGCTCGGCAAGTTGTAATCCGGTCCTTCCACATATGCAACATTCTTGATTGTAAGTCCATTTCGATAAGTGTGCCATATCCTCTTGTATAACCAGGTGTATTTTTGTTGCCAAAATTCACCCTTGGACCATCTTTTGCCACAAAATTTGTAAGACAAAGTGCTTATTCTTTGTCATGTGTCCGGAACATCCACCGTCAAAGTACCGGACACCCTACAAAACAAAGTTAATGCATTTTAGGTACCCAAACCCGTTTGGGTCCATAGTGGTCGATGGCAAGCATGACCCTTGGTATGTTTCCATAAGGTCTTCTCCTAAATGTGTCATACTTTGGTTCATACTTTGGTTCATACATGTATTCCACACATCCATAAGTTCTAACAAGTAGGTTGTGTAGGAACCACATATGTTTTCCGGCCTTTTGGTACATAATGCTTTGTTTGAAATGATTCTTGTTGTTAGAAACATTTGCATAGCCATAGATGTCTGTGTCGTTAGGAGCGCCCCGTAATATGGAGTCCGCCGAGGTCTTATGTAAGTCCTCTCGTCGATTCCATTGTCTAGGTTTTACCCTAGCAAGTATGGTTATCTCGATCGTTTCTAGCATTAGATGCGGAATATTCCAATCATTATCGGCAGGGAACAGTCTACCTTTCCCCCGAGATAAGTATCCCTTGAATGATCAACATTTTTGGATTTGGGATTCTTATTCTTGGAATATTTCGTTTCTTTCCCTTCGTGGTCCAACGGACTTGGTAGCAGTGTCCGCTATCGTAGGCTTAGAAGTTGCGGCAGTCCTATTTTTGGATTTATTCTTTTTACTAGGAGCCGTTGACTTCGAGACTTCGATTTTGCTTCTTTGAGGCATTCTCATTTGGTTTTACTGCTTCTAAGCGGCCTTATTGGGAGATGGATCTAGTGCAGGCACAAACTTAGGACCAATTCTGGTACTAGGTTCAGTAGCCTTACTGGATCCACTCTTGTTAGATTGCTGAGTTCCAAATCCAAGCCCAGTTCTATCTCCATAAGGCTTTCCTGATTTGTATGCGATATTGGAACAAGATGGTTCGGCAGATTCGAGGCCGCCGGATGTGCGACAGATCTTATGCGTCGATTCTCGTCCACCATCTTTTTCCTTACCTTTGAAAACCCTTAATTCAAAGCTTTCAATCTTCCAACTTCTAACTCAAGAGCCTCTTTTTCAGCCTTCACAATCTCATAACCAGATTGTATTATCCTCAGTTGATTAAGGATGGCATCCAAAGTCTCATTGTTGTCAGAATTTCTAGGATTTGAACCACAGGTTGATTCACAATCACTTCCAGCAGGAGTGTTTATAGATACAGTGTTGTATACCTCCTCAGTTTCATCCATGTTGGCCATCAAAGCATAATCCTCCATACCAAAGAACAAAGTCTCGTGTCATCTGACTCATTTCCTTTTTCAGATCCCACTTCATATCCTGATTCATCTTCAGCAACCATAGCCTTCTTGCCATGTCTCCTTTGTTGACTTTTGGTCTTCAGTAGGTCTGGACAATCAGGTCTAAAATGTCCAGGCTTCTTACAGTTGAAGCAAAGATAATCAGGTTCCTTGCCTTGTTTCAATTCAGGACAATCGGAGTCCGAAGTGTCCGGTTTCTTGCAATGAAAGCATAGATAGTCATTGTCTTTCTTTGGTTCTTCTTTCCTTCTCTCGTAGGCCTCTTTGTGAAATTTCTTGTAGGGGCCTTTCCGGTCTTCATCATTCGATCTTCTTGCTCGCAGGGCAATTTGCTCTTGCATTTCATCTAGCATATCATCCTCGTCCTCCCGATGTTTCTTCATGATGTGAAGCAGCCAATGCAATGGTCTTTGGCTCTTCCTTTTCGTTTCGAGCACTAACTTCTTGCTAAATTCATAGGCCTTAAGATCGAGAACAATTTGAAGGTGTCTTCCTCATGCAAACTTTCTCATTTCTTCAATTGCGGTCACCTTCATTTTCCAAACATCACTTGCAGTAAAGCTTCCAAGATTTTGGTGTTTACTTCCTCTTTTGAATAACTTACATTCGGCAGAGTAAGTTCATCCGAGATTGCATTGAATCGGACTCCATTTGCTCAATGGTTTCATTAGGTAACATTTTGAACTTTTGAAACCTTTTTCCGGCCACACCGATTTTGTTCTTCTTTATTGCATCGTTGCCTTCACGGATTAAGTGAATCTTATCCCAAAGTTCCTTTGCGGTCTTGCAATCTTTGACTTTCATGTACATATTGCTATCCAAGGTTCGTAGATGATATCAATAGCAATGTTGTTGAGGTTTGCTCTTTTCCGTCTTCGCATTCCATTCTCTCTTTGGTTTAGGAATGTACTCGTTCCGTCACCCATTATTCCGCCTTTGTAATCTCCAAGTGGTCCTTCGTTAGTACATCCATCATCTCATCATGAGTAGCAGCAAGATATGCCGCATTCGACGTTTATACTCATCAAATCTATCAAGAGAACACATCAACATGGTTCTAGCATACCGTGTGTTATCCATGATGCAAGTCTTGAAAATCGTAACTTGAAAGAAAGTTTTAAAGAATTTTCACAAGCACAACAAGTAGGATTCCTTCGAACGAAGCAATCGCTCCGATACCAATTGTTGGTCCCTTGAAAAGGCTTTAGTTAAGTTTAGAGGGGGGGTGAATAAACTTAACGGTTAAAACTTTGGAGTTAACAAATTTCGCAACTTCGGCGGCCGCCGATACTTCTCGCAGTCCGTCGAGACCTCGATAGCCCGCCGATAAACGTAGTCTACTGACAGTTTAGTTTGCTGAATTTGTGCAGCGGAATAATATCAAAATTAAGCCTTGTTACTTGTTGTTAAATATGTTACTAAGTATTAGATACTCAGTAGTGTATGTGTGTGATTTCAGTTGCTAGATTCAGCAGGTTGATATGAATAATGACTAAGTGCAGAAAATAAATGCAGTAAGTAAGTAGAGAGATTTTTATAGTGGTTCCAGGTGATGTAATCCTGTACGTCCACTCTTCTCCTGTGATGTTGGAGGAAATTCACTAGTAATCTTTGAGTTATCTGTTACAAAGAATCCTAGGTTGCTTGTCCTTCACCAATGACTATGGCTTCACAACCGAAAACTAAGAACAGGTAGGATTGCTGCTCCCGAGTCTTCCACTGGTCCTTGAAGGGTAGAATTGCCTCTTCACCAGCTTCACCACAAACCAACAGTCTTTCACACCTAACGGATGCTTCATTGTCTTCGCAGATTCTTTATAAAATAAAGAATGAATCAAATAAATGATTCGGTTGCTTAAAAGCGGCTTGATTAGGATGATATAATCAAACTTGCGGTCTTCAAGTGTGTATGCTTGATGCGGCTTGAACACGAGAATGCACTTGAAGAAAATAGCTAGATCAAGCGGCTTTAAGCTCGGTAAGTTCGAGCAGGTGTTTTTCGGCTCGGTGTTATCACTTAAAGTTTATCTCAAAATTCATCATCTTTTTTTCTTGAGTTGAAAGTCCTCTATTTATAGGTAGAAATGCATGTGACTTGAATTTGAAATTCAAATGTGACCGTTCCTTGTATTTGTCCCATCCGCACCGCATTCGTCACTATTCATGGACCGACACCTTTCGTCGGGATTACTTTTTGACGGTGCGGCCGTCCACCCCTTTGACTTGTATCCAATGGATAAAAATATGGATCATCCCAACGTCTTTTTAATCTCGCCTTTGATTTGCTTGATAAGTCGAGGTAGTTGGTCTGTTCTTATCCATGTAACTTCTCAATAATCTTGAATTGATCGAGGTAAATATCGCGGGTTCATCATCGTCGTAAAACCAATCGATCTCCGTCGAACATCATATTTTTGTACGTAAAATATAATGCAAATTTGAATCTTTTTATCCAACTTTTGTTTGTGAAGTTAGATTACATCATTTAAAGTATAACCGGGTTCCAAGCATCATCTAACTTGTGGAACTTAGACCTTCTACACAAGGTATATGTAATCGTTTAGGTCATCACAGACTTGCCTAAATTTCGATTCCATATCCTTGACATTAAATACTAAGTTTGATCCCTTAGCCTTCATTAATCGAGTTTGAACCCTCGGCCTTCGTCTTCGGTCTTCGGCGGGTTCTAGACCCGCCACCGACCTATCTACCCTATCGACCTAGATCGGTCCGTCGATAAACAATCGGTTGTACCATTTACGTGCTTGTTTGATCAAACCTATTTATGAATCAAACTCTAATAAACCTATACATTTTATCTAGACATCTTTTTGCCTTTGCACTATAACAAACTAGTATGGCACTCATCATCAAAACTAAGAAATAAGTCCAACACGTGTATATCTAATATATCATGCACGTGGGCTATTACACTTGATAGATACTCAGGCCGAACTGCGTCGAGTCCCTTAGGCTATTAAGGCCCAAACTGTAGTGGCTAAGTTCCGTTGCGCCCTGACCGACTTGTGGTGGACTGGGAAGCTAGCCGAACTGACCTCCCATCTGGGGTTTAGGTCCGGGCATAGATCTTAGAGTGGGGCTCCTAGCCTGTAATGTCTGATCTTTTTTGTCAGCACATATCTATATGTTATTGTGGGGATGACACGTGGCGAGGTGCTAGTCCGACCTCCGTCATAAGCCCCCATATCTAGCTGATCTCTCGGGGTCAGCTCAGATCTGTCAATATTGTAGCTCGGCTCAGTCATCAAGAATTGTAGGCTTTTAAACAACTTATCTTTCCAGGTGGCAAGGGTGCTGTTATAACACTGTGATAACTGACCCGTAAGTCGAGGCGTTTTACATCCACCAACTTGAATTGGGACGGCTTACGAGGACTTTTTGGGGCTTATAACCCCCGTCATATCAATCGTTTCCCACTACCATTGTTATTAAACCAGAAGATTGAGATCCGGCTGTTGATTGCTCTTCTCCTCCATCTTATCCAATCTCTGATTTTTTTTACAAGTAATCTCTTCTTTATTCTTACTTGCATTCTTGCTCTGCTCGAGTCCGCTTTCTATTGAATCAATAGACGATTTGATTTGAGTCATTACTGTAACCCCATGAACCAAGATGGTTGTCATAGGTAGTGAATGCATGAAATCTATCCTATCCCAGGAGGATTTGGACGAAACTTGTGGTATATACGAGATAGACAGAGAGAGGTATGCCCCTAGGCTTCCTTCTGACCACCACAACTTTGCACATCAACCCCCGGAAGGATACTGCACCGTTCACAGGGAGCACATCGAGGTGGGTCTTAGGCTTCCCCTTTGCCCGGCCTACGTAGCTGTGCTTCATTTTTACAGGCTAAGGATTGCCCACATAGCCCTCAATGGGGTTAGGGCTATCATAGGATTCTCCATCTGGTGCCGGTTGCTCGGCATCAAATTCTCTGTACGGTTATTTGGGTATTTTTACCAACATAAGAGAGTGAAGGATCACTCTGGACGGTACTACTTCTCCCGTCGAACTAGCCACCTGAGTGATGTTCTCATCATCCATAAAAGAAAATCCTCCCACAAACAGTGGAAGAAAAGGTTCTTCTTCTTCATCCGACACGAAGGTCAACCGGAGCTGAGTTTCCGGAATCCAAAGGAGCTCCCCAAGGACGTCCGTCCAACTGTTAATGAGATGCTACTGGAGGGTATCCGAGAATCAGGTTCCTCCGTAAAGGTCGATGATTTTTTCACCGAGCTGGTCGTTGCTGCTCGGCTAGCAGACATTGGGCCTAGCCTTTACGTACCATTAAGTGACGAGGAGAGGGTTATCTGTAGGGTTTTCCCCAGTTTACTTCACGCTTTACTTTTGTACCGTTCTGTATATTTTACAAACTGTCTGTCTTTGCTTGCTTGTGTGGCTGACTTTGCAGATCTGTTGGCTGGTGTTGAGAACGATGAGGTTGAGGTTAGCCGATCTGAGCAGAGCCTCAACACTGAGAGGACGGCAAGTATGGAGCCTCCTCATGCCCAGCCTTCGGGCATCAACCTAGATGTTGCTGCGGCAATTCCATCTTCCTCTCACCATGTTCCAGAGGAAGTTGACCTAGGTGCTCCTGATGTGTCTGATCGAGAAGGAGGAAAAGGAGAAGGCCTGCACCTTCAAAAGAAAGGCAGATCTAGGGTTGTTGCAAATCCTCAAGAGAGTAGGCCGAAAAAAAGGTCAAGGTCCGGAGTTCTTCATGAAGGAGCTCAGAACCAGTCTAATTAGAGAGGAGATTCCGCTTCCGATCAGTAGCGGATCTGTAAGACGACAAACGAGGAGCTGTCTGTGGTTGGCTTCAAGTCCACGGAGTTTGTAAGTCTTGTCTTTCTCTTGGTATTTCATACTATACTTTGATAGTATTTCTTATTTTTGTTATTTTATCATTCAGGGAACATGGTGTTAAAATAGTGACCTAAACCC
This sequence comes from Gentiana straminea, assembly GCA_036785695.1. Taxonomy (NCBI): domain Eukaryota; kingdom Viridiplantae; phylum Streptophyta; class Magnoliopsida; order Gentianales; family Gentianaceae; genus Gentiana; species Gentiana straminea. Next base: position 2,258,136 of record JAVUPR010000437.1, read on the forward strand.
AATCGGGTTGGACCGGATCCGACCAGATCGGATCATTTCTACTATTTCTTTATATATTAAATGGCTTTCTATTATTATATATTTGTTCGTTTAACGGACCAATTATTATATTTTATATATGATAACGTCTCTGGTGTCAAACTGTGAAAGAGAAATCATAATTGTGATTATGGTTGATGAGATCTCGACTCACTTGAAAATCTTTGATACTTAAATGTCTCTAGTCGTATATGCTATTAAATGGGACATTAATAGTATGATTAGACTAGCACGTATTAGATGTCTTCTATCTTACGAAGATATGGATAGATCTTGTCTATCGAAGTGTAGGGACACTTGGACTGTTGATAATGCCCTAAATAGTACCATTAATTATACCTTTATTTTGCCCCAAATCGTGCTCAAGAGGGGATAGATAGGCTCGTTATCATATGGAAAATGTGTTATATGCTATGTGCGTGATTCTAGGTTTACGATTCTACATCTATATTATTATTCCGTAGATTTGGTACTATTTTGCCAAGTTTATTCCCTTTTCAGGATGTACCAAAGTCTGGAGCAGCTAAGGATGGATCGAGACCGAGAGAAGAGCATTGGGCCAAGTGAATGAAGTCCAAGAAGGGATCTGCTAGAGAAAAAGAGGAAAAGTAAGCCCGGTTAACCGTGGGCTAGGTCCGGTTTACTGAGGCCTTGGAGGACAATAAACTGAAGTCTGCCGCATCTACAAGGTCAGTTAGGGTTTATTCGAGTTATAAGTCGGCTAATGTATCTATATAAAGCCGCAGAGCTGATTGTAATGAGTATTCGAATAGTTTATCACATACTTTGATAGATTTTATATGATTTAATGAAATAAAGTTCCTATAAGCTTTTGGTGATTTATTTTCTGGTTTCCTCCCTTCATCACCATCTCTAGTTTGAGTGGATCAAGCTAGATCTCCATAGTTGAAGGTATGAAGCTTTGAACGTTCCTTTATGTCTTTATTATGGTAGATCTACTTGTATTTACGTGTTTTAGTTAATCTGCATGTTTAACAACCCCATAATTTTCTTGAATTAATCAGAATGAAGAAATGTAGATTCAAGAATAGGAACCACCGCTCACGGTAAACCGGCGGTCTATAATGAGTTACCGGGGAAATATTTAGCCCTAATCTTGAGATTCAACGTCAGCTACGTTGATCGACAGATTTAATTAACAGTAGGTTAGATCTAGCAAATCTGCTTATTGTATTCGTAAATTAACACGATGGACTTGCAAGGTGAAGTGTTAGTTAGGACATTGTCTTGATGGATCCCTAGGAATGTGCTAGTCATTGTCGATAGCTGCTTAGGGAGGTTTTCGGTCTCGTGCCGGCATCTCTAGATCTTATTTCGTATGAACTAATACAACCAACGAAGGAGGTTAGCTGAGTATAGATTGTCAGCTGTCCTTACAATGGAAGTAGATAGGGTTAGGAGATGCACCTGTAGCTAAAACTGAATTAAAACGTTCAATTAATTTTAAGGAAATTATGTGGGGAAGTAAACATAAGGATTAACTATACCAAGTTAGTAGATAGGTAAGATGGGGAATGAATACCATGTTTCTTTTATCTTTATTGTTGGTCAACAACCTTATTTGTTTTCTTAATCACGTTAGACTCGTTTATACTTGAGTTGCATTTTCTCTGTGGGATCGACCTTGATTCGCCTTTGCTATACTATGATTGACCTAGTACTTTTGCTAGTATGAGCGACTTACACGCGCAACATCAAGTTTTTGGCGCTGTTGCCAGGGACAATGGTCAATTATAAGCATAAACGTTTTTAACGATAATTAAGAAGTTGTTGTTTTCTTTTGATTTTCTTTTTGAGTCTTGAGTCGTCCTGAAATAAACCTGCATCGTTTTACTGCCAGAATAAGAAATTTTGAGCCCGGTTTACCATGGGTTGCCCCCGGTTTACCGAGGATCAGAAAATCAAGTCTGAAAGCCTTTGTGTTTCTGTGTATATCCCTGTTAGTTTTAGTTAGTAGGTCCACAACAGTTGGGTCCAATCCCAACTGAGGCGGGAGTTTCTAACCGTTTTCTTTGTTTTTCTTTTGTCTCTTTTGCAGGAATCTCGGGACACTTCGGATATTCAATCAGTAAAAGTTGATAAAGGCAAGACAAGTCAAGCACAATGCCTCGTATAATATTGAATATCAAACCAATCTCTATGCATCCAGGATCAAAATCAAAGAGCAATATGAAGCAGACAAGAAACGTGTGGAGGAGGAGTACGAAACTTATCACCCAGGTACGTTTCCTATTGAGTTGGTTGACATATCTTCTGATTACGATTCTGATGATCCTGAGGTGGATCTAGACACCATGTTTTCAGAGACGGAGAATTACCCGGACTGATACCGTAGTGAAGCTAGGGGACCCCAGGACGTTTCGACTCCCGATCTCAATCAACGGTGTATCTGTAGGTTTAGGACTCTACGACTCCGGTTCTAGTTGCAATATTCTTCCTTTCTCCCATTGTTAGAAACTTAAGATTCAGGTGACCATAGACCAAACCCGGTCCATGACCTTTGTCGATCGAACCAGAGATATGCCCGCCGCTCTGCTAAAGAATTGTACAATCTAGGCAGGAGGATTCACATTCTCGATAGATTTCACAGTCATAGACGTACCGGAAGATCCGAGTGCCCCAGTTCTATTAGGAAGGCCTTTCTTAGCGACCAGCCGGGCAATCATGGATTATGATAACGGGGAAATTACTCTAAGGTTGAACAATGATGGAGTAACTGTTAAGATCTTAAAACCTCTAGACAATAGGCCTGAAAGTTTTTTGATGACCTATGGTTCTGGAGACGTTAAATTTGTAGAGATAATATATAAGAGGTCTAGGCATCGAGAGGTTCTGATAGAAACCTGTGAGCAGGAGTTTATGAGATTATTGCTTAGAGAACACGAGGAGAAGGACCATAACAAGACACTCGTGGAAGCCGGTCCTTCCGTATTGCGTAGTGAAAAGGTAGAGCCGAAAAGAGAGAATGTGGAATCCTTGGGCATAAAGGTTAAATCTCGAAGTAGAGGAAGACCGAGTGCACGGGCAAGAAGGGAAAAGCGTGCTAGGAGAAAAGACCGAGTGCCAGGGCAAGAAGGGAAAAGCATGCTCAGAGATTTTTTGTGAAAAACTGGGAGATAGCTCTCCTAGAGGATAATAGCAAACGTGAAGGGAAGTGCATGACAGTTAAGACCTCGAACACGTAGGTTTGGCGAGTTAAAGCCCCGACCTTTGACTAGTGGAGATCCGAAGGTAAGTCGAGCTGGCGACTATAAACTTAGATCTATCTCTTGAACTCTTAGTTAGGAAGTGAGTCAATAAAAGTATCTGGATGAAATGACGAGATTTTTTTCATCCTACCACACCCTTAGGATTGAAACCGATGGATGTTGGGAAGGTTTTTTTTACTCACTGTGGATTCTAGTGAAGTAAGTTAAGATCAAGTCAGAAATAACAAAAGGAGTAAGAACTAACTGAGGTCCGGATTGAGCAGCAAGTTAATGTAAGGTGTGCAGAACAGGAACTGAGAAAATCTAGAGAAAAGTTGGCCCCGGTTAATCGGGCATATCCCCTGGTTTACCGAGCTAAGTTTTATCTGTTTTTGTGTGTCAAATTTTAGATAGACCCTTCGATAACACGTGATGGACACACGTGGCATCGGTCAGTCCCCCAGTCAGCAGAAATGCCCATTTTCCCTCTTTTCTATCATTTCCTCTTTCCCACACTCCACCATTACTCCACCTCCTCAATCCCATCAATCAACCCCTCAATCCCTTCACCACCATTACTCCTCTACCCACTATTTCACTAAATCTTTCCATCTCCTATCTCTTCCTCCATCTCCTATCTCTTCCTCCTATCCAGAGACCATATCAAGACTCATCCGCCGGATTTTAGACAGTTGGCTACAAACGAGGGTACTTCCGGCATGAAATCTGGGCTGAATCCGCTGTTCGAAGTGGGTGAGGAGACCCAACACTCCTAGCTACCTCATCAACCTTAATTTTCTATGAAGATCTAGCATAAAACTGTCGAGAAACTTAGATTAAATTTTGTTTACTGTGAAAAAAAATTCAGCTATTTCCTTTGTAAGTTGTGGACATTCCACTTTTGGCAATAATAAAAATTCTCTTTCTTAAGAAAAAAAAAACCAATTCCGTAGATATCGGTTTTCAGTTCAAACCCAACATTTATGATAAATCTCAAAATAATGCTAATTATTATCTATTCTATTTAAACGAGTCTCAATCCAAACCGAACACTTATTTATGTGATTTCGTAATTTAATACGAACATATTTATGAAAAGACGGCAATACCCTTACTAAAAATTCGGGTCGTTACACTTCTCACATAATTCCATACACACATAATCTACAAGCTAGCAATCACCCCGAGCCCCCTAAAAAATTCCCTCCAATCACAATATCCTCAAAACAATTATGGAACAATAATGCATGGGCTTGTTTTTCTTCACAAGAATCAATCCCGGAAAACCAACTATCTGATACGCCAATAAAAAGCCCCACAAACCTGAATAACTTGATCTTTTATCTTTTCTAAATTATGAGATATATAGTAGATTAATATCAGAAAATATTCTGCGAAACCGGAAGAGAAGACACATTATCCCACATATGGCTGCTAGGAACATAGAATTAATACCAGACAGAAGATTGCCGTTTGCCATGTGCCTTCTGAACCTATCTAGCCAACCAACATTTGAACTCCCGAAATTTTATTAATTTCAATTCGGGGAATTCACCTTGTATCTTTGATTTTTAAATTTCTGTTAGGCCATTTAGATCCATGAACCGCCCGAAACATCGTTTGACATTCTCTCTTCAGTCTTGGCGTTTCTATCACAATTTTGTTACACTGGTTGAAATGTTTATTTTTCTTTAACCTATCCATTCCCTCATGAGGAATAACCTTGAGCGCTTATTCTTCGACATTGTACTATTCTTCTTTTACACTTCTTTTTGTAAGTTTGAATTAATTTCTTGAAATCAAACTTTATCTGACATTTCTTAAGTGTCTATTTTCCCCTTCACTTAAAAACTTGTTTATCACAGACCTTTCTTTTTTCAAAACTTTTGACCTTTCTTTACAACACCTTGAGGAAATTTCTATCCTCTTTCCATCTTGAAATAACCACTCTTTTGAAGCAAACTTGGACACTTCTTGATATGTTTTATTCTTTATAAGACCTTTTTGGTATACTCGTTTTGGCCCCGTAACCTCCTCATGTTGAGATTCCTACCCTCTTAATGATTTCTCTGTTGTTTAGCCCTCTTAGGTGCTCGACCTTGAACTTTTAATTTTCTGTTGTAGAATGATCCCTTGCAACACTCAAGCGACCTGAGAACCTTCTTAGTTCACCCACATCCATTTTGTTCATCATATCCTTAACGAATAAGGTCACTTGCCTAATGTTCTCAAGTCAGATATTCTTTTCCTCTTGTGTTAAATGTTTCCAAGGCCACTTGTGTTGTTTCCCTTAACGTCTCCACTTTTAATGTATTATGTGAAAGCTCATTATCTTCATTTCAAACTGTCGGAGTTTCTTTGCAAACCACCGTATCTTGTAGAATTCCACCCTCTAAAAATAATTTCATCTGCAAGATGATCTTTTGTTTTCTTCCTTTTGGTGATTATTGTTGGGTGGATCACTCCTTTGTGGAGCCCAAGCTTACTAAATAATTGAAAAAAAAATGTCAAGTAGTATTTAAGGGAACAAATTATGTTAATTTTCCCTAATCTTTTCTAATCTTCACAATTTTAAGGAGGCAAAAAGAGGAAGAAATTCGCAGTTGTTATTGGTGTTGCAGCAACAACTTTCCGGCAACGATCGGGCATCGAAACGTACTCCGATCGGCACGAAATTTTGAGGGCTTGTTCGTCTCCAATTCTTCTTCAATATGAACGGTGCAATTTTCCTTTCAATGGTTCAATCTCCAGAAATAAGGCGGAGACCTAACTGCTGCGTTTTCGGTGATATTTTTCAACAACTCTTGTATTTTGCATTCTTAGTTGATGCTTTGGTGTAGTTGAGTTGGTAGATGTGTTTGAAACACTTTTGTTTCATATTGTAATTATTAGTGGAGTTTTTTGTGTGTTGGGGAGATTTTGCATCACTAAACAAAAAGAAAATTTATAAACATATACTTAACATGCAAACTAACTCCTAACCGACCAAATATCGGGTAGTTGATAGCATAGTAGGGTAAGTACAGGGTCGATCCACAGGGAATTGGGATGTTGAATCTAATTTCACTAATTCCTCTTTATTAAAACAAATAACTAATCCTAATCTAAAACGGAAAATAAACGAAGAGGATTGTTAATCCAAAGCCAGGAAAATATAAAAGCAATAAAACGATAAACTAAATCTAGGAAAAACAATAAAACAATCTAAACTAAACTAACGATACATGGGCTCAAACAATGTACAAACTAAGTGATCTCAATCCTAGTTATTCTCATGATTTTAATTCAAATTGTGGTTTCACCTTTACACGAGATACAAATCCCTAATTCCTTAGTGAATTTAATCTCAAGCTATGGATTCCTAATTCCTTAGTGAGTCCAATTTATCAATCTCTCATCTTCCGAATGTTGAGATCGATTTACCAAACAAAACTCGGTGTAGATTCAAAGTTAACTCTCGTATTTTAGAATCTAACAACCTAGATAATTAACCAATTAATTTGTCACATAATTAATGATTAAAGATCCTATCTTTCTATGGTGATCTAGTCTACGCAACTTCCGTATGTTGTAAACGTATCAATAGCAAACGATCTCTCGATCTAATTCACATCATAGCATCAAAGATCATAGAAAGAATACAAAACAAATTAAACATCATGAAAATAAATAAAGGACTGAATAAATTAAAAGATTAAACTCACATAGTTTTGGTACATTGGATGAACTCCACGGATCAACAACGAAATAAACGGAAGAAACTACATCTAATCTAACCCCGGATCACCCGAGCACAAGGCTCGGGTGACCGGCCTTGAACCAGTAAAGCTGCCGCCCTGTTTGTATATACTGCGGCTGGAAATAATGTGTTGAATTATGGGGATATAGGTTTTCAATACATGCTCGCATATATATAGGAAAAGAGAGGCGGCCGGGAGACAATTAGGGTAACAAAGTATGTCGGTGAAGCAATGCATGAAAAATGCGGCCGGATTAATCCTAATTTAGGTAGGAGATTTCTAAAATTCATATCTTGAGTTGTAGACCTCCAAAAATTATGATCCGAATGTCATAATTAAGCTCTCGGAAAACTCTACAACTTTCATTAAGGACTCTTCTTCAGAAAACGCCTTTTTGATAAGCCCGTCGTATTACGAGTATATTACGACATTTTCCAGTAGTTTTAGCAACAGCATCCAAACTTGTAACGCTCATATCTCGGGCCTCGTAAGTCGGAATGAAGTGATTCAAAATCCTGTAGAATCCTCTCTTCAAGCCCTACAAATCTTCTCTTGAGGTCGAGAGTCAAATCAGTGTATATCATATCAAGAACTGCATCGGAAGTTCGGCTGCTTGAAAGCTTCATTCCAAGCTTTATCTCCATCTTCCTTCCATTTCACTTCTCTTCCATGCAAAACCTCATCATTTAATCCTCTTGCATGCCAAAATATGTATCTATAACATAGGAAAATATACCAAAGCGTAACACAATCCCAAAATAACATAAAATCACAATTTAAGCACATAAATCGTTACATTTTGCAATTAACCTATTAAAAACACTATTTACTCAATTAATCGATTATAAGCTCGATTTCTATGAAAAACATCCATATACGGGGGAAATTGATGTAAAATATATCATTAAAAACACTACAAATTGACCCTGAACAACACCCCCACACTTAAACTTTTGCTCGTCCTCGAGTAAAACAAAACAAGAACATACCATCAAGAATCCACATAACCCGACACGAGATATAGTCAAAATCATGACAAGCTAGTATTCAAGCAAATCGACCTCACTCGGTGATGTGTGTGCGTAACCTACTAAACTTCCACCGATCCTCTCTCGATATAATACATCAAGCATAACAGTTATCCGGTCAACTAAACGAAAACTTCATTCTATCTACAAGCACTTACCTAACAAAAACTAATTACCAAGAACATAGTAACTAACTCACAACTAAATTCCTTTGCTTAGTACCAAGAAAATACCTTTCGGGTCTCTACCGGGTTTAGATCAACTTGACTTAGAATTCCAAAAAAGCGTATATTTTATATTTCCTATCGTCGCGTCTCAAAAGTATAACACACTCCCCTACATTAGAGGCGGTCAACACCCCGAGATCACTCAATCCCTTACTGTCCAAGGTAAACCACACTCCCCAATTGGGGCAGTATCCAAATGGACTCGAGGTGATAGTTACAAACAAAATTCCCGCAAAGAAATTCTATTCATTTATTATTTATAGATATATATATTTTTATATTTTTCAAACTCTTTGGAAACTCTCGGTCAAATATATTTCTAACACATTCAAGACTCTCAAAGTTCTCAAGAACACTAAGGTACTGAGATTCTAACCGTGAGTATAGCACAAGTTCTTAACTTTCATTAATGCTAAATAAGTGTTATCGTATCAAGAATTAACTTTCCTTTAACTAACCGGAAACTATTCTATATTTGGCTCTTCATCTAATAGGTTCGTGAAATGAAGTTCAAGTGAGTATCGACTTACTAAACCTATTCTTAGAACATGATATGACTACTGATAACAACTAAAGGGTGCCAGATTATAAAACTAGCATGCAATTGAAATGTTACTCGGGACGAAACAAAATTTTGAAAATTTTGCACTTTTCATAGAAAATTATAACTAATATGAGCAAATGAAAGTAGATACACATAAACCATCCCCTCCCCCACACTTAAATTGCAACTTGTCCTCAAGTTGTGCAGAATGAAAAAGAAAAAGAAAACTTAGCCGATTGTATGCCGAAAGGGAGCTATTCGGAAGGAAGTGTTTCGAACCAAATCCAAAAATTCCCGACGAACTCGCAGACCGTGGACCATCCACCGGAAAACCGATATCATCGAAAACTCACAATAGCTAATGCAAATACCCCGCACACTTGACAAACATGAAATACCTCGGGGATAGGGGGAAGATAACATATAAAGCACAGAAAGGAAGTCTAGAGAATTTTAGATTAAGCTCATATAAAGATGGACATATACATGGAATATTACAAAATAGTAGGCTAGGTGCAACTATATGAAAATGCATTACAATGCAATCTACGTGAAAAATCCTAAAAATAAAATAAAAACGAGGTAGTATTACGGAAACCGACATTAACTACACTCAAAAAGAAAAATAAACTAGGTGGTATTACGAAAACCGACAAGTGACCACACTTAAGAAAAATAAAAGGAAAAATAGAAAAACAATGCAACTATATGAAATGCAACTAAATGAAATGCATTTAAATGATATGCAAAAAGAAAATAAAATAAAAGAAAGAAAACTAGCCCACTATATGCAACACGACATATATATAAACGTCTACCACATAATGACAAAGTTACGATAAACGACTGTCGTCATTACATAGTGCCGACGCGCCTTAAGACTTATCGAAAGTGATAGACTTATGGAAACCAACAAGTCATCTATCTAAACAGATATAACTCATATGGAAAAGGACGTAGCATACGGAAAACCGACGCGTAGCTACCCATATGAGTTATAAAAACAAAAGAAAGCACGTAAGTCTCAAAGCTTAAAAGATTCATCAGCGGTAAGTAGCATACGGAAACCGACATTAGCTACTAATTAACCATAAGAACAGCTTATAGCTTACGAGAACCGACAAAGTCACTATAACATGCCTAGATGAATCATATATAAGGAATTGATCAATTATCTAACATGGATTCATAGATGGAAAGGTAAAAACATATAAGTTCGGTGGCATCTATGTAAAAATCAATTAGCCACGAAGCTCGAATGAAAAATCCACATCAAATAAAAGCATTGAAAATAAAATCAAGAAATTTAGAACCCGGACCGAACCCCGGACGAACGTTCACTTAGCGTTCGTAACCGGACGGGCGTTCCACCTTGCGTACGCTCGTCCGCCTTGAAAACCGACCGGACGGGCGTTCGAAAGTATAGACGCTCGTCCGGTCCTCTAAATCGAACAGATTGAAAATATTTGAACGGACGAGCGTCCAATACTTCCCAACGCTCGTTCACCTCAGCAGATGAAGAACCGGACGGGCGTCCAACAGAACGACGCTCGTCCATACAACAAGAATGCACAGACAGCAGGAAAAACACAGCAAAACCCTAAATACTTATGAACACAACACAGCAACACAGATCACAGCACAACAGCCTTATCAAATTAAGCACAGGGGTTAGACTAGGTAACACATAAACATATAAACTTCACGTAAAACAAGTTGAGTAAAAAAACTTTTGCACATTCTTAACCTAACGGTCATCGAAACACGGCAAAATAAAAACTCTCAACTTGGTATACGCTACTTTTATTAAAAACAAAAATAAAACGTAACAAAATCGAGAACTAACAAAACTAGATTCAACATGACACCTATTCCCCGGCAACGGCGCCACTTTTGTTGGGGAGATTTTGCATCACTAAAAACAAAAGAAAATTTATAAACCTATACTTAACATGCAAACTAACTCCTAACCGACCAAATATCGGGTAGTTGATAGCATAGTAGGGTAAGTACGGGGTCGATCCATAGGGAATTGGGATGTTGAATCTAATTTCACTAATTCTCTTTATTAAAACAAATAACTAATCCTAATCTAAAACGGAAAATAAACGAAAGGATTGTTAATCCAAAGCCAGGAAAATATAAAAGCAATAAAACGATAAACTAAATCTAGGAAAAACAATAAAACAATCTAAACTAAACTAACGATACATGGGCTCAAACAATGTACAAACCTAAGTGATCTCAATCCTAGTTATTCTCATGATTTTAATTCAAATTGTGGTTTCACCTTTACACGAGATACAAATCCCTAATTCCTTAGTGAATTTAATCTCAAGCTATGGATTCCTAATTCCTTAGTGAGTCCAATTTATCAATCTCTCATCTTCCGAATGTTGAGATCGATTTACCAAACAAAACTCGGTGTAGATTCAAGTTAACTCTCGTATTTTAGAATCTAACAACCTAGATAATTAACCAATTAATTTGTCACATAATTAATGATTAAAGATCCTATCTTTCTATGGTGATCTAGTCTACGCAACTTCCGTATGTTGTAAACGTATCAATAGCAAACTGATCTCTCGATCTAATTCACATCATAGCATCAAAGATCATAGAAAGAATACAAAACAAATTAAACATCATGAAAATAAATAAAGGACTGAATAAATTAAAAGATTAAACTCACATAGTTTTGGTACATTGGATGAACTCCACGGATCAACAACGAAATAAACGGAAGAAACTACATCTAATCTAACCCCGGATCACCCGAGCACAAGGCTCGGGTGACCGGCCTTGAACCCAAAAAGCCGCCGCCCCAATTTTGTAATGCGGCTGGAATTAATGTGTTGAATTATGGGGATATAGGTTTTCAATACATGCTCGCATATATATAGGAAAAGAAGGCGGCCGGCTGATAAGACAATTAGGGTAACAAAGTATGTCGGCTGTTTCCTTTTGGAAGCAATGCATGAAAAATGCGGCCGGATTAATCCTAATTTAGGAATAGGAAATTTCTAAAATTCATATCTTGAGTTGTAGACCTCCAAAAATTATGATCCGAATGTCATAATTAAGCTCTCGGAAAACTCTACAACTTTCATTAAGGACTCTTCTTCAGAAAACGCCTTTTTGATAAGCCCGTCGTATTACGAGTATATTACGACATTTTCCAGTAGTTTCAGCAACAGCATCCAAACTTGTAACGCTCATATCTCGGGCCTCGTAAGTCGGAATGAAGTGATTCAAAATCCTGTAGAATCCTCTCTTCAAGCCCTACAAATCTTCTCTTGAGGTCGAGAGTCAAATCAGTGTATATCATATCAAGAACTGCATCGGAAGTTCGGCTGCTTGAAAGCTTCATTCCAAGCTTTATCTCCATCTTCCTTCCATTTCACTTCTCTTCCATGCAAAACCTCATCATTTAATCCTCTTGCATGCCAAAATATGTATCTATAACATAGGAAAATATACCAAAGCGTAACACAATCCCAAAATAACATAAAATCACAATTTAAGCACATAAATCGTTACATTTTGCAATTAACCTATTAAAACACTATTTACTCAATTAATCGATTATAAGCTCGATTTCTATGAAAAACATCCATATACGGGGGGAAATTGATGTAAAAGATATCATTAAAAACACTACAAATTGACCCTGAACAACACCCCCACACTTAAACTTTTGCTCGTCCTCGAGTAAAACAAAACAAGAACATACCATCAAGAATCCACATAACCTGACACGAGATATAGTCAAAATCATAACAAGCTAGTATTCTGCAAATCGACCTCACTCGGTGATGTGTGTGCAGAACCTACTAAACTTCCACCGATCCTCTCTCGATATAATACATCAAGCAATAACAGTTATCCGGTCAACTAAACGAAAACTTCATTCTATCTACAGCACTTTCCTAACAAAAACTAATTACCAAGAACATAGTAACTAACCCACAACTAAATTCCTTTGCTTAGTACCAAGAAAATACCTTTCGGGTCTCTACTGGGTTTAGATCAACTTGACTTAGAATTCCAAAAAAGCGTATATTTTATATTTCCTATCGTCGCGTCTCAAAAGTATAACACACTCCCCTACATTAGAGGGTCACCCCGAGATCACTCAATCCCTTATCGTCCAAGGTAAACCACACTCCCCCAATTGGGGCGTATCCAAATGGACTCGAGGTGATAGTTACAAACGAAATTCCCGCAAAGAAATTCTATTCATTTATTATTTATAGATATATATATTTTTATATTTTTCAAACTCTTTGGAAACTCTCGGTCAAATATATTTCTAACACATTCAAGACTCTCAAAGTTCTCAAGAACACTAAGGTACCGAGATTCTAACCGTGAGTATAGCACAAGTTCTTAACTTTCATTAATGCTAAATAAGTGTTATCTCGTATCAAGAATTAACTTTCCTTTAACTAACCGGAAACTATTCTATATTTGGCTCTTCATCTAATAGGTTCGTGAAATGAAATTCAAGTGAGTATCGACTTACTAAACCTATTCTCAGAACATGATATGACTACTGATGACAACTAAAGGGTGCCAGATTATAAAACTAGCATGCAATTGAAATGTTACTCGGGACGAAACAAAATTTTGAAAATTTTGCACTTTTCATAGAAAATTATAACTAATATGAGCAAATGAAAGTAGATACACATAAACCATCCCCTCCCCCACACTTAAATTGCAACTTGTCCTCAAGTTGTGCAGAATGAAAAAGAAAAAGAAAACTTAGCTGATTGTATGCCGAAAGGGAGCTATTCTCGGAAGTGTTTCGAACCAAATCCAAAAATTCCCGACGAACTCGCAGATCGTGGACCATCCACCGGAAAACCGATATCATCCGAAAACTCACAATAGCTAATGCAAATACCCCGCACACTTGACAAACATGAAATACCTCGGGGATAGGGGGAAGATAACATATAAAGCACAGAAAGGAAGTCTAGAGAATTTTTAGATTAAGCTCATATAAAGATGGACATATACATGGAATATTACAAAATAGTAGGGCTAGGTGCAACTATATGAAAATGCATTACAATGCAATCTACGTGAAAAATCCTAAAAATAAAAAAAAACGAGGTAGTATTACGGAAACCGACAGCTAACTACACTCAAAAAGAAAAATAAACTAGGTGGTATTACGAAAACCGACAAAGTGACCACACTTAAGAAAAATAAAAGGAAAAATAGAAAAACAATGCAACTATATGAAATGCAACTAAATGAAATGCATTTAAATGATATGCAAAAAGAAAATAAAATAAAAGAAAGAAAACTAGCCCACTATATGCAACACGACATATATATAAACGTCTACCACATAATGACAAAGTTACGATAAACGACGAGTTGTCACTAGTGCCGACGCGCCTTAAGACTTATCGAAAGTGATAGACTTATGGAAACCAACAGTTAGCTATACTAAACAGATATAACTCATATGGAAAAGGACGTAGCATACGGAAACCGACAGTAGCTACCCATATGAGTTACATAAACAACAAGAAAGCACATAAGTCTCAAAGCTTAAAAGATTCATCACAGCGGTAAGTAGCATACGGAAACCGACATTAGCTACTAATTAACCATAAGAACAGCTTATAGCTTACGAGAACCGACAATCACTATAACATGCCTAGATGAATCATATATAAGGAATTGATCAATTATCTAACATGGATTCATAGATGGAAAGGTAAAAACATATAAGTTCGTGGCATCTATGTAAAAATCAATTAGCCACGAAGCTCGAATGAAAAATCCACATCAAATAAAAGCATTGAAAATAAAATCAAGAAATTTAGAACCCGGACCGAACCCCGGACGAACGTTCACTTAGCGTTCGTAACCGGACGGGCGTTCCACCTTGCGTACGCTCGTCCGCCTTGAAAACCGACCGGACGGGCGTTCGAAAGTATAGACGCTCGTCCGGTCCTCTAAATCGAACAGATTGAAAATATTTGAACGGACGAGCGTCCAATACTTCCCAACGCTCGTTCACCTCAGATGAAGAATCGGACGGGCGTCCAACGTACGTACGCTCGTCCATACAACAAGAATGCACAGACAGCAGAAAAACACAAAGCAAAACCCTAAATACTTATGAACACAACACAAGAATACGTATCACAAAGACAACGGCCTTTATAAAATTAAGCACAGGGGTTAGACTAGGTAACACATAAACATATAAACTTCACGTAAAACAAGTTGAGTAAAAAACTTTTGCACATTCTTAACCTAACGGTCATCGAAACACGGCAAAATAAAAACTCTCAACTTGGTATACGCTACTTTTATTAAAAACAAAAATAAAACGTAACAAAATCGAGAACTAACAAAACTAGATTCAACATGACACCTATTCCCCGGCAACGGCGCCACTTTTGTTGGGGAGATTTTGCATCACTAAACAAAAAGAAAATTTATAAACCTATACTTAACATGCAAACTAACTCCTAACCGACCAAATATCGGGTAGTTGATAGCATAGTAGGGTAAGTATGTGGTCGATCCACAGGGAATTGAGATGTTGAATCTAATTTCACTAATTCCTCTTTATTAAAACAAATAACTAATCCTAATCTAAAACGGAAAATAAACTGGACAGAGGATTGTTAATCCAAAGCCAGGAAAATATAAAAGCAATAAAACGATAAACTAAATCTAGGAAAAACAATAAAACAATCTAAACTAAACTAACGATACATGGGCTCAAACAATGTACAAACTAAGTGATCTCAATCCTAGTTATTCTCATGATTTTAATTCAAATTGTGGTTTCACCTTTACACGAGATACAAATCCCTAATTCCTTAGTGAATTTAATCTCAAGCTATGGATTCCTAATTCCTTAGTGAGTCCAATTTATCAATCTCTCATCTTCCGAATGTTGAGATCGATTTACCAAACAAAACTCGGTGTAGATTCAAAGTTAACTCTCGTATTTTAGAATCTAACAACCTAGATAATTAACCAATTAATTTGTCACATAATTAATGATTAAAGATCCTATCTTTCTATGGTGATCTAGTCTACGCAACTTCCGTATGTTGTAAACGTATCAATAGCAAACCGATCTCTCGATCTAATTCACATCATAGCATCAAAGATCATAGAAAGAATACAAAACAAATTAAACATCATGAAAATAAATAAAGGACTGAATAAATTAAAAGATTAAACTCACATAGTTTTGGTACATTGGATGAACTCCACGGATCAACAACGAAATAAACGGAAGAAACTACATCTAATCTAACCCCGGATCACCCGAGCACAAGGCTCGGGTGACCGGCCTTGAACCAGTAAAGCTGTCGCCCTGTTTGTATATACTGCGGCTGGAAATAATGTGTTGAATTATGGGGATATAGGTTTTCAATACATGCTCGCATATATATAGGAAAAGAGAGGCGGCTGGGAGACAATTAGGGTAACAAAGTATGTCGGTGAAGCAATGCATGAAAAATGCGGCCGGATTAATCCTAATTTAGGTAGGAGATTTCTAAAATTCATATCTTGAGTTGTAGACCTCCAAAAATTATGATCCGAATGTCATAATTAAGCTATCGGAAAACTCTACAACTTTCATTAAGGACTCTTCTTCAGAAAACGCCTTTTTGATAAGCCCGTCGTATTACGAGTATATTACGACATTTTCCAGTAGTTTCAGCAACAGCATCCAAACTTGTAACGCTCATATCTCGGGCCTCGTAAGTCGGAATGAAGTGATTCAAAATCCTGTAGAATCCTCTCTTCAAGCCCTACAAATCTTCTCTTGAGGTCGAGAGTCAAATCAGTGTATATCATATCAATAACGGCATCGGAAGTTCGGCTGCTTGGAAGCTTCATTCCAAGCTTTATCCCCATCTTCCTTCCATTTCACTTCTCTTCCATGCAAAACCTCATCATTTAATCCTCTTGCATGCCAAAATATGTATCTATAACATAGGAAAATATACCAAAGCGTAACACAATCCCAAAATAACATAAAATCACAATTTAAGCACATAAATCGTTACATTTTGCGATTAACCTATTAAAACACTATTTACTCAATTAATCGATTATAAGCTCGATTTCTATGAAAAACATCCATATACGGGGGGAAATTGATGTAAAAGATATCATTAAAAACACTACAAATTGACCCTGAACATTGTGGGCATCGGCCTCGTGGTTTTTACTCTCTCACATCAAGAGGGATTTTCAAAATTGTGGTGTTGACTTTCTTGTGTTTCGTTTCGCTTTATTTGTGATTTATCTTCGTTGGGGATGCTTCATATAATTCCGTTGTGTGTCAAGGGGAAGTCTTTGTGGGTATTTGTGATACGTGTGCTATTACAGTTGTTTGCGTTCCCAACAAGTGGTATCAGAGCGAGGTTAGTTGATTTGGTTTTGAAGTGTTTTTGGTGAACTTTTTTTTATTGGGGAAATGGAAGCCAACTTGAATAGAATGATCACTTTGAATGTGTATATGGAAAATTAAAATGGAGGATCTTTTGTATGTGAAAAATTATTTTTTTCCGGTCTTCAGTGCTGAAAAACCTGAAGGTAAACATATGAAGAAATATGCTAGGTCTTTGTGGAAAAATCTTGAAGACTTGTATGCCCGGAATACTGGAAACAATAAGATGCTTTTGATGTTTAAATTGATGAATTTGAGATATCATGATGGAACTGATCCTATGGCTGATCATTTGAACACTTTCTTGGGTATTATGAACCAACTTAATGCTATGGGTATTAAGTTTGATGATGAAGTGCATGGATGGATGCTTCTTGGCTCTTTACCGAATCGTGGGAAATTTTTTGAAGTTCTCTATCTAATTCTACCCCAAATGGTGCTATGACCATTGATCTTGCAAAGACTAGTGTTTTGGAAGAAGAGACAAGGAGGAAGGCACATGGTGTTTTCTCACAGGCAGATGACTTGGTTACTGAGTCACGGGGGAGAAGTCAAAGTAGAGCTTCTAAAGATAGAGGTCGAAGTAGAAGTAAATCCAAGGACAAGTACAAAAATTATGAATGCAATCATTGTGGCAAGAAGGGACACATCAAGAAATTTTGCTTTAAACTGAAACGGGAGAAAAAGGAAAACGGTGACAAGAAAGATGATGAGAAGAAGGAAGCTATAGTTAATGCAGCTTCTTCTGATGATTTCCTTGTGTTTCAAGAGGTTGATGATATTATTCTTGCTGATGATATGACTAGTTGGGTTGTTGACAGTGGTGCTTCGGTCCATGCTACTTCAAGAAGAGAGTTTTTCACATCATACACTCCAGGTGACTTTGGTGATGTGAGAATGGCTCAAGATTCTATCTTAAAGTGTTCAAGTGTTGGAGATATTAGTTTGGAGACGTCTAATGGTACCAAACTTATTCTTAAACGGGTTAAGCATGTTCCAGGGATCCGGTTGAATTTGATTTCTGTTGGCAGACTATGTGATGATGGTTACAATAGCTCATTTTCTTATGATAAGTGGAAGATCACAAAGGGGTCTTAAGTTGTGGCTAGAGGTAGAAAGACATCTACACTTTTCTTGACTCAAGCCAAAGTTATTGTTGATGAGGGTCATACAGTGGAGTCACGTGATGAGACCGAGTTATGGCATAAGAGGTTATGTCGTATGAACTTGAGAGGAATGACTGTCTTATCTAAGAAAAATTTATTGTCTTGTTCTAACAGTTTGCATTTGGAAAAGTGTGCTCATTGTCTTGCAGGGAAGCAAACTAGAGTTTCTTTTAAATCAAATCCACCTTCAAGAAAGTCAGAAGTACTTGAGCTTGTACATTCTGATGTTTGTGGTCCTATGAAGACGAGGACGCTTGGTGGTTCCCGCTATTTTGTGACATTTATTGATGATCACTCAAGAAAAATTTGGGTGTACACTTTGAAGACAAAAGATCAAGTGTTAGATGTGTTCAAGCAGTTTCAAGTTTCAGTTCAAAGGGAAATTGGAAAGAAGTTGAAGTGTATTCGGACTGACAATGGAGGTGAATACAAAGGTCCATTTCATTATTATTGTAAGCAGTAGGATATCAGACATGAGAGAACCCCTTCAAAGACTCCGTAGTTGAATGGCTTGGCGGAGAGGATGAACAGAACATTAGTGGAGAGAGTCAGATGTTTGCTTTCACAAGCCGGATTGCCTAAATCCTTTTTGGGTGAAGCTTTGAGTACAATGGTTCATGTACTAAATCTGTCTCCATGTGTTCCTTTACAGAATGATGTTCCTCAGCAGGTATGGTCAGGTAAAGATGTATCTTACCATTATTTATGAGTTTTTGGTTTTAAAGCTTATGTTCACATTCCTAAAGATGAGAGGTTTAAGCTTGATGCTAAGACTAAACAGTGCATTTTTCGGGGTTATGGTCAAGATGAATTTGGGTATAAATTTTATGATCTTGTTGATAAGAAAGTGATCAGAAGCCGAGATGTTGTGTTTGCAGAGAATTAGACTATGCAAGATGTTGATAAAAATCAGATTTCAACACCTCAGGTTAGTGATGGTTCAGCTGACTGGGAGATAACTTCTCCTACACCTATAGAGGAGCATGGTGCAGTTGATGACCAGGGTAATCAGTAGGATGATGCAGATGCTGCAGTTGATTTTGATCAGAACATTGACGATGATATAATTGAGGAACCATTACCAGATGAGACTCCACCAGTTATTCCCAGGAGATCTACTAGTGAGAGACACCCTTCTACTAGATATCCAGTGACTGATTATGTTTTGCTATCAGATAGTGGGGAGCCAGAATGTTTTGAGGAGGCCATGGATGAGTAAAATAAAGATAAATGGCTTGATGCAATGCAAGACGAGATGAAGTCTTTGCATGACAATCACACATATGAGTTGGTGAAATTTTCTAAAGGGAAGAAAGCTTTGAAGAATAAGAGGGTCTTCAGAATTAAGAATAAAGATAGTATTCTTCACCTCGGTATAAGGCAAGATTAGTGGTCAAAGGTTTTGGTCAGAGAAAGGGCATTGATTTTGGTGAGATTTTCTCTCATGTTGTGAAAATCTCTTCTATCCGGACAGTTCTTGGCTTGGCAGCTAGTCTTGATTTGGAGGTTGAGCATATGTATGTAAAAACAGATTTTCTTCATGGTGATTTGGAAGAAGAAATCTACATGGAGCAGCCAGAGGGTTTTCAGGTTAAAGTAAAAGAGGATCTTTTGTGCAAGTTGAAGAAGAGTCTTTATGGGTTGAAGCAAGCGCCTAGACAGTGGTATAAGAAATTTGAGTCTGTCATGAGGGAGCAGGGCTACCGGAAGACTACTTAGATCATTGCGTGTTTATTAGCAGATTCTCAGAGGATGATTTTATCATTCTTTTACTCTATGTTGATGATATTTTGATTGTTGGCAAGAATGCTTCAAGGATTGACAGGTTGAAGCAGCAGTTAAGCAAGTCTTTTGCCATGAACTAACCCCTAATCTAATTGTTTGGGATTCAGACTTGGGCCATGCAAAGCATATTTTAGGGATGCAGCTTACTCGTGACAGAGAGGCCGGGAAAATTTATTTGTCACAAGAGAAGTACATATAGAATGTGCTTCAGAGATTTACAATGAGTGATGCTAAAGCAGTGTCCAGTCCACTGGAATCTCATTTCAAGTTGAGCATCAAACAGTGTCCTTTTAGCGATGATGAAAAGGAAAAGATGCAGAAGGTCCTGTATGCTTCAGCAGTGGGTAGTTTGATGTATGCCATGGTCTGTACTAGACCAGACATACCTTATGCAATTGGTAAGGTTAGTCGTTTTATTTCCAATCCTGGTAGAGAGCATTGGAATGCTGTGAAATGGATTATGAAATATCTCAGGGGTACTACAGATTTATGCCTTACTTTTGGTGGTGAACAACCCGTGTTGGTTGGTTTCTCTGATTCTGATATGGCAGGAGATGTTGATTCTTACAAGTCTACTTTAGGATATTTGGTTAAATTTGGGGGGGGGCTGTGTCATGGCAATTGAGGTTGCAAAAATGTGATGCACTTTCAACTACTGAAGCTGAGTATCTTGTAGCAACTGAAGCGTGTAAAGAGTTGTTGTGGATGAAGAAGTTTTTTCGAGAGCTTGGTTAGAAACAAGCTTCTCCCTTGTCAACGCTTTTGTCAACATATCCGCACCATTCTCATCTGTGTGCACTTTTTCAAGTGCTAGCAACTTCAACTCCAACACATCCCGAATTCAATGATAACGAACATCAATATGCTTGGTCCTAGAATGAAAAACTGCATTTTTACCAAGATGAATAACACTCTGGCTATCACAAAGCAACACATACTGATCGTGAGGGGAGATTTGTTCTATTGTGGGAATGACGAATTCCTCCACAATATCGTGAGGGGAGATTTGTTGGGTGGATCACTCCTTTGTGGAGCCAAGCCCACTAAATAATTGAAAACATAATAATATGTCAAGTAGTATTTAAAGGAACAAATTAGGTTAATTTTTTCCAAATCTTTTTTAATCTTCACAATTTTAAGAGGCAAAAAATGGAAGAAATTCGCAGCTATTATTGGTGTTGCAGCAGAAACTTTCTGGTGCCGATAGGGCATCGAAACGGACTCCGATCGGCACGAAATTTTGAGGGCTTGTTCATCTCTCATTCTTCTTCAATCTGAATGGTGGAATTTTCGTTTCAACGGTTCAATCTCCGGCAATAAGGCGACGACCTGACTGCTGAGTTTTCTGTGATATTTTTCAACAACTCTTGTATTTTGCATTCTTAGTTAATGATTTGGTGTAGCTGAGTTGGTCGATGCTTTTGAAACACTTTTGTATCATCTTTTACTGATTAGTTGAGTTTTTGTGGGCCTCGGCCTCGTAGATTTTACTCTCTCACATCGAGAGGGTTTTCCACATTAAAAATTATGGTGTTGATATTCTTGTGTTTCGTTTCGCTTTATTTGTGATTTATCTTCGTTGGGGATGCTTTGTTTAATTCCGTTGCATGTCAGGGGGGAATTTATGGCTATTTGTGATACGTGTGGTATTGCGGTTGTTTGTTTTCCCAACATTTATCTTTTATATTATGATGCAATGCCCCATTGTTCAGTTTTGGACCAACTTAAAACTTCCCTCGACCTGGAATCACCTTGTTTTGGTTGTAACCCATTAAAACTCCCTTGTTTTGAAAACTTATTGCCTCTTCTTTGGCTTACCAAGTTGACATACCACCTTGGTACCTAGTTTCTCGCTTTTCAACTTTAATTGTTTTCCAAGCTAACCCTTATTGGCATAAAAATTGGATCAGACCGTTAGATAGAAAGCATAGAAAATGCATGCTCTCCATCCCTAAAAAGTCCAAGAGTTAGCAAACGGAAGTAAAGTGTGTTGTACCATTGATTGCGAAATTCGAGGCAGTTGATGAGATCGTGAAGAAACAAGAAACAAATCTTGTTGTTTTCGATTACAAGCGAGTGGCCAGAACCAAACCAGCCAGTGGTCACAAGTTAGATGAAATGGTAACTTCTGATATCAAAATCAGCTGTGTGTTGCGAATGTGAAATATTTGAGGAAGAAACTGATGAATGAAACTCAAAAGATAGCATTTGCAGTCGTCTTGAGGCACCAAGATGCACAGAGATTTGAAACGGCACTACTGGTGACATTTCATGAAGATCGAGATAGAAGAGGTTGTTTAAAACAATAGATACCACGCCAACATCCAGATGCCAGCTTCTTAGCTCTGTACGAAGAAAGCGTAGAATGCCAATTTTCTAGGACGAAGTGGAACAGTGACAGAGTAGAAGACTAGATTTGTTACAACAAGCCAACGAGAAGACTTTAATGGACCATCACAACCTCGAGATGGCACAAGACAATCATAAAAGTTGGGAAGATGGAAAAAGAAGATTGTTAGAGTTTGAAGTTGAAGATAAAGTGTTTCTAAAGCTGTTCCCAATTAAAAGAGTGAGACGGCTTGGGCAGACATGCAGTTAAGCAAGGGATATGAAGGTCTTTACGTGATCTTGGCTAAAGTAGGACCTTTAGTTTGTCCGTTTGGAGTTACCAGAATCTCATTCACGTGTGTTTAACGTCCTTCATGTGTCAGTGTTAAGGAAATGCTTAACCGACATTGATATGGAAGCAAGCTTTGACTTTGAAATAGTTGAAAAGAACTTGACCTACGTGGAATGATCAAATGCACCTTAGATCGGAAGATGAAGAAAGTTAAGAAGGAAGATGTACAACTAGTTTTGGTTCAGTAGAGAAGTCACACACCGGCAGAGGCGACATGAGAGTCAGAAGACGAGACGTTTTGTGAAGCTCCATAGTTCAAGCACCTCTCAGTTATGTTCAGTTTCGAGGACGAAATTTGTTTTAAGGGGGGATGGATGTAATACCCCGAAAATTTAAGAAATGTAAAAGAGTAAAATAAAATTTATTTAATATTTTCCTATTTTATTTTTTAACCTAAAAGATTATTTAAAAAAAGGGAATCAAAGGATTTAATTAATATTAATTAGTGGGTATTTAAAAGGAAATAAACCCCTAAATTATTCATTAGTTGTACACGAAGAGAGGCGCTGTACAAGAGGGTAAAAAAGTTCGAACGCTATTTTCTAAATTCGGGGTTTAAGGGTTGATTTTCGGTGCAGACCATAGAAGAAATTGATCACCGCGATGAGGAGATCGTTTCGATACCAACCGCTCTTTTTTTCGGTAAGTTTTCGTTCCAAGCCCTAACTATAGATCCGATCATTGTTGAGAAAATCTGAGACTTTGGTAAAAAAAATAGAGGTTTGGCTAATTGTAGTTTTTTTTGTGTGGTTAAAATGTAAATTATATAATAACCAAAGGTATGTACAAGTACACCCTGAGTACAAAATCCAAAACTGGGGTCATACCGTCTACACCAGGTGTATCCAGCAGAGCTTATCCCAACCTAGCAGAAAAAGGGGTCATAATAGTGCCTCTCCACATCAAAACCCAGGAGACTCGATGCAAAGGGGCACTATAAGAGCATATCCCAGAAAAAAATTCGCCAGAGGTTCGCTAGAAACTCAGACAAACCGGCAACATGCCATCACCAAACAAAAGAAAAGGGGACGCCCCATCTATCTATCTAGTGTGCAAAAGTAAAGTAGCGGCAAGCTACTGCTCCACCATCCCCAAACCCAACAAATAAAATGGAGGGGAGTGAAACTAATCTAATCAGGGGGGTACAATGCATGAAGAATATAAAAAACATGCGTTTTGATATTTCTGATCACAGCAGCTTCATTGATGCCCGAGCCTTCCATGATTCTCTTATTTCTTAGATTCCAAATGTAGTAACAAGCTGCTGCCACCACCAATCTTCTGGATCTAGACCTCAAGCTTGAGCCTCTTGCTTCTCTCTTTAGCCATTTAAGGGTGCTGCAAAGAGTAGTCATTTGCCTACGTAACCCCAGCCAAGATCTCATCTCATCCCAAATCTTCTTTGTAACCCTGCATTGAAAGAACAAGTGTTGTATAGATTCAGGGGCTGAATCACAGAGGGCACAAGTGAGATCATTGGGGAAGTACAATCTATCCTTAGTCAACAGTTTCTCAATTGTGGCAAGCCAAAGAATGACACAGTGCTTTGGTGTGGCCCAACTGTTCCACACTACACTACTCCACCAAACCTTGCTTCCTTTGGGTCTGAAAAAGTCGTAGGCCGCACCAGTGCAGATTTTTCTCCCCATTTTCCATTTATTAAGTAAGCAAACCGCTCCTCCTTCAGTACCCACACCATCCACCATCAAGTCACGGATATTCAGAATGGTCTTCATTAGATGGGAGACTCTGCCAGTAGGAGCATAAGACCATACAGAAGCACCTTTGAGATAGAAGTGATGTATCCATTTTACCCAAAGAGACTCCTTCTCAGAGTGCAAGTTCCAAAGATTCCTAGTCAAGAGAGCAAGATTCCTAGCCTTCAAGTTAAAGAGACCAAGACCACCTTCATCCTTGGGCAAGCAGACCTGTTTCCAGGGGACAAGGGGTCTTCTCCTAGAGTCTGGAGCACCCCCCAAAGGAATTTCATACACATGTCTTCAAGTCTCCTAGCCACATCACCGATAATAGGGAAAACCCCCATCCAAAAGCAAAGAACACCTTGTATTACGGATTTAATAAGTTCCAACTCGCCAAAGATATGAAAGGGTAGAGCCTTGCCACTTGCCAAAGTACTCGGCCGCCTTTGAAAAAAGAGGGCCATAATCGCCACCAAGTAACTTGGAAGGTGCCGTGGAATGCCCAAGTATCTGAAAGGCATTTCACCTTCAGACATGCCAGAAATCAGCAGCAATTCCTCTTTTAAAGTGTCATTGATTCCAGCAAAATAGACATCAGACTTGCTAAGATTAGCCAAGAGCCCAGAACATTCCCCAAAACGGTGCAGGCACCCCATAAGCATGCCCAAAGAAGTGGGATCAGCCCTAGAAAACAACATTAGATCATCTGCAAAGGCCAAATGAATAATACCTAGCTCCTTACAGTGGTGATGATGCCTGAAAGCAGGATTCTTGCCCAAAGCAGTAAGTTGCCTAGAAAGATATTCCATGCCAATCACAAAAAGAAATGGTGAAATGGGATCACCCTGCCTCAATCCTCTTTTGCCCTTGAAGAACCCCTGCATATCCCCATTAATGGAGATGGAGAAAGAAGGAGTAGTAATACAAGCCATAATCCACTGGATAAATCTGGAAGGAAAACCAAGCTGCTCCAACATGATCTTCAGGAATCCCCAGTGTATAGAGTCAAAAGCCTTCTTAATATCAACTTTGATCATGCATTTTGGTGGTGTTCTTGTGATATTGTACTCTCTAAGAAGCTCCTGACATAAAAAGACATTATCTAGCATGCTCATTTCCTGTACAAACCCTGTCTGAGCCTCATTAATAATAAGAGGTAGCACCTTGGCCAGTCTAGCTGCAAGTATCTTAGAGATAATTTTGTAGACCACATTGCAACAAGAGATAGGCCTGT
Source organism: Gentiana straminea (assembly GCA_036785695.1). NCBI lineage: Eukaryota > Viridiplantae > Streptophyta > Magnoliopsida > Gentianales > Gentianaceae > Gentiana > Gentiana straminea. The sequence continues at coordinate 2,283,937 of JAVUPR010000437.1, forward strand.
AGTCTTTCACTGCAGATGCATGAGAGCTTTTTGGCACCAAAGCAATCACAGCATGATTGAGCTGTTTTAATAGAGTACCATGCCTAAAGAATTCCAGTACAGAAGCAGTAACATCTGTTCCAATAATATTCCAAGCTTTCTTGAAGAATCCCACAGAATAACCATCAGGTCCAGGGGCCTTGTTATCATCCATACTGAAAACCACCTGCTTAATATCCTCCATAGTAACCTCAGAAACCAGGTCCTCAAGACAATCATCAGGTAGAATAGGACCCTCAGATAAAACATCAGGGTCAATAGGAGAACAGTCAGTAGTATTGCCCAGTAAGCCAGTAAAGAAATCCAGAAAAGCATCAGAAACTTGAGAGTAAGAGGAAGTAAAGGTACCATCATCATATTGAACTGTGCTGATGTGGTTCCTGGCCCTGTTGCTCTTTATCAGTGAATGGAAGAATCTGGTGCTCCTGTCACTATTAGCCAGAAAAAGCCCCTTAGCCTTCTGAGATAAGAAACTCCTTTCAGCATCCACCAAGAATTGGCACTTCTTTCTTTTTTCATCAGCAATATCAGCCAGAAGATGATTTCCAGGATCAGCAAGGTGTAGTGTTTGTGCCTGCTCCAGATCAGCCATAGCAGCAGCTGCCTTAGAGGAAATGTGACTGAAATGCTTCTTGTTCAACTCCTTCAAAGGCCTTTTTAGAGCCTTCAACTTTTTACATAACCTGAACATAGCAGTACCCGGCACATGGGCATTCCAAACATCCTGCACAGTATCTAAGAAAGAGACATGAGAGGACCACATGTTGTAATATTTAAAGGGTCTTTTGTTACAGATGATATCATCAGTCAAGCTGATCCTGCAAGGAGAATGGTCAGAATGGACTCCAGCAGGATCAAAGAAAGCCAATGCACTATGAAAAAGATCAAACCACAGGGAGTTAACTAAGACCCTGTCAATTCTGGAAACAACATTTTTCCCAGTCCAAGTGTAAAATTGCCCAGCAGATCTCATAGTAGAAAGTCCAGTGGTAATACAGCACTCTTGTGGATCTTGTAACTCATATTCAGCAGTATCAACAGTACCCTGTCTTTCCCATGGCTCAAACACACTGTTGAAGTCACCACAAACCACCCAAGGCAGCCCAGAATTGCTCAGAGCCACCAGCGTATCCCAGAGAGGTCTTCTTGTGCCCACAGAGTGCAAACCATAGACAAAAGTGGCTACAAAAACAGCCCCGAAACTAGAATCTTCACCTCACAATGAATCCACTGATCTCCAGTATCAAGAATCTTCACAGAGACCTTCCCAGGATCCCAGAAGATGAGGATCCTGATGGGGCCATGATTATCAAAATTATCTGAACTAGACCAACCAGTAAGTCTAATTCTGAGTAAATTATCTCTAGCTTCCATAGGCTAATTGTAGTTTTTTGTTTAGTTATCGTAGGTTGATTGTAGGAGTTGTGAATCGAAGATTCAATTTGATTGCTTTCAATCTCACGTTTGATTTTGCTTTTGGAAATCGCTAAGATAAGAGGGTGTTTTTTAATCGGTGTTTGTGTTGTGTTATTATTAATTGGTACAGTATATATACACTGTTAATGCATCGAATCACAATGATACTTGTGCTATGTTTATTTTTCATGGTAATTTAGAAATATATATATATATATATATATATATATATATTTCGGCCGATCATGTTACGGCAAAAGCAAATGTTAGACTTTATCATAGCTAATATATATATATATATATATATATATATATATATATATGAAAAATTAGCTTATAGTCCACTTTATTGGCTCTTATTAAGTTTTAATCCACTCTCATTTTTTTAGTTGCGATAAGGACAAATAAATTTCACCGGACAAATATGCCCTTGTTTTAGAGTCCAACATTCATTCTCAACGTCAAAACCTGCTCTTCCAGTTGCTTCCTCCACCATTGTCGTCCGATCAATTCATATAGAATAGCTCATCAATTCCCGGCGCCGATCTCATAAATCTTTTTCATTTTTTCTTAAATATAATATCGCACTTGCTTCATTACGATTCCATAGTTGAAATTGTCAACAAATTTCATCCGGATGAGGCGTCACCGTCGGAGAGCGGAGGATATGGTGCTTCTCCACCTCTGGCGTCGCCTGGCGCTCCGATGCCCAGCGCAAATCCTCCTTCGCTTTTCCTTGTAAAAACTAGAATCTTTTCTGTTTGTTTCATTATATGATAGAAGTAGACTTAATATTTCGTGTGTGCATTAGTTGGCTGAATGTTTAAGTGTAGCAATTGATTCGTTTTGTAAGCTTTCATAAAGAAAAGAGGTGATTGAAACTTTATTCATTCGGCTTGAATCAAAATTTCAATTTGTTGGGCATTCTTGAGCTTTTAGTATGACAGACAGATTAGTGCAAGTTGTGCAACCCTCTTTATGAATGAAGGAAAGAACATAAGATCTTGTGTGGATATATGTAACGGTTTGCTCCCGAAACCCGAGCTTATTCTAGTTTCTCTTTTTATTGAACTCCCATTCTTCTACATTTCTAGTGTTCGACATGAGGCTTGTATGAGTGGTTTCCAAAATTACAAGATCGTAAGTATCTGGCTGAGGCTTAAGGGTCAATTGGTAGTTTATGATTCTTGGCGATACTTGTACTAGAGGTTGCAGGTGAGGATCCTTTTTTTCCTTCTTTCTTGGTTATTCTTTATTTCCCATTTATTATTTAGACTTTTCTTTATTATAGTGTATTAGTGGGGTTGTTGCTGTTATGAGTAGTATTATCATTGTATAAAGGTAGTTGCTTTGGAAACTGATGGTTTGCTTCAGGAGTGGTAGGGAGGCATATGATGAAAATGAATTTTGTTTAATGATGAAGATCACATGGCCAATTTGATTAAATCATTGTTTTTTAATGAGCTTTAAGTTAAGACAGGACAGTTTGAGTGGTCGTAAACATGATCTAATGTTGTTATGGTATGATTAATTTAATAATACAGGGAAGAAAATGAATACAACTTAGAGCCACAGAGGTAATCTCAACTCACAATACTTAACATCTCCATTAGATAACATGGTTCCACCTATGTTTGGGACTCTGAAAATTCCTTTGAACTTTTATTTCAACTAAGAGACAGACTTTCAAAAAAGTTGTTTTGTTATTTCATTGAGCCAGATATTGAGCTATTTTAAGGTTGTTCTTGAGTCGGTCTTTGGATGATGTACCTAAATGGAGTAATGTCTTAAGTGTCTTGTTCACTTGGTTCATATCATTAAGCTTTCTAATACACTAGCATTGACAATGGACTTTATCTCATTTTCCAGTTTTCTTCTAAAGGCTCTGTGGCTTCTCTCCTTCATGGTTTCTATTTATTTTAATTCTCCACTTATTCCTACTACTACTTTTCATTTATCTTTCCTAATATACTTCATTTCTCATCACTTACAAATTCTTTCAACTTATTGAAGTAGTCTCTTGAAATAAGCCTTAAATGAGGCTTATATGAGCCTGATATTGTGTTACTAATCTGTGTGCCTTATATGATACTATTACTGATATTGTGTGTCTTATATGAGCCAGATATGATATTGTGTCCCTTGAATTAAGCCTTAAATGAGCCTTATATGAGCCAGATATGTGTGCCTTGAAGTAGTCACTTGAATTAAACCTTAAATGAGCCTGATACTGTTTACCGATACTGTTTATTGATACTAATACTGATATTGTATGCCTTATATGATACTGTTAGTGTTATTGTATGCCTTATATGAGCCTTATATGAGCATATATGATATTTTCTCCCTTGAATTAAGCCTTAAATGAGCCTTATATTATCCAGATATGTGTGCCTTGAATGAGCCTTATATTATCCAGATATGTGTGCCTTGAATGAGCCTTATATTATCCAGATATGTGTGCCTTGAAGTAGTCACTTGAATTAAGCCTTAAATGAGCCTGATACTGATACTGATACTATTTACTAATATTGATACTAATAATGTATGCCTTATATGACACTGTTAGTGATATTGTATGCGTTATATGAGCCTTATATGATCCAGGTATGATATTGTCTCCCTTGAATCAAGCCTTAAATGAGCCTTATATGAGCTAGATGTGTGTGCCTTGAAGTAGTCACTTGAATTAAGCCTTAAATGAGCCTGATACTGATACTGATACTAATATTGTTTACTGATACTGTGTTAGTGTAAATGCTACGATTAAATTCGGCTTTCAAATACTACGTCGAAAAGGTATCAAATGAGGTCTCAAAATGAAGATAAAAAAAATATGAACTTTGGTGAAACAATTTCGATGATCGGTGTTCTAAATCAAATGTAACGGCCATTTATAAGAAAAACGCTCCGGTTAATGGAAATATTTTTTCGGCTTTCAAAATTTACGTTGGAAGGGTATCGTATTTAGGCTCAAATTAAAGAGCAAAAAAAAAGAATTTTGGTGAAAAAATTTCGATGATCAAAGTTATATATCAAAAGTTATGGATGTTTGAAAGAAAAAAAAAACAACAACAAAGCAGCATCAGCCATATGTGTGTTTGTTGCCGTAAAAATCCCACATTGGTAAGTAAAATCCTGCTCACCCTCATATAAGTGTGAGACATAAATGTCTTGTCATATCGGGTTAGCCCTTTAAAACCAAACGAGGACGGCGGTCTAAGCAGTTGACCGGACCATTTATGACTCATTTAGCGCTACCAGGCCTAGGGTCTGGGGGCGTTTCAAAATGGTATTCAGAGCCGACAGCCATACGGAACTAAGTTGCACACCGTAAGAGGCGGTGGGGGCCACCTCTAGAATCCTATGGTAGGGACGAACTGGGACAAGTCCACTGGGACAAATCTTTGCCGTCCTGGCGAGGACGCCAGTCCCTTATGAGGGGGGGAGAATGTAAAATCCCACATCGGTAAGTAAAATCCTGCTCACCCCCATATAAGTGTGAAACATAAATGTCTTGTCATATCGGGTTAGCCCTTTTAGACCAAACGAGGACAACGGTCTAAGCAGTTGACCGGACCATTTATGACTCATTTAGCGCTACAAGGCCTAAGGTTTGGGGGCGTTATAGTTGTTGCACTCATTTATGAGTAAGGGTATTTGTGCCACACGAAATTTATTTGTCCTTATTGCAACTAAAAAAAGTAGTGTGTCATGTTTATTCATTTTGTATTAAAAAGTGGACTTTTCCCTCAATCTCTCTCATATATATATATATATATATATATATATATATATATATATATATATATATATATATATATATATATATATATAATGTTACAGTAAAGCAAATGAATGAACTTTTCCTTGGCAAATATATAACTAAATGTATATACGTTTATTGGAGCCGACCCAAGTTGTGGGAAAAATGTATTTAGGGACAGTATTGCAGTGAAGGATATCTATGGTATAAAAAAATATTGTAAAATAGTGTATAGAAAAATATATTATTGTACTCGGTTTATATATTTAATGAGATGGATAAGTATGCAGTGAGATTTTAAAGCTGAGTACTATATTGTTTAACGGTTATAGTAAAAGTGTGGTATGTATATTGCGGTAAAAGTGTATCATATTAATTTGTGCATTTGTGTGTAATACACAGTACGATGTGGGTTGTATGTTCTTTTGGAACATTAAATGTTAATTGACAATGTCTAACTACGACTTCTGGTAGCTTTGGCTCAGCACCACAACTGAGACCCTCTGCGGGGAGAAGGTGGGAGCACCGGAAGGCGTTGTTTAGGCCTTGTGGGACATTGACCTAGTGGTCAATGATTCTTTTACAACTTGCTAGGTAGTATAACTAGATGTCTAGGACTAGAAGTCCTTAGGAAGCCTTTTATGTGAATGAATCAGGTGGTTAGACTTAAATCCGTAAATGACATATGCGTGTGTCTAAAAGCTAAAACATCAATATCATTGTTGAGGCACGTCTATTCTGCTTAGCATGAGACTATTACACTCCTCTACTTGGTCTGATGCCAAGGGACGCGTTTGACTCCCACACAGGGACCTAAGCCTGTGCCCTTGAGGTGCTTCCCGTGTTACGGTGCAGTTGTTCACCATGCGTAGTGTCCTTTGATATTGATGTAACAAACCTTACTTGTGCAAGGATATACTACGGAGCTAGTAGAGGGTAAGTGAGCTCTACTGTTACAACCTATGTGGTAGTGGTTGTAGAAGATTTTCATGTTATAAATATGTATGTATTGCCTTTAATTGTAACCGTTTCTTCTACCCCTTACTAAGTAGAAGGGGTACTGTTTAGGGTGATTTTATGTGATTTATAATGTTATATTTCGTAATAATTTCCTCCATATTTACATAATTTGCATAGAAGTTGATTGTTTTATTGGTTTATTGAGCAAGTGAGGTTTGAAACGGTTTAATCGCAAAGTGGTTGAATTATGAGGTTTTATTGTTGATTTTCTATTGATTTGAATGTTATTACACTTTGCAATGTTTTATTTATCTTGTAGATGCACGAAATTGGTTTAAAAGAGGATTAAGAGGTGTTAAAGATCGGATTTATATAGGATAAGGATGAAGTTGATTGAAGATAGAGATGGAAAAATCGGATTTGAAGTAAACTGAACGCACGTTTGAAGTTCCGTCTGCTGGACGGGCGTGCACCTTCTTGGACGGGCGTCCAGGCTGAAGAAATCAGATCAGAGTTTTGACAAAATTGATGAACGAGCGTCTATTTTTACAAAGGACGGGCGTCTGATCCAGCTCGGCCCGACTCGAAGTTTTTATGCATGACTGGACGGGCGTTCACTCTTTTGGACGGGCGTCCAAGCGCCGCCTTTGCTGAAACCGACTTATTTTCTTATAAATAGTCACGATTTTCACATCAATTCGAACCCTAATTCATCTTGGCGGCCATATATACCCTAAGGGGCGGCTTAGCTGCGTTTTATACTTATTTTAGATCAAACTTTATGCTTTTCAATCTCTAGATTAAATCTTTCAATTTATGTACTTTATTCAAGCACATTCGAGCTTTCAAGTGGTGTTTAGAGGCTAAAGGCTTTTGGAACAAGCATTGTGAAGCCATCCTATCAACAATTAAGTTTCGTTTCTTGATTATCTTGTGAGTTTTTCTTATCAAAGTTGTACCTTTATTATCGTTTTGTTCGTTTTTATGCAATTACATCGAGAGATCGTTGCATGTTTGATTGTTTGATTTTGATGAGAATCATGTTAAACCTTAGATCACCATGATAAAGGTTAGATCTTTATCCTAAAAATAACGAGAGTTGATTAGGTTGAATTTCTAGGTTGCTAGATTGAGAAATCTTACACCTTTGATTTGAAAGCATTAATCTTTAGGATCGAAAGATAAAAGATTGATAGGGGAACTTTTCTAAGAGATTAGGAGTTCATACCTTTGTTAGGTGAATCACAACTTGGTTAAGAATCATGAGATAATCTAGATAGAAATTGATTGTTGTAGGATTGGTGGATCAATAGCTTGTTCGTTTGCTAAATTATTGACTAAAATCACTTGTGCTAGAATTGCCTAGTAAAGCTATAGTTTTTATTGCGTATTAGGGTTAGAATAAACTTAGGTTAGTTAACTTGTTCGCACCCATATTTTCCTGGCTTTAGATCTCGATCTTCTGTCCAGTTTACTTTCGTTATTATCGTTTTTAGCTTTGTTACTTGTTAATTGTTTTATTTTGTTATAATCTTCTTAGTATTAGTAATTGTGGCACCCTTAGGTTAGTTAATAAAAACTAGAATAAACAACCCCGATTCCCTGTGAGATCGACCCGGTATTAGTTGCTATACTACGATCCCTACACTTGGGGTATACCGGATTTATAATTTATTACTTGTTGTTTTTCCGTTGATAAAATCCGAGACAGGTACTTACCCCCTCTTCTCTCTTGTCCCCACCACAAGAAGGTGGTGTTTTGGTAGGTTGTTTTCGAGGCCACTGAGGAGTGACCCGAAGATGCTGCAGATGACGTCTTCTTTTATTTACTTTCAGTATTTCAATTTGGGTATATTTTCTCTCATCCTTGTATTGATAGAAACTGATGAATTGAGTTTATGGTTATCAAGTTGTAATGGACATATTGTATTTAATGGTTAAAAATAGTCTTGATGATGTAATAGTTGCAGCATGTGTTACCTCCGATTGTTTATTAGTGATTTTAAGTACTCGAGTTGCCCTAAAAAAAAGTACTCGAGTCTGTCGTTTTGTCTTCCGCTTGTTCTCTGATGTCTGCTTACGTAAGGCTTACGTGTATAATTAGATTAAATTTTAATTATATGCGTGCCGGGAGTTTTTTTCCGGATAAAGACTAGGTATCCAGGACAAGAACGTCACAGTTATACACAACATAAGCATTACCAATGCTATTATACACCGTATTTCACCAAACACACAACCAATCAACCAAAAAATGATGCTATAACTTCTCATCACATAATACTTATAAATGAACAGGGAAGCAATGTAAAGATATATAATTATCCAACCACAAAATATACAAATGCATATAAAGAAAATACAACCAAAAGGTTTATGGCGCACAAAAGAGAAGTAAAATTACCGGGGGAGCTTTTGAACCATGAAAACAATTCTATTTAATTTTTTTTATCAGTTCTCCAATGCCATCTCGCCATACAAACATGAATAATATGTGTATTTTACTGTCAAAGAGACTATACTCAATTAAGTTTAGACTCACCTAAGAGCCCAAATAACATAAAGTAATTCTAGATCCGAGTTTTTGGGCATGATGATCTGGGTGAAAGGTTCCAGAACCAAATATTGAAAGTTGTAAAAATACCATATCTCATCACATAATACTTGCAAACAAACAAATACACAATGTAGAGATATAAATCCATCCAACCAACCACCCAATATTAAAATTAAGATTGGATCAACATCCCAATAATGAGCCGTTAAAAGGTCTTGAATGAAATAAAAATAACCACCAAACTGCAAAACAATGTCCTGAATAGTCTGCAATCTAGTGGAAGGATTGATGATGATTTCCTAGTGCTCTAAAAATGATGATTTCATCCATTATAAATATATGGCATAAAACATCCTTAAAATTTATAATCTCATCATCTTTAACTCGGATTTTTTTTTTGGTTAAAAAAAAACTTGCCACCAAGAGGAAAAAGGGGGGGGGGGATCAAATACATATAAATATCCATAGTTTAATATTCTAAAGAACCATCAATTACATTAAAAATAGGGAATCATACCAGCCAACAAAGATTTGTATTTTGGTTCAGGGATCTTCAAACTCTGCAAATAAGAAGCAGAAGAATTAGAACCTGAACAAATAGTAATGGAAAACATACTCTCGATGGAACGAACTTTACTTTATTTTCAAGCAAAAAAATAGTACTCGACAAGACAAACACTGCAAAAGAAACAAATTATTAGTATAGATCACAACCCAACAAAATAAAGAGAGCAATAGCGTGCTGCCCGGCGAAAGAAAGAGATTACTTATATATTAATCGATCTCTCCTTCAATTTCTTGTAAGCAATGTTGCATAAGCAAGATCAAGTAGTATAAGGCAAATCAAGGAAAGAACATTAAAAGTAAAAATAAGTAACAAAAATATACTACATGAAAGTCCAAACAAAGTCTTGTTCTTTTTGTAATGCTTAAAACTACAAACTGATGATCACCGTTATCCTCAAACGCTAGTGAATAAACAGGGAGGTCATACTAACAGAACACACCGACCTCAAAAATGGCCATTAAATGGATCAAGAACAAGGAGTCCCTTAATTTAGCTGTAGATCATCTAAATCTCTAACACATTCGCTTAATTGGGTCAAATAAACCAACTTTCCGAGAATGAACTCAATATAACATTGTTAGCATTGATCGTCAATACATGTCAATAAATGAGATTTAATGAAAATCGTTGAACAATAAAGTAGGCAGAACTTCCGAGGCTATAACGAAGTACTACCTCCGTCCCAAAATTTAAGTCATTTTAACTTTTTAGTTTTGTCCCAAAATGTAAGTCCATTTACAAAACCAATAAAAAATTTATTACATCTTTCTTCTTCTACCGTTCATTTATTATATACTCAACTAATTTTTACTACTTTGCATTAATACCAATGAAAGATCATTTTTGTCTTTTTAATCAAAATTAATACAAATAACAAATTTAACTAACTTTTCTTAATATGTGTCTCGGATTTTATCTAATGAAAAATAAACAAGTAATAAAATAAATCCGGTTTACACCAAGTGCAGGGATCGTAGTATAGAGGTTAATACCAGAGTCGAGTCCACAGGGAATCGGGGTTGTTTACCTAGTTTTTACCTAACTAACCTAAAGATGTCACAACGACTATTCCTAAAATTATAAGAAAATAAAAATGATTAACACATAACAAACTAAAAACGAAAATAACAAAAGTAGACTGGACAGAAGATCAGGAATCTAAAGCCAGGAAATATAATTGCGAACGAAATTATCTAAACTAATTCTATTCTAAAACCTAAACATGCAATAAAAATTATAACTTTGCTAAGCAAATCAAGCACAAACGATTTATCAATAATTTAAACAACGAACAAGCAATTGATCCACCAATTCTATAACATCCAATTCCTACTCTGATTGAGGTCAAGTTAACTTATTAACTCGATGCCTACTAACACACTAACAAGAGAACTAGGTTCAATTGTGGTATAGCTAGATAGAGTCGAGGTCGATCCCACAGAGACTCGGCACAAATAAAACACAACTTTATCCTATTAGAACTAAATTGAAAGGGCGGTCTACGACCAACTAAATGCAGTAAATAAAATAGTGACAACCACAAGACACACAAGACCACAAAGACAAACTAAAGACTACTAAAACACGGATAATACGGTTGATATTATCTAAACAAATAGTATTGATTACGCTAGTAGATTATAACTCCCCCATGTGAATTAGGATGATAACGAGATAAAACAAACGTTAAAGATTAATTATTATGACTACGGGAGTCATCCCCTAAGGTAGATTTAGCTCCGGTTAGGCCATCTAAACCATCGTGCCTCCATTACGTGACTTCGCTTTTTAATGCCTCCATCTCATATAACTTCTGACACAATTACGAAAGTAGGGATGCCGGTATAAACCGTAACCTCATCTAAGCAACATTCCTAGGGTAAGGCGTACTTCTTAGATGCCGATTCAATCTATATCCTAAGTAACAATCACTTTTTGGGTTTCATGTTAAATTATGATGACGAATAACTAAGTTGATCAGGTTTAATTACTCGTTTTAATTCCAATTCAGAGAATCTGACGTAGTCGAAGCCGATCATAATATTGCCCTACACATCACCACGCTCGGTCGACCGAACGACAGCACTCGGGCGACCGAACGACATGTCTCGGTCGACCGAACACAGTTTTGTGTCGGAACAAATCATGATTACTTCTTAACGTTTCTAACCTAAACACATGGGTTCGTAAATTAATCTACATTACGCAATCAATACAAGAAAAACTACTCCATAATAAAATATATCAGATCTACGAATAAAGATTGCATAATTGAATAGTCATACCCTCGAAGACGAGAGTGACTCCCACTCTTCAATGCGCTCCCTAATCGGAGAATCCGACGAATCCACAATGAACGAACATAAAGAAAATAAAACTAAAACTTAAAAGCTAAAATTGTATGAATTGTTTTGTATTGTAGTGGTGTGTGTTTTCTCAGCATCGTGGCTGCTGTTTATATAGGAGTTGTAGCCGACATAGGGAGAATCCAGAAGATTGAGACGCGTTAATCTGATTAGGCTCGGGTGACCGAACAGTTACGCTCGGTCGACCGAATGGCATGGCTCGGTCGACCGAGCCTCCTTCTTTACGCGTTTTCAATTTTGCTTCGTCTGACTTGTTCCCCACTCCATGCTTTTGAATTGATCTGATTAATCTTCTCTTCAATGCTCCGATTTTCTTCTCTTTTATCTTGAGATATCTCGATTGCGTGATAATTATCTTCCCGGTTCGTTATGATCTGCAAAATCAGTATTTATCACACAATTAATTGCTCTTTAATAATAAAAACAGCTAAATACCAATTATCACATTAATAATCACTTATCGTTAAATAATAAATATAAACACGTGATTTAATACGAAATATATATAATTAACTCCGATTTAAGGTTATAATTGATGACATAAATAGGTATATTTTAACCGTCATCAAAATGCCCCCCACTTAAACTTTGCTTCGTCCCGAACAAAGCATCAACAAGTCATTCCCCAAGACAACATTTTCTGTGGTCAACTCATACTTACACAAGAAACCCGAGTCAACTCATACCAGTCATGCTCATAAGATAAGCATTATTCACTACTCGCTATGAATCGAAGTGATTGTGTGCATGTGCATTGGTTTTATATAAATGTAGCAAGATTAGAGTTTATGCAGACTTCATATCAAAATTCACCAACATCAGCATTCATACTTCTTATGCCTCGCAATGGTTAAAGCACTAGAACAATAAGCAAGAGCGTATCTATAGGGTTTTTGGACTTGGAGACCGAGTACTACTCAAAGCCTCTAAAAATTCGATTTTTTTTTTTCAATTTTGCATATTTTTTGAATACTACTAATCTCAAGGAAGAAAACTTTTCGTAGAGTATCCCCCTATCTTAGATCATGCATAGTATCGAATATTACCACAAGCGCGGGGCTACTTTGGTAATGTTACTACAAGCCCAGTGTTTTTAACGCATTGTCAAAACACAGGTACGTCCCAAGCTTATTACTCCGCTTTTGTTGGCTAGAAGATCAGAATACATCAGTCGACAAATATCGACACTAGGTCCTCATAACCAATTATCTACGCAATGTACACATACTTCTTTCAATTATTATAACTCATGCGGTACTAAACGATTCACATGTTGAGTAATTGAACAATACCTAACTACTTGCAATTGTTGGCATGAATATCCTTAAGTCTACTAACAATTTATTGCAAAAGTATAATATGACCACGTACTCACGCAACTTGGTTCATTTCCTATCAATTCTAAGTATAAGAACTTCACAAGTTTAAGGGTACGAGTTAAACAACTTGGCATTTATCCATGAAAATTTTTAAATTTGGCTCAATATTGTCTCAGTATTCCGTTCCCCTTGACTTTTTCAACATATAGCTAAGTCCCTTGCCCCCCACTTAAACATGTCATTGTCCTCAATGACAAAAATAAATGAGAGTTCAAGATGAAAGACTTAGCTCTGGAAACGGCTCCCAAGTAAAGGAACAATATCGGAGTAATCATCGGCACAGCGTGGAGAGACAGACACATCCTGTATAAACAAACAAGCTCCACGAAATCGTCAAATACCATGTCTATGGAAGTTATAAAATAATGTGGCAGTAATTAGATATAGATATCTAAAAACAGTTTAAGCCACTTTACTTTATACTGCCATGGACAAGACCAAAAGGGATTTAAACCTAAATAAAAACTCACATGACGGCTATCAAGGAAAAAACCTCGTTTATTCCGAACTTAGACTCGGAACATGGCGAGATGAAAAAAACCGTGATAGGCGCATGCTACTTTATTAAAAACGAAAAAGATAATTATAGGATATAGTTCTAAATTTATAGTCGCTAGCTCGACTCAGTTCAAGATGGTTTATTCATAAACAGGGTCATCGAGGTACAAAACCTCCTCCTCAGCATCAGGCGGAAGCCCGTGATAATGCTTCACACGATGTCCATTGACCACAAATCTGGACTCGTCTTTGAAATTGACTAGCTCTACCGCTCCAGAAGGAAAGACTTGTTGTACTTGAAATGGGCCACACCATCTTGATTTCAACTTACCCGGGAAGAGTCTTAAGCGCGAATTGTACAAGAGAACCAGATCACCCTCTTGAAAGGTCCTATCCAGAATCCTCTTGTCATGGAACTTCTTCGTGCGCTCCTTGAAAATCTTGGCATTCTCGTATGCCTCTAAACGAAACTCCTCCAGGCGAGTTAATTCTAACATCCTCTTCTCACCGGCCAATGTCTCATCAAAATTTAACATCCTTGTTGCCCACATGGCCCGGTGCTCAAGTTCCACAGGTAGATGACATGCCTTTCCAAAAACAATCCTATACGGTGACATTCCAATCGAGGTTTTATATGCAGTCCTATAAGCCCATAAAGCGTCGTCTAAACGTAACGACCAATCCTTCCTAGTCGTATTGACAGTTTTCTCCAGGATACGCTTTATCTCTCGATTGGTAACTTCTACCTGTCCACTAGTCTGGGGGTGATATGCGGTTGCTAGCTTATGTCGAACCCCATACTTAATCATCAGCCTTTCAAAAGGTTTATTACAAAAATGACTACCATTGTCGCTTATAATCGCCCTAGGCGTCCCAAACCTTGTAAAAATATTCTTTTTCAAGAATCTAACCACAACCCTCGCATCGTTAGTAGGGGAAGCGATGGCCTCAACCCATTTGGATACATAATCAACAGCAACTAAGATATATCGGTTAGATAATGATGAAGTGAAGGGTCCAACGAAATCTATTCCCCAAACGTCAAAAAGTTCTACTTCTAAGATGCTCTTAAGTGGCATCTCATTCCTCCGTGAAATATTGCCTGTCATTTGACAAGCATGACATGCTTTGGCATATTGGTGTGCATCCTTAAACAATGTCGGCCAATAAAAACCGCATTGGAGGACCTTAGCCGCGGTTTTTTCTCCCCCGTAGTGTCCTCCAACTTCATAGGAATGACAATGCTTCGGGATATCATTATACTCTTCTTCGGGCACACACCTTCGAAAAATATTATCGATCCTAGCTTAAACAAATAAGGCTCATCCCAATAATAGTGTCTAAGATCTTTAAAGAATTTTTTCCTTTCTTGGACAAGTGAGATTCGGTGGTAGGTACTTTGCGGATAGATAATTGACAAACAAACTAAACCATGGTTGCTTCTTCTCCTTCACAACCACTATTCGCGAAGAAACCGCAAAGACAATCAACATGTCCCCCGATGGTGGTGATGGAGAAAAGTTGTTCATCGGGAAAAGATTCTCCAATCTCGTGTTATTCCTCACCATCCTCTAATTGTAAGCGCGATAGATGATCGGCCACCACGTTCTCACTTCCTTTCTTATCTCGGATTTCTACGTCAAATTCTTGCGGAAGTAGAATCCATCTCAACGATCTCGGCTTTGAATCTTGCTTTGCTAGGAGATACTTAAGAGCCGCATGGTCAGTCCATACAGTGACTTTAGATCCCACTAAGTAAGATCTAAACTTGTCAAAAGCAAAGATAACGGCCAAAAGCTCCTTCTCCGTTGTGGCGTAATTTCTTTGGGCAGCATTGTAAAGGGTGAATTTACGTGCTTTATAACGTTATATTTGATAAGGTTTTCCCCAACATTCGTATTAATCGCATGGAAATCACGTGTTTAAATGGAATATTGGGTAAATGACGTTGCTAAGGAGTTAATCGCAAAGTTGATGGATTTGTATGTTTTAATTATGATTTTTATGATTATTAGAATTGTGTTACGCTTTGCGGTGTTTTTGAAGTGATGTAGATACATGTTGGAGGCTAAAAAGATGATCAAAAGTTGATAAAGTTCGAGCTAATTGATGACGAAGAGATAAAGATGGAAAGATTGAAGATAAGGTTGGAGAAACCCAAATTCTATCACAGCTGAACTGGCGTCTAGACTGGCGTCCAGTGGACGAGCGTTTAAAGCATTGAACGAGCGTCCAGGCGTAGATTTGACATTCAAGCAAGTTTGGACGCAGTTTGGACGTTAGGGCGGACGAACGTTTGAGGAAAGCTCAGCCCGATTCGAAGTTCATTATAGAGCAGACGAGCGTTCAGAAGAATGGACGGGCGTCCGACCGCCGACTGAAGCACAACCGACTTAGTTTTGACCTAGCCGTCTTAGTTCATCTATATATAGCAGCTTGTATCAAACCCTAAAAGGATCATCACACAACCTATAGTCGATTTTCATAAATAAACAAAGAAAAGCCTTGTCTTTTCTTTTGGTTTTCGAATACAATCAAAACAAGCCTTTTGATTTCAAAGTTAATATGAGTAGCTAAACTCTTGGGTTGGACGAACGGGTGAAGCAATTCAAGAGGCGTTCTGGTTTTCTTATTTTTTTTCTGCGGTTTATTTCGACAAAGGTTAGATTTATATTGCGTTTATTTCGTGCTTGACATCGATAGATAAAGCTTGTGATACTCGTTTAACGATAGTTGAATGATACCTAGATCACCGCAATAATAATCAGATTAATTAATTTGTCGAGAAACGAAAGTTATCGAATTGTTAATCTAAATAATAGGTTCGAAAGGATTTATGCCTATCATGCTTGAAGAATCAATCTTTGATAAAAGTTGATAAACAAATTTTCTAAGATATTGGTAATTTGCGTTTAGTATAGGTTAATTTTGACCTTGGTTGATTTGCATGCGTAGGAAATTAGAGCCCGTGCGATTATCTTGAATTGTGGATCTTTGTTCGTCCGCCTTTTTTTCCCCCCATTATTTGATAAACTTGAAATCATTAGTTCTCGTGATACTCTTAGCCTAAACTTAAAAACGCAAGAAACCTCACGTTCCTCGTGGGATCGACCCGGCATAACCGCTTTACTACAAGCTTTGCACTTGGAGCGACTAACCGGATTTTTATTACTTGTCTTTTTGTTTCGTTTACAAAAATCCATAACAAGTTTTTGGCGCCGTTGCCGGGGAACTTGGCACGGTTTTATGTGTTTTTAGCATAAGATTTAGGTAGATCAGTCGCTGCTGTTTTAGTTAGGGTTTAAGGTTCTCCCTTAGTAGCCTCTTTGATTTCTGCAATTTCTGCGTCTGTTCTTGTTCTTCCGGTACCAGACGAGCGTCTGGATCTTGGACGCCCGTCCACTGGAAATTTTCGATCCGATTTTATTTCTATTCACTCAAACGAGCGTCCGTAATATTTGGACGCCCGTTCAGGTATTCTGCTAGACGAACGAGCGTTTGTGTCACTAAACGCCCGTCCGTTCCTAATCCCACCAAGACGCTCGTCCATAATCTTCGGGACGCCCTTCTTCCCCGATTCCTTTCTTTTATTTCTCTCGTCTCTCCTTAGTTGACTCCGTTGTATGCAAACACGAAGTAAACAAGGGCAGTTATTTTTTGAGCCTGAGCTCGAACGAGACGTAGTTCGAGTGAACCGTAAACGAAAAGTCCCCGAACCCGTTCCAATTTCCGAAGAGGAAATCGAAGAGACTTCGAGTGAAAACTCTTCTGAAGAAAATTTCTTAGCTAACCTCTTCTTTGAGGAAGAATTTATTACCTCAATGGCTCAGGCCAACCGTACCCTGGCAGACTATGCCACTCCTGGTGATGTTAATATTCGTTCGGCTGTAGTTATCCCTACCGATACAGCCTCCGTTTGAGATAAGGCCGCCCTTATCCGATGGTGCAACATGCATCAACTTTCTATGGGTATCAATCCGAGAACCCCTATACGCATCTTTATGTATTTCTGGGTATATGCGATACTACTCGCATTAAGGATGTCAGCCAAGACATCATTAAGCTAAAACTATTTCCATTCTCACTCCGTGGAGAAGCAATGGAATGGTTTAAATCTCTCCCTTCTGAATCTATCCAAACTTGGGCCCAGCTTGAAAGTCAATTTTTAGCCCAATATTTCCCCCCGTCTAAGACAAATTTCAATGTCTTAACGAGATCTCAAATTTTCATCAACTGAGTGATGAATCTTTCTTTGAAGCATGGAAGCGCTTCAAAATTTTGTTGAATAAGTGCCCCCATCATGGAATGGATTTGCAGAGGAAGGTCCATACTTTCTTCGGGTCTAAATGAGTCCACTAAGGGATGGTCAACTCCTCATCCGGAGGAGTCTTCTTGAAGAAAACCCCACAAAGCAAGTGGTGGGAGTTATTTGAAGATATAGCTAGGTACAACTATGCACCTACGTATCAATCGCCGACACTCCCTGCTGCACCAAAAATTGAAGAAGTCAACAACCAGAATCATGGTCAAATGATTGCAGCCCTGCAGGCTCAACTTTCTGCTTTGACCATGACTAAAAATCAAAATCAGCCCTCGCTCCAACAGAATGCACAAGTATTCTCGTGTGATAATTGTTATCAGACTGGTCACATCAGTGACCATTGTCAATACACTCCTACCCCCGGCTTTCAAGCCAATGCTGCCCAACAAACGAGGCAAAGATGATTCTCGTGAACTCGCTATACCCGTGGGCTTAGAGGTCACATTTCGCAACATGCCCCTTGAATGGTGGACATGAGAGAAACAATTCTTCTGGCCAGCAACACCAGAGATTTTCGAACCAGAATAACTCTCAAGGTCAGAACTACAACCGTAATAGAAATTATGGTTATGACCAAAACCGCGCTCAAAACTCGGGACAGAATACATCTCGCAATGCCTACTACCAGAACCCCAACTCGAGTCAAAGTTCAAATTCTCAACCAAAAGCTAATCAAAACTCGCAGCAAAACCGCCCTAATCAGGACTCCTCCACTTATGGTACTGCCCTTACGAGGGCGTAGTATGAAGAGCAGCAGAGGACGATGAAGAACTTAGAAAGACAGTTAGGGCAAATCGCTGAACAATTAGCCGCCAGACCCCAAGGTCAGCTACCGAGTTTTACCGAAAAGAATCCTAAAAATGGGCATGCAACCCAAGCTGAGGCAAGAACAAACCACTGTTCCGAGCTCGCGCCCATTACTTCCTATGGACAAGAGGAGTCCAATGCTATGAATTTGAGGTCCGGTACACAATTGCAACAACCTAGTTATAGACATGAACCAGGGAAACGAGTAAACCCTCCTACCCTTGATTCGGCAGGAGGGAAGATGCGCAGTCCCCCGACTTGGATGAGCCGAAAGATGAAAATGAGATCGAGGCCGGAGAAGGATCTCGGGTGAGTGAGAACCGACTAATGAACCCGAGAGAGTCACGGGCAGCAGGATCTCCCCGACGGGTAGAAAGACCGAAAAAGTGTTAAGGTGGAAGGATCTTGAAGACAAAGCTGTACGAGCTTCCTCCACCAAGAAAGTATTCTCCGAACACGAACTGAATAAGCTCCCGTTCCCACCAAGGAAGCACAACATCCCCTTATCTGAAGACAAGAAGTATGACAAAGTACTCAACCTATTAAGAAACACCCAAGTAAATTTGCCTTTATCCGAGGTATTGGTTGAAATGCCTAAGTACACCAAGTTTGTGAAGGATATTGTTTCTTCAAAGAAGAAGTTGGGCGAAATGGAGAAAAGATTGGGAGAGGAATGCTCCGCTATCATTGACGGAGAAATTCCTAAAAAGCGCAGCGATCCCGGAAAATTTGTCTTAACTCTGAAAATCAAGGAATTAAGCTTCCCAAATTCTCTGTGTGATTTAGGAGCATCCATTAGTTTGATGTCTCTATCTGTCTGCAAGAGACTGCACCTTGACCATCTATTGGAACCTACATCCATAAGCATCCAACTTGCAGATAGATCTTTCAAGAGAGCCAACGGAGTGCTTCGGGACCTTCTGGTCCAAGTAGACAAATTCACATTTCCTGTTGATTGGTATGTCTTAGACACTAAAGAAGAAGATACCCCCTCCTCCTAGGACGACCCTTCCTATCTACTCGCTGTAGAGCCACTATAGATTGCGATGCAGATTTGTCACCTTACGTGTTGGAGATGAGGAAGTACGCTACAAAGTTGTAGTTAAAGCCCTTAGATCACCTTCGAAAACCCTCCGGCTTTGTGCTTGAAACGTTAGATGATTTCACGTACTACACCCTAGACGAGCTAGAAGCCGCCTATGGAGAAGACCTTGCCGAAGAGGACTCGGTTGCTCTCTCGAAAGAACTCTTTCTCCCTCGAAGAAGTCGACTTGCTTCGAGGCAAGAGTTTTTGACCCTATCACCAAGGAGGATCTAAAACAGGAGAATCCAAGACCGCCTTAGAGGAACCGCCCGAGGACCTTGTTCTCAAACCGCTACCTCGCATTTGAAGTATATCTTCTTGAGAGAAGGTGAGCGCTTACCTCTCGATTATCTCATCTAAACTATCGCCGGAAGAAGAAGCCGAATTAACCGAAGTTCTAAAGAAAAATGCGAGAGCTTTCGGTTGCGTAGATAGAGATATAAGAGGAATCTCACCTGACATATGTATGCATAAAATAAGAACTGAAGAAGGTGCGAAGCGTATAAGACAACCACAGAGACGTTTAAACCCACACATGCAGGAAGTGGTGAAAAAAGAGATCATTAAGCTATTAGATATGGGGATTATTTATGCGATAGCCGACGCCGATCGGGTCTCCCCCACTCAAGTTGTACCAAAAAAAGGAGGCATTACAATCGAAAAGAATGACAAAGGTGAAGAGGTAGTCGTTAGATTAGTCATCGGGTACGTAGTCCGTATAGACTATAGGAAGCTAAACGAGGTAACTTTAAAAGACCATTTCCCACTCCCGTTTATAGACCAAATGTTGGAACGTTTGGCGGTGGCATGAATTCTATTGTTTTCTAGACGGTTACTCGTGTTATTTCCAAATCCCTATTGACCCCGAAGATCAAGAGAAAACAACCTTCACCCGCCCCTACGGTACTTTCGCCCATAGGCGAATGCCCTTTGGACTTTGTAATGCACTGCCCACTTTTCAAAGATGTATGCCGGCTATCTTTGATGGGCTTGTAGAGAAGTGCATGGAGGTGTTCATGGACGACTTCTCGGTATTTGGCACATCATTTATGGACTGTCTTAAAAATCTAGATGAAGTATCGCAGAGGTGTGTAGAGAAGAATTTGATTCTCAACCGGGAAAAGTGCCATCCGATGGTAACCGAAGGAATTGTTTTAGGTCACAAGATCTCCGCTACAGAATAGAGGTTGATAAAGCTAAGGTAGAGACTATTGAAAAGATGAATTACCCCAGAACACGAAGGAAGTAAGAAGCTTCCTTGGTCATGTGGGTTTCTACAGTGAGATTCATAAAAGATTTTTCAAAAATATCGAAACCTTTGTCAACTTTATCGAAGGATGACGTCACCTTCAATTTCGATAATGACGTCAAGTTGCCTTCAAAGAGCTTAAACAGCGTTTGACCTCTGCCCCTATCCTGATCTCTCCGGATTGGAACATACCATTCGAACTGATGTGTGATGCCTCCAA
Source organism: Gentiana straminea (assembly GCA_036785695.1). Classification (NCBI taxonomy): domain Eukaryota; kingdom Viridiplantae; phylum Streptophyta; class Magnoliopsida; order Gentianales; family Gentianaceae; genus Gentiana; species Gentiana straminea. The sequence continues at coordinate 2,305,167 of JAVUPR010000437.1, forward strand.
TTACGCTGTGGGTGCTGTATTAGGACAGAGGGTTAATGGTAAATTCCAACCTATCTCGTACGCGAGTCACACCTTGAATCCAGCCCAAGCAAATTACACCACTACGGAAAAGGAACTGTTAGCGGTTGTGTTTTCCATGGATAAGTTCCGCAGCCTATTTGCTTGGTGCCAAGGTAATTGTATGGACCGATCATGCAAAGATTGCGTTACTTAATGAACAAGAAGGATGCTAAACCAAGATCGCCGAGGTGGATTCTTACACTACAAGAATTCGATGTTCACATCAAGGACATAAGGGTAGTGAAAACACCGTAGCGGACCATATTTCGAGAGTACTACCAGTAGCTGAGGAAGATCCTTTGGACATTGATCTTTATTATCCCTTCGAGAGCGTCATGAATATGGATGTCCATAACTCCGACTCCCCTTGGTATGCTTCGATTGTCAATTACCTTCATTCTAGCTATTTGAATCCCGAATTTTCCTATCAGGAGAGGAAGAAGTTCTTCTCTGATTTGAAGTACTACGTCTCGGGAAGAACCATATCTATTCAAGATCCGCAAGGATGGGTTACTCCGCCGGTGTGTACCGAATGTGAGCAACGGGATATTATTGAGCAATGTCATAGTGGCCCCACTGGCGGTCATTTTAATGCATGGAAGACCGTTGCCAAAATTTTTCAATGCGGTTTCTACTGGCCCAGGATTTTTAAAGATACGGAAGCCTTCTGCAAAGGCTGTGATAGATGCCAGAGAACCGGTACTTTGACCAGGCGATATGATATGCCACTTCAACCCATATTGGAATGCGAAGTGTTTGACGTATGGGGAATAGACTTTATGGGACCATTTCCATCTTCATGCGGAAATAAATACATTCTGGTCTGTGTAGACTATGTCTCTAAATGGGTAGAGGCTGTCGCAACTCCACTGAATGATCACAAAACAGTCATGAAATTTCTAAAGAAAAACATTTTTACGAGGTTTGGCTGCCCTAGAGCCCTGATCAGCGATGAAGGTTCACACTTCATTAATAAACCCCCGGATGTACTCGCTAGCTAAGTATGGTGTTAAGCATAAAAGTGGCACACCATATCACCCTATGACCAAGTGGGCAAGTTGAGCGTAGTAATCGAGCATCAAGAAAATCCTCGAGAAAACAAATCAACTCGCATCGTAAAGATTGGAGTCCGAAACCGGATGATGTACCGTGGGCTTACCGGACCGCTTACAAAAACCCCATGGGTACATCACCATACCAAATGGTTTATGGAAAGCCCCGTCATTTGCCGTGGAGTTAGAGCATAGAGCCTATTGGGCAATTAAGTTCCTAAACTTCGACTCCCAAGCTTGCGGAGAACGTAGGCTCCAGCAGATACATGAATTAGACGAGTTCCGGCTCCAAGCTTATGAGAATTCACGGATCGCAAGGAAAGGATGAAATTACTTCATGATAAAAAGATAAAGAAAAGGGAGTTTCATGCGTGCGAGCCGGTATTGTTATACAATTCCAGTCGCATCTTTTCCCGGGAAAGCTCAGACGCGTTGGTCCGGTCCATTTGAGGTCCCGTCCGTCTTTCCTAGCGGCGTTTTGGAACTTAAGGGGATTGGTGATCAGCCTTTCAAGGTCAATGGTCAACGATGCAAACACTACATTGGCCAACCGAAGGAATCACCCGAGGTAGTTAAATTCATTGATTTGTTAAGTTGTATCGCTTCAGGAGTCGATGACTGCGATGAGTTCTCCCCAAACCTATTCTCTGATGATAGTACTGAATCACCAGCTGAAGCTTTTGCCGGAAGTCGGGACATGGAACAATACCGGAAGGAAATGGATTTGAAGAAGCATAAAGTACGGAAGAGATCTCCGCCGACAGAAGATCGTGCGGCAGCCCGGGAAAAATGGTCGGGACGAATCCCGAATCCGCACCGCCGTTTTTTAGACCTAATTTTGTTAAGAATGTCGTTGCCGAGATGACCGGCAGAAGCCAAAGTGGCCCGACCCGGGTTAGACTCGAATTGAATGTCGAGCTAACGACATAAACCAAAAGCGCCACTAGGAGGCATCCTAGATATCAAATCTCGTTTTAGTTTTTCTTAGTTCTTTTTGCTTTCGTATGTTATTTTAGTTAGTTTTACTAAGCTTTTATGTGTCTATCTGTCAGTTTTTGCTTTCTAGTTATGGATCTTCACGGAGTTCGCCCTGAGGAGTTTCCACTCATTAGTCGGATCCCGCTGATCACAGTGGATGATGGACCAGGAGGCACTATAATTCTTCATGTAGATTTTGATATTAGTACTCAGGTTAAGACCATCACATATGTTATCATTGTTCCACCTTGTTCGGGAGGCAGCGATTTCACGACTGAGGAGTTGCAGGAGGCAATAAGACGTCCGTACAAGATACTTAATGATTCTATGCTGACGGATTTGGCACTAGTGCTGCGGGCTGAGCATTTCAGAGGTGCTGAGGTAGCTGGTGAGGATTGGTGTTTGCAGGATGAGTTCGATTTTCCTCCGGCTATCGACATGCTTCGACGTCTCATTCGCGTAGTGGACTGGGACGAGATCTACGCATACCAGTGACCTCTTAGTTAGTTTTACCTCCGTCGAGCCCCGACGTAAAATGAAAGCGCTGGGTGGGAGGCAACCCACTGTTACTTATCTATTTTTGTTTTGATGGTACTTTGTTAATTTGCAGTTGTATTTTTTTTAAAATCTTAATTAGGTTAATAAGAAGATGCACTTTTGAAATTAAATTGTATGGAATTGTATGATTTTCGCATTTAAGCCTCACTGGACGCCCGTCCATAAGTATGAACGCCCGTCCAGCATGACTAATTTTAAGACGAACGTTCACCGGGCCCGGACGTTCGTCCGATAATCTCCCTCCAACTCGTATGTGATTCAAAATCTCGACGAGCGTCTACTAAACCGGACGCCCGTCCCGCTCATCTAATTCTCCAAAGGGACGCCCGTCCGCCGAGTTGGACGAGCGTCCATACTCGTCTATATATACCCCTCCTTCGAATGAACTTTCACTTTTCAGAATTTTCAAAAGCAAAAACGGTTGCTCTCCCTCCTTTTGCCCTAAATTCAAGAATTCTTGACCAAATCGAGCGATTCAAAGTGCTACAGGCCGCTTTTCACCCCCTCTCTTTGATTCTCGCCACCGAATCCACCAACGCACGATATTATTGGCGAATCAGACCCCATTGCAGTCCGACTCTTCAGAGGAAAATTTCGATTTTGGACGATATTTTTGCGTTGTTTGGACCGATTTTCACCTCAATCACCATCTACTCATCCTACTTGGTAAGTTCCTAACAACTTCTCTGGGTTTAATTCACGTTTTTGGCAAGTTCGATCTTTGGGTCGGCTCGCTCACTTGAATACCATCTTCACTCGTCTTTTTTTTTTTCTGTTTTTCTTGTTTCCTTTTGATCTGTTATGGTGGTATGGTGTGTGATGGATGATGAATGGGTTGTTGGGTGATGATTGTGGTTCGGTTGGTTTGAAATCCCGCTTTGGATGATAAACGGGTAACCCTTGTTGCTGTAAATCGGTTGGTTTAGCCATTTAGGTTGATATGGTGAAGAAAGCAATCATTGCTGCAGGCCTGGTAAAGAGAAGGTTGTCGAATCGGGCAAACGTAAACGTTTGGATGATGACCCTTCTAATTTAGACCCTAACCGAGGTGTGAGTATTCGGGAGCAACCCCTGAGCCACCCAAACTAGACAACCTTAAGAGATGCATCCACCTCGGACTCTGAGACGGACGATGATACTCCTTTAGTACGGAGGCCTAGGGTCCATCGGGGGGGAGCACCTTCTAGAGCTGAGGCTACGGAGGAAACGCCCGTGCACGAAGAGACTGAACCTAGGGCAGACAATCCTAGAAAGAGAGTGAGGCCAGCAGTGCCTATACCCTTGCCTCGTAGATTTGTCAATCCAAAAGCACACGAGGTCTACACAAAACACTACTTTGCAAGAAATATGTTGATCGAAAGGGCAGTGTTGGAGACAAATGTGGACCCCTCTTTTGTGCAACTATTGAAGGATAAGCAATGGGACGCTTTGATGAAAATCCCGACGACTCCGGTTAATGATTCTTTGGTTAGAGAATTTTATGCCAACTTTTCAGAAACCAACTTGGATACGGGTGTGGTGATGGTGAGGGGTGTCAAAGTTCCGTTTACGCCCCAAGTCATTAATGCAAAATATGGTTTGGCGGCTTTCGAGGGATTGGATTATAAAGACGAGATTAAGCAGAGGCAGGATGCGGGACAAGACCCGTTGGAGGAATTGAGGTTGACGGTTTGCCCCGATGTTGCATGGACACTTAGGCCAGGCGGCGATCGCAAGGAGATTGTTACTACGGCGTGGTCTGAAGATTGGAGAGTTTACTGCCGTTTCATCCAGAGTCGTTTACTGCCGAAGAATAATTTGACACACTTTCACATAGGCGATCTTGGGATGATGTATGCTTTGGTTTTCAAGTTAAATGTCGATGTTGGACAAGCGATATATGATGAGTTGGTGTCTAGTCAGAAAAATTACAAGCGGAGCTTGATTGTCCCCCACTTGATTCATCAGATATGCATCGATGCCGAAGTGCCGGAGTATAGGCAGGATCACAAGCCTAAGAACCCGAGAGGTATTCAAAGAGAGAAAGTTCCGCCTACGGGTGAGACTGAGGCAGCCCGTGAGCCTGGTTCTTCTTCGGCACCACCTCCGGTTCCCTCCTTGTCTAGTTTATCTCCTGCGGAGAGGGCTCGGTACAGCATGGCCAACAGTCTACGAGATTGGATGACTGATATCCAGGAGACGCAGAAGAACATGATGTACGTGCTGAAGTGCATTGTGGAGGGCAAGAAACCGAGGGATATGCAGATTTTTCAAGGAGAGTGATACGGAGTTCGTCTTTTCCGATGCGATCGAGAGCAGTTATTGCCGATGTGCTTGAGGCGGAGAAAGAGCCCGATGATGAGGAGGTTGCAGAGGAGAGACCCACCGGGATCGCTATCGCCCCGGTTACACGCCCGCACCTTCATCGACGACGTCTACGGCCGCCGTACCCTCCACCGACCCTACTACCGCCGCCGATTCCGCCGTTCCTCCTCCGGCTGAGCCTACTCCGGGCCTTTCTTGAGCTTTATCTCTTATTTTTTCTGATTTCATGTGGCACTTTCATGATACCTGTACTTTTCATTTTCTACGTTTACGGATCATGTAAGCCATAAGGCATCCCGACGAGGAACGTGATTTGTATCAACTTTATGATCACTGTTTTGTATGCTTACCGATGGTTCTTTTGTCTATTCGATTTCGATTTATTACCATTTTCATTGTTGCGATATTATACCCCATTGTTCCCCCGAGGTATTTCGGTTTCTCGAGTAAAAGTGCATCTAGTTTTTGTCGAGCTCTCGGTTGAGTTCGCTTTGGACGTTGTTTCCGACGCTTTTGCGGGCGTTGTTTCTTTTCATGCTCCGGCCCGACCAACATCTCGATTTTCTACGCGCAAATAGCTAAGTTCCTTCTTTCTTTACTTTTCGCACAAATACGAGGGCATGTTGAACTTTTAAGTGTGGGGGAGGGGCTTAGTCGGTATGTATCTATACATTTGCTTACATGATATTATTTCTATGCTAAAATGAGCTAAATTTTCAAAATTTTGTTTTGTCCCGAGTAGGCAATGCACGTTTTTGTTCGATTTGTTATAGTCATTGATGCTGTATACCATATTTTTAGTGAATTAGTTGTTTCACCAAAATTTATTTTTCACGAGCCATAGTGAATGATGAGCTACGTTATAAAGTTATACCCCGTTTTGGATTAGTAGTTTTTGATTTTCTTATAAGTCATGTGCTTAGTGCTACGTATATATCGTGCGAATTATGATAGTTTGTATTTAGTTCCGAGGTATGAGATACTGTGAATATCTAGACGTTTGAATGTGATAAGTACCACGTGACTTATTGTCAAATGAAAAAGTTGAATTAAATGAATAAAAAGGGTGTGTCGAAAGCTAGTCGATGATTTGGGTGCGGTAGGGTGTACCACGTATGTCCTATTCCACTATGATGACTAAAAGCTCACGACGAGTTAGGAAAAGTCGCCTTATGATTGGAGTAAGGTAGGGTATTATCTCGAAATGTCCTATTCTACTACGAGGGCAATAGCTTCTTCTAATGTGTGTTTAGAGTGAAATAGTTAAATCAACTCGGAGAATTGGTATGGAATGGATATAAGGCTTAGTTATCGTCTATCTTATCCCCAAGAGAAACCGATAGATATGATGTAGGGATTATCCTCTCGAGTATTTCGTAAAGGCCCTAGATTCATTCGATCATATTTTCCGGGATATGTCACGTTTGTAGTGGTGCATCTTATGAGTGTCATTTATTGCTATTCTACGAGGGGGTATTAGCTAGTTTTGCTTTGAGTTCCTCAAGTTTGGATTTAGTGGAAGTTTGTTATGGCTATGCACACACTCACGTGGGTGAACATCTAATTTATTGACTATGTGGTATATGTGTTGAGATGTTTATATTATTTCCGAGCCTTTATCTTGTTTTGTTTTGCTCGGGACGAGCAAAAGCTAAGTGTGGGGGAGTTGTAAAGGGTGAATTTACGTGCTTTATAACGTTATATTTGATAAGGTTTTCCCCAACATTCGTATTAATCGCATGGAAATCACGTGTTTAAATGGAATATTGGGTAAATGACGTTGCTAAGGAGTTAATCGCAAAGTTGATGGATTTGTATGTTTTAATTATGATTTTTATGATTATTAGAATTGTGTTACGCTTTGCGGTGTTTTTGAAGTGATGTAGATACATGTTGGAGGCTAAAAAGATGATCAAAAGTTGATAAAGTTCGAGCTAATTGATGACGAAGAGATAAAGATGGAAAGATTGAAGATAAGGTTGGAGAAACCCAAATTCTATCACACAACTCGAACCGGCGTCTAGATCGGCGTCCAAAGTGGACGAGCGTTTAAAGCATTGAACGAGCGTCCCAGCGTAGATTTGACATTCAAGCAAGTTTGGACGCAGCTTTGGACGTTAGGGCGGACGAACGTTTGAGGAAAGCTCAGCCCGATTCGAAGTTCATTATAGAGCAGACGAGCGTTCAGAAGAATGGACGGGCGTCCGACCGCCGACTGAAGCACAACCGACTTAGTTTTGACCTAGCCGTCTTAGTTCATCTATATATAGCAGCTTGTATCAAACCCTAAAACGATCATCACACAACCTATAGTCGATTTTCATAAATAAACAGCAGCAGCTTGTCTTTTCTTTTGGTTTTCGAATACAATCAAAACAGTCTTTTGATTTCAAAGTTAATATGAGTAGCTAAACTCTTGGGTTGGACGAACGGGTGAAGCAATTCAAGAGGCGTTCTGGTTTTCTTATTTTTTTTCTGCGGTTTATTTCGACAAAGGTTAGATTTATATTGCGTTTATTTCGTGCTTGACATCGATAGATAAAGCTTGTGATACTCGTTTAACGATAGTTGAATGATACCTAGATCACCGCAATAATAATCAGATTAATTAATTTGTCGAGAAACGAAAGTTATCGAATTGTTAATCTAAATAATAGGTTCGAAAGGATTTATGCCTATCATGCTTGAAGAATCAATCTTTGATAAAAGTTGATAAACAAATTTTCTAAGATATTGGTAATTTGCGTTTAGTATAGGTTAATTTTGACCTTGGTTGATTTGCATGCGTAGGAAATTAGAGCCTCGTGCGATTATCTTGAATTGTGGATCTTTGTTCGTCCGCCTTTTTCCCCCCATTATTTGATAAACTTGAAATCATTAGTTCGTGATACTCTTAGCCTAAACTTAAAAACGCAAGTAAACCTCACGTTCCTCATGGGATCGACCCGGCATAACCGCTTTACTACAAGCTTTGCACTTGGAGCGACTAACCGGATTTTTATTACTTGTCTTTTTGTTTCGTTTACAAAAATCCATAACAAGCATTCAAACTCCGGCTTGCATAATAAATAGGTCTGAAGATCTTATCTTTTCTTTGACCCAAAGCGGCGCCAACAGCAGTATCACTTGCATCACACATCAGTTCAAACGGAAGATCCCAATCTGGTGTGACCAGAACGGGTGCAGTAATCAGTCTACTTTTTATTTCGTTGAAAGCTTTTATGCACTCGTTAGAAAACACGAATGGCACATCCTTGGCCAATAATTCGGTAAGAGGTCTAGAGATTAAGGAAAAGTCCTTGATAAACCTACGATAAAATCCGGCGTGGCCTAAAAAACCTCGCAAAGTTTTAAGATTAGTAGGTGGAGGTAGTTTCTCGATCACCTCAACTTTGGCTCTATCCACCTCTATACCGTTCTTTGATATGCGGTGGCCTAGTACTATACCTTCCGTAACCATCAAATGACACTTCTCCCAGTTAAGCACAAGATTAGTCTCTTCACATCTCTTCAATACTCGTGCTAGATGTGTGAGACATGAATCGAAATCGTCTCCAAACACGGAGAAATCATCCATAAATATTTCCAAGAAATCTTCCACCATATCCGCAAATAATGACATCATACATCGTTGAAATGTCGCGGGGGCGTTACACAATCCAAATGGCATTCGATTATACGCAAATGTCCCATATGGGCATGTAAATGTTGTTTTCTCACGATCTTCAGGTGAGATGTGGATTTGATAGTATCCCGAATACCCGTCAAGAAAACAATAGAAAGCATGCCCGCTCAGTCTCTCGAGCATTTGATCGATGAAAGGAAGAGGAAAATGGTCCTTACGAGTCGCATCATTTAGTTTCCTAAAGTCTATGCATACTCGATGACCGGTGATTAGCCTCACAGGAATTAGCTCATTCAACTCATTGGCTTGCACCGTTAATCCTCCCTTCTTGGGAACTACGTGGATAGGGCTTACCCATTCGCTATCAGCAATTGGAAATATAATTCCCATTTCTAACATTTTTATAACCTCATCCCTAACCACTTCCTTTAATTGTGGGGTTAAATGCCTCTGAGGTTGTGCAACCGCTTTCTTTTCGGGGTCCACGGAGATCTTGTGCATACATACGCTAGACCGATGCCCTTAACGTCGCCTATGGTCCATCCAAATGCTCCGCGGTACTCTCTCGAACTCTCATTAGTTTCTCCTCTTGTAAGTCCGTCAAGGATGAAGATATAATTAGCGGCAAAGTCTCATCTTGAAGAAACACATACTTCAAATTCGCAGGAAGAGGTTTTAAAGTCAAATTTGTGGGAGGTTCTTCCAAAGAGGTTTTCAACTTCGACCGGTGAGTTTGAGTTCGAAGTACTTATGCCACGTTGGTCTATGATAGAATCTTTCAATCTCCGCAAAGCACTTACTTCCTCTACGGGCCTTGGGGTCCCTCTACTACATCCTGGCCATATCATCTTCTCCTCCTCACTACTCACGTACTTGACTTCATCTTCTTCTTCTAAGACAGCATCCAAGAAATCCTTGATACTTTCATGTTGTTGAAATTCTTGAAATTCTTGAACGATCCTATCAATGGAATCTAACATGAAACATGCGTCCTCTCCATCATCAGGTTGCTTCATAGTGTCGAATACATTGAATGCAACTCTCTCTTCGTTTACTCTTAACACCAACTCGCCTTTGTAAACATTAATTAGCGTTCTACTAGTGGCCATGAAAGGTCTCCCTAATATCAATGGTACTTCGTAGTTAGCTTCCATATCTAATACCACAAAGTCGACAGGAAATACAAACTTTTCAACCCTCACTAGAACATCCTCAACCACTCCACATGGTTCCTTGACAGAACGGTCAACTAATTGCAATGTGATTGAGGTCTTCTTAAGATCTTTCATGCCTAGCTTCCGAAAAATAGATAGTGGCATCAGGTTCATGCTTGCTCCTAGATCACACAAAGCTTTGTTCAGACATACGTTACCTATGGTGCAGGGAATGAGAAAGCTTCCCGGATCTTTGCATTTTGGGGGTAACTTATGTTGAAGAATGGCTGAACACTCGTCATTAAGGCATATGGTCTCTAAATCTAAAAGTTTCCTTTTAGTTGAGATGGCGTCTTTCAAAAACTTGGTGTACTCAGGCATTTCAGCTAGTGCTTCAACTAGGGGTATATTGATTTGTAACTTACTAAACATATCCACGAACTTCTTATACCTCTTATTATCAAACTTAGGCTTCGGCTTTGGTGGAGGATAAGGTAGAGTTGAAGGATCGACATCAGTGAAAATTGGATACTTGTTATCGTAAAGTTCAACTCTAGGGCCAGCAGGTTCTTTATACGTTCTTTGCTTAGGCAAAGACTCGGAAGTATTGGTATCATTGCTTGGCTCAACATCCTTATTCTTTGTGACTTTCTCTTTCTCTTGCAGGGATGGTGGAGTTACTTCTTTTCCACTTCTTGTCATGATCGCATTCAAATCCTTAGGGTTCTTCTCAGTGTTGCTTGGCAACCCTCCAGGAGGTCTAGTTGAGACTTGTTCGGCTAGTTGTCCTATACGGTGCGTGAGGTTTTGGACTAGAGCTTCTTGATTGGTCACCTTAGCATCGGTCTTCGACAATATTGGCTAAAGTTAGTGGCTAATTCAGCCATAGATTTTGAAAGTTGTCCCATATTGTCGGTGACGACATTACTCGCTTTTTCTATCGCGGCTTCCCAACCAAAAGTTTTAGTCTGTTTGTGGTACATAAGTGGTAGGCGGTTTAGGCCTTTCTCCCGCATTAATGTCACTATATCGGAATCCGGGGTGGTTATGATTAGGCTGTACCCTCCCCCGATATAATTTGCTTCTTCAAGTACAAAGCATTCTCACTTTGAGGTGCTACCTCGATTCCACCCCTTTCTCTACTCTTGTCATCCTCTCTTGCATCCCATCTACCTTATTGTTGATAACGAGAAAGTTGTTCTAAAATTTTGGTAGATGCACTATCATCAAATATGTCGGCGGCCATCTTTACAAGTAGCTATGTCATTGCCTCCCCATTGGCTATTCATCGCTATTTGCTCCATCTTCCCTTGTGCCTCCTCGGGAGATAAAAGAACAAACGCTCCATTCTTTGGAGGCGTCTACTCTAATTTTCTCAGTCTCTCTCAACCCATGGTAAAAAGTTTGCATTAAAAGCCAAAGAGAGATGTCATGATGAGGACACTTCCTCATAGCTTCCTTGAAACGCTCCCAAGCTTGATCAAAACTCTCCCCAGGTTGTTGCTTAAATCCTAGGATGTCTTGGCGTAACTTAAAGGTTTTTCCCAAGGGGAAATACTTATTCATGAATTTTTGCAACAATTGTTCCTGGTAGTGATAGATCCGGCCTCTAAAGAAAGAAGCCATTGCTTAGCTTTATCTTTCAAAGTGAAAGGGAAAAGCTTAAGACGAATGTTCCCCTCCGGGATTAATTCTGGTTTCACTGTGCTAACGATTTCCAAGAAATTCGTCACGTGAACACCAGGATCCTCGTTCTGAATTCCATGAAAAGTAGAATAGTTGGTCACCTTTTGAATTACATTAGGCTTAGGGTGATAGACTTCCGCAGCATCTTGCGGTGCTACGATAGCGGGAATGAATTGTTCAATAGTTGGCGTTGCATAACTTTGCAAAGTACGCCTCGCTCCTTGAACTAGGGCTTGGTTCTCATTATTAGCATTTGCATTCACATTATTGGCATTATTGATAACAGGATTAATAACAGGATTAGGTACCTGGTATGGATTGACCGGATTGCCTTCCATTTTCGTTTCGATTCGGAATGTTCGAATGATCGGTTGTATGTCCTTCTTCCACTCCTTGCTCGCTTTCCTCAAGATTTGGATCCTCTTCTCCTTGTTTAGCCGGTTCCCTAGCTAACTTCCTATTCCTTCTCGCAAATTTCTCTATTTCAGGATTATAAGGCTCAAGCGGTTCCTTCGATTTCCGAGTAGCGTACTATAAAATAGTAAACAACAATAAAACAATTAATCACTAGTAAAGGCTAGGCCTTTAACTAACTAAATAAAACTAAAACAGACTCGAAATAAGTTTGAGAAAAGAAAACATAAATAAAACAGAAACAGAATATTGTAAACTGATACAGAACAGAAACAGAAAAGAAAACAAATTCTCGGTCGACCGAGAGCTGTTGTTCGGTCGACCGAACGCTTTTTTTTTTTTTTTTTTTTATGACACTGTTTTAATATACAGACTCTTATTCACAGAATATTCACGAATCCAGTTCTAACAAAATAAGCTATATCTTAATTTAATGACTCGAGTCCCCGGCAACGGCGCCAAAAACTTGATTGAGGTCAAGTTAACTTATTAACTCGATGCCTACTAACACACTAGCAAGAGAACTAGGTTCAATTGTGGTATAGCTAGATAGAGTCGAGGTCGATCCCACAGAGACTCGGCACAAATAAAACACAACTTTATCCTATTAGAACTAAATTGAAAGGGCGGTCTACGACCAACTAAATGCGTAAATAAAATAGTGACAACCACAAGACACACAAGACCACAAAGACAAACTAAAGACTACTAAAACACGGATAATACCGTTGATATTATCTAAACAAATAGTATTGATTACGCTAGTAGATTATAACTCCCCCATGTGAATTAGGATGATAACGAGATAAAACAAACGTTAAAGATTAATTATTATGACTACGGGAGTCATCCCCTAAGGTAGATTTAGCTCCGGTTAAGCCATCTAAACCATCGTGCCTCCATTACGTGACTTCGCTTTTTAATGCCTCCATCTCATATAACATCTGACACAATTACGAAACTAGGGATGCCGGTATAAACCGTAACCTCATCTAAGCAACATTCCTAGGGTAAGGCGTACTTCTTAGATGCCGATTCAATCTATATCCTAAGTAACAATCACTTTTTGGGTTTCATGTTAAATTATGATGACGAATAACTAAGTTGATCAGGTTTAATTACTCGTTTTAATTCCAATTCAAGAGAATCGACGTAGTCGAAGCCGATCATAATATTGCCCTACACATCACCACGCTCGGTCGACCGAACGACAGCACTCGGGCGACCGAACGACATGTCTCGGTCGACCGAACACAGTTTTGTGTCGGAACAAATCATGATTACTTCTTAACGTTTCTAACCTAAACACATGGGTTCGTAAATTAATCTACATTACGCAATCAATACAAGAAAAACTACTCCATAATAAAATATATCAGATCTACGAATAAAGATTGCATAATTGAATAGTCATACCTTCGAAGACGAGAGTGACTCCCACTCTTCAATGCGCTCCCTAATCGGAGAATCCGACAAATCCATAATGAACGAACATAAAGAAAATAAAACTAAAACTTAAAAGCTAAAATTGTATGAATTGTTTTGTATTGTAGTGGTGTGTGTTTTCTCAGCATCGTGGCTGCTGTTTATATAGGAGTTGTAGTCAACATAGGGAGAATCCAGAAGATTGAGACGCGTTAATCTGATTAGGCTCGGGTGACCGAACAGTTACGCTCGGTCGACCGAATGGCATGGCTCGGTCGACCGAGCCTCCTTCTTTACGCGTTTTCAATTTTGCTTCGTTTGACTTGTTCCCCACTCCATGCTTTTGAATTGATCTGATTAATCTTCTCTTCAATGCTCCGATTTTCTTCTCTTTTATCTTGAGATTTCTCGATTGCGTGATAATTATCTTCCCGATTCGTTATGATCTGCAAAATCAGTATTTATCACACAATTAATTGCTCTTTAATAATAAAAACAGCTAAATACCAATTATCACATTAATAATCACTTATCGTTAAATAATAAATATAAACACGTGATTTAATACGAAATATGTATAATTAACTCCGATTTAAGGTTATAATTGATGACATAAATAGGTATATTTTAACCATCATCATCCTCTAGATTATCTAGTGATGATTTAACAAAAGTTGTGATTCACCTATCGTAGGTATGAATTTCTAATCTCTTAGATAATTCGTTTATTAATCTTTTGTCTTTCGATCCTAAAGATTAACGCATTTAACATCAAAGGTGTAAGATTTCTCAATCTAGCAACCTAGAAATTAACCTAACAACTCTCGTTATTTTTAGGTTAAAAATCTAATCTTGACTATGGTGATCTAGGTTTAACAATAAACTCTCATCAACTATTAAACATCAAACATGCAAAACATCCATCGATAAAATTGCATCATAACAATGAATTAAACATAGAAAAGATACAACTTTTAATAAAAACTCACAAGATAATCCAAAGAGAAATCAAAGTTGATAGAACGGCTTCACAACGCTTGTTCCAAAGAGCTCTAGCCTCTAAGCATCGTTTGATCACTTGAAATAGCTATTAGAAAGTACATATAATTTGAAGGAATTTATCTAAGAAATAGAAAGCATAGAAGTTGTTTATGAAAGGGGGAGAACACAGAAAAATCCCCCCTTAGGGTTCTTGTGGCCGCCTAGTGTAATTAGGTTCTCTTTTGGGAAAATTTGTATAAAGGGCATGTGACTTTTACTATTTATTAAAAAGTGAGTTAATATTTTGAAATTAGTAAAAAGGGTGCAAGGAATTTTAAGAATTATTATAAAGGGCATAACTCCCTTCATAATTATTTTTTAACTTCCTTACGCCTTTTTTTACAAATTTTGCAATATTTTACAAATGGAAAAATACATTCAAAATACATGTTATTATAATAAATAAAAAATCTAGAAAATAATAAAATAAAATAAAAATACCTTAAACTTTGAAAACACGCAGAATAAAATTCCAAAAAAAAAAAAGCGCTCACATCACCGCCCCCGCCCCTCGTGATTATTTTTTCTCCTCTGAAATTTTTGTTTTTCTCCACTCACCCACTCCATCCATCCGCTAACATTTTTCCCGCCCTACCCCTACCCTTGAACAATTATTTGACGGGTAAATCATTTCGTTAAGTGTTTTTTTTTTCGCGTTCGATACAATGCCATATGTAATTTTGACTCTAGGAAAATTCTCAAGAAAGGGTGTGAGATTATTTTTTTTTTAAAAAAACTATTAAGGGCACAACACCCTTAACGATTGCAAAAAGCTCAGGAAAATGATTTACGACAAAATTGTTTTTTGTGGGGTTGGGTAGGGTGTGGAAAATTTTAGCGGATGAGGTGGGTGGAGGTGTTGTTTTCTTGAAAAAAAACCTTTTTTTTAGAGTAGAAAAAATAATGAGGAGCCGAGATGGGTTGTGACGTGGGCGAGGGTTGTTTTTGTATTTGTATTTTTTTATGCTATATTTTTTGAATAATAATGTATTTTTTATTTTTATTTTATTATTTTATGTATATTTTAATCATAAAAGTTTTATTTTGAATATTTACTTTATCTTCTATTTACATATATTTTAAAATTTGTAAAAAGTGTGTAAGGAAGTCTAAAAATTATTATAAAGGACGTTGTGCCCTTTATAATAATTTTTAAACCTCCTTGCACCCTTTTTATAAATTGTAGAATATGTATACCCTTTTAATAAATAGTAAATGTCTCATACCCTTTATACAAATTTTCCCTTCTCTTTTGGATGGAAAAACGCGGCTATAAATAGGTTTTTAAGTCGGTTCGCTAAGTCGGCGGCCGGACGCTCGTCCGTGGGGTTGGACGCTCGTCCGGGGGTTGAACGCCCGTCCGGTATGCATAAAATCTTCGAGTCGGGCCGAGTCATGTCAGACGCCCGTCCTATGTAAAATTGGAAGATCGTTCGGTAAAAATCTTAAAACTCGAATCCAATGTTCCTTCCCGGACGCTCGTTCGTTCCTCAAACGCCCGTCCCACCGGACGGGACTTCAGACGTGCGTTCAGATCACTTCACATCCGGTTTTTCATCTCTATCTTTATCCGACTTCATCTTTATCCTTTTTCTTCCATGTAAATCCTCACTTGAACATCTTTTAAACCTCTTTTAAGCCAAATTCTTGTATCTACAAGACACCAAAACATTGAAAAGTGTAAAATCATTCAAAGTGATAGAAAATCAACAATAAAATCTCATAATTCAACCAACTTTGCGATTAAACCATTCCAAACATCACTTGCTTAATAAATCAAATAAACGCTCACTTTCTATGCAAAACATTAGAGTATAGAGGGAAAATTTTTACGAAATAGAATGATATAAATCATAGAAAATCACCCTAAACAACTCCCCCACACTTAGTTTTTGCTCGTCCCGAGCGAAACAAAACAAGATCAAGGCTCGGGAAAAAGATAGACATCTCAACAAGGATAAAGCATATTCAATAAATTAGAGGTTCACCCCTGTGTGTGTGCAAAGCCATAGCAAACTTCCACTAATTCCAAACTTGAAACTTTCCAAGCAACTAGCAAATACTCCATTTAAACTAGAAATAGATGATACTTATAACATGCACCCTACAAAACGTAACATATCCCGAAAAGGATGATAGAATACATTTAGGACCTTTCTGACATACTCAGAGGATAATCCCTACAACATATCTGTCGGTTTATACTTGGGATAAGGTAGGCGATAACTAAGTCTTATATCAATTCATACGAACCCTTCTCGTAAGTTGATTTAATCATCATTCACATTTATACGCACATCAGAATGAGCTATTGCTCGTCATAGCAGAATAGGACATTCGAGATATGCCCTACCTTACTCAAATCATCAAGCAGCTTCTTCTGACTATCGTGAGCTTTTGGCCATCATAGTGGTATAGGACATTCGAGATATGCCCTACCTCACTCCAATCATCGACCAGCTTCCGACACACCCAATTAATTCATCAAAATTTTCTCTTTTAACATACTTTTTAAAGAACAATAGTCATGTTTCGCTTATCACATTCAAACCTAAGATATTCACAGTATGTCATACTCCGGCTCTAAACACAAACTATTATAATTCTCACGATACGTACATTAGCACTAAGCACATGATACTTATAAGATAATCAAAAATTACTAATCCAAATGGGTATAGATTTATATTTTAGCTCATCATTTAATATGGCTCGTGAAATGTATGTCGGGTGGAACATCTAACCTACTAAACATACAGTATACAGCATAAATGTCTATAAAAACCGAACAAAGATAAGCATTTGCTAGACCGGGACAAAACAAAATTTTGAAAAATTTAGCTCTTTTCAGCATAGAATAACGATATAAGCAAAAAGATACACATAACCATTCCCCTCCCCCACACTTAAACGACAACATGTCCTCAGGTTGTGCAGGATTAAAAAGAAACAAAGTACTTAGCTGATTTGAATAGATACTCGAACCGTTGGTCAGGCAGGAGCACGAAGAAACCAACGTTCGTAAACTCAAAGATGATCCGTTTCAGCATGATTCGAATACTAGCTCGACAAAACAGCTAAAAATATGCCTGCACTACTCGATAAACACGGGAAAATCTCGGGGAAAAACGGGGATTATATCACATCGCAAAAATAACGATAAAGATAAGGATAAGGTGAAATTTAATCAAACGATAATACATACACGACACGGAATAATAGAAACCACAGGAATGTCAACGATACGCCTTATGTCTTACAAGATTCAGCAATAAAAATTGAGCAACGGAAACAGACAGTAGCTCCAAGAAAAATACATATGAATCAAGTAAAGATAGAAAAACATAGTATCAAAATACAAACAAATCCCAGGGAGAAAAATAGAAAGTAGAATCAGCCTCATAAAGTCAAGTCTGCCCTGGTGCCGAAGAATCACCAGCAGGAGGTGCTCCATCCATAGGAGTATCAGTAGAAGATCCGGTCTGTGGTGTAGTAGTCCTCCCTGCTGTGTCAACTTGCTCCTCATCAGAAGACGACTCTGATTCATGAAGAACATCCGCAATAGCCTGCTCGATGTCGTCAGGAAAAACGTAATCCATAGTGCTTGCATTGTAGCATCTCTGATCCCTCGGAGGACGGCCCTCACTCATGCACCGTAAGATAGTCAGGATATTGTTCTGTGACGTTTGCATGTCTTCCATCCAGTTCCTTATACTATTGGCCATACTTAAACGCATCCGAACTGATGGGGATAAAGAAGGAAGGGAAGATACTTGAGGCGGTACGGAAGATGATCCGGGCTCCTGTGCTGCCTCAACCACAGTCTCAGTCTGACCAGAAGATTTCACTTTTTCTCACTGCAAGTACCTCGGATTCTTAGGTTTGTGATCAGTTTTGTACTCGGGAACCCCAGCATCTTTACAGAGACTATGGATCAAATGGGGGCAAATCAGACATCGAGCATAGACTTTCTGATTCATCGGTATCTCATCAAAAATCGCTTGTCCAACGTCAACATTTAGCTTAAAGTTCAAGGCGTAGAGCATCCCGAGATCGCCAATGTGAAAATGCGTCAAGTTGTTCTTAGGTAACAACCTGTTTTGTATAAACCGACATTGGACTTTCCAATCCTCCGTCCACGATGTAGTAACCAACTCTTTCCTATCTCCTCTCGGTCTAAGTGTCCACGGCACCTCCGGGCACACTTTTAGTCTCAGCTCCTCCAAAGGATCCTCACCCGCATCCTGCTTGGCTTTAATCGCCTCCTTATAATCCAATCCCTCAAAAGGTGCTAACTGGTATTTCTCGTTGATAACCTTCGGTGTAAACGGCACCTTAACTCCTCGAAACATAACTACCCCAGTTTCCAGATCCGTCTCAGAATAGTTCGCATAAAACTCATGAACTAGGGTAGCATTGACAGGGGTTCTAGGGGTTCTCATCAGGGCACCCCACTGTCTATCCGTCAACATCTGAACAAAAGATGGATATACTTGAGACTCAAGAACGGCTCTCTCTATCAACATAGTTCTCGTCAGGTAATGCTTGTTGTACACATCTAGGGCCTTGGGGTTAATGAACCTCCGAGCAAAAGGAATAGGGATAGGGGGTCTAACATTCGTCTAACGGTGCTCCCCGCTCTCGTGTGCTTCCTCGCCGTAGGCCAGGAGTCTCTTCAAATCCTTTCAACCCTAGGTAATCTCACTAGGGGTACCTCGTTATCAGTATCCGACTCAGATTCATCTCTCAACGGCACCCTAGATTGACCTTGAGCCGCCCTAGAAAGACGTTCTCTAATCTCAACACCCCGCGTGGGAAGTACTAAGGTGGGATCCACAACCTTTTTCTTCTTACTGGGCTCCTTTGCTACCCCCTTACCATGTCGTTTCTGAACCATTGCTATACAATCTAGACAACAACACCAAACCACAATGCAAAACAAAACCACCCGTTTATCGTCCAAACGGGATTTCCCAAAAATTCAACAACCAACACCAAACCACACCAAAACGAGTAATGCAACCGTCCACCATCAACCATCACCACCCCAGATCACCAACAAAACAGGAAAAAGAAAAGAAACTAATAAGCTAAAATTCAAAAGAAAAACTACTCCGAAATCGAAATAAAAAAAACATGAATCAAACTAAGAAACGGTGATAAAGTCTTACCAGGTGTAATGAGAGGGTGATGAAAATGATAATTGGAAGTCCTAACAATGCAAATTCGACCCCGAAGTTTGGATTTTTTCTCCAAAAGAAACCGCAAAAGCTAGGTCAATGAATCGGATTAATGGCTGTTTGTTGTTGGATTTGGTTTGAATAATCGATGAGAGGGGTTTGAGAGGTGTTTGTAGAGCTTTAAATCGCCCAAAACGGTTTAGAAACAAGGATTTTAGGGCAAAGGGGGTGCAAGAGTCGGCTTTTAAACTTTGAAAATTCAGGTTGGAATGAAATTTGGGAAGCAGGGGGTATATATAGACGCAGGGCGGACGGGCGTCCGCAAGCGGACGGGCGTTCACCTGGAAAAACTGATGAACTGGACGGGCGTTCGATGAAACAGACGCTCGTCCCACTTTTCAAACTAATACAGCGTTGGAGGGAACTTTCTGGACGGGTTCCCAGAAAAGATGGACGCACGTTCAATGAAACACAAGCAGACGGGCGTCCAATAGGATGGACGGGCGTCCAAGATCAAATTAAGCCAAAACTTAGAATTTTCCATACATTTTTATTCCAACTCTTATTGCTTCATATAAATCAAACAAAAAAAACTCAAATACATAAAAAAAAAAAAACTAGACGATAGTGGGTTGCCTCCCACCGAGCGCTTTTGTTTAATGTCGTTTGCTCGACGAAACACCTAACGAAGCTAGTCATCACAAATATCAGCCCAATCCACAATCCGGATCAGACGACGGAGCATGTCAATCGCGGGAGGAAAATCGTATTCATCCCGTAGGCCCAGGTCCTCTCCAAAGCAACATCCACTCCTCGGAAATGTTCAAGACGCAAAGACTAGCAACAAGTCAGTCAGCATCGGATCATTAAGGATTGTATACGGTCGTCCTAAAGCACGTTGAAGGTCCTCAGTACTAAACCCTCCACCTCCCAAAGCTTGGGGTAAAATGATAACGTAGGTAACAGTCCTGAGGCGAGTGATAATATCATAATCTACGTCCAGAATGAGCGTCCCTCCAGGTCCGTCATCTAAGGTGATAAGGTGGATCCTACTAATGAAAGGGAACTCATTTGGCAGGACTCCGTAATCCATTTTCTTTAAAATACACAAAGCTGAACTGAAGCAGAGCCAACAATTACCCTAATTAGGCTTAAACTAAACAAACAAATCAAAGAAAATAGTAAAACAAAAGTAACTAATACAAAATCAGGATATCTAGGATGCCCTCTAGTGGCGCTTTTGGTTTATGTCGTTAGCTCGACAACCTTTCAATTTAGCCTGGATCAGGCCATTTAACCTTTCTTCCAGCCAATACATCGTGTAAGCTCTGATCAGTAGTGTGGCTGCAAAAACAGCATCTAACACATGGGGTCAAGCTTTAGATAGATTTCCAAACACTTTTAATCCTCCCCATTGTAGACTTCTTCTTCCTCAGACGTCTCTTGAGCTGTTGCTCCCTGTGAAACTCTTCCATATCCCAACTACCAGCCATGATTTCCTCTAACGGACCACCGCCGTCATCCTCCAGAAAACAAGTCGGGTGAAAATTCGTCAAACTTATTGACTTCGTGTACACCACACCCGAGGATGTCGAGGAAATGAACAATCAAAGGTTTTTCTTTGGTTTGACCGATATAATGCTTGCACCTTTGACCATTCACTCGAACGGCGGTCACCATGACCTCTTAGTTCTAAAACGCCTCCAGAATGATTTGCGTAATTTCAAAGGGGCCGGACCAACGTGTCCTCAACTTTCCAGGGAACGAGATGTAACCCGGAATTGTACAATAGCACTTGCTCCCCAACTTGAAATTCTCGCTTCTTGATTTTGGCATCATGAAGGAGTTTCATCTTATCTTTACTTATCCCGGCACTCTCGTAGGCTTGGAGTCTAAACTCATCTAACTCATGCAATTGCTGTTGTCGGTGTTCACCACATGATTGGGTATCGAAGTTTAAGAACTTAGTGGTTCAATACGCTCTATGCTCCAACTCAACTGGCAGGTGGCATGGCTTTCCATATACTGGTAGGGTGATGTACCCATGGGGGTTTTGTAGGCAGTACGATACGCCCATAGTACATCATCCAACTTAAGACTCCAGTCCTTTCTGTGACTGTTCACAACTTTTTCCAGGATCTTCTTCAAACTTTGATTACTTCTCTCAACCTGGCCACTAGTCATAGGATGATATGGTGTGCCAGTTTTGTGCCGGACACCATATTTCTCAAGGACTTTTTCTAGTGGCCGGTTGCAGAAGTGTGTTCCCTCATCGCTTATCAAGGCACGTGGGCACCCAAATCTCACAAACATGTTTTTCTTTAGAAAAGTCATAACCGTTTTATGATCATTGTGAGAAGTGGCTTGAGCCTCCACCCATTTTGATACATAATCGACACAGACTACGATGTATTTATTTCCACAGGAAGATGGGAACGGGCCCATAAAATCAATACCCCATACATCAAAGACTTCACATTTAAAATGGGCTTCAATGGCATGTCGAAACGCCTAGTTAAAGCTCCGGTTCGTTGGCACCTATCACAAGCCTTGCGAAAGCTTCTGAATCCTTGAAGATCGTGGGCCAATAGAAACCGGACTGAAAGATTTTAGCAACGGTTTTCCAGGGACCAAAGTGGCCACCAATAGGCCCACTGTGGCACTGTTCAATGATATCTCGTTGCTCTGATTCAGGAACACATCTTCTCAACAATCCATCTTTACAAATTTAGAAGAGGTAAGGTTCATCCCATACAAATGTTTTCAAGTCAGAGAAGAATTTCTTCTTCTCCTGATATGAAAATTCTGGATTTAAGTACTGGGAATGCAGGTAGTTGACGATGGAAGAATACCATGGAACATCTGGGGCGCAATCGTCTATAAGCATAACATTTTCAAGAGGAAAGTAAAGGTCTATATCGTTAGGTTCTTGCTCTTCCTCATTCAACATCCTTGAAACATGATCAGCTACTACGTTTTCACTGCCCTTTTTGTCCTTAATCTGAATGTCAAACTCATGCAGGATCAGTATCCAACATAGTAAGCACGGTTTATCGTCTTTCTTTGTCATGAGATAGCGCAAAGCAGCGTGATCAGTCCACACAGTAACTGCAGCACCCAACAAGTAACTACGAAATTTGTCCGTAGCGAAGACTATGGCCAATAATTCCTTTTCAGTTGTGGTATAGTTTACTTGAGTAGGGTTTAGTGTGTGACTGGCGTAAGATATGGGCTGGAACTTTCCCTTTATTCGTTGTCCTAGGACTGCACCAACAGCGTAGTTGGATGCGTCACACATAAGCTCGAAGGGTAGATTCCAGTCAGGAGAGATAAGAATCGGTGCGGAGATCAATTGACTTTTAAGCTCCTCAAACGCTTGCTTGCAACTATCATCAAAATTAAAAACGACATCTTCTTTGAGTAAAGTAGAAAGGGGCTTGGCTATCTTGGAAAAGTCCTTAATGAATCTCCTATAAAAACCGACATGTCCAAGAAAACCTCTAACTTCGCGCACATTTCTAGGAAGATTCATCTTCTCTATAGCTTCCACTTTCGCCCTATCTACTTCCATTCCTTTGGCTGAGATCTTGTGGCCAAGAACTATTCCTTCGTCTACCATAAAATGGCACTTTTCCCAGTTTAGGACTAAGTTCTTTTCCACACAGCGGGATAATACTTGATCAAGATTGTCAAGACAGTGATCAAAGGATTGACCAAAGACTAAGAAATCGTCCATGAATATCTCCATACACTTTTCAACAAGCCCATCAAAGATAGCCAGCATACATCTTTGGAATGTAGCTGGGGCATTGCAGAGACCAAATGGCATTCGCCTGTAAGTGAATGTACCATAGGGGCAGGTGAAAGTGGTCTTTTCTTGATCGACTGGATCTATGGGTATCTTGAAATATCCTGAATATCCATCCAGGAAACAGTAGAATGCATGTCCTGCCAGACGCTCGAAGCATCTGGTCAATGAAAGGAAGGGGAAATGATCTTTCATCGTAACCTCATTGAGTTTTCTGTAGTCTATACAGACTCTATAACCCGTCACTAGCCTCAATGCTATTTTTTCGCCCTTCTCATTCTTCTCGATAGTAATCCCTCCTTTCTTAGGAACCACTTGAGTAGGGGATACCCATTCACTGTCAGCAATTGCGTAAATAATACCCATGTCTAAAAGCTTGATAATCTCCTTTTTGACCACTTCTTGCATATGAGGGTTGAGCCTCCTCTGGGGGTTGTCTAACACACTTTGCACCCTCTTCAGTCTTTATCTTGTGCATACAAATGTCAGGGGATATCCCTCTGATGTCTCCTACTTGCCAACCAAAGGCTTTCTCATTCTTTCTCAAAACGTTTAACAATTTTATCTCTTCTACTCGGGATAACTTGGCAGAGATAATTAGCGGAAGCTTGTCACCTTCTCTCAAGAAGACATATTTCAAGTGCTTAGGTAACGGCTTCAGTACCAGATCTGCAGGTGGTTCTTCTAAACTCGATTTAAGCTCCCCACTTTTCAACTCAACATCACTGAGTTTACTGAGTGGTCCCACTGCCAAAGCTTCTCCTTTCATCGAATCTTCATCAAACTCAGTTGCTAGCTGTTCTAGATTCACCCAACCATGATTATTCAGATTTTCAACTAATCGCTCATATTCAGTCTCAACAGCCATGACTTGCTTTTCCATGTAATCATTAAAGTCATCTGACATATCCTCAATGAGAAGCCGGTTGGATAATCAGAGGGTCTTTGAATAGCTTTGGAGACACTGTAGCTCACCTCCTGATCACCGACTCGTATGGTCACTTGGCCACCATCACAGTCAATGAGGGCTCTGGCTGTAGAAAGAAAAGCTCTTCCAAGTATCAAGGGGACATTCTCATCCTTTTCTATGTCTTGGACATACCAGTCAACCGGAAAAGTAAATCTATCAATTTGAACTAATACGTCCTTCCGTATCCCCGCAAACTTTCTTGGAAAATCTATCGGCGAATTGTAGGCTCATGGTCGTGGGTTCTAAAAGATCATTCAATCCAAGTCGTTTACATACGTACGGTGGCATCGACTTATGGATGCACCCAGGTCACATAAAGAGTTTGGGAAGACTAGGCCTCCCATCAGCAATGTGAGCACAAATTTCCAGGGTCACTCCTCTTGATTGGTAGATCTTCATAACTTACCATAGAGCAATCCTCACCAATCAACCGATCCATGCCTTCTAATTTCTTCTTAGAAGAAACAACATCCTTGATGAACTTAGTGTACTTAGGCATCTCAACCAAAACATCAGATAATGGAAGATTAACCTGAGTATTTTTCAGAAGATTAAGCACTTTTTCATATTTCTTGTCCTCATGCAAGGAGATGTTGCTTTTTCTAGGTGGAAATGGTAGCTTCCTTAAATCACTCTCGGAAAAGACTTTCTTCGAGGATGAACCGATAGCTTTATCTTCCAAATCTTTCCACCTCACCACTTTCTCACTTCTTTTACTAGTCAGGGGATCCGCCACCTGACTCTCACTTGATTCTTCATTTTTCAGGGGATCAGCCACCTGAGTACTTTCTTGTAGAAAAGGGGAACATGGGTGCTCGATTTCCCCTCCTGCCTTATCACTGGCAGGAGGGGTTAGTGGTTTCCCTGGTTCGAGGGACCACTAAGTTGAGTACCAGATCTGAGATTCATTGCACTAGCCTCTTCTTTACCATAGGGAATTGAAGGAACTAGGTCAGTGCACTGGCTATGATTCAAATCGGTCTGAGCTACCTGACCACCCTTAGGATTTTTCTCCGTAAAGCTGGGCAACTGCCCTGAGGGTCTGGAAGCTAGTTGGCCAGCCATTTGCCCGATCTGCCTCTCAAGACTCTTTATTGTGCTCTGGAGGGATTGGATATTATTATTCTGCTCCTCCAGTTTAGCTTCAAGATTATTAGAGTGAGAGGGGCCTTGAGAGTTCTGAAAGTTCTGCGGGATGGTTTGGCTGGGATGATTCTGAAACGCAGGATTTGAATTGTTTGTCCAATTTTGATTGAACCTTTGATTTGTACTGGGCAAATTCGTGTTCTGGTTCTGATTGAAGCTTGGGTTTCGATTGAAGTTCTGATTCTGGTTGAAATTAGAATTTTGATTGAGATTTTGATTCTGATGGAAACCTTGGTTTTGAAGATTGCTTTGGCCAGAGAACTGATTGTCAAATCTCTGATTTTGCTGGCCAAAGAAAGCATTAACTTCAGCATTCTGTCCATTCATAGGACGAAAGGAGAGGTGTGCCCCACATTATCACATGCCTGGCATGTGACTGAATTATACTGTCCCTGATTCTGGATAGCATTGACTTGATAGGGTGAAGGAGAAATAAATTGACACTGGCCAACCATATGGCCAGTTTGACAACAATTTTCGCAAAACAGAACTTGAGAATTCTCCGGGAATGATGAATTCTGATTCGTTGGACTTGGGGACATTGAAAGAGCGGCCACCTGCTGTTGCAGCATGGCGATCAGATTTTGCATATTCGCTTCCTCGATCCTAGGAGGAGGAGGAGGTGCCTGAATAGCTTGAGAGGAGGGGGCATAATTATATTTGGCAATATCCTCGAATAATGCCCACCCTTCTGCTGGTGTTTTCCTCAGGAATGCCCCACCAGAAGAACTATTGACCATACCCTTAGTGAGCTCGGTCAATCCACTGAAAAATGTGTTGACTTGCCTTTGCAAGTCCAAACCGTGGTGAGGGCATTTACGAAGAAGAGCTTTGAATCTCTTCCATGCATCAAAGAACGATTCGTTTTCCTTTTGATAAAAGGTGAAAATTTCATTTAAGCATTGGGCTGTCTTGGATGGTGGGAAATATTGACTTAGGAACTCTTTTTCGAGACCAGCACAGGTGGTAATTGATTCGGCAGGCAGAGAGTTGTACCACTCTTTTGCCTCCCCTTTCAAGGAAAATGGGAATAACTTCAACTTTATCGCATCCTCACTTACACCTTGAATGCGAGTCGTACCACATATCTCCAAAAATGTGTGTACGTGAGTATGAGGATTTTCAGATTGAAAACCATGGAAGATTGATGCATGTTGCATCATTTGGATGAGCCCATGTTTTAGTTCGAAGGTTGGTGCATTTATGGCGGGTAGAACGATGGCCGGGTTGACTTTGACTTCACCAGGCATAGCGTAGTCAGCCAACGTACGTCTATCTTCTGCAGCCATAACGACTATGTCTTCGATCTCCTCATCTAAACGTTCCTCCAGGTCTTGATCGGCTTTATCAGCAAGAAACGCAGGACGGATTTTCTTCCTGTTTGGTCGGACTATGGTTCGCTCGAGGTCGGGGGTATAGAGTAGTGGCCCCTTTTGACTTCGAGTTTGCATAAACCGAAACCAAAATCAAGTTGTCTAAACTAAAAACTAAGAACTAAAAGTGAAAACCTATGAAAATAAAATAAAATAACAAAAAACATGAGGACAGACGGGCGTCCAATTAATCTGGATGGGCGTCTGCCTGAAGAGCTAGACGGCCGTTTGGGGAAAGCCAGACGCTCGTCTGATTTCCTCCAAACGGTACTGAGTTGGATCTTTTTAGCTGGACGGGCGTCCAGTTATTCCGGACGCTCGTTTGGAAACCAGCTGGGAAAACAGGAAACGAAAACATAGTAAAAACTGGACAACCGTACCGAATCCCCGGCAACGGCGCCAAAAACTTGTCTCGGATTTTATCTAATGAAAAATAAACAAGTACTAAAATAAATCCGGTTTACCCCAAGTGCATGGATCGTAGTATAGAGGTTAATACCGGAGTCGAGTCCACAGGGAATCGGGGTTGTTTACCTAGTTTTTACCTAACTAACCTAAAGATGTCACAACGACTATTCCTAAAATTATAAGAAAATAAAAACAATTAACACGTAACAAACTAAAAACGAAAATAACAAAAGTAAACTGGACAGAAGATCAGGAATCTAAAGCCAGGAAATATAATTGCGAACGAAATTATCTAAACTAATTCTATTATAAAACCTAAACATGCAATAAAAATTATAACTTTGCTCAGCAAATCAAGCACAAACGATTTATCAATAATTTAAACAACGAACAAGCAATTGATCCACCAATTCTATAACATCCAGTTCCTCCTCTAGATTATCTAGTGATGATTTAACAAAAGTTGTGATTCACCTATCGTAGGTATGAATTTCTAATCTCTTAGATAATTCGTTTATTAATCTTTTGTCTTTCGATCCTAAAGATTAACGCTTTTAACATCAAAGGTGTAAGATTTCTCAATCTAGCAACCTAGAAATTAACCTAACAACTCTCGTTATTTTTAGGTTAAAAATCTAATCTTGACTATGGTGATCTAGGTTTAACAATTAACTTTCATCAACTATTAAACATCAAACATGCAAAACATCCATCGATAAAATTGCATCATAACAATGAATTAAACATAGAAAGATACAACTTTTAATAAAAACTCACAAGATAATCCAAAGAGAAATCAAAGTTGATAGAACGGATTCACAACGCTTGTTCCAAAGAGCTCTAGCCTCTAAGCATCGTTTGATCACTTGAAATAGCTATTAGAAAGTACATATAATTTGAAGGAATTTATCTAAGAAATAGAAAGCATAGAAGTTGTTTATGAAAGGGGGAGAACACAGAAAAATCGCCCCTTAGGGTTCTTGTGGCCGCCTAGTGTAATTAGGTTCTCTTTTGGGAAAATTTGTATAAAGGGCATGTGACATTTACTATTTATTAAAAAGTGAGTTAATATTTTGAAATTAGTAAAAAGGGTGCAAGGAATTTTAAGAATTATTATAAAGGGCATAACTCCCTTCATAATTATTTTTTAACTTCCTTACGCCTTTTTTTACAAATTTTGCAATATTTTACAAATGGAAAAATACATTCAAAATACATGTTATTATAATAAATAAAAAATCTAGAAAATAATAAAATAAAATAAAAATACCTTAAACTTTGAAAACACGCAGAATAAAATTCCAAAAAAAACAAGCACTCACATCACCGCCCCCGCCCCTCGTGATTATTTTTTCTCCTCTGAAATTTTTGTTTTTCTCCACTCACCCACTCCATCCATCCGCAAACATTTTCCCGCCCTACCCCTACCCTTGAACAATTATTTGACGGGTAAATCATTTCGTTAAGTGTTTTTTTTTTCGCGTTCGATACAATGCCATATGTAATTTTGACTCTAGGAAAATTCTCAAGAAAGGGTGTGAGATTATTTTTTTTTAAAAAAACTATTAAGGGCACAACACCCTTAACGATTGCAAAAAGCTCAGGAAAATGATTTACGACAAAATTGTTTTTTGTGGGGTTGGGTAGGGTGTGGAAAATTTTAGCGGATGAGGTGGGTGGAGGTGTTGTTTTCTTGAAAAAAAACCTTTTTTTTAGAGTAGAAAAAATAATGAGGAGCCGAGATGGGTTGTGACGTGGGCGAGGGTTGTTTTTGTATTTGTATTTTTTTATGCTATATTTTTTGAATAATAATGTATTTTTTATTTTTATTTTATTATTTTATGTATATTTTAATCATAAAAGTTTTATTTTGAATATTTACTTTATCTTCTATTTACATATATTTTAAAATTTGTAAAAAGTGTGTAAGGAAGTCTAAAAATTATTATAAAGGACGTTGTGCCCTTTATAATAATTTTTAAACCTCCTTGCACCCTTTTTATAAATTGTAGAATATGTATACCCTTTTTAATAAATAGTAAATGTCTCATACCCTTTATACAAATTTTCCCTTCTCTTTTGGATGGAAAAACGCGGCTATAAATAGGTTTTTAAGTCGGTTGCTGCTAAGTCGGCGGCTGGACGCTCGTCCAGGGGGTTGGACGCTCGTCCAGGGGGTTGAACGCCCGTCCAGTATGCATAAAATCTTCGAGTCGGGCCGAGTCATGTCAGACGCCCGTCCTATGTAAAATTGGAAGATCGTTCAGTAAAAATCTTAAAACTCTGAATCCAATGTTCCTTCCTGGACGCTCGTTCAGTTCCTCAAACGCCCGTCCAGCTGGACGGGACTTCAGACGTGCGTTCAGATCACTTCACATCCGGTTTTTCATCTCTATCTTTATCCGACTTCATCTTTATCCTTTTTCTTCCATGTAAATCCTCACTTGAACATCTTTTAAACCTCTTTTAAGCCAAATTCTTGTATCTACAAGACACCAAAACATTGAAAAGTGTAAAATCATTCAAAGTGATAGAAAATCAACAATAAAATCTCATAATTCAACCAACTTTGCGATTAAACCATTCCAAACATCACTTGCTTAATAAATCAAATAAACGCTCACTTTCTATGCAAAACATTAGAGTATAGAGGGAAAATTTTTACGAAATAGAATGATATAAATCATAGAAAATCACCCTAAACAACTCCCCCACACTTAGTTTTTGCTCGTCCCGAGCGAAACAAAACAAGATCAAGGCTCGGGAAAAAGATAGACATCTCAACAAGGATAAAGCATATTCAATAAATTAGAGGTTCACCCCTGTGTGTGTGCAAAGCCATAGCAAACTTCCACTAATTCCAAACTTGAAACTTTCCAAGCAACTAGCAAATACTCCATTTAAACTAGAAATAGATGATACTTATAACATGCACCCTACAAAACGTAACATATCCCGAAAAGGATGATAGAATACATTTAGGACCTTTCGACATACTCGAGGATAATCCCTACAACATATCCGTCGGTTTATACTGGGGATAAGGTAGGCGATAACTAAGTCTTATATCAATTCATACGAACCCTTCTCGTAAGTTGATTTAATCATCATTCACATTTATACGCACATCAGAATGAGCTATTGCTCGTCATAGCAGAATAGGACATTCGAGATATACCCTACCTTACTCAAATCATCAAGCAGCTTCTTCTGACTGTCGTGAGCTTTTGGCCATCATAGTGGTATAGGACATTCGAGATATGCCCTACCTCACTCCAATCATCGACCAGCTTCCGACACACCCAATTAATTCATCAAAATTTTCTCTTTTAACATACTTTTTAAAGAACAATAGTCATGTTTCGCTTATCACATTCAAACCTAAGATATTCACAGTATGTCATACTCCGGCTCTAAACACAAACTATTATAATTCTCACGATACGTACATTAGCACTAAGCACATGATACTTATAAGATAATCAAAAATTACTAATCCAAATGGGTATAGCTTTATATTTTAGCTCATCATTTAATATGGCTCGTGAAATGTATGTCGGGTGGAACATCTAACCTACTAAACATACAGTATACAGCATAAATGTCTATAAAAACCGAACAAAGATATGCATTTGCTCGACCGGGACAAAACAAAATTTTGAAAAATTTAGCTCTTTTCAACATAGAATAACGATATAAGCAAAAAGATACACATAACCATTCCCCTCCCCCACACTTAAACGACAACATGTCCTCAGGTTGTGCAGGATTAAAAAGAAACAAAGTACTTAGCTGATTTGAATAGATACTCGAACCGTTGGTCAGGCAGGAGCACGAAGAAACCAACGTTCGTAAACTCAAAGATGATCCGTTTCAAAGATGATTCGAATACTAGCTCGACAAAACAGCTAAAAATATGCCTGCACTACTCGATAAACACGGGAAAATCTCGGGGAAAAACGGGGATTATATCACATCGCAAAAATAACGATAAAGATAAGGATAAGGTGAAATTTAATCAAACGATAATACATACACGACACGGAATAATAGAAACCACAGGAATGTCAACGATACGCCTTATGTCTTACAAGATTCAGCAATAAAAATTGAGCAACGGAAACAGACAGTAGCTCCAAGAAAAATACATATGAATCAAGTAAAGATAGAAAAACATAGTATCAAAATACAAACAAATCCCGGGGAGAAAAATAGAAAGTAGAATCGCCTCATAAAGTCAAGTACGCCCACGGTGCCGAAGAATCACCAAGCGGGAGGTGCTCCATCCATAGGAGTATCGGTAGAAGATCCGGTCTGTGGTGTAGTAGTCCTCCCTGCTGTGTCAACTTGCTCCTCATCAGAAGACGACTCTGATTCATGAAGAACATCCGCAATAGCCTGCTCGATGTCGTCAGAAAAAACGTAATCCATAGTGCTTGCATTGTAGCATCTCTGATCCCTCGGAGGACGGCCCTCACTCATGCACCGTAAGATAGTCAGGATATTGTTCTGTGACGTTTGCATGTCTTCCATCCAGTTCCTTATACTATTGGCCATACTTAAACGCATCCGAACTGATGGGGATAAAGAAGGAAGGGAAGATACTTGAGGCGGTACGGAAGATGATCCGGGCTCCCGTGTCTTTGCCTCAACCACGGTCTCGGTCCGACCGAGAAGATTTC
Organism: Gentiana straminea; assembly: GCA_036785695.1. Taxonomy (NCBI): domain Eukaryota; kingdom Viridiplantae; phylum Streptophyta; class Magnoliopsida; order Gentianales; family Gentianaceae; genus Gentiana; species Gentiana straminea. Next base: position 2,337,031 of record JAVUPR010000437.1, read on the forward strand.
ACTTTTTCTCGCAAGTACCTCGGATTCTTAGGTTTGTGATCAGTTTTGTACTCGGGAACCCCAGCATCTTTACAGAGACTATGGATCAAATGGGGGCAAATCAGACATCGAGCATAGACTTTCTGATTCATCGGTATCTCATCAAAAATCGCTTGTCCAACGTCAACATTTAGCTTAAACTTCAAGGCGTAGAGCATCCCGAGATCGCCAATGTGAAAATGCGTCAAGTTGTTCTTAGGTAACAACTGTTTTGTATAAACCGACACGGGACTTTCCAATCCTCCGTCCACGATGTAGTAACCAACTCTTTCCTATCTCCTCTCGGTCTAAGTGTCCACGGCACCTCCGGGCACACTTTTAGTCTCAGCTCCTCCAAAGGATCCTCACCCGCATCCTCGCTTGGCTTTAATCGCCTCCTTATAATCCAATCCCTCAAAAGGTGCTAAGCGGTATTTCTCGTTGATAACCTTCGGTGTAAACGGCACCTTAACTCCTCGAAACATAACTACCCCGGTTCCGGATCCGTCTCGGAACGGTTCGCATAAAACTCATGAACTAGGGTAGCATTGACGGGGGTTCTAGGGGTTCTCATCGGGGCACCCCACCGTCATCCGTCGCATCCGAACAAAAGATGGATATACTTGACACTCAAGAACGGCTCTCTCTATCAACATAGTTCTCGTCAGGTAATGCTTGTTGTACACATCTAGGGCCTTGGGGTTAATGAACCTCCGAGCAAAAGGAATAGGGATAGGGGGTCTAACATTCTGTCTAACAGGCTCCCTGCTCTCAGGTGCTTCCTCCTTCTTTACGCGTTTTCAATTTTGCTTCGTTTGACTTGTTCCCCACTCCATGCTTTTGAATTGATCTGATTAATCTTCTCTTCAATGCTCCGATTTTCTTCTCTTTTATCTTGAGATTTCTCGATTGCGTGATAATTATCTTCCCGATTCGTTATGATCTGCAAAATCAGTATTTATCACACAATTAATTGCTCTTTAATAATAAAAACGACTAAATACCAATTATCACATTAATAATCACTTATCGTTAAATAATAAATATAAACACGTGATTTAATACGAAATATGTATAATTAACTCCGATTTAAGGTTATAATTGATGACATAAATAGGTATATTTTAACCATCATCATCCTCTAGATTATCTAGTGATGATTTAACAAAAGTTGTGATTCACCTATCGTAGGTATGAATTTCTAATCTCTTAGATAATTCGTTTATTAATCTTTTGTCTTTCGATCCTAAAGATTAACGCATTTAACATCAAAGGTGTAAGATTTCTCAATCTAGCAACCTAGAAATTAACCTAACAACTCTCGTTATTTTTAGTTAAAAAACTAATCTTGACTATGGTGATCTAGGTTTAACAATAAACTCTCATCAACTATTAAACATCAAACATGCAAAACATCCATCGATAAAATTGCATCATAACAATGAATTAAACATAGAAAAGATACAACTTTTAATAAAAACTCACAAGATAATCCAAAGAGAAATCAAAGTTGATAGAACGGCTTCACAACGCTTGTTCCAAAGAGCTCTAGCCTCTAAGCATCGTTTGATCACTTGAAATAGCTATTAGAAAGTACATATAATTTGAAGGAATTTATCTAAGAAATAGAAAGCATAGAAGTTGTTTATGAAAGGTGGAGAACACAGAAAAATCGCCCCTTAGGGTTCTTGTGGCCGCCTAGTGTAATTAGGTTCTCTTTTGGATGGAAATACGCGGCTATAAATAGGTTTTTAAGTCGGTTGCTGCTAAGTCGGCGGCTGGACGCTCGTCCAGGGGGTTGAACGCCCGTCCAGTATGCATAAAATCTTCGAGTCGGGCCGAGTCATGTCAGACGCCCGTCCTATGTAAAATTGGACGCTCGTTCAGTAAAATCTTAAAACTCTGAATCCAATGTTCCTTCCTGGACGCTCGTTCAGTTCCTCAAACGCCCGTCCAGCTGGACGGGGCTTCAGACGTGCGTTCAGGTCACTTCACATCCGGTTTTTCATCTCTATCTTTATCCGACTTCGTCTTTGTCCTTTTTCTTCCATGTAAATCCTCACTTGAACATCTTTTAAGCCAAATTATTGTATCTACAAGACATCAAAACATTGCAAAGTGTAAAATCATTCAAAGTGATAGAAAATCAACAATAAAATCTCATAATTCAACCAACTTTGCGATTAAACCATTCCAAACATCACTTGCTTAATAAATCAAATAAACGCTCACTTTCTATGCAAAACATTAGAGTATAGAGGAAAATTGTTATGAAATAGAACGATATAAATCATAGAAAATCACCCTAAACAATATGTGTGAAAAAACCTAAAAGGACTTATATTTTGGGACGGAGGTAGCACAAAATAAGATAGGTAAACCACTAAAGCCATAAGCAAAGAAGTGAAAATGCACAGAAGCCGAAAATACCGGTTCAGCCACCAGCACCAGTAACAAGAATAGTTTTGGTCGAGTTAGCCATTGCCAACACCTGGAATCTGAGGGGCGTTTGATTTTCACCAAGAGAAACCTTTTTTTTCTCTCTAACATTTTCCTTATCAAGATTTGCGTGCTCCCATGAATTATGCTCAAATATTGACAATGCAGAATCCCTTGAAGTCCCAGAACTGAATCATTTAAGTTTTAAGTAGAGTCTAGTCACTCAAGCGGCTTTTGGATGCAGTGCTCTTTTTGTTTTCGATGAAATTCTAATGTGCAAGACTGAAAGTTGATTCCTATCTTTTCTATGTGGTATGTATTGTGTGTGCTGGTGATGATGGCGGCTGGCATTTCTGGAGCAGCTTCAAACAGGCCCACAAAATTTTCAGATTCAGAGAGTTAATGATTCACACGATGAGTCTCAAATTAATCTCGGAAGGCCACCATTGTTACCTTCTGAAAAGGATAATAAGGGACGGAACCCAGAAGACCCAAATCAAGAAATGTTTCTTCTAGATATGTGTCCCATTCCCCTTCCCCTTCAGCTTCCATATCCACTTCAAATACTTCCTCAATTTCTTTTAGTTCTTTATCTTCTCGAAGATTCCCTTCTCCTTTGGTTTCAAAAAATTGTAGCACTGTTTCGATTTCCCCTGCTTTATTACCTAAGAGGTCTGTATCTGTGGAACGGAGTCGTCATGTCTCTGCTGCTCGGCCTTTAAAATCTGATATCGATGCCAAGCTCACTAATGCTAATGAACCTTCTGCCGCAACAATATTGCTGGTTACTGCCACCATGAGCTTATCTGTTTCTTTTCAAGGGGAATCCTTTTCTCTCCCGATCAATAGGACCAAAGCTGCCCCAACTACACCTAATTTCAGTAGTGTGAGAAGGGTACACCTAATTTACAATCTCATGACACAAATCTTCAAAATCAACATAACAATCAACAACAACAACAACAACAACCACCACAAGAACAACACCTTTTTTTAACCAAATCATCCCAAAATAAACCAAAAACCATAACTTAAAAAGCCATCTAAAAATTTAAGATTGTTCCTCTTCTTTTCGTTCATCTTGTGGATAATCAGGCTGAGTCTCCTCCGGTGACTCCTTTTGATGCTCCTCCTGCTCCACCACTATAAAACGGTCTACCTCCACTGGTGCTGACGCGAACCTCCTAGTACGTGTCGAAAGGGTGTGGGATAATAAAAGGGTTGAGGGGAAGCAGAGACGAAGAAACGATGGAACGACAGAAAACTACTTTTTATTTAGCGTTTGGAAAGTGGGGAGAAGTAGATGAAAAGAATGGGTGTAATACAAATTGGATATATTGCAGATGAAGAGCCGGACTCCCAAAACCTGTTTGGTTTCGGGTTGGATTGGGGTTGAATGGATTCAAGAAAGAGAAAGTAAAATAAAATATTATGAAATAATGATTATAAAGTTGAAATGTGATGTTTAAATTTGTTTAGTTGAAAAATGATTGGTGAGAGAAATTTTAATGAAATATTATATTGAAAAAGTAATAGTTAAATAGTGTAATGGGTAAATAAAGTGAATTGATTAATATTATTTTATTTGTTGATGTTGAACGATTCATGAGAAAATTTATAATAAAATAATAGAATTAATAAAATAATAATAAATAAGATAGTGGAGTGAATAAAATATTGGATTGGATCCAAATGGATCCAACCCCACCCGAAACCAAACAAGGCATGAGATCCCAAACCAGCTGTAAAGTCTCTGCAAGTAAAAAAAGTGAATGATACTCCAGCTTTGGGACGTGGCATTACTGGAGAAATCCTCAAATTGTACAAAAACACTGACGTGGCTCATTTTTTGCTCAACCATTTTATAGATAGCTGGATATGATACACATGGCGTAACGCCTCGTTCCCGGACACCAAGTCCTTATCCGAAAAAGGAACGTTCGGCAACGGGGCCTTACAGTTGGTATCAGAGTGAAGCGTCTTTTAGGCTTCCTTTCTTTTAAGATAAGACTTCTTTAGATCTTTTTAGTAACATTCTGGTTTTCCTTTGATCATCAGGATGGAGTTCACTTGAACCGGAGCAAGTGCAGAAGCGTCAGGAGTGCGTAGAGAGAGTCCAACACCAGTCGTAGGAGGCGGTTTTGTGAGGCAAAATCCATCACCTCACCCGAGCTATAGTCCACCCCCTCATACAGCGACCCCTACACCACGGTCTCAGCGGAGTCAGTCACCACGACCACGGCATAATCCTACACCAAGACCTCAACCAAGGTACAACTTTATCTATGGAGAACCCTGGGTAGCACCCATCCATGTCACCGTAGTATGAGACATTCCACCGCTTTACGTACCCCCAGCAACCAACGTATACCCTCCACCAGTTAGTGTCTATCCTCCACCGGTAAGCCACCCTTCTCCACCAGTTTTCCACTATCAGAAGCATCAGAACTTTTACCCTCCTCCAGTAGGTCACACTCCTCGACCTACTATACCCCTTTCACCATGTTTTGACAATCAACAAGGCATTGGTTACCCACCCTACGGTTTCTATCAACCACCACCATACCAGCAACAGCCTCACCAACGAGAGATAACTTTTGGACATCAACCAGTTCCACCAGTGAGACCAGTTTTTGAGCAAGCACCACCAGTGGATTGGTACACGAGGCTAAGAACGAACAAAGTTCAAGACTTCTTTAGGAATTTTGAACATTCAAAGGCCGAAGAATGGTTAAGGAGTTTCGAGAAATCTTGTAGGAATATACATGTTCCTGAATCTGAGATGGCTCAGTTGGCGGTTAGGTTCCTTTTGGGTACGGCTGAATCATGGATTGATGCTATAGAGAGTAGCAACGGGAAGGTGACAGATTGGGAAAGCTTTAAGGCCATGTTTTATAATGAATATTTTCCAGCAACAGTACAGGCAGACAAGGCAAGTAAGTTTTTCAAGCTTAAGCATGGTAATTACTTGACGGTATCTCAGTGCACCAACAAGTTTAACGAGTTGGGAAGGTTTTACCTCGAGCTGATGAAGGTCGAAGAGAGGAAGATGGCACTCTACAAAGAAGGGTTGGCCTATGAAATACAATCTGGTATGTTGGGTTTCACAGCCAAGAATATGGCTGAACTTCTGAATAAAGCCCTGAAGGTTGAAACTTTCAGGAAGAAAGCCACCGTGGTTATTAGGAATAAGAGAAATTTCGAAGCAATTCATGGCTATAACTGAGGAGCACCACAGCAGAATGCCAAGAAGACCACAGCCCCTGTGGCAGGTAAACCTCCAACCGGAGCACCGCTTTGCCTCAAGTGCAACAGGAATCACCCAGGTGAGTGTAAGGCTAATACAGGTGGCTGCTACTACTGTGGAGATCTAGGACATTTTGCTAAGATGTGTACAAAAAAGGGAGCTCGAGTAATCAGAAGCAAGGAAGTGGAAAAGGCGGCCCGAGTCGTTCAGTTCGAGTGTTTGCAGTGGATGCTGAGATGGCTGAACCAGATGATAATGTTATTTCAGGTACCTTTATTTGTTTATTTTGATTTATTAAAGTACTTTATAGCATGATTTAAATCATGTTGTATTAGTCTTTAAATAAATGAATTCACATCCTAGGTACAATAATATTAGACAACTTAGCGGTTACGGCATTGTTCGATACTGGAGCGTCTAACACTTTTGTGTGAACTAGGTTAGCTAAGAAGCTTAACTTACCAATGGAAACTTTAAGAAACACTTTGGAAATAACAACACCTTTAAGAAAAGTGACTAAGGTAGCCAAGTTGATGCCTCAAGTGGATGTATGAGTAGGAACGTATCGTTGCAAAAGTGACTTTACGGTTTTAGACTTTTCAGATTTCGATGTAATTCTTGGAATAGATTGGCTATCCATGAATTATGTTCACTTGGATTGTAGAGAAAAGAGAGTGACCTTTAAGATACCCGGGAAATCAGATAAGACTTATCAAGGTAATGTTTACAAGCCAAGTAAGAAGCGTCACCCTATAATTTCAGCAGTTAAAGCAATAAGAGCTTGTCAGAAAGGTTGTGAAGGCTACTTGTTGAACGCAGTGGATGTGGAACAAGTGAAGCCTAAGTTAGAGGAAACCCCTGTAGTAAAGGAATACCCTGAAGTATTTCCAGAAGAGTTATCGGGAAACAAGCCGGATAGTGAGATCGAGTTTGAGATCAAGTTGATACCAAGAGCGGCACCAGTTGCTAAGGCACCCTATAGAATAGCACCGGATGAATTGAAGGAGTTGAAATCTCAACTTAAGGATATGCTTGAAAGAAACATAATTCAGCCTAGTGCTTCGCCTTGGGGAGCCCCAGTTCTGTTTGTTAAGAAGAAATATGGTAGCATGAGGATGTGCAGAGACTACAGAGCCCTGAACAATCTTACCATCAAGAATAAGTACCCTTTGCCAAGAATTGATGATTTGTTAAACCAGTTGCAAGGCAAGGGAGTGTTCTCAAAGATTGATCTCAGATCGGGTTATCATCAGTTAAAGATCAAGGTAGCAGATATACTGAAGACGGCTTTCAGTATGAGGTATGGACATTATGAGTTCTTAGTCATGCCTTTTGGACTCACTAATGCTCCATCTGCATTTATGGATTTAATGCAGCGTGTTTTCATGCCATGCTTGGACAAGTTGTGATAGTATTCATAGATGACATCCTAGTATACTCAAAGGATGAGAATGAACATGAAGAACACTTAAGGATAGTGTTGGATACTTTAAGGAAGAACCAATTGTATGTTAAGTTTTCCAAGTGCGACTTTTGGTTGGATCAAGTTAGTTTCTTGGGTCATGTCATTTCTGGAGACGGCATCAAGGTTGATCCGGCAAAGATTGTAGGAGTTGAGAAGTGGTCCAGACCGACTACAGTTTCTGAGATTAGAAATTTTCTCGGGTTGGCTGGCTATTATAGGAAGTTTGTACAAGACTTCTCAAAGATAGCTACACCACTTACCTGGCTCACTCAAAAGAATGTGAATTTCGAGTGGACAAGTGAGTGTGAAGATGATTTTCAGGTGTTGAAGAAAAAGCTGACTACAGCCCCAATTTTGGCAGTTCCGGAGATTTTTGATAGTTATGACGTTTATACGGATGCTTCGGGATAGGGTTTAGGTTGTGTGTTGATGCAAGGAGGAAAAGTAATTGCCTATGCATCGAGACAGTTGAAGGTGCATGAAAAAAATTACCCAACACATGACTTAGAGTTGGCAGCAGTAGTGTTTGCCTTAAAAACCTGGAGGCACTACTTGTATGGAGTTAAGGCTAGGATTTTCACCGACCACAAAAGTTTAAAGTATTTCTTCACTCAGGAGAATCTGATTATGAGGCAGAAGAGATGGTTAGAGTTCGTAAAGTATTACGATTTGGATATTTAGTACCATCCGGGTAAAGCCAATGTAGTGGCTGATGCTTTGAGCAGAAAACCGGTGTTTGCAGTTCCAAGCATTGAAGATATGGTAGAGAGGTTAGATGGGCTGAGAATCCAAAGTTTTGATCAGATTGAAGACCGGTAGTTTGTGGCACCGTTGTTAGCAAGATCGGAGTTGATGGATGATATTCGGGAGAAGCAAGATGAAGATACAGTTTTGGTTGATTTGAAGTGTGTTGCAAGAGAAAAGCCTACAGTAGTTTATGTGTTAGATAAGAATGGGCTCAATGGTAGTGATTTGAGACAAAGAGTTATGGAAGAGGCACATAGGATTGCTTTTTTCGGTTCATCCAGGAGCTACTAAAATGTACAGAGACTTGAAGTAAAAGTTTTGGTGGCCCTCGATAAAACAAGAAATAGCTAAGTTCGTAGCAGAGTGTGAAACTTGACAGAAGGTTAAAGCAGAGCATAGAAGACCAGGAGGAATGCTTAAGCCGTTGGATATCCCTGAATGGAAATGGGATAAGATCACGATGGATTTCATCACCGGTTTACCTAAGACAAAGGGCGGACATGATGTGATTTGAGTGATTGTGGATAGATTGACCAAATCCGCTCATTTCTTACCATTTAAGGTTGATATGCCCTTGAAGAAGATGACCACACTATACTTGGATAATATAGTGAAGTTACACGGAGTACCTATCTCTATAGTCTCGGATCGAGATAGTCGATTCATTAGTCGGTTTTGGAAATGTTTGCAGCAAGCTTTTGGTACGTGGTTGGATTTGAGTACGGCCTTTCATCCTCAGACAGATGGACAGTCAGAGAGGACCATCCAAACACTTGAAGACATGTTGAGATCTTGTGTTTTGGAAGTAGGTGGATCATGGGATGATTACCTACCTGTAGCGGAGTTTGCCTACAACAACAGTTATCACGCAAGCATAGGCATGTCACCGTTTGAAGCTTTGTACGAAAGAAGATGTAGAACGCCGCTGTTTTGGGATGAAGTCGGGGAAAGACAAGTCACCGGGCCGGAGTTAGTTGAACAAGCTAAGGAAAGAGTTCAGCTGGTTAAGAAGAATCTGAAGGCAGCTCAAGATAGACAGAAGAGTTGGGTAGATGTTAGAAGAAGGCCTTTAGAGTTTGAAGTCGGTGAGAGAGTTTATCTACGAGCTTCACCGCTTTGGACAAAAGGGGAAGCTAAGCCCTAGATATGTTGGACCTTTTGAGGTTCTGGAAAGAGTTGGACCTTTGGCTTATAAGCTTAAGCTACCGGAATCAATGTCAAGAGTCCATAACGTGTTCCATGTTTCGATGTTGAAGAAGTGTTTGACCAAGACGGACGTTGAAACCACACTTGATCCGGAATTTCTTCAAGATAATCTAGCTTATGATGAGAAACCAATCAGAATTTTGGACCATAAAGAAAAGATGATTAAGAGAAGAATGATCCCTTTGGTTTTGGTGCAATGGAGCAATCATTCACCGGATGAAGCTACTTGGGAAGTCAAGGACGATATGATCAGCGAGTTTCCAAATTTATGGACTTACCAGGTATGTTCTAGTTTTGAGGACGAAACTCCTTTTAAGGGGGGAGGAATGTAATATTCCGATTTTCGGGAAATGGCAGACGTGTCATTTTGCGAAAATGAAATATTGAGTTCGGTTCCTTTTATTCGGAGTTTAAGTATCTCATTAATTTTATATACATATATATTTCGAGATATATGTATAAATTAAGGAAAAGAAAATCTGATTAGTAAGGGTAATTAAGGAAAATAAGGATTTAGGTTAATTATTGGGATTTTTCCGATTTAAGGAAAATAAACCCAATCATTTTCTCTAACCTTTTGAATCAGATTTTCCACCTCCTAATCTTTATTCCTGCGTGTGAGAGCAAGGATTAGGGCTGAGAGATTTTCTTTCAGTTGCTAAGTCAGATTTCAATCATTTTCAGATCAGAGTAAAGCAACGGGATCGTCGTGAAGAGAGCGTCGATTCAACATTAGAAAGTTGGAGCTTTCTTAAGGTATGCTTAAGCCCTAGTTTTGTTCTTGTTCGAGTTTGATGGATTCAAACTCATCACATCATAGTTTGTTGTGATTAGAAGCTTGTGATCGTATCTAATTTAATTATGGTTTGATCACATAGGTTTCTGCAGAAAAATGAGCAAGTTACTGCAGTTTTTCTGAGTTTTGGATTTGGAATTAGCTTGCTAAAGGTAAGAAGCTCTTCCTACAATCTAATTATGGTTTAGAGTAGTTAGGTAATGTTTTTTTTGAAGCGTTTTCATATCAAGGTTCTATTTAGATGTTGATTATGGATTAAGGGATGTTAAGATCTGAGAAAGTTGTGTTTTTCTGTTAAGAATCATGTACAATATGTTTGGAATCAAGTAGAGATCGTAGAGAGATGAAAATCAGTTTATTAAGGTTTTTCGGCGTAGAATGCGTACGCATTGGCTAGCAATGCGCACACATTCCTGGTATATGATGGCCTAGGTTAGTTACAGCATGATCAATGCGTAAGCATTCAAGGGAATGCGCACGCATTTTTGGTTCAGAGTTGTGCAGGATGCCCCAGCATGAACAATGCGCACGCATTGGTTGGGCAGTGTCTTTCATCTTAGGTTCTGGTCAGGGAATGCGTACGTATTGATAACATTGTGCACGCATTGTTTGAACAGAGAGTTATCAGCATCTTTTAAGCAGGGAATGTGCACGCATTCCATAAGGATGCGCATGCATTGCCCCGGTTTTTAATTAAATGATGTTTAAACCTTTTAATAAGATGTTAAATTATGACGTGATCAAATAACATTAATTAAATATGAACAATCCCCGATTGAGTTTCTGATGCGTTTGGTTCCGGCACTGGACGTACTCTTAAAGGGAGTTGAAGTTCGGGACCGTCGGAAGGGCATGGAAGGGCTTGTGCTTTGATGAACTAGAGTTCATCAATATCTGTGTAATTGATAGGATGTGAAGTCTAGCTGTCTAAGTGAGAGAGTAGAGTTGATAAGGTGAGTTTTATTCTGAAAACACTTAGGTGGCTAGTTAATACACATTAACAATTACATAAGTGTAGTAAAAGCTAAAACGTCACTTATTCTCGGTTAGACACTAATCCATATCGGCGATGTGATACGTTCATAAAAGGTGGACAACGCTAGTGGCTCAAAAGGCTGAAGGGTAGTGGAGGAAATCCATCGAGAGTATATGCATACCGGGGAGATCCTGGGACTATCGGTGCTAATCACCGTAGTTGGCAAGTATATCTCGTGGTGGAATTTTCACCATGCACAGTGTCTTTGAGTAATGATGTATCCAAGATAAGCTAAGCTAGAAACGTATAGTCATGACATGTCGATGGACATGAAATGAACCTTAAATTGAGTCAGTCTCATAAAAATAATTATTTAAATAAAAACCGTTAAAGAACCTAATTAAATTGTAGCTTCTACTTCTTGCTATATACAACGTACTTACATCAAATGCATGTTTATTTATGTGTTTGGGGGAGAGAAGACGAACTGGTAAACGAAGAGTTTGAGGAGGACTTTGATGACGACGTTTGAGGACGCCGGAGTTGAAGCTTTATTTATTTATGTTCTATATTAGACTTGAAGATGTTGGAAACGTTGTAATTTCTTTTAGTATATGTTTTGAAGGTTTTTCGTACGTTTTGGATTCGTTAGTTTCTTTTTCAATGTAATAATGTTACATTTCTATCTTTAGTTATTGAATTTCTATTCTTGGTTGTTTGAAAAAAAATTACCCGAGTCTTTTTGCTTCCGTTTGCTTTTATTTGATACGACGTAGTAGATACTTACGTGTAATATTAGATTTATTTAATATTATGCGTGCCGAACGTTCCTTTTTCAGATAAGGACTCGGTGTCCGAGAACGGGACGTTACACATTGATTCCCGAATTAATTAATTATAGTATTATATTATCATGTATTAATATAAATATATATATATATATATATATATATATATTATATATATATATATATATATATATATATATATATATATATATATATATATATATCTATATATATTTGAATGGGTAATTTAACCCAATTACCCGGAAATTACACTTAAAACCCGCTTTAGACCCGATCCAAATCCCTAAGAAAAAACGCGTTCTGCCGCACAATCCACTCCCCGTAAATTGCTCAACTTCCCACAAAATGCTCGAGCTGTAAATCTCTATCTCCTTTATCTCATCAAACTTCCTCCCTAGCCTACAATTTCGGGAGGTTGGTTTCTAAACACACCCGAAAATTTTGTATGTGCTTCAATTGCTTTTCAATTGGTAAAGTTATGTGTTTTTATGACTTATGAGTATTAAAATTAATAATCCGTGTATCGTCCGTAATTTTAGCAATTTCTTTTTGGGAGATCCTTTTCAAGTTATTGTAAGGTCGACGATTTCCATTCAAGTGCTTCAAGCAATTGTGGAGAATGAAAGGAAAGTGTTGTTTCCATGATTTATGCTATAATATTTCGAGTAATACTTCACAATTTTCAGAGTAATCTCTCCTTCGCACCAGATGGGTAGAGTTGATCGCGGTGACGGTGCTAGCCCCGGGTTTGTCCTATATCCTCTCTATGTATTGTTTATTTGAATAATAGTACGTGTTTTGGAGCAGGAAAAAAAGATTATTTAAAACTTATGATGCAGGAAAATTTTCATCAGCAAAGGATACTACTAGCTTTCATTATTTAGTGTATTTTTTATTTATTTTTTTGTTTGTATCTTTGATTTTATTTATTTTTTCATTCATTTGCTCAAAACGGTAAAGATTTGGTCTTTTCTTGACCTTTTGTTTTGCTCTTAAAGAGAAAATTGTGAAGTATTTCGGGAAGTATGGGGAGATAACGGACTCGGTGATTATGAAAGATAGGGAGACTGGTCATCTGAGGGGCTTTGGTTTTATTACTTATGCGGATCCCTCTGTTGTGGATACAATGATTGCCGAGGTTCATGTAATCAACGACAAACAGGTGGTTGATTTGCTTTTTCATATTTTGCATATTTGGGGATGCTTCCTGATCGGTGATGATTTTTGCTCTTTCCGTGTTGATCGAATTGCAGAGAAGAACCGGCAAGCAACATGAAAGGTATGTTCCTTTCCGTGATTCATGCAATAAATATATTCATGGTCTTCATTTTTTTCAAGGGACTCCCATTAGTTTTCATTCAGGAACCAACTCATCCTTTTCGTATGCATGACTTTTTTTATTTGCGTTTCATATATACATTTCAATTTTTTCATGAAACTTTTGAAATATAGGGTCCGCCTCGACGCCCATAAGTGATATTTGGTGGACAGTGGACGGTTTTGTGCTTTTGCCATCGGTAATTCTTTTTACCCTTTCGTTCCCGCTCTTTTGCATAAACGTTTATTTTTAATTGTTATCAAATTCTTCCAGGGATTTTGGTTTTTGTAATGAAAATTGCTCTTTCGGGTATGTGATCAAGATGATATGGATATATTTATGTGGAGTAGTGATAGTGCCACACATCAAAATGGACACAACAAAGTGCACTACACACTTTTAGATGATTGATTATAATGTGAAACATGTTGATTCAAATCCCATAATAATCAATGGTAGAAAAGGTTGTTGTGGTACTTTTTGTCCACATTTTGTTGTGGTACAAACATTTCTCATTTCTGTATATGTGGGTTTTTGTGATCTTATATTGGCGGGCTTTTGTGATCTTACATTGGTCCTCTTACTAAGTTCCTTTCTATGCTATGGAATGCACAAGTACTAATGTTTTTTGGCCAGTGTTCAAGTTAACCTGCTTCAAGTGTAACCCATTTGAATCTCAAACGAGACTCATCGTATAGTTAAACTTTACCGTGCCAAGCATTATTTTAGGGTTTTCGAGCAAATGATAGATCATCTGTATCCTATCAATCTCTCTACATACGGCAATTAATGTTTGTGTCTTCTAATTTTTTTTTTTTTCATTAGGGGAATGATTGAACCTCTGACGTGGATTTTGTGATGATAAAAATTCAAATGGTTGATTTGTGATGAAAAGATACCGGAAGGTTTTTTTGTTTTGTTTTGTGTAAGTAGAAAGGTTCATTTTTTAAGCTATTGGATGATGCTATCTGTGCAAAATTGGTGTACATGATCCTTATGTTTTGAGATACAAACATAAGAATTTAAATTTTGATCATTTGCTAAATATTGTGCTTAGTTGTTTTTTTGCATTTGCGCGGAGGTCCCTGGGGAAGACTTCGATTATCTAAGGTCCAATTGATCTGGTGTATTGTAGGATCTGTCAGGGACATATGGGCAAGGTAAAGATATAATATGATGTTGTGTTTTTGTAATTAGTTGGTGCTTTGAGTAAAAATAGTTATGAATTTCAATTAGTAAGTGTTCATGGAATGTGCATGAGGCTCATGGTTTTTTTTTTCACATTAGTGGGAAAGAGGCAACATTTATTCAATACTTTTTTAGTTTGGGTGAAAAACAATATTTCCCGTATATTGTCATATAGTGTAGTAGCATGATATGTCACTAAAAAGTATAAGGCACTCCAATTAAGTTGAATAGACTGTTCCCCACTGATTTGTTACAGTACCATATTCGATATTTATAGGGGTGCCAAGGTAGTTGTTGCTGATTTCAAATTTGTGACTATCAAAGTTAGTTAAATTTCTTTTCCTTGGCAGGCTAGGGTGTTTCTTTCTCTCAACTGTATTGGAATTGCATAACATGCGTAACATATTTGATTCACATGTTTATTTGACATAATAGTAATTTGAAAAAGTATAATATGCCTAACATATTTGATTCACATGTTTATTTGACATAATTGTAATTTTGTATTTTTCATTGGCATGTTAAACCATAGAAAAAAATTTGGAACTTATTGTAATTTGGTATTTTTCAGTGGATATATCATATAGTATTGTCTGCATTTTATGAATTTATTGTGCTTTAGGACTTGGAACTTTGTATACTAATTTAGTGGTTGTATTGTAGTCTTCTGGTCCATCATTTGTATTCACTCTCTCCTTTTCTTTTTTTTAGTATTTCTGTAATTTCCCGATATATTTCAGCTACTCATACAGTTTGCAATCAGTACTCTGTTGAATATATTTCATGTTAAATTAAAGTTACATATTAGCCATTCTTTTTTCCCAATAAGTGTAGGTTCATAAAAAAATTGGAAGTTCCCTGAATTGATCCCATTGAAAGAAATTACTATATCGAAATTTATCTTTTACCGAAACACAACAAAATCATCTATATCCTCTTATCCTTCAAGTTGAATTGATATGATTCGCATTTGAAACGAAATACATCGATGGTCGACTTTCATTGAAAAAGTAATATTAATATCTTATGAAAATATTAGGTGTTAATATCAACTTACTTCATAATAAATTATTATATTGTGTAGATATTTAATCTATCCGGCCGTGCATCGCACGGGTTTAAGACTAGTATATATATATATGATAGGAAAAAACGCTAATAAAGACATTATTATAATTTCAATATTCATTAAGCACAAAGATAATTACACAAGGCAATAAGAACATAAATTAAACTGAATGGACAATATTACGCTTTGCCTAGAAAACCTAAAACCCCAATCGCGCATAGCACTTCTTCTTACGTTCTTACATTTTATAATTCTCGCAATGGGAAACTGAGAAATTCCCGCAATAGGAAACTCGCTTCAAATCAGAAATCCATTTCAGAGCTCTCCAAAGCTGGTGGCCATGGCATTTCGAAGCTCAAAGAAAAGTCTGCGTCTAAGCACAAGCAATTTTAAGGACTCAGGTGATGCTTATTTGTCAATTTTAAGAACTTAAACTGATCATTTGTGTAGAAAAGCTAGTCAAAGCAGGGGCTAATGTGAGTAGATTGCTCTGTTTCTGTAGCTATTAATAAGTAAAAATAGTTCAAATCTGTAGCTAATTTCAATGATTTTTGTTAGATTTTGATGTTTGATACCGTTAACGAAAGAATCAGTTTGCATTATGCTGCTTATTATGGTCATTCTGAATACCTGAAAAGCAATTCTTGATGCTGCTAGGACTTTTCATGTTGTTGTTTCGTGGTAGGCCTAATGGCTCATATTTCTCTTTATATGTTGACTTTGTTTTGACCAATTTAGCATTATTATATGTTGATTCTTGATTTTTAGGGGTTATGCAAGATTTGAAAATATCAGAGATGGTAAAGGGGCGACACCATTGCACTTGTCGGCCTGTCAAAGACGGCCTGAATGCCTTCATACTTTATTAGATAATGGTGCTCTTGTTTGTGCTTCAACCGGTGGATATGGGTAATTTTTTTTTTTATCTTGTAGGGTTTGATTCAGACTTGAGATTGTTGGCTGTATAGTTGATTTCTTTGTTGCAGATATCCGGGTAGTACTCCACTTCATCTTGCTGCTAGAGGAGGTTCTATTGATTGTGTTTGAGAATTATTAGCTTAGGGTGCCAATAGACGACAAAGAGATGCACGAGGGTATGCTCTGATCCCTCCAATGACTAACTCGTGTAATTTAACGTTGAAATAGGGCCACTATCCTAATCTCACAGGATATGGTGTCCTTAAAGCTTCAGAAGCGGCTCGCCGCCAGCGTTCTCAAGTGCGGCTAAGGAAAGTTCTGGCTCGACCCAAATGAAGGCAACAAAATCTCCACGGCCAACTCAAGGCAAAACATAAGGAAACTAGTGAAGGATGGTTTTATCATTAGGAAGCCAACCTAAATCCACTCACGTTCCTGAGCTAGTCGAATGAAGGAAGAAAGGCGAAAGGGTCGACATTCAGGATATGGTATTCTATCTAATCTTTTTTTAAGCATACATGGCATGTGCCTTTGGATTCAATGAACATTGTTGGCTCCTCCTCTCTCGTTAAAAATAATTGAAAGGCCTTAAAATCATACTTGTGCATATGCACTACGAAATTGTTCGTGACTGGCCATTCTATGCTGGTGATTATGGTCACATTATTCATAATTATAGTATAACTTTGTTATGGATAGATAAGACACATATGCTTACCGTTTTGATGGGGAAGCACTTATGTGATTGTTTTGTTTTGTTATGTACCTAGGTAAGCGTAAGGGTACCAGAGAGGCAAGGTTACCAACTAAAATTCTTTGGATGAGGAGGACGATCGAGGGTGCTCAGGCGCTTGCTACGCAAGTACAGGGAGCCCAAGAAGATTGACAAACACATGTATCATGACATGTACATGATAGTAAAGGGTAATGTCTTCAAGAATAAGCGTGTACTCATGGAAAGCATCCACAAGTCTAAGGCCGAGAAGGCAAGGGAAAAGACTTTGTCTGATCAGTTTGAGGCTAAGTGAGCCAAGAAAAAGGCAAGTAGGGAAAGGAAGTTTGCTGGGAGGGAGGAACGTCTTGCTCAGGGGCTGTAACGCCACGCTCCAGGATACCGAGCCCTTATCCGGAAGAGAACGTTCGACACATATAACATTAAATAAATCTAATATTATACGCCAGCATCTACGTTATCGTATCAAAATTAAAGCAGCGGAAGCCCAAAAAGGCTCGGGTAAAATCATAAATGCCTCTAAGAATAGAAACTCCAAACATACTAAAGGTATAAATGTAACTTACAACAGCGGAGTAACTTACAACATACGATGTCCAAAGAGAAGATACAACAACTAATCTTACAAATGTCTAAAAGAAAGTACAACATAATCTCGTACAACATTTATTATAAAAGTAAAAAGAAAGCATCATCATGGCATCAACGTCATCAAATCATGATCGACTCCTCAACGAGCTCAAGGCTATCATGTTCGTATTTTCATCCGAAAAGCACACAAAACAACATATGTAATTGAGGTAAGTACAAAGTACTTAGCAAGAGGAAGAAGCTAATGTATAATTAACGTTTTACGACGCGTAATGCGCGTCGTAATTTATGTTTTACGACGTGCATACACACGTTGTATAAACCCGCGTAGTAAAAGTGTAAAAATTTTACGACGTGCAAAATACACGTCGTAAATGAATTTTACCACATTTATTTTGTACGTCGTAATGAATTTTACTACATAACTTGTTCCCGCCAATTAATTTGGTTGCAAAAAGACTCGTAATTTCTCAATTTACGACGTGTTGTGCATGTCGTAAACTGGTTCCCGCCAAAATAAGATATCAATCTACGACATGATTTTGCACGTCGTAATACACCCACAATAATACAAATAGGAATATTCAAAAATACATGGGCTTGTAAGTATAATCGGTTACCCCAAGAGAACGCAATTAGCAGTATTGGAAACAGAAACATTTAAGTGAGGTCTCCCTTTCTTGATGGGCAGCTCAATCCGACCATAGGATTTGCTCCTCATTCAACCCGGCATTCAACCCCATTGTACATTTTTCAACATTTCAACAATATATAAGAAAGAATAAAGTCTTTAAGAGACTACCCAGGAACCGAACATGTAGCAAAAAGACCTATATCAATGATAACAAGAGAGCTACCTCCTGACAACGAAATTTACGAGGACTCCTCTATCAACCTCCTGAACGGCCACCTATCAAATTCTCGAAAGATACATTAAGACTTCAATGTACGTTAACGGCAGACGGACACAGAAACTGAAAGTAACTAATAGTTTTTGACCCACCTGATTATTATTCAATCCACGAAAGCCTTCAACTATGATGCTACTTCACCATTTAGCACTAACGACCTGCATTTAGAAAAGTGAGCGAAAATGAGAGTTAAAGATTCATGTTCTTAAATGAAAAGCCACTTAAATGTTCATGTTGTGTGTCACATGTCCTAATAAATATATGCAATATAAAGATTTTTTTGGTTTCCTACATGAAGTAAGAAATATGTATAGCAAATTAAACTATATTCACATCAAGGAAATATTTGATAGATAAAAGTGTAGACAATCTTCCAGTTTATTATTGTATGTGTAATTTGCAAACATAATACAGTATATAAACACTCCCACCACAATGTCTGATCATAAAAAATTTAGAAGCAATTAATTAGGATGTGATTTAGGACTATACTATCTGTTAAGGAAAGAACTGGTCAGAAAAGAGATGAATCCACCGATTCGACACATAAAAAGTCTATTCTTGAAACGCTACTCGCACACCAACTAAATCGATCTACAAAGAACATCAACAGCTTTTTTTTTTTTTTTTTTTTTTTTTTTTTTTTTTTTTTCCCTCATTTAACCTTTAAGATCTGTTTCATGCCTTTACGCTTTTTGAGCCTGCCGGATAAAGAGAACACACATTTATATAACTGAAGCATTATGGAGCAGGAACAACACTATGAAAAAAAAGGGAACACATAGACACACATCATCAATATTGCAAATCAATTAAGACATAGCTCATTCAGCTACATGACACCCAAGACATATGCTTTGCATAAGTTAACCTGGACAGCATAGCATAGCTGCTGTCACCTCTGTATACTTAATCGTAATCATACAAGACGGTGCATTTTAGTATGAACTGCCTTTAATCATGGGAATGCATAACTAGAGATTCTTTGACACCCCCTGTTATGATGATGTTCAAAACAACCATCCAATTGGGAAAATTACAAGACATAAACGTATTTAAAGAACAAGAAATCGGTACATTTTTTCTTGGCATTTTCATCATAGAACAAGAATTACAACACTTCCTTCAAAAAGTCAAAGATAATCAAATCAGCTGTACAAAATACTGGAAGAAAACAGAAACCCCGATCACCGTCTGTTAAAGTGTCCCACGTTGGGAACTTGCTATTGTATCACCCACCATATTAAGAGATGGACTTCCCTCACCTCACAACCTAGGTTTTGGGGATGAGCCCCCTCCTCTTATATGGGTTTTGGACTAGATTTTCTACATGGTATCAGAGCCACACCTTTATTGTGCAAGTGTTGGGTCTCTTTGTTGGCCTTAAGAGTGCCCAGGCCCACACTTGAGGGGCGTGTTAAAGTGTCCCACATTGGGAACTTGCTATTGTATCACCCACCATATTAAGAGATGGACTTTCGTCACCTCACAACCTAGGTTTTGGGGATGATGCCCATCCTCTTATATGGGTTTGGGCCTAGATTTTCTACACCGTCTGACTATTTCATTGTTAGCTATTTGGGGATGATGCCCATCCTCTTATATGGGTTTGGACCTAGATTTTCTACACCGTCTGACTATTTCATTGTTAGCTAGGCTCTATGCTTAAGTGTCAAAGAATTATAAGAGTTTCGTTTTACAGGGAATATTTTGATTTACTTATCTAAATCCTTTCTTTGAACTCTACCAGACAATAAACGAGAGTTTTGATAAGAATGGAAAAGAAGTCAGAGGAGTCAAAGCGTGAAGAAGAATAGATCGAGTTTTTCATTAGAATAAGATTCCCCGGAATATTCCCTTAGATTCCCAGAATATTCATAGAATATTCCTCTTTCTGTTCATAGCGGTTATCAGATGCAAATGTATAAATAAGCAGATCTGTACATAACATCAAGATAAGAAAAATAAGAAGATAGAAATTTATTCCCAATTTTTCCTTCAATGCATTCTGTTAACTTCTGATCATTCAAGCTTCTCTTCGAAGCTCTAATGGAGATTTGAGGTGTTTTCTTCATGGTATCGGAGCCCGGTTACGAATTTATCGCTGCTGTTCATCTTCTCTTCTTCGATTTGTTCTTCGATCTTCTTCATTTCTGTTATGGCGAACCAAAACCAGCATCACGTTGAAACCTCAGAAGGACAATTTCAGGATCCGGCTCCATATTCTGGCACATCACATCTCACACAAGAACAACTGGATGAATTGAAAATTTTGTTTAGTCCTACTTCAATTCAAGGACAAAAGGATGAAGCTGAGCACATGGTCAATCAAGTTGCAGTTCTTAGTGCAAATTTTGGTGCACCTGCTGGTAAGTTTGCTCACTGTATTTCAAAGCAATGGATTATAGACTCGGGAGCTTCTGATCACATAACTTGTAACCTTGAGGTATTCCTATCCTATAAACCTATTACACACATCAGTGTCACTCTTCCAAATGGTAATCACACCATAGCCACCCATACAGGAGATGTTAAATTGCTCTCTGGTTTGATTCTTCATAATGTTCTGTACATTCCTTCTTTTAAGCATAACATGCTATCCCTTAGTAGATTATTGCAACAATATCCTAACCTATCTGTCTCTTTCACTTCAAATTTTTGTCTAATTCAAGATCATTTGACCAAGAAGATGATTGGATTAGCTAGTCAGTATCATGGATTGTATTATCTGTGTCCAGAAGTTCATCCCCTTGGAAGTCCTAGTTCAGCACGTTTTTCCTCTCAAATAAATGTTACAGGGAGCTCTCAGTCAGTTGGTAGGCCTGATGCTTATCTATGGCATCTTAGGTTAGGGCATATGTCAAATAAAGTAGCAAAAAGTGTAACAAAAGTTGAACCATTAGTGCATTCTTCTGAAATTTGGGATTGTACTGTTTGCCATTTGGCAAAACAAAAGAAATTGTCTTTTCCCTTAAGTGATTCTAGTACTTTTGAGCCTTTTGAATTGATTCACATTGACATTTGGGTCCCTTACAAACAGGCCACCATCTATAATGAGCATTATTTTTTAACTATAGTAGACGACTATACTCGATACACTTGGACCTTTCTTATGAAAACCAAATCTCAAGCTAGCATTCTCGTTAAACAATTCTGCATTTTTGTTACTACTCAATTCAACAAATCTGTCAAAATTGTGAGATCAGACAATGAAAATGAGTTTAAGTTGATTGAATTTTATAGTAGTAGGGGAATAATCCATCAAACTTCATGTGTTGACACCCCGAAACAAAACGGCATAGTGGAAAGATAACATCAACATCTCTTAAATGTTGCTAGAGCCCTCAAAATTCAGTCCAACATTCCTATCTCCTACTGGGGCATGTGTATCCAACATGCCACCTACCTAATCAATCTAACACCTTCTCCAAAATTACAAAACCAAACTCCTTTTTACAGATTGTACTCCAAAACACCCAATTATGGTCATCTTAAGGTTTTTGGTTGTTTGGCCTTTGCTAGTACACCAATACAATCAAGGAAAAAGTTTGATACTAGGAGCTCACCATGTGTTTTTTTTGGGGTATCCTCCCTCAACAAAAGGGTTCATCCTGCTCAATCTTCAAACCAACCAAGTACTCATTTCTAGAAATGTGCTACTTCATGAAAACATATTTCCATTCTCTTTGAAACCTGCAACGACTGATTCTGATGTGTCATACTCATATCTCATTCCTTCTTGTCATGGTCATCTTCCATTTAACCTCCAACCAAACAGCCCTCCCAATGCTCAGTCATTGCCCAGTTCCACTCATTCTAATTCCTCTCCTTCTCCCTCCCCTACTTCCCAGCCAATTAATCTTCCTTCTAACTCATCTAGTCCACCACAGCCATCATCATCTTCTGACATTTCCATAGAGCAGCCACAACCTATTCTTCCTATTAGACAATCTTCTAGATCCAAAAAGGCCCCAACGTACCTTCAAGACTACATCTGCAACTCCATTTCTTCACACTCCACCAATCATCCACTTCAAGAGTACATGACATTTGATTCATTAGCTCCTAACTATAAGAAATTTTCTATGAATGTGAGTGTTGTAGACGAACCAGCAAGTTACCAACAAGCTGTACTTGATGCTAAATGGAGGGCAGCTATGAACGCAGAGATTCACGCACTGCAGCAAAATAATACTTGGTCCGTTGTTACATTACCCCCAGGTAAAAGTGCCATTGGTTGTCGTTGGGTTTACAGAATTAAATATTTGCCAAATGGAGATGTTGAACGCTATAAAGCGAGACTCGTAGCAAAGGGTTATACACAGCAGTTGGGGATTGATTATCATGAAACTTACGTTCCGGTAGCAAAACTCACCAATGTCCGAGTTCTTTTGGCTGTTGCTGCAACGGCTAATTGGCATTTGGAGCAATTGGACATTAATAACGCCTATCTCCATGGCGATTTGTCAGAAGAAGTATACATGAAGCTTCCACCTGGCTATCAAACCCGGATTCCCAACGCTGTGTGCAGGTTACATAAGTCCCTCTACAGCCTTAAGCAAGCCGGGCGTCAGTGGAACGCCAAACTCACATCCTTTTTGCGTCAACTGGGGTTCCGACAATCATGGAGTGATTACAGTTTATTCACCAAGGGTTCTAATTCAGAGTTCGTGGCTCTTTTGGTTTATGTGGACGACATAATTCTGGCCAGCCCAAATACTGAACTTATCCAGCAAATCAAAGATCTTTTGGATGATAAATTCAAAATCAAGAACTTGGGGAAGCTGCATTGCTTTTTAGGTGTGGAGGTAGCCCGATCATCCAAGGGTATTATGCTCTCTCAACGTAAATACACCCTCGATTTGCTTAAAGATTATGGGTTACTTGGATGCAAACCGGCCACTACACCTATGGTTACAAGTAATAAGCTGGCAAAAGATGACTCCGATTTACTTCCGGATAATACCAAATATCGGAGTCTTGTGGGCAAATTGATATATCTCACATTTACGAGACCGGACATCAGTTTTGCGGTGCAACAATTATCCCAGTTCCTTGATTGTCCGACTATAAATCACCAAAAGGCTGCCATTCGCCTTTTACGGTTCCTAAAATTGTCACCCGGACAAGGCATCTTGTACCCAGCAGACCCAGATTTTCGTCTCTCCGCCTTTTCTGATTCTGATTGGGCGGGCTGCTCAGATACCCGCAGGTCAATTACAGGCTGGTGCATATTCCTTGGCAAGTCTTTGATTTCTTGGAAAGCCAAGAAGCAAAGTACCGTATCACGCAGCTCTGCTGAAGCGGAGTACCGCGCTTTGGCTTCCACCTCTTGCGAACTTCAATGGCTGATTTACTTACTTCACGATCTTGAGGTATCACCAGCGTTGCCAATACCTTTACATTGTGATAATCAAAGTGCTTGCTACATCGTCGAAAATCCAATCTTTCACGAGCGCACGAAGCACATTGAATTGGATTGTCATTTTATTCGAGATAAGTTTCAAGCCGGTCTTCTCGTTCCCACAGCTATCTCTACCACACACCAGTTAGCAGACTTATTTACTAAGCCTCTGGATGCACCCCGGTTTCATTGGTTGATTCGTCGTTTGGGATTGAATTCTATTTACGAGAAGTCCAGCTTGCCGGGGGGTGATAAGAATGGAAAAGAAGTCAGAGGAGTCAAAGCGTGAAGAAGAACAGATCGAGTTTTTCATTAGAATAAGATTCCCCGGAATATTCCCTTAGATTCCCGGAATATTCATAGAATATTCCTCTTTCTGTTCATAGCGGTTATCAGATGCAAATGTATAAATAAGCAGATCTGTACATAACATCAAGATAAGAAAAATAAGAAGATAGAAATTTATTCCCAATTTTTCCTTCAATGCATTCTGTTAACTTCTGATCATTCAAGCTTCTCTTCGAAGCTCTAACGGAGATTTGAGGTGTTTTCTTCAAGTTTAAAGATTAAAAGTATATCTCACCGGAAAATGCTTTCAACAGTAATGGTGCCGAAAGTCAGCTCCGATCTCCTATGCTTTTCCCAGCTTCCAAGTCTTGTGTCTCTATGCACTAACGGCCTGCATTTAGAAAAGCGAGCGAAAACGAGAGTTAAAGAACCATATTAAAGGAAAGTCCACTGAAGTTTGGCAATAATAGGAAATCCTTCACTCTAAACAACGAATACCACATATCCTGGAAGAGAGTTAGTGTGTGTTTTGCTTTTCCTATCCCTCTATTATTCCTTTTCAACATTTGTTTTCACCATTTGTTTTGTAAGATCTCTAGCTGGAATTTGGTTTTAGATGTTGTGTTCATTTGATAATTAGAGTAAATCGGGTTTTATGGTAGATCATAAAGTTGATTCTTGCCATTTACTGCAGCAACGCATCGTAAACAATCATAAAGTCGAATCTCACCTCTAGAATCGACTTTTACCCGGTCGATTGCAGCGTTAGAAATCAACAACTGTGAGAGATACTTTTTACTGTAATCCATACAGCCTGAAATGATTAATTAACAAAATCTTTCAAATCCAATGCTAGAAATTACCATAGAAACAGACAAAAAAAAACAACTAAACACCAATTTAATCTGCATTTCTCATATAATTCTGTGATTGAGAAATCTTATTAAATCACAAGATAATCATGTATGGATTAACCTTACTTCTGAAGTGATTGCATACTCCTACTTGTTTCAAGATAGGGTTTGATGTGTTCGTCAAGGATCGCTATGAGGCGGGGTCCGAATCACTTTCACGTTGACACTATTCTGGAATGAGTGAGAAGTGTGTGTCTCATAGATATGGAATTCATTCCTTCCTGCGGGAAGTAGAAAGACAATCACCTTATTTGTTGATCCTAGAAACTGATCGATCGGCCGAGTTCATATTGGTTATGGACTAATTGATCACTAGTGGGTTAATGGTAACTAAGGACAAGATGTAACCGTGATAGTGATACTGATACTATGATATTGATACTGTGATACTGATACTGATACTGTGATACTCTTACTGTGTTAGTGTAAACGCTGCGATTAAATTTGGGTTTCAAAAACTACGTCAAAAATGTATTTTATGAGATCTCAAAATGAAGAGAAAAAAAAATATATAAACTTTGGTGAAAGAATTTTGATGATCGGTGTTCTAAATCAAAAGTTACAGTCGTTTATAATAAAAATGCTCCGATTAATGCAAATGTTTTTCGGCTTTCAAAATTTACGTCGGAAAGGTATCGTATAAGATCTCAAAATAAAGAGAAAAAAAAATATGAATTTTGGTGAAAACTCTTTTTCGTCTTATATACACTTGGCACAGATCCGACGGCTGAGTCCAATGAGGACTCTCCGCATCAGAATTACCCTTTTGTCTTATATACACGTGACACAAATCCGACGGCTGAGTCCAATGAGGACTCCATGCATCAGAATCACCCCTAAAAAAAGAAAGAAAGTAGGGAGGGAATAAACTAAATGAGAGGGAACGACATAGAGCGCGCATCTTGCATAAGTAAAGGTATTTTTGTCGTCTGAAATTTTTTTTTCTTTTTACAACTAAAAAAAGGAGTATGTCATATTTATTTATTTTGTATTAAAAAATTGATTTTAGCATCTTCCCTCTAATTAATATTGATCAAATTTTAATTTAGTGTTATTTGTTTATAAGGACTGGTTTTAAAACTTAATAGGCACTTAGGACACACTTAAAAGATCATTGGTTATAAGGACATAATATCACCTCTTTGACTAAATTACCCCTATATTTGATACAGCTGGGGAAAAAAGAAAAAACTGAAGAAACGTCATTCCGTGAACAAACAAAGTAGCGTCCTCCCAAAATGAATTTCTAGGGTTCTTCTTGGTTGCTATTTTCTAATCTCTTCTTTATCATCATGATGTCGGGGAAGAATTGAAATCCATTGCAACAATGTTGGCGCAGCTGACAACTTTATCAATGGCCGTCGCTGTGCTTGAAACCGTCATCATACCTCGCTCCTCCGCTTTGCCATCCGCGGTTTTGGCCACGATCTCCTCTCCTTCATTTTCTTCTCGGCGCAGCTGCTCCGTCGGACTTCCGATTAGCATCGGACTTTAAGATCAAGCAAACTACTTTCTCGTTGTCCTGCTTAAACTATGGCTCCAAAATCCGTCGCCCTGCTAGTCGAATCGTCTGCGATGCTCAGAAAGCCACTGTTGAAGTTCCACCTATTTTTGTGTGCAATCTACATTATCTACCAGCATAGAGAAGTTCTTGTAAGGCGGATGTGTAAATAGACATTTGTGGGATCAGTATATCACCGGGCCTTCTTTTTTTTCCTTCCTCCCTTACTTTATTCAATTATTCATTATGTTTGATTGTAACGCTCCGTTCTCGGACACCGAGTCCTTATTCGGAAAAGCAACGTTCGGCCCGTATAAAATAAAAATAAATTCACCTTATACGTAAGCCTCTACTACGTCGTATCAAAAATAAGCAAACGGAAGCAAAAGACTCGGGTATAAAAATTTATCCAAATAATCCAAGAATAGAAATGTAATCTAAAGATGGAAATGTAACTTTATTACATTCAAAAGGAAATTACGAAAATCCAAAAGAAACGTACGGCAAGTCTCGAAAGACCAAAAGTCTAATCCAGAAGTGCTAAAACAGTCTAATAAATGAATAAATTAATAATCTTCAACGAGGCGTCGTCAAACGTCATCATCGAACTCCTCCTCGTAACCATGATCAACTTGTTCGTCTTCTCACCCCCAAACACATAAAAAACATGCATTTGAGGTAAGTACAAGGTACTTAATAAGAAACAGAAGCTATGGCAACAATTATAATTTATAAGAGAAAAGATATTTATTCGTTTAGTTATCTTTGTGTGATGATTCAATCTAGGGCTCATTCCATGTCCATCAACATGAATTGACTAAACATTTCTACTTAACTTATCTATGTTACAACCGCACTCAAGGGCACTACGCATATCCAAGCTAGGGATATTCTTGGCAACATATTAGTGGATCACACCAATATCCACGAAGTCTAGAATAGGTAGACTCCGATAGTACGTACATCTCAGTGGAGTCCCTCCGTACTTAGGGTTTTTTTGACCTACGGGGTTCTTCCACCTTCAGAGGTAGCACACACATCGCGATATAGACCGGTGCATATCCAAGAGAGACATGTTGTTTAATCTTTTACTTATCAAGTACGTATTTTATTAAAATGATTAACCTAAGTGTTTTTAAGTAATCTCCCTCACACAACTACTCTCTTCATAGACCACTAGACATAGACAAGGCCTACCAATTACACAGACATTGATGAATGCTAATTCATCAAAGCACAAGCCTATCATGCTCTTCCGACGGATCCGAACTTCAACTCCCTTTAAGAGTACATTCGGTGTTTTAATTGAACGAATCAGAAGCTCAATCCAGGCTTGTTTATGTTTATACAATGTTAACATATCATAATTAAGGGTTTAAAACTAAACAGCATAGCTTAAACATCACTTATGTAAAAACAGAGGGCAATGCGTGCGCATCCCTATGGAATGCGTACGCATTCCTAAGCTGAAAACCTGCTGAAAATTTTCTGTCTAACCAATGCATGCGCATTGATCTGCAATGCGTACGCATTACCTGACCAGAACTCCTCCTAAAACTCTCTGTTTGAACAATGCGTGCGCATTCCAATAAAAACGTACGCATTCCAATGAATGCGTACGCATTCAACAACCATAAACAAACCAGAACTCTCTGTTCAAGGAATGCGTACGCATTCAGCGTCCAGAAGCCAAACTGCAAATCCTGTATCAGGAATGCGTGCGCATTGATAGGCAATGCGTACGCATCCTGCCTGCTGCCCTAAATCCTGAATTCGATCCTTAACGGTTTCTAATCCGTTTCTAACCCAAATCACATCAAATTTAACACAGTAAATCATAGAAAACATATCTAATCATACCATAACGTCTATGATCCTTTGATCAACGAAAAAACGCATATTTCTAGCATTAAAGCTCCTTAAAACATGATCTAAACCCTATAAACGATAATTGAGATCATAGGAAGAGTCTCTTACCTAATTGCAGCCAAAAACCAGACTAAGCAGCCTCAAAAATCTGCAACACTTCTCAACAATCTGATCTCCAAGTGTTGCCCTTCTCACAACGATTCCAAAGCTCTTGTCTGATCTGAAAACGGTTAAGCTTTGCTTCAGAAATTGTGAAAACTATCCAAGCCCTATTTCTCTTCTCAAAGTTTACGCACAAAAGAAGAGCGTACAGACTAATTTTCTGATCAAGGTTAGGTTATGGGAATTATCTGTGTTAATTATCCTTAAATACCAATTCCCATTAAATCTCCTTTTCCATAATCACCCTTAATTACCAAAATCAGAAATTTCCTTTAATTAAATACACATAATTCGAAAATTATAGATATATAATTAATACAACACTTGACTCCAATAAAAGAAAAGAAATAATAATATTTCGTTTTCGCAAAATGACACGTCTGTCCTTTCCCGAAAATCGGAATATTACATTGATGAACAGAATCAGCAATATAAGTTGCTTCTCTAGAGCTCAAGCTTACT
Organism: Gentiana straminea; assembly: GCA_036785695.1. NCBI lineage: Eukaryota > Viridiplantae > Streptophyta > Magnoliopsida > Gentianales > Gentianaceae > Gentiana > Gentiana straminea. Next base: position 2,366,062 of record JAVUPR010000437.1, read on the forward strand.
GTATCTCGGTTGCTTTAAAGATGATTTTGGGTATTTCTACTTCTTGCTAGTTAAGTCTAGTTATGACTTATGTATGTTATCTGCATTTGGCTGGATTGGTTTTGACCTCTCCTTCCCATTCTCCCTCTCTGTTCGTTTTACTGTTGTTTCGTGTATCGAGCTTCCAGAGCTTGAAGCTCTCTCTTTATTCGCTCTGAAAATGCCTCTGCTTCTCCAATTCCCATGACATAGCTGCAAATAAGGAGGTATTTCCCAATAGAACTCGCAAGAAAATATGTAGTAATATCGTCTAGAGTCTAGACCCAGAACAATATTTTCAGCAAGTATAATTACGAAAAAAAGGATAAAGAGCAAGCACAAGATACGCCGCTGAAAATGCACTTGAGGACATATTTCCATGGAATTTAACACCTTGCAAAACCTGAATTTACTAGACAACGGTTCTGAGCAGCCTACACTAATGCTATTTGATCAATTGAATGATGACTTTCTCATGTCTTGAAACTTTACTAATAAAACATTACTTATATGCGTGTAATATTTTGGACGATACTATTCCATGTTTCTAAATTTCTAATCATCTGATGCAATAAATCAGACTGGGTAATATTATCCTTTAGTGTTTTTTTTTATTTTTTATTTATTTAAATGCTTGATGGTTTTCTCTCAACTCTGGGTAATACAATGGCAGTTGTGGAAAATAATTTGATGCGCAATCAAAAATGTTTGAATTGTGGTAATATGTGGTGTTTGAAAAAAGATAAGCCATTTGTCATTCTATCTTTAATTGACTCTAAAGAGTTTGGTTCAGAAATGGTGTTGAAGTTGGTTTGTTTGGATGGGTTTATGATTGTTTAAAGAGTTTGGTTCATACTATGGTTGAAATTCTAGTGATGATGAATCAAATTTGTGAGAATGGATAGAGTAATGCAAAGTTATGTGTGATTTTTGTGCGTTGATTTTAGGTGAAGTGGGTAAGGCTGAAACATGGTGACCATAGTGTTACCGGAAATGTGGAGTCGTAAAGTGTCGATGAAGATATGGTGACAAATGATGTGGTCTTCATTGAGAGTGTCATTGCATTGTCCCTTCATTAGAGAATTAATCCACTAACATTGTTTAGCTTATGATTCTGCCATCATTATCCACATATTAAGTTATATATTAAGTTCAATTCCTGCCAAGTGCTGGGTTTATCCACATTATTATAGGCTTTTTATATTCTTTCATTGCTACATGGTGTTGTTTATGTATAGTTTGTTCTATTATGAATATTCATTAGCAAACTATAACTATTTGGCAAGGGCAAAAAGTGTAGAAATGGCACTGCATCAAAGTGGTCAGGTGTTCTATATTTCTTGTACTTTTTAGAGAATTGATCCAGTGACATATACAATTGATGCATTGTTTATTACATTGCAAGTCTTTGTTGTTTAATTTCCAGTTTCTTTTAAATTCAATTGATTATTTTGATTGAGAACTTGAAAGATAAAATGAATTTTGAAAGATTTGAATAATTATGCTCATGTTTTTAACATCCAAAATTTACGATCATTTGAGAATTGATGCAGTGTCATTGATGTCACTGCATTTACAATCAGAGAATTGATGCAGTGACATATTAAATACACAAATTCGGTAACTTTGTAAAATAAGTGTAATGTCAATCACATTAAGGGTGTAATCGAGCCGAGTCGAGTGGTCACTGCATCGGGGTGGTCACTGCATCGCGGTGGTGAATGAATCGCGATGGTCACTACATCAGGCATGGTCACTGCATCGGGGTGGTCAATGCATCGCGGTGGTCACTGCATCGCCGTGGAATATGAATTGCGGTGGTGAATGCATTGTGGTGGTCACTGCATGCGGTGTCAATACATCAGGGGTGGTCAATGCATCACGGTGGTCAAGACATTGGGTTGGTCACTGCATCGCGGGGGTGATTGCATCGCGGCATCTCTGCATCGTGGTGTCTCTGCATCGGGGGTGGTCACTACATTGCGGTGTCTTTACATCGGGGGTGGTCACTGCATCTCGGTGTCTCTGCATCGGGGGTGGTCACTGAAGAATGTAGGAGCTCAGATCTAAACGAATTAGATCTATGCGCAGCGGATGGATCATGATTTATATATTACAATACATAAATAAAGGATTCAACTACAAGGGGGTTAGTAGAAACATACCAATATTAGGAAGAGAAGCTTTGATCTTAGGATGAGAAGCCTTGATCTTCCAATGTGTTCTCCAAACGGTGGTTGGTGGACACCCTTCTTGATATGAGAACCTCCTTGATATGCAACACCAAGAAAAACTTGTAATTTTCTTCTTCTAAAACCCAAGACAAGAAAACTAGTTTTTTTCTCTCCTTTTAATGATGATGGCCGAAAATTCTTAGTGTGTTTCACACTTGGAATAACTCCCCTTTTATAAGAAAGTAAATCATTGGTCTCCAAGTTTTAATTAATTAATTAAATAATTAATTAAATAAAATAAAAAGATATTTTCCTTAATGAATAATTGTGACATGTCATTGACCAATAGGAATTCAAATAACAAGTCATACAACCAATCACATAACAAGAATATCTTTTATTTTCCATAACACAAGAAAATTAATTCTTGTGCTAAAAAGGAACCAAAATGGCGCCACCCTAGGGTTTAGAAGCCCACATAAAATGTATTTTATGTGTATTATATTATTTAGCTCAACTAAATAATATCCATGCATATCAATTAATTGGCTCAACCAATTAATTATTTCTGAGGCCCAAATAAACAAGAATATTAGCCCGAATTATAGAAGCCACATTGGGGACCATGGACCTATAACCAGTAGCTCCAATAATTAAATATATTATTCATCGAACAGAATATATATATTAAATTATTAATTCCGGGATTACGCCACCATAAACCCGAAACTGAACTCTACCAATTACATATATATACTTATACTCAACCTATAGAGTGAATAAGCGTCCATTGATATAATCACTACATACGGATTAACCCTCCATAGACTGTCCACTCTGTGTGGGATGTCTCCGTAAACCCGACACAGAATGTCTTATCCTTATTTACCATTAACCCCCTGATGATCAATTAGTACACATATCTGACTAGTAGCTAATGAGTCAAATGTGAACTCCCGGGATCGATCACTTTCTTAGAGCTAACAAATAAGGGGACTGTCTCTCTACTTCCCGCAGGAAGGAATGGATTCCATGTCTGTGAAAATCAGAACTACTCACTCATCGTGGATAGTGCCAATGAGAAGTGGCTTGGAACACATATTCAAGTGAACCGTAACTAACACATCAAACACTACCCCGAGACAAGCAGCACCCTGTGATCACCTCAGGATTAAGGTTGATCCATATATGATAATCTAATGATTTAATAAGATTCCTCGATTACGGAATTATATCGAGAAATTCATATTAAATCGGTCCAGCCCTATATGAATGCCATCATATATAAATGCCCCACGTAGGTACCCTCTACCGATAGTCCGGATACGACTATCACACGCTAAGGTGTTCTGGGCGCATTATTGGTGTTTTAATCAAGAGACCCTAAACTCTGATTAAGTTCACCACGGACTAACAGTTTAAGCATATCTCCACTAACTCAATCCTCACGTGTAATCCATACACCGAGTTAAGTGGTTACATACGTATATACTTAGGGTTTGCAGCAGTGTATTACTTACAAGCACAAAGCAAGTAATAAGGTGAGATAAATTATGTCATCCATTATTAAAAACAATTACACAAATTGTCTTTCGGGCACTACACCTAACAGTCACTGCATCGGGGGTGGGCACTGCATCGCGGTGTCTCTGCATCGGGGGTGGCCACTGCATCGTGGTGGTCAATGGATCTGGGGTGGTCAATGCATCGCGGTGTCACTTCATCGAGGCGTCACTGCATCTTGACGTCTCTACATCGAGGGTGGTCACTGCATCGCGGTGTCTTTGCATCGAGGGTGGCTACTGCATCGCGGTGGTCAATGGATCTGGGGTGGTCAATGCATTGCGGTGTCACTTCATCGAGGCGTCTCTGCATCGGGGGTGTCATGCATCCCGGTGGTCACTGCTTCGAGATGGTCAATACATCCCGGTGGTCATTGCATCACGTTGGTCATTGTATCGCGGTAGTCAATGAATCGCAGTGGTCAATGCGTTGTGGTGGTCACTGCATTGCGGTGGTTAATGTATCGGGGTGGGGAATGCCCCGCGGTGGTTAATGCATCGGGGGTGATCACTGCATCGCGGTAGTCAGTGAATCGGAGTGGTGACTCCATTGCGGTGGTCACTACATCGCGGTGGTCAGTGCATCGGGGTGGTCACTGCATTGAGGTGGCCATTGCATCGCGGTGGTCAATGCATAGGGGTGGTCAATGGATCACGTTAGTCAATGTATCGGTGTGGTCAATGAAAAAATAACCTTTCACCATCCAAAAAAACAAAAACACATTCAGCGCCTAGAGAAAAAAAATAATCAAACACAACAATGACAACGTTACTTTCAAAAATAAATAAACATTCACTCCATTTCCAGTTGCTCCGCTTCCAATAATTCCACATGTTCCTTTTTTGTTTGTTTTTTTTTTTTTTCTTCATTAAGGGTATTTTGGTCTATCTGTTTAATTTTTATTTTTATAACTAAGTGTTTGTTTTGAATGCATTTTTTATTTAATTAAACCCAATATATGTCATTTTGGATAATTGTCCATTTAATATAATAGCCAATTACGTATGTAGTGGATCTTTCCACTCAAAAAAATTAAAAATAAAAGAACGTATGTAGTGTCCTAGAACTAAATGAATTTTATTCTCTAGCTCCGAAAGTAAAAGAAGATAATTAATAAAATAGAGTCCAACAATTTGAACCCTTTATTCTCTTTAGAATATTTATATTACAATCGTTAGAGCACTTGCATAAAATTCTTTTAACGAATTCTTTATTTTATTGTTTTAAATTGATATTTTCTTTTTCTGGTTCCCACAATCTCTATCCTTTATGAAATGTATATGATTCTTTATTTACATAATGTGGTTGATATAAAGAAAATTTATGGAGTAAATAAAATGCATCTGATTCTTTATTTTAAAGAATGTGGTTGGTATAAAGAAAATTTACAGAGTGTTGCACTGTATTTTTTTTTTTACTAAATCTTAATATCGAAATCTCTAAGATATTGTATTTAAATGATTTACAATATCTACTGCAAGTGTTCTGACACCAAGTGTAATACACTATCATCATCTATAATTACTTGTTTTTTCTTAAAGCCCCGGGTATTTGGAACCAATTAATCTGACTAATCTGGAGTTCAGCACGGGTCGTACCTGCAGAGTCTGACTTTTAATCAAGGGTAAGGCCTAGCCAAGAGCTCTTTAAACATGGTGTCTCATATGAGAATCGAATCGGTGACCTCTTAATTAGGCATCCTCAAATGACTAATCTGAAGTTCGGCCCGAGACATGTCATCAAAGTCTGGCTCTCATCAAGGGTAAGACATAGGTAAGAGCTCGTTCAACATAACGTCTCAAAGAAGAATCAAATCGATGACCTTCTACGCATTCTCAAGTCATTTATCACTTAAACCAAACTACTTGATTTATTATTCCTTTTTTTCATTATCTTACTTATGTAATTTATAATATAAATATAATACATCTCATTTGGTATAAGTTACTTATAATGATTTTTTTGATAAGTATTTTAAAACTCTCTTGCCGTTGGTTTAAACAAGGCAAACGGCTAAATTCCTTTAACTAACGTCATTGAAAATGACTAGAAACTAAAATGTGATTAATTTAATATTGTAGTCTTGTCTATACAATAAACTCTTTTTCATTCGTTTTATTACATCCGCCATTGCCTAGAATAAGTCGTCATTCATTTTTAACTCCATATGTCATCACCTTGACTTAACCGGCCATATTATTTTTTCCAAAATACCATTATATGTACTCCCTTCTTTTTTACTCATTCAAAACTTTCCTACTTCTTCTTTCTCCCTCCCCCTTTTCCTAACTCTGTTCTTATCGGTGTAATATCTGATAAGTGAATATGGACCGACTCATAAGTCTCGAGCCATCGAATGTTGTGATGATACGAATTGAACCAGGGCAGAAGTGTTACGGTGTTCTGACGTTGCGTAACGTAATGTACACGATGCCGGTCGCGTTTCGTCTTCAACCGATGAACAAGGCTCGGTACACGGTGAGACCGCAGTCCGGGATCATTTCGCCGCTCAATGCGGTGACATTGGAGATCACATATCATATCCCGCCGAATTCGAATCTTCCGGAGTCGTTCCCGTATAGCGACGATTCGTTTTTGTTACATAGTGTTGTTGCGCCTGGTGCTGGGATTAAGGATCTTGCATCTACATATGATGCTGTCCCAAATGATTGGTTTACTACTAAGAAAAAACAAGTGTTTATTGATAGTGGGATTAAGGTAATGTTCGTCGGTTCGATCATTTTGGGTCATTTGGTTTCGAAAGGGACAATGAACCAAATCCGGGATGCACTAGAAAAGAGCGATCCGTCATGGAAGGCGGTTGATTCGATTGATGAGAATGGTCAGACATTACTTCACATTGCGATTTCTCAAAACCGGCCTGATTTGGTTCAATTGTTACTAGAGTTTGAACCGGATGTCGAATCGAATACACTGTCCGGTTCATCCCCGCTTGAAACCGCTGCAGCTTCAGGGGATGCATTGATTGTAGAGCTTCTATTAGCTCATCGAGCTAACACAGAACGATCCGAATCATCTGATTTCGGCCCGATTCATCATGCTGCTGGAAATGGTCATGTAGATGTTCTAAGGCTTCTTTTACTCAAAGGTGCAAATGCTGATGCACAAACAAAAGACGATTCAAACACGGCTTTACATCTCGCCGTTAAAGAACGGAAACGAGATTGCGCTCGGTTGCTGTTAGCAACAGGAGCAAAAGCCGACATCCGTAACAAATCTAACGGCGACACGCCGTTGCATATAGCAGCGGCGTGTGGAGACGAACATGTGGTAAAACTTCTCCTACAGAAAGGAGCAAACAAAGACATCAGAAACAAACAAGGTAAAACGCCTTATGATCTCGCAGCCGAACACGGAAACGTTAAACTATTCGATTCGCTTCGACTCGGAGATAGCTTATGTTATGCTGCAAGAAAAGGGGAAGTTAGGGCAATCAATAAACTCATCGAAAATGGGGCGATAATCAACGGTCGTGATCAACACGGATGGACGGCGCTCCATAGAGCGGCGTTTAAAGGACGATTAGACGCCGTTAAAACACTTATCGAAAACGGAATCGAAATCAATGCAACAGATGAAGATGGATATACAGCATTGCATTGTGCAGTTGAATCAGGTTATATTGAAGTGATTGAATTGTTAATAAAAAGAGGTGCACAATTGGATTCAAGAACAAATAAAGGGGTTACACCTAGGCAGATTGCTGAGTCTTTAAGCTATTCGGGGATTACGAGGGTGTTAATTAATGGTGGAGGAAACAGAGGAGGAGGAGGGACAGTTCCGGCGGCCGGTCTGGCGCCGGCGAATGCTCCGGTGCTGATGAGAATGAATTCCAGTAAAGGGTTTTCTGTTAGAGAAATGGATAGTCCGGTAACCAAAAAGAAACATAGCCGGCCGAGAGTTCGCCGGAGCAGCTTTGACCGGTCTATGCCGTTGACCGTTGTCTAGGCACCTCCACCTATTGGTGTACTACAGGGTTTTCACAAAATCAGGATTTACTAAAATCGATTTTAAAGTTAAGAATCGATTTACCGGATATGGAGCTTTGAGCGGTTTATGTTGTTGACATCCTATTATATTTTTTTACTGTTAAAGTGAGTTTTTTTTACAAGCGATTTAAGAACGGAAAATCGATTTATTTATAATAAAGATTGATGGTGTAAAAATCGATTATAAAACCTAGAATCAATTGTTTTCGGTTTCGGTGTGGTGTTATATATGTTAAAGGCACCCTGAAGCAACTAAGGGCACCCCTTATTTGTTCTATATTGAGTATTGTATAGTGTTGATGTTGATTATTTTGTTGAATATGAATATTTTATGGTCTTATGGAAAAATATCAATGTACATTAAGATTTATTATTGCATTGATACAAATATTATAAATACATGTGTATAAGTAAGCTAGTTTTTTTTTCTCATGAATAATAAAATAGTTTTGTTATTGTTGCTAATTTTTCTTCATGATATCAGAGCTTTATCGATGCTTTTACGGTTACTTTTCCACATGGCTCTAGAATTTTCCGAGTTTCGTTTTCATAGCATCTTCGTCTTCTCAATTGAATCAATATAAGTTACACTTTGATTCCTTTGTATTTGCATTCAAATGAAAATCCGGTATTCACGGATGGAGCCAAGCAATGCATATGGATCTTCACTCGAAGAACAAAATTGGTTTAGTTGACGGATCCCACCAATGCTTGATTAAGGGGATAAACACTTCTCATGTGGATTCAATGCAACAATATGGTGCGTATGTACCGAATATTACACAGGTTGGTCAAGTTAACACTATGAAACATCTGCAATGCACTTTTTTCGTAATAGTTCGGGACACAGTGGATAGATGTTATAAGAAGTATGGTTATTCACCCAGTATCAAGCCTAGATCGAAGGCATGTCAATAATGTACACCAACAATATCAAACAGTACGTAGATTTATCAGACTAAGTAAATGATGTGGTCATTGGAGCTGGAACTTCTACCACTTTCACACCAGAACATGCAGTACCTAGGTTGCACGCACACGGATACGGGAATACGAGAGTTTTGAAAAAAATCAGACACGGGTGCAAGGTCAAAATGTAAATATTAAAAATATATGGACTAAAATGTAAATATTGAAAATATAGGGACATGTAATTTATAAAAACTATAAGCACCAAATGAGGACCACTATAATTTTTTTCTTCGAGCGGAATGTGATTTGGTCCAAATGAGGATCACATCTCACTTTAATGGGCAAGAATAGATTTTTTAAAGTGAAACTACGTCGTTGCGGGTAAAAAAATGTCAAAAATCTTGTAAATGTGTCTATTTTTATAGACACGCGTGTCCAAATTTTTTGAAAATTCCGATTCGGCTCGATGGCGGTCCGACATCGTGTCCAAAGTGTCCGATGCGTGTCCGACACACCGATTGTACGGAGTGTCCATGCAACATAGTGCAGTACAAAGAATTATGATCCGTGTTGAAGAAAGCTCTGTTATTGGGATGCACACTACAAATGTCCATAACGTCATAAGATACATGCAACAAGAAATATGACACAAGAATACCAAGAATAAGTCTGCATGATATATCCTAGTGGTAAAGGGCTTAAGGTTTTTGGACCTTAAGCTAGTGTGTAGAGGTTTGAATTTCATAAAAAAAAGATTTCTTTCAGTTTTTTGTATAATGACAAATCCATAACTCCGAGCAACTGGATTCATGATTAATATATTTATCTCGTGGGGAGGTTGAGTAGAGACCTTAATATTAACATTTTTAAGAATATAATAAGAAAAAGAATAACCGAACAGTGATGTAATGAAGGCATCTAGTCTTAATCAGAGGTCCACTCCCAGAGGGTGACTTTTTCTTTATGCCAATACAACGTTTACTTAGAGGCATTTTCTTGTAGGGCATCTCTATGTGAATATATTAAATTTAAGTAAAGGTTCCTAAAAAGAATAAATTATTAAGTGAAGGCATTTGAACACTAAATGGAAAATAAAAAAATTATAGCGTCAATTTAATTGAAGATACGGAGAATAGTGTAGTAAACGTTAATGATCGGTCTTTTTAATAGAGGAAATTATATATACTTTTAGTCCTCCTAATTTTCTTTTGCAAAACAGCATATATCTTTCTTGTCCTCTATATATCTTTTGTTACACTTGTAGCACATTTAACATTTAACGCAAAATCAGAAGCGTTAAGTATCAAGAAAAGTATAACAAAAATATATAGTTATAGAGGACAAGAAATGGTTTACTTTGTAGTTATATAGTAAGCTCTCGAATATATATTTATATATACTAAAAGGCATATATGTATATCTATACATGTATACATACATATATATTATTATTATTAGATATGTATGTGTACCTTTATATTTCTAGTCAATATATAAAATGTTAAATTTTCATTAATTTTATATCATTTGTATCTTCTGATTTTATAAAATAATTTGCATTATATACATTAGTTGGTACACAATAAAACAATATTTTCATCCAACATATAGTAATTGGTCAATATGACATTTTTTTTTTATTATTATCAAGTGATAATTTGAGTTATTTTTTAGTTAAGTTTCGGAACATATATATTAGGTTTCTAAAAGCTCGATGAAAAACTCGAGCTCGACACGAGTTCTTAAAAATTCCTTGAATCTGGGCTTGAACTCGAGTTCGAAATATTCGTGTTCAAACTCGAGCTCAAGAATATTTTAAATTGCTCGACTCGTTTAGTGCAATTAATACTCGATTCGAATCGACTCGTTTACACCCCTAGTAGGGTAAACGGTCAGACACTTTGCCTTCTTTTAAACTCCTTAAAATATTATAGCAAAAGTTTATAGTTAGAGATAAAATTTTAAAAAAAAAAAAAAATGTCAATGTGAAAGATACCCGTGAACTATTCATTTTTTTAAAATAAAGCTTCACATATGTATGGCTATATGTTAAACTATCATTTTTTCCTAAAAATTTAAACTGAGGAGGCAGATAATTAACATGTTGTATATTTTACCACGCCCACACATGATAATTAACATGTTAACTTTCCCAAAAACTTAAACTGATGGGAAGACATATAATTACATGTTATACACTTTAACATTATACCGTTGCAAATGTGTAGTTATACAAAGGTTTAAGATAACAGCTTAAATGTTTTACGCTACACTTCTTCATCGTATTTGTTGAGATGTATAAAATGTTAATTGTCTAATACTTTCGTCCCAAAATATAAGTCCGTTTGGATTTTTGCACACAGATTAATTAATCGTATTTGTTGAGTTGTATAAAATGTTAATTATCTAATACATTCGTCCCAAAATATAAGTCCGTTTGAATTTTTGCACACAGATTAATAAAGTTGGACAAATTTGTTATGAGTCATTAGTTTTGATATAAAAAAAATCTAAAATGACCTTGCATTGTGATAAATTTAAAATAGTGATAAAGGGGTGATATTATAATAAAGGGGCCAGAGGCCAGAAGGACAAAAAAATATACAAAATGGTAAAAAAGGACAAAAAAAAAAAAAAAGAAAAAAAAATACGTTTGGTTGTAGCACGTGTAAGACGTACGTAAGTAACGCGCGTTTTCGTCCTTCTCGACCACTATCTTTTTTTCTTGTCCTTTTTCCTCATTTTAGATCAAAAACGATCATTTACAACCTTTAACCTTATAATAAATGAGGAGTAAAAATTGAAATCGTAATAAATACTTTATTGATTTTCCAAATAGGTTTATATTATGTGATAAAACCGCGCTTACATTTTTTTTAATCCTTATCAGCTCAAGTTATTGAGAGAGATAATAATTCAAGTTGAGATAAGAGCGGGATGTCATAAATTCAAACATCTCTACAAACATCGTCTTTCCTCACCAAAAAAAAAAATATATTGTTTCAAGTGCTGAGTCTTTCACAATCTTATCACAGACCCACACTTGAGCATTTAATACACACTAGAAAAACTTCTTCAAAGACTACATCAAACACATGTGGAAAAAATTAATTAAAAGTCGATCAGTTAAAAGTCATTTTAGTTGTTAGATACTAGTTCCGTTAGTGTTTAGCTAATTTAGTTGTGATGTACAATTAGAAAACCTACAAGTAAGAGTTAACTGTCAGACGTTATGCTCTCGTTAAAAATCCTACAAGTACAATTAGAAAACCATAAATGTCAATATGAAATATAGCCGTGGATATTTTTTTTTTTTTTTTTCTAATATGAAATATAGCCATGGCTATACTGCCATGGTTAACCTCTTTCAGACCGCTAAAACATTGGATGAACAACTTCAAAACCATTCATGAACCGCTACTTAACATGTTGGAGAGATTCCCACATTCAAAAAATATAGTAGCGCTTTTATTAATACCAATTAGTTTTAGTACAACGGTAAGCGTTTGATCTTAACATAACCAAAACCGAGATGAACCACCGGTTCAAAACCATCTTGATACCTCTTGTTGTTTAGAATATGGTCTTAACATAACCAAAACCGAGATGAACCACCGGTTCAAAACCATCTTGATACCTCTTGTTGTTAAGAATACGGTCGAACCGACGGTTCATTAACCGAGAACACCTTTAAGCCGCCTCAATATGGATTCGAATTTGTTGATTAACTAATTTTCTTTTTTTTCAAAAAAGTACATTTTATTTTATTTATTTATTTAAGGAGGAAAAATAGATTTTTTATTCAAGACGGAAATGTGAATCGAACTTGATTCTAAACACAAAATGCATACGTTGGCCTCCTCAAATAAGATTCCATTATTTGTTCTTAATTGTTTTTACATTCTCATTTTTTTTCTAGTACATAGACTTTGTACTTTAAAAAGTGATAGTAAATTAGGTAGTACAACACTGTACAACCCCCATTGTACTTCATTGTTTTTTCTTAGTAAAACAAGCAACACGTTGTACTTGGAGAGATTCTTTTTGCTCTATTAGTATATTCTATTACTTAAGGATCAGAGACTCAAGCATTAGCACTGTACACTTTCCTATCTGTAAAAGAATGAAAAGAATCAAAGAGTTGCAAACATCATTGAGTGCAGCGTTGATGAAAACCCGAGTTTCTATTACGGTATATATATATATATATACCGCCATTTTTAGTATGCATTTATCAACGCTGCACTCAATCTTGTTTTTAGTTCTTTGACGGTGATTTTCTGATGATCCAAGTGTACGTCTGTCCCACATTAAGCCTTATCACAGTAATTATTGGCTTTTTCTCGGTCAATTCTAAAACTTAGAATCAATGTTACCGCGGGTCAAATATCACAATTGACACTATGAAAGTCGATAATGGATCAGAGAATCAACTTTTCATTGGTCGATTGTTTTTCGATGTGATGTCACTAAAGTTGCCCCGAATTGCGTATATCTCGCCTCATTTTCTTTCGAATTTCGTCTCGATTAATTGGTGGACAGAATCCCCTCTCCGAAAGAAGGTTTGTTTTATGCTTATGTTGGTCAATTGTTTTCGATGTGATTTTTAACCCCTTTTTTTTTCGGAACGCAAAAAACCAATTGCAGAGATCAACCATATAGGAAATTATGTACAGTTATTTAGATTGAACTTTTCATTAAAAATGAATCAATCGTAATCTTATATTTTTCACTAATTTTGCGCATTAAATCGATCGTTTCCAGAAAATTCATTAGGATAATGTTCGAACGATCTTGAGCAGAGAAGATTCAAATATACATAGTGTTTAGAGATTATTGGGTTCCGGAATTCTTCTAGCTATATACAGGCATTTGCTTTGCATTGAAAATGGCTGCAGGAAACGAAACAACAATCGTGCCAAGATTTCTCGTTTCTTCATCCAAATGAGAATCCATCTTTTGTTCGTGCCAAGTCAATTTTCTTGGCTTTGTGTTTTGGAGGGCCAAAACATATCAGATGAATGTCAAGTTTTTGGAGGTGGCAGTAGCATGCGTTTTTGGAGTTTGAATCTTTTTATATCTTATTTTTCTTTGTAATTGTAGTGTTTTGCCGTAAACTTTGTGCACATTATTTTGCACTTTCAGAGAGTTGTGTAGCAACAAGCAACAAGTAACTGAAGCAAGTGCCTTATATGGACCTGTTTCTGCATTCACATTATACCTCGGTCTAATCCGTATTCCTTACATTGTCCACCGAACCTTTCTTAAGTTATCTTATACGAGCCAAGCTCGCAAAACTACGTGTCAATTCAACTTCCATATATGTCGAGTCAAGTATGGAATATCTCACAAGGGGAGGGGAGATGTTGTAGAACTTCGTCAGAATGAATATTATGTATGAGCTTGGCTCGTAGAAAAGAAAATCGAATGTAAAAAAAAAAAAAATAAAAAAAAAAAAAAAAAATTGAATATGTGAAAGCAGAGAAGTCTTTGTTTTATTTTTCATAATTAACTTGGGCACATATCTGTTGTTTTAAAAATATAAAAATCTACAACACATCTGAAGTTTGAAATGGCAGCTAGATTACTAGCAATAAGCCAAATGGAACCCATTGCCTTGTGTGTAAAATGTTACAACATAGGATCACACTTCAATATTTCGGTCTTTCTTTCAATATTCTCAACTCTTCGTTTAATGTTGGGACAAATTGTCCACCCTCTTAATATATTAGAATTAAAATAGCGTTTTTACTGCATCAATTGGTTTTAGTACAATGGTAAGCGCTTGATCTTAACATTGTATCGGAGTCAGAAGTCACGAGATTGAACCATGGTTGGAATTGTTATAAAACGGATGGAGATGCAAAGAAACGAGAAACAAGCAATCAAACATAAACAATCAAAGGAGATAACGAGAAAACAAGAAGAAATACGATTTAACGTGGAAAACCCCTCGGTGGGAGAGGTAAAAAACCACGGGCGAGAAAAGAGATATTTTATTACGCACCGAATTTTGCGGATTTCAACACACACGGATAATGAGACAACAACCGTATTTATAAGCACAAATCCCTAAACCCTAGCCGCCGGGAATCTTTGTACGAACTCGCCATAAATACCCTTACACGTGTCCTCCTTTTAACGACACCGTATAGGCCACATAAATCGCATAATGAGAATTAATAGATGTGGGGCCTGCTCGTATTCCAAAGATTTCGGTAGACTATCACCCCGTCGATAGTCACCCCGCGACGTAGCTCGCAGGCTCCACCCTACCGAAGCACGAATTGAATACACTTCTCACCGACCATCACTCACCGAGTGAGTCTTCAGATTGGTTCCACCAGATGTAGAGTTTAAGTCACTTTACTGACAGGAATATTATTTTTTAAAAAAAATTATGCAAGTGTTGAGACAGATTGTTCATACTCTTGAATGAAAATATTGTCTGATGCATATGAGATGAGATGAGATGTCGAAGAAGGGTTGGGTTTCTGGATCTAAAAGGTTTTATTTTTATTTTCATTATTATTAGTAAATAGGGAGATAATAATCAGGTCCCACCTGCTGATGTTGACACAACTATATGTTGAGTCTGTATAAGCTTTAAGTTACGAAAAACAATCTTAAAATCAAGAGGAAAAAAAAAATCATAAGATGAACCCAAGTAGAATGAGTGTAGTCATCGATAAACTAAACGTAATATATGGACCCTATTCTTGTGGAAACAGAGGATGGTCCCCGCATGTTAGAATGAACAGATCAAAAAAATAGAAGGAGAAACATAAGAACTTAAATTAATTTGTGTGGAATATTTAACGAGTTTACGCCCGTTACAATATGAAATATGACAGAGGTTTTAAATTACCTAATGCTCCAGAGGAAGCCAAGAACTTTGGGCGATATGTAGAAACATAACTTTAACGAGAATGCCACGAGTACAAGTCACATGACGAAGAACTCATTCGATAAGACGAAAGATCAAAACTAGTTCCTACAACTTTTGGTTTTTTAAAGTGGTCCAAACCATATATAAAGTCCTTCCTCATTACAAAATGTCCCGATCAGCCTCTGAGATCACAGGTCCTGGCGTCCTGCACACGACAAGTGAAAGAAGAAAGTGAAACAAAGATTAAATGCCTTGCACAACTGACTAACAGACACAAGATTTAATTTTAGATTTGGAATATAATAGACATCTGGATGAGACAGCGGAGTGGTAACAACCGAACCAATACCAACTAATGGCATATGAGTGCCATCACCAGTCATAATGGACATGGATGAATTATTAAGAACGAATGATTATCAGAAGACGCACCTGAATCCAAGAGACATACTAAAAGACATACGAAGAGACACACCTGAATCCAAGACACATGAGCTGGAAGGTATACTTAAAAGGTCAGAAGACGACAAACCTATATGAAGGCAACCGAGATGGCATGCGGCTGAGAATTGAAAAACTTTTGAAAATACTCAAAACAAATATGGATCTAGTGATGGTGCAGCCATGACATTGGTTTGCTGAGGTGGCCAAGAATTCGGTTGAAGCTCTTGCATTGGTGGCCGTGAAGATGGTACAAAAGATTGATGCGGGCGTTACATAGTTGGAGTTACTAGGCTATGGAGGTTGTGGGATATTACATTTCCTCAACAACAATGAGAATTGAGCCTTCCAATAACCTTTTTTGCTTACACAAAGCACATTCATCATGAGATACATTCACATACGACCAGTTTTAGTTATTAGTAATATGGCTGAGGTGTTGCAAACACAGAGATGGGGTCAATGGTGAGACGATTCCTTTAGGCGTGTAATACTTACGCCGAATTTCTTATTCTAACATTTTGTTGGCCGCTAAATCAATAGGATCGATGGAGAAGATTATGATGTAGAATTGTCCCACGCAATCCCTAAAAATCATGACGAAGGGTCATATAAAACTATATCGGTCGCTAACTGCTCTTCTCTACGAGCGATATATATACCTCTCGCTATTCAGAGGTTTCACTCAATGCCAAATATGTAACTTGGCCAAATAAATTCTTGAACGCTCAAATCATTACGCTGAAAGAGCACAAATATCTTTTGGGTGCCTTTAAAAGCACCACATTTTTTTTACTCGCGCACCACATCTCTCTTAAAAACATATGCTTACCTTTGGCACCACACATTCAAATTTAAATGATGATCCTACTTAATACACCACACTTGTAAAAAAAAAATCAAATATATAATTTCCAGAGCCTTTTTACTATTGTCATTTTATTTATTTATGAATTAGTCCCTCAAATTTACAAAATATTTTCATTCCACTACAGAAAAAAAAAAACATTTACCCTCAAAATCAAAACACTAATTACCCTACTTTACGTCTATCTTTACGTTGCCGCTCCTCTGCTGCTTGCCGATGCCCTTCCTCCAAAATCTTGCACAAGTACGCAATTCGGTTGTAGTTTTGATTAATTTCTGCTTTACTTGTTGGGTTAGTAATTTAGCTTATCTCACACTGCTAGCAAGATTGTGTTTTTAGCACTTTTAGATTAATTGGGTGTCTTATTAGCTGGTTTTCCCTAATGTCGTGTTTCAAATGTTCTGCAAGAGAAACTATAGGAACTATGCTGGAATTAGCACTGGTTTGGTTGATTTTTAGCTACGAGTGACAATTTTAGATTTTTATTTCATGTTAGCTCATGTTAATATAAGGGTATTGCAGCTATCCTTAAATTCATATAAAGAAATGTGTATTTTAAGTCCGCGCCAATTCATGTCTCCTATGGCACACCTCTTGTATCATAGTACGTTTGTCTTGCTCTGCCTTCTTCAACTTTACTCTTTCATTGTATATCGTTTGCGGCATAGTGTGTTTTGAGGATTTAATACTTTCAATTCTTCTCGTATCTTCCTAGGCGGCACTCCGGTCTTAGTCAATGTTGCCACAAGCTCCTTCTCATCCGCTTTCAACATCCCTAAAAGCATGACCCAACTCCGATCGTGCGAGGCTGTGGTTATGGAATACGTTTTCTTACAGTTATGTTACAACCATCAAGCTTCTTGTCATTTTTCAATAAGATTAAGAATGGACAACCACATTTCTTTGTTGATGACAACCGTGGCTTAAGCTTTCTCTGACCAATGATTTTCTTGGCATCGCCCTTTGCATGGTGGTTTACACGCATATCACCGCCCATCTCACAAACAAATTTCGTATAAGGGTTCCGACTTGTTTTGTAGTCTGACCTCCCTTTAACAAGAACCACTCAGCCAATCTTCCTTGAATGGTTAACCATTCAACGGCTTCATTTTCTGTCATAAATACTTACCAAAAAGGTTAAATGAAATCGTCGGTTGTCAATGAGTAAGTATTAAATTCATTTATGTCAACAAATTACATAAAGACATTTTACCTACCCTTTCTGTCATGAATGGATCCCGGGTTTCCACCATCACGAGTTCTATGACATTGGACTCAACAATTTGCGTATTGGATTGTGAAGGTTGGGGATTCTCCTCCTTCTGAATGCGAATGTCCTCGGCTATTAGCTCATCAACACTTGGCACACAATCATCTTCATCATTTTCTTTGGAATTACACTACAGTTTCAATCAAATATGCAATGCTTATAACATGAAACAAACAATATAATATCATGAAGAAACTTTGGAGAGAACAAACAAGGCAGAAACAAGCAATAGAATGCCTATTGGAAGTAAATATTTTTTAGCCTCGTGAGAGAGATGTTATAGCAATCAATCCACTTGTTTACCCTTGAAACAGTGAAGAAGCCTTTTGGAGGTCCAAATGCAGTCTAAGATTTACTACCTACCTGCCAAATACTGGAATAATGGCACAAAAAAACCAAATCTTCATGAGGCCAGTTCTCTAACACCATTGTCAATCCTTTTCCAATATGATTGATACACAAATCAATCATATATATATTTTTTCCTTTCCCTTTTCCACAAGACCAAAGGATACAAGTGCGTGAAACACCTTGTGGGATCGACACATAACTGGACTAAATAACAAAAAAACAAGTTTTAGTCTTAGCGTCCCACGCATCAAACTTCTTTCCTTTGCTTGGTCAACTGCCCGTGTCTCATGATTTCATCTCCAAGGCCATGCATAAAACTACTATGAATTGTCCGCAGTGCGTATCAACTATCAAGGAAAAATATTCCTACTTCTTGAAGCCTATTTACCCTTGAATTCCTTGCACATTAATATCTGGGAATTCCATTGAAAAATCATGCCATAGACATATAAATGTGTAGCCCTAAATGGTTCTACACAAGCATATTCTCCCTAGCACACACTGTCTTTTTTTTTTCTCACATGTGTGAAGAAGCATCGTCTCATAATGTACTACCTCCGTCCCAAAATATATGTCCGTTTGGGGTTTTTCACATAGATTAAGAAAATTGGTTAAATTGATTATGTGTCATTAATTTTGATGAAAAATATTAAAATAACCTTTGACCGTTATTAATGCAAAGTATTGAAAATTGGATGAATATATAATAAATGAGGGGTAAAAGGAGAAAAATGTAATAAATGCTTCATTGGTTATCTAAATGGACTTACATTTTGGAACAAATCCAAAATGTTAAACGGACTTACATTTTAGGACGGGGGTAGTATTTATTTTTTTCGAAAGTGTTGTCTCATATTTTACAAAGCTTCAAGTAAGCATAAATTAATGCGCTCTACGTGTTAATTATGTCTTCACTTCCACCTCATTATATGTATAGATATACCAAAAAAGCATCCATTTTCACACTAAACAGTGATCATTTCATGGAAGAAAGGAGGAAAAGAACAGAAATAGTAATCACATTTCCAGTAGTTTCAAAGTGGTTGCTTCATCCAACACATCCTTACAGTCACTTGGAAGTAAATGTTATAACAAATCTCGGTTCATACGGAATATCACATAAATAAATCCACACATTTTTTAAACAGGTGGATTGATTTCAATTGGAAAAGAAAAGGGGTGATTCATTTCAATGAAACAAAGCAAGACAAATCATTAGGAATTACCTCATTGTTTTCCACGGTGTCATCTTGGAGACTCTTCATATCTTCTATCGAAATCTCTTCCTAAAAAAAATCACAACTTTCTTACTCACAAAAAAAAAGCACAACTTTCTAAAAAAACAAAAAAAATTCAAGAGAAGAAGATTGTAACGTCCCGCTCCCGGATACCGAGCCCTTATCCGGAAGAGAAACGTTCGGCGCGTATAGCATTAAATAAATCTAATATTATACTCAAGCCTCTATGTCGTCGTATCAAATAAAAGCAAACGGAAGCTAAAAGGACTCGGGTAAAAACATAAATGCTACTATGAATAGAAAGTAACCATACTAAAGATGGATAGATAAATTACAACGACGAAAACCCAAAGACTTATACAATACGAGGTCTTAAAAGTAGAAGTACAACAAGTCTAAGATTAGAAATACAACTAGACTAGTACAACCTTTACAAGGAAAATAAACTAGAAGCTTCGTCAAGACTTCAAAGCCTTCAAAAGTCGTCATTTACCTGATCAACCTGTTCGTCTTCTCACCCCACAATGCATACAAAAGAAAATGCAAAGGAGGTAAGTACAAAGTACTTAGTAAAAGTGAGAAACTAATGAATAATTAAGTTATACAACAAAAGGTTATTATTATGATTGTTAAATTATCTTTTTGAGACCGACTCAATCTAAGGTTCAATCCATGCCCATCGACATGTCATGACTAAACGTTTTTAACTTAGCTTATCTTGGTTACATCATTACTCAAGGACACTGTGCATGGCGTTCATCAGCCTGAAGATATACTTGCTAACTAACGGTGATTAGCACCGATTAGCTCCGGGGTCTCCCCGGTATGCATATACGTCCGATGAATTTCCTCCACTACCCTTCAGCCATTTAAGGCCAGTAGCGTTGTTCACCTTTTATGAACTTATCACATCGCCGATATGAAAGAGTGCCTAACCGAGAATAAATGACGTTTTAGCTTTTATCTACACATATGTATTTATTATTGTGAATTAACTAGCCACCTAAGTATTTTCAAGTAAGCTCCCTCACATCTCCTACTCTCGTACTTAGACCACTAGACACGGACAAGGCCTAGCACATACACAGACATTGATGAATGCTAATTCATCAAAGCACAAGCCTTTTCATGCTCTTCCGACGGATCCGAACTTCAACTCCCTTTAAGAGTACATTCGGTGTTTTAACTGAACGAATCAGAAGTTCAATCGAAGCTTGTTTATGTTTAATTAATGTTGTTGAATAAAAAAAATAGAAATCTAAAACTCAACACAAATATACCAAAACATATCACAACTCAATAATTACAACTTAGCATGAATTCTATCACCAAATAACACCAAGACTCACCAAAACTCAACCTATCGTTATAAAACTATAATTACTCATTAGGAAGAGCCTCTTACCTTAATTGCCAGCAAAACCGCAAGCAACACGCCAAGCAGCTGCAACAACTATTGATCCTCAACCCCAAAACCTATGTGATCAACAAGAAACCCTAAAATCCTATTTCTTTGCAGAAAACCGAAACTGAAAAAGCCTGTAAAACTGAAGATTACCTGGGTTTACTGCTGTGAAACTATTTTTATATTATTCTACGCTTCAAGACGATCGTTTCGACTACTCATGGCTGCGAAACAGAGCTACGGATTAAAAGATACGAATTTTTCAAGAATCGAACTCTACGAATACCAAAAACTAGGGCTAAACTGAAAACTTACGAAATTGAGAGATGTTATTTTCCAAAGTTGCATCTCCTCGCGCTGATCACTTTTCTCTCCTGCGGTGTCTTGAACAGATGAACGGATTGATCACACGGTTCTTCCTTTTATTTCGCTTTCTTCTGCGTTGGTTCCTTCAGATTGCCGTTCCATACCTTTTTTCCAGAATAGCGTGTAACACCAAAATAAGATATTTGGGATAATTTCCTTTTTATAGCCAATAATTAAATCCTTATAATTAATAGCTAAATCCTTTAATTAATTCCTTTTTAATTAAATAAATGGGATAAATAATAATTAGGTCGTAGTAAATACACCCAATGACTATTTTACCCTTTTACGAAAAGTCGGGATGTTACATTCCTTCCACCTTAAGAGGAGCTTCGTCCTCGAAACTCGAATGTAACCGAGAGGTACTTGAACTCTGGACTTTGCGAAGCGTTTCGTCTCCTTACTCGTACAGTCTTCTTCTTCTTCCATCTTCCCAACTCTTCCACCTGTCTTGAGCTATCTCGAGGTGGAGACGATCTGCTTCAATCGTTTTGTTGGCTTGCTGTATCGACTCTGGTCTCGTATTCTCTTGTCGCTCCACTTCATCCCAGAAACTCGTGTTCTTCTATCTCTATCTTCATGAAAGATCGTCAGCAGTACTGTTCCAATTCTTGTACGTCTTGGTCGCTCCGAGAGGAACTGCAATTGCCATCTCGAGGTTTTCATTCTTCATTGTCCTTCCCAATCTTCCGCAATCGGAATCCCAAAGCTGATCCGCTACCAACGGTTGCTATCTTCATCTAACTCATGACCCATGGTTGGTTGGGCTCCAGCCACTCACTTGTAACCGGAAACAACTGGATCTTTATCTTGTTCCTTCACGAACTCATCAACTGCCTCGAATCTTACAATCATCGGTTCAACACTCTTTGCTTGCTCCTCGCCGACCTATACCCGGAAAATTTGAATCTTCCCGGCCGAAACTGCACTTCTGGCACACTTGATTTCTTTCGATCACAACTTCCATCATGGCACCACAAGCTTGTTGAAGAACTGCAATGATCCCAGTTGAAGGACTCCTGAGACTCCTTGGGGATGGAGAACATGCATTCACCATACTTTCTCTCTGACGGTCTGATCCACTCCTCGTGACAATTAGGGTTATCTTGGAAAATAAAAGAAATTGAAAAGTGACAAGTTGAGTACCAGGGTGGTATGTCAACTAGGTAAGCCAAGGAAAGGTACAATGCACTTGAAATAAGGAAGGTTGCTTGGGTTATGAACAAAACAAAATGATTCCGTGTTGAGGAAAATTGAAGTCGGTTCCAGGATGAAGAATGAGGCATTGTATCATAATATAAAAGATAGCCACCAGAAGGAAAACAAAAGAACACCTTGCAGATGAAATTCTTTTGAGAGAGTGGAATTCCGCAAGATACGGTGGTCTACAAAGACTTCAGAGGCAACTTGGAAGAATGGTAATAGGCTTTCATATAAACCTTTAGAAAGTGGAGACGTTAAAGGAAACATCACCTGATGGACTTGGAAACATTAACTGCGAAGGAAGGGAATACTGGACTTGAGAACATTAGGCAGATGACCTTGATTGTTAATCATTTGGTTAACAAAGATGGACGTTGGCGAACTAGAAAAAAAAAATCTTCAGTTCACATGAGTTTCGTATGGGAAACATCACACAACAGAAAAGCAAAGTAAAGGTGCAAGGTCGAGCACCAGAAAGAATAAAAAGTATTCAAAAGAACGTAGGCATCTCAACATGAAGTAGCTATGGAGGGAAACGAGCACATCAAAAGGTCTCAGAAAGAAATTAAACGCTTGTCAGGATGTGTCCAAGTTTGCAATAGTCAAAGGGAGGTTAATTCAATATTTAAAAGAAATAGAAATTTTCCCCAAGAAATTGTAAGGGAATATCCAACGTTTGAATAAGTAAGCGGCAAACAAAATTTTTTGAGTGAAGAGGAAATGACACTTTAGAATTGTACGGTAAGGTTTGATTTCAAGGAATTATTTCAAACCTTCAAAGGGAGTTTAAGAAAAATCATTGACGATTCAAATCAAAGGTTCAAGGTCGCACTACTCGAGAGGAATGGTACACTACCAAGGAATAAATGCTCGAAGTTATTCCCCGTGTGGAAATGAAACGGTTAAAATAAAATAGACTTTCAACCGGTGTAACAAAATTGGAATATCAAAAGGGTATCTGGCGGTTCATGGCTCTAAATGGCCCGAAAGAGATTTAAAACTGAAGGGTATAAGGTACAATAATCTGAAATGGAGATCAAAGTTTAGGAGCTCAAAAGTCGGTTGGCTAGTTGGGTTAATAAGGCATCTTGAAAAATTCTGCCTTCTGCTTGAAACTAGTTTAGCATAAATTGATAGAAGGTTAAAGATAAGTAACTGAAGAGGAATGCCATGATTGGTTTAAAAAAAATTTGACCAGCAAAAGAAGATATGCATACCTTAAAGGAACAGACAGCATTAGGTGAAATAGTTACAACATCGACACTACCCTTAGGAGGGGAGCTGAGAATAAACACAAGTAGAAAGAATGTTCAGACATTAAAAGGTTCAGCAAACTTTGAAGAGAATTTGTTTCTTGATTTGAAAGGTAAGAAAGAATGAGTTTGTTCAAAAGAAAGGCCTAAGGCGATATGTTTCTGAGGTAATTCATGCTAACAAGCAGAGATGATTTGTTGAGTTTAAAGATCTCAAGTGAGGGATTACGTGAGAAATAAATTACCAGAAAAGGTATAATTACAAAAGGCACAAAAAGGGTCTGACAAACATGGCTTGCTGGAGGATAGCATCTTGGTTCTTGTTTACAACTGCAAAAGAAACTATAACGTTAGCTTTACAAGCATCCTACTAAAAGGTTTAACTCAGAAGGAGATCAAACTTCGAGGAACTCCTAAACATAACGGTCGTAACTTACTACCCTCTTAGCCCAAACCCCAAGTCAAAGAGGTGAAAATCCCTTTTAGGTTGCTGTGTAGGATTTTTACTCTGGATCTGATATTATCAATTTGTACAGGACAAACGAAGAAGAATTTGAGCACGATCCAAAGAGAAAAGATCTAGATACCGGATTTTTCCAGGTGATATAAAAATATTAGAATTTTTGAATGAAAATAAGTTGGTCAAAAACAGTTATTTCTGACGATTGCACAAGCTGCCAGAATTTCCAGATTAATAAACACTGTGTTGAATTGCAAATCGAGATCAAACGAAAAAGAATCTGAACTTAATTCCAAAATAGAAGCTGTAGATAAAATTGTTGTCTGCAACATGTCAAAAATTCAGGTCATTTGAAGATGTTTGACCTGTTCAAAACAGAGGAAGAAGTGAAAGTGCTGCTGCAGATTTTCTGGATAGAGTGTCCGGCATAAACATGAATTTTCTGAACAATCCATAATGATTATCGAGTTGATGTAAAAAGAGAAATTGTACATAAGACAGTAATCTACTTTGCTGAAAATTTTCAGAATTTTTGGAACACGGTAAGTTGTTTAACCTGAAGGGAAAACACGGAAACAAAAGCATTCACTCATGTTGGGTAAAGCCAAACACGAGTATGATGAAAAGTATGTGCCAAAGTAAGAGACCTTTAACACTATTAGTTGAAACGACTGAGGAGTACTTGGAAAGAATAGAATTACACATGGAGTTCGTGTAGAACCATCTCAAGCAAAGCAAAGGTCAAAGAATTTTTGTAAACATAAACCAAGCGATAGCAAAGAGAGAAAACGGAGGCTTTGTAGAGTCGAGTCTTTAAACAAAAATTTGTATGTACTAGAACATCTTGTAGGGGATGCATTAAGGGTAATCACTAGGATGCAAAAATGTGTTGCCCCAAAATAGCTAAACAAGATATAGTTGGAATGATATGCAATTGTCAGTTCAAATAGTTCGAAGGATGAGAAACTTATTTTTCTTAAATCAAGCATTTGACACGATGAAAACATCTTTAAAAAATAAGGCACATCAAATGAATGTACACACTTGGAAAACAAAACTGCGTAATAAGAGACTTTTACCGAGTTTCAGAAGTTTCAAATGGAGGATTTAACCAGAGCATGAGTTACAATTAGTATGGATGGGGAAACATTGAAATCGGGATAACCAAGTAGGAAACTAGATGATTATAAAAGAGGATCTTATTAATGAAGACATAAGATTGGAAAATCACCACGCAATCGTTTCCCTGCCATCGAGGAGCACTATAACGACAACACCTAGTCTCTACCTACCAAACTTCTTATCCTGGGTAACAACTAGCTTAAGAATAAGATAAATCAAAGTATTCTCATCTCCTATAACCTACTACACAATAACCTACAGGGTGAAAAAAAGACATCTATCCTAACTTGACCAAAGGACTTAAATGGTTTTGAGAAATTCGGGTGCATACATAAGCCACGAAATAATTGATTTGCACAAAACAAACCGAACTGATTTTGAACATGAGGCAAAGAGAAAATCTGTGAGTATATAAGTATTACATATGATGCTCAAAAATCAAAATTTTTGGGAAGCCATAGTTCGGTCAAAATAATTCTTTTCATCTACTCCTATAAGCTGACAAAAATTTTCAGGACTTCATCAACTGTCGTGTGTTGCAGATTGTGCTCAAACGAAAATGAATTTGCACTTGGTTCAAAAACAAAAATTATAGTACATGATGTTTTCTACAACATATCAAAAATCCAAGTCATTTGGAGGTGTTTAGCTTATTCAAAACAGAATGATAAGTAAGAGTACCGCTGCAGAATTTTCTGAACAGAGTACCCCTCATTGTTAAACAATTTGTGAACAATCCATATAGAAAACTAAATTGATGTAAAGAGAGAAATTGTGGATAAGACAACTTTCTAAGTGGCTGAAAATTTACAGAATTCTTGGAACAAAAAAAATGATATAACATGACATGTAGAAACGTGAACAAAATCGTTTACTCGTTTTGCATAACACAAAGTTACAAGGAAGTGATTTGAACCAATTTAGCATTACGAAAGCATTAAAACCTCAAAAAGAAAGAAAAAAACTTGAGAGGATCATATAAGAGACGTGAGCTTAAAACTCAACCTACACCTAAGGAGACTTTTCACTTGGTCCTAGTGCAACTTAACCACGTTCTAAGGATTCCTAATCCTACGAGAATTTACCACCAAGTTCAAGAGAGATCAGAAGGGTTCAAAAAGATCTAAAGAAGTCTTATCTTAGAGGAAGAGAAGCCTAGAACGAAAGGACGCTTTTCTCTACGATACCAACTGTAACGCCCGCTCCCGGATACCGAGCCCTTATCCGGAAGAGAAACGTTCGGCGCGTATAGCATTAAATAAATCTAATATTATACGCAAGCCTCTATGTCGTCGTATCAAATAAAAGCAAACGGAAGCTAAAAGGACTCGGGTAAAAACATAAATGCTACTATGAATAGAAAGTAACCATACTAAAGATGGATAGATAAATTACAACGACGAAAACCCAAAGACTTATACAATACGAGGTCTTAAAAGTAGAAGTACAACAAGTCTAAGATTAGAAATACAACTAGACTAGTACAACCTTTACAAGGAAAATAAACTAGAAGCTTCGTCAAGACTTCAAAGCCTTCAAAAGTCGTCATTTACCGATCAACTTTGTTCGTCTTCTCACCCCACAATGCATACAAAAGAAAATGCAAAGGAGGTAAGTACAAAGTACTTAGTAAAAGTGAGAAACTAATGAATAATTAAGTTATACAACGAAAGGTTATTATTATGATTATTAAATTATCTTTTTGAGACCGACTCAATCTAAGGTTCAATCCATGCCCATCGACATGTCATGACTAAACGTTTCTAACTTAGCTTATCTTGGTTACATCATTACTCAAGGACACTGTGCATGGCGTTCATCAGCCTGAAGATATACTTGCTAACTAACGGTGATTAGCACCGATTAGCTCCGGGGTCTCCCCGGTATGCATATACGTCCGATGAATTTCCTCCACTACCCTTCGACCATTTAAGGCCGTAGCGTTGTTCACCTTTTATGAACGTATCACATCGCCGATATGAAAGAGTGCCTAACCGAGAATAAATGACGTTTTAGCTTTTATCTACACATATGTATTTATTATTGTGAATTAACTAGCCACCTAAGTATTTTCAAGTAAGCTCCCTCACATCTCCTACTCTCGTACTTAGACCACTAGACACGGACAAGGCCTAGCATATACACAGACATTGATGAATGCTAATTCATCAAAGCACAAGCCTTTTCATGCTCTTCCGACGGATCCGAACTTCAACTCCCTTTAAGAGTACATTCGGTGTTTTAAGCGAACGAATCGAAGTTCAATCGAAGCTTGTTTATGTTTAATTAATGTTGTTGAATAAAAAAAATAGAAATCTAAAACTCAACACAAATATACCAAAACATATCACAACTCAATAATTACAACTTAGCATGAATTCTATCACCAAATAACACCAAGACTCACCAAAACTCAACCTATCGTTATAAAACTATAATTACTCATTAGGAAGAGCCTCTTACCTTAATTGCCAGCAAAACCGCAAGCAACACGCCAAGCAGCTGCAACAACTATTGATCCTCAACCCAAAACCTATGTGATCAACAAGAAACCCTAAAATCCTATTTTTAACACGAGAAAACCGAAACTGAAAAAGCCTGTAAAACTGAAGATTACCTGGGTTTACTGCTGTGAAACTATTTTTATATTATTCTACGCTTCAAGACGATCGTTTCGACTACTCATGGCTGCGAAACAGAGCTACGGATTAAAAGATACGATTTTTTCAAGAATCGAACTCTACGAATACAAAAAACTAGGGCTAAACTGAAAACTTACGAAATTGAGAGATGTTATTTTCCAAAGTTGCATCTCCTCGCGCTGATCACTTTTCTCTCCTGCGGTGTCTTGAACAGATGAACGGATTGATCACACGGTTCTTCCTTTTATTTCGCTTTCTTCTGCGTTGGTTCCTTCAGATTGCCGTTCCATCCCTTTTTTTCCAGAATAGCGTGTAACACCAAAATAAGATATTTGGGATAATTTCCTTTTCATAGCCAATAATTAAATCCTTATAATTAATAGCTAAATCCTTTAATTAATTCCTTTTTAATTAAATAAATGGGATAAATAATAATTAGGTCGTAGTAAATACACCCAATGACTATTTTACCATTTTACGAAAAGTCGGGATGTTACAAAGATAATGATAGTGGTGATATGAGTAATAGAGAGATGAAATAGGGTTGACTGGAGATGAAGGAAGAAGGATTATGCGTTGAAGAAGATGAAGAGATGAAGAATCTTGGTGAGGAAGAAAACCTTTGGGCGATGGAGGAGGAACGATCATGGTGAAATTGATTTGGAGGGGAAAAATGTGGTGCCTAGGGTAGAGGGTGAATTCATAAAAATAAAAAATTAATGAGATGTATTGTAATTATTTTGATAAGAGTGGAAATTTGATTTTCAAGTGTGGTGCCTTATGGCAATTTTGTAATTATAGTGTGGTGCAATGAGTAGATGTAAAAATCAATGTGGTGCCTAAAGTAGGTTTGTATGTGAAATTGTGGTGCCCCTTAATTTGGGTGCCCAAGTAGATTACATGTGATGCCTGTAAATTAATATTGTCAAGTGAAATTCGACTCTGTGTATATTTTATTTATTTAAACAACAATAAGGTGTTTTTATGCACAAGGTGCATCGGTCTAATGGTGAGCTACAGTATAATCTGGCATGTAGGCCATTGTTCGAACCCCATTAGGGGCAAAAAAAAAAGGTGTTTTTATTTACAAAATTTACATGACATTTTTTTTAAAAAGAATTTACATGGTATTTCTAAATATCTTTTCTAATACATTTAGAAGCGAAATCTCTAATCAATATAGGATAATATATATTCTTCTCAATATATATAATGGTTATAAGGTTATCATCAGTACATGAAAAGTGGAATAGCGGAAAGGCGGAATGTAATTTCCAATACTGATAAGGTTAAAAAAAAGGTAAGAACAAAAAAATTATCACCGGCAATAAATGACGAAAAATCAAAAGGCTGTGATACTGGGCCAATTTAAAAACTCAATGTTAAGTAAGAAAAAGATTTCAAGAAGTATTTATTGGATTGAGTTAATGAACAGTTAATATTATTAAACGATTTACCGGACTTGGGCCCTAAAATCACCTGAAATTTTTGGGGCCCTATAGACCCATGCCTCTTGGGTCTATGTTCAAGGTCGGCCTTGTTTATTTAAATAAGTCAGTTAAAAGCTGAACAAAATTATATACATTGGTACAATTTAATAGCATATAGCCGTGCCAGATGATTCCTTACCTCCTTGGCAGAGCCGTCTCTATGTAATCGGAGGCTCTAGGCCATAAAAAATTAAGGCCCTCGACCCTATGAAAAAAATAATATATCCCAAACTATAATAAAATACTATTCTATTCTACACATATATATTCTAAGAGAGTGTAAAAAACAAATATGATTTCAGCCTGACAATATGCTATCAAGAAGGAATATATCTCACATAAAGATTTTATCAACTCGGGTTAGCCCTTTTAGAAAGCAAGCGAGGACGGCGGTCTAAGCAGTTGACGGGTCATTTATGACTCATTTATCGCTATCAAGCTCAGGGTCTGGGCATTACAGAATGGTATCAGAGCCGACTATCGGAACTATGCGCTGCACCGTACAAGAAGACGGTGTAAGGATGGCATCTAGTTACCTCTGGTAGGGACGATCCGGGAACAGTCTTGACCGTCATGGCGAGGACGTCAGTCCCTTATAAGGGGGGAGAATGTAATGTCCCACATAGGAAGTGTTCACCCCCATATAAGTGTGAGACATAAATGTTTTGTCAACTCGGGTTAACCCTTTTAGACCAAGCGAGGACGGCAGTCTAAGCAGTTGACCGGGTCATTTATGACTTATTTAACGCTACCAGAGCCGGAGTCTGGGGCGTTACACACACAAATTTTGTTGTTTTGTTATTTTGTTGTTATTTTATGTATTGGATATATAGACTGCTTAATTAACAAAGACTTTTAAGGACCACTTGAATTGAATGCCAGGAATAACATATCATATCTTAGCCACATGTATTTGTTTAAGTTTTCCAACAGATTGCAACAGTGGATGAGGGGGGAACTAAGGTACCAAATGCATGGCCTAAAACACCTTGTACGCATTCATGAAAATATATAATACTCTTTTGTTTTGGTTTGTTAGAATCATGACATTCTCATTCATATGGTGGGGTCGTTTTAATGGACACGTGTCAAGGCAACATGCCTCCATTAAGACAGGATCGTTCCTGACATTTAATGGGCACGACGCAAGAGTAAAATAAAGAGGTTTTGATTTATGTTAATTTTTGTTATTGTTTTGTAGTATCTCCTAATCCATTGTTGTCTTGTTTAAGGTTTTTATTGAAATGAGTTTTCAAAAAAAAAAAAAGTACTTGAATGGAGGCCTTGAGCCGTGCGTGCAACGGGTAGTGGAAGGAGAAATAAGAGGGATGAAAGATGGTAGATTAAATTGCAGAAAGGTTTTTTTTTTAAGCGCATTAGATGACCAGAAAAAAAATTACGGGAAAGAGGATGTCACTGATAGTGTTTTTTCATTCGGAACATTATTTCACAAATGGTGTAACAGTAAATTCATACATCATTACAATAAAAAAGTAAAAATAATCGTATATTGTCATTTGCTAGAATCAAACTCGAGTCACTAAGAACAAATACCACCGTTTTTCCACTAAACTAATATACATTATTATTAAGATATAAAATTTGGGTCTTTTTATATAATATTTACACTATTACAACTGTGACGTCCCTGTTCCGGATACCAAGTCCCTATCCGGAAAAAAACGCCCGTCACGCATATAATTAAGTGTCACACCGTAAGAGGCGGTGGGGGCCACCTCTAGAATCCTATTATAGGGACGAACCGGGACAAGTCCACTGGGACAAGTCTTGGCCGTCCTGGCGATGACGTCAGTCCCTTATAAGGGGAGAGAATATAAATTACCATATTGGTAAAGTAAAGTCCTGCTCACTCTCATATAAGTGTGAGACATAAAGGTCTTGTCAACTCGGGTTAGCCCTTTTAGACCAAGCGAGGACGGCGGTCTAAGCAGTTGACCGGACCATTTATGACTATTTGCGCCTACTGGGGCCGGGGGTGCGGTGACGTTACAGCAACAATGTAAGTTTCGGCCCTTAATATCGTGGGCCCTGGACGGTCGCTCATCATGCCCGACCCTGCGTGTAGGGTAATTGAAGGACATTTGTCGCATTTAAATACCGAAGAGCGGTGTTACATTTGACACAACACACTTTTGCATCATTAATAAATCATATAACATGATCAATATCAACGGTGTAAAAGTGTGTTGCGTCATTCATTGTAGTATAACCGTCGTAGTAATAGCATCTCTCGCTAATCACATTTAATTGCTAATCACCGCATATTTTAGAAATCAATTGTTGATCTAGATCCCACCATGAAAATCGGTGATGAAAGCGAGTAGTAGAAGATGTATTAAACATATAAATGTGTAATTCATGTATATTGCCGTAAATACATGCAGAAGCTCTAAAGATTCTTGGTGTTAAAATAAGGTATCCCCCTTCAAAACAATTTTATAAAAAAAGTAATCCACGTTATAAACAATTTTACCAGTGCACGTCAGAATTTTCCCAATTTAGAACGAAGTCACAAAGGTGAAATGACATGTAAAGAATTCACTTATATTTTTATGGACCACTAGTTAAGTAATGTGTCCTAAGTTGGTTACAATTTATTCATTCTTTATCACCTAGTAATTAAGATGTCTATTATTTGATTTACTATATAAAATCTCTCACCTCTTTATAAGAGTATTTCCGTTTTTTTTAAATTAGATTTTTTCAAAACAATAAAAAATAAAAAAAAGGTATCCACGTTATGATCAGTGCACATCAGAATTTTCCCAATTTAGAACGAAGTCACAAAGGTGGAATGACATGTAAAGAATTCACTTTTATTTTTATGAACCATTAGTATTTTTTATTTTTTTTTAAATCAAGCGCTTACCGTTGTACTAAAATCAATTGGTGTCCAGTAAAAGTAGGCGCTGCTTTATTTCTTATCATTTAAGAGTGTGGAAAATCTGTCCCAACACCACCCCTCAAGTGCGGGCAATTTCAGGCGCTACTTTATTTCTTATCATTTAAGAGTGTGACAATCTGTCCAACACCACCCCTCAAGTGCGGGCAATTTCTCCCAACACTCGTATTTTTATTTTTTTAAATAATGTCCAACCAAGGTTTGATCTTGTGACCTCTGGCTCCGATACCATGTTAGGAATCAAGTGTTTATCGTTTTACTAAAACCAATGGGTGTCAGTAAAGGCGCTACTTTATTTTTTATCATTTAAGAGTGTGGACAATCTGTCCCAATATTTTTTTTTTCTTCAGAAACGTAAATTTCATTAAAGGAACAAACATTACACAGATGAAGACCGTCTAGCTTCTTCTTCGATGCGCACCAAAGAAGAAATCCAAACCGGGAAAGATCCAGTCCACAAGGTTGGATTAGAAAGCTTTTTTGCAAAAGCAACAGTATTATGGACCATTAGTTAAGTAATGTGTCCTAAGTTGGTTACAATTTAGGGGGAAGGGTCTAGAAGGACAAAAAAAATGATAAATTGGTCCAAAAGGACAATTTCAAAATCAGATATTAGTAAGGACAAATTGCTAATATAGTGACAAAAATGTCCCTTTATAATTTTAATAGTAACAGCCAAGGAAGAAGTAGTAACAACCCATAAAATGTCGTAACATCCAATTAAAAATAGTAACAGCCTAAAAACAAGTAGTAACAACCCATAAAATGTCGTAACATCCAATGGAAAAGTAGTAACAGCCAATAAACTAGTAACAGCATAAAAACAAGTAGTAACAGCCCATAAAATATAGTAACGGTCAATAAACAAGTAATAACAGCCTAAAAACAAAAAATAACAGTCTTGTAAAATGTCATAACATCCAATAAAAATGTCGTAACATCCCATAAACAAGTCGTAACAGTCAAAAAAAAAAAGTAGAAACATCCCATAAACAAGTCGTAACATCCCATAAACAAGTAGTAACCGCCCCAAAAATGTAATAACGTCAATAAACAATGAGTAACTGCCCGTAAAATAGATAAAATTACATAAAAAAATATAGTAACTTCTGAAAATTAATAGTAACAACCCTAAACACTAAAATTTCTCAAAAAAAAAACAGCTTGAAGAAACTATACAGCCATCACGTCCGGCCACCGGCAGCCTTGTCTCCTCCGGTCGGCCTGTACACTTGCACCTCCGGTGGTTCTCTGTAAACAATTCCTGACCTGTACCTGCGTTCCGGCGAAACTCAATCTTCTCCGGCAGCAACCCTTCTTCTCCGACTGCCCCAAATCAAACCCCCCCCCCTCATCTTTTTTTTTTTCCGGCAGCCTCCCCTATCCATCGTCTTTTTTTTCTTTTACAAATCTTCCATGCTACATGTTTCTCTGTTTCTCTTTTTACGCACAAAAAAAAATAAAAAAAATCAGCAATTCTCTTTTTACGAAGAATCTCGTTCCGGTGAACCTCTCCCGCAGCAATTCTCTCTTCTCCGGCCTCCCACTGTCGGAATCTTTCCCCCAACATCCTTACAGCCCTCAATTGGCGATTTATGCCAAAAACAAATCAGCAAGAATTTCAAATTCTTGCCATTAATGTCGAATTCCTCTTCCATTAATCCGCCGGAAATTGCAGCTCCGGCCCCATCGTTGTCCCTTTCGCCGGAAATTGCAGCCGCCGCCGCTCACCCCACAGCAAACCCCCTCTAACCCTAATCGCATTTTAATGCTGTGATGCGGACAAAACAGAAGCATAAAATAAGAGCATGTTTATCTATCTAAGAAAGACGGTATATCGGTAAGTTTACACATGTTTTGTCCTTATTAATATTTAGTTTCCTTAGATCCTAATAATTAAATTAGTTTGTCCTTCTAGACAAAAACCTATACAATTTATTCATTCTTTATCACCTAGTAATTAAGATGTCTATTATTTGATTTACTATATAAAATCTCTCACCTCTTTATAATATTATTTTCGGTTTTTTGAATTAGATTTTTTTTAAAAAGTTTTTGTAGTTTTTCTTTGGCTTTAAAAAAGAAAACCGAACCAGAAATCTCAGATTAGCTTGGAACTTAGATTAATGGTTATTTGATGTAATCACTTTGTGTTTGTTCCTTGTAAGCTGTGGACGTTCCACTTCTTGTTTTTTAATAAAAAAAAGTTCGTTTAAAAAAATAAAATTAAAAAAAGAAAACCGAACCAAATAGCTTGGCTCAAGTGGTAAGTGACTTGAGAATGCCTAGGGATTTCACCGGTTCGATTCTCCTCTGAGTTGCCATGTTGAAAGAGCTCTTGGCCAGGCCTTACCCCTGAGTAAGAGTTAGACTTTGCAGCCACGACCCGGGCCGAACTCCGGATTTGTCGGACCAGTGGGTTCCGGATACCGGGGGCTTTAAGAAAAAAAATGGAAAACTGACCTATGAGACTCTGAAATATCTATAAAAGGGTTCCAAGAGGCCCAGACATAAGAATTTCACGAATCCATGTTCAACCAGGTAAGTGGAGTCGGCTTCTCAACCACTGGAACATGAGAAGTGACCTAGTCGAGGTCCACAGCTCTATTGATTGTTTTTGTATTCATTTTGCAGATCACAGGGTAAATTTGAAGCCGATCAAGTTGGAGAAATTGTTTTGAATCCAGAATCTTCTTTAGAAGTTAAAAGTCTAATATTTTCGTAAATGGTCTTAATTAGCTTTGATCTTGGTTAGCTTAGAATTTTGTAGAATTCATGGTGGTTTATGTTTCTTCTTCGTAGATTTGCGTACAGATGAAGTTTGATCACGGTTTGCTCGTGGAAAATTTTGTTTAATGAAGTAAGAATGTCTTCTTATAAAAAACCTCGTTTTCATCATAAAGTTCATGTTTTTCGGGATATATATATTGTTTTTTAGTAAACTATCGGACATGATTATGTGCATAGAATAGTTTTCGGGTAGTTGTAGCGCAGATAACGAACATGAGAGGCTGAATGATCGGCTCCACGACCCAGTCTGTGGGAGTTGCAATCTAGTTGACCTATCTAGGTCCGATTTTCATACAGTTCCGTGTTAATACATTGTATTTTCAAGCACAATATGTTTTTCATTAATTTCTACAAATTTCTTTTATGTATATTCATATGAATAATATAGATAAGTTGGTAGTATGGTGTTGTTATGGGCCTTTGTATGATCACATAGGAAAGAATATGGCCTAAACATGTCTGTATGAGCATTTACTTGCTTTATGTGTTTCCGAAAAGTTCTTTGTAAGATACAGTTCGTTAAACGCAATGTATTATAGAGTACTTCGATCTAAGGATCGTACTGGATGTATGACTAGTTGATTTGCACTTGTTGTAGCTCAATGTATTATAAGAATGGTGTGATTTCACGTTTCACGTGAGATGTTGGCTCGTCATATACCCAAGTTTCACAAGGCATGCAGTCATGATAGGCTGTAAACATGTTGTACTCTTGATTATTTTGGTATTGTCTGTTTAGTCAAGTATATGATCAAGCTATATATAAAGACAAGTAACATGAATACACCAAGTAAGATAAGAGAATGAACATGGAAATTAAAGTGGGTACCTAATGATACTAATCACATATTGCAAGATAAACAGTAGTAGTTAATAAGGCATTTTTTATGCATTGTTTCTAGTGTGCTTTTAAAGTAGTCTCTATATATGATTCAAGTTTATTCTTTTAAACTGTTTTGTAAACTGGATGAAATAGATTAATGTCATTTCTTTCGGTATTTGACAAACATTAATCTCTCTTTTTTATCTTCAACTCTTTACTAACCTAATAGATGAGCTTGCTCCTTTATTTTGGAACAAGAAGATATTCAAATTCAGATAGAAAATTATGGTGACCTTGGAGAACAAGTTTAAGATGGGTTATGAGAAAGCTTCAAGTCAGCATAAAATAATGTGCTCTACGTATTAATTATGTCTTCACTTCCACCTCATTATACTTAAAAGAAATAAAGACATTAGATATACCAAAAAGGCATCCATTTTCACACTAAACAGTGATCATTTCATGGAAGAAAGGAGGAAACGAACAGAAATAGTAATCACCTTTCCAGTATTTCAAAGTGGTTGCTTCATCCAACTAATCCTTACGGTCACTTGGAAGTAAATGTTATAACAAATCTCAGTTCATACGGAATATCATGTATATAAATCCACACATTTTTTAAACAGGTGGATTGATTTCCATTCGAAAAGAAAAGGGGTGATTCATTTCAATGAAACAAAGTAAGACAAATCACTAGGAATTACCTCATTGTTTTCCACGATGTCATCTTGGAGACTCTTCATATTTTCTATCGAAATCTCTACCTCAAAAAAATTCACGACTTTCTTACTCAAAAAAAAAAAACCACAACTTTCCAAAAAAATGGAATTTTTCAAGAGAAGAAGAAGATAATGATAATTGTGATATGAGTAAGAGAGAGATGAAATATGGTTGAGAAGGAGATGAAGGAAGAAGGATTATGTGTTGAACAAGATGAAGAGATGAAGAATCTTGGTGAGGAAGAAAACCTTTGGGCGATGGAGGAGGAACGATCATGGTGAAATTGATTTGGAGGGAAAAAATGTGGTGCCTAGGGTAGAGGGTGAATTCATAAAAATCAAAAGTTAATGGGATGTATTGTAATTATTTTGATAAGAGTGGAAATTTGATTTTCAAGTGTGGTGCCTTAAGTATAAATGGCAATTTTGTAATTATAGTGTAGTGCAATGAGTAGATGTAAAAATCAATGTGGTGTCTAAAGTAGATTTGTATGCGAAAATGTGGTTCCCCTTAATTTGGGTGCCCAAGTAGATTACATGTGGTGCCTTTAAAGGCTCCCATATATTTTTCCAATTAATATTGTCGAGTGACATTTGACTCTGTGTATATTTTATTTATTTAAACAACAATAAGGTGATTTATGCATAAGGTGCATCGGTCTAGTGATGAGCTAGACTATAATCGGTCATGTAGACTAGAGTTTGAACCCCGTTAGGAGCAAAAAAAAGTTGTTTTTATTTACAAAATTTACTTCATTTTTTTTTGAAGAATTTACATGGTATTTCTATATCTTTTCTAACACATTTAGAAGCAAAATCTCTAATCAATATAGAATAATATATACTCTTCTCAATATATATAATGGTTATAAGGTTATCATCAGTACATGAAAAGTAGAATAGTGGAAAGACGGAATGTCATTTCCAATACTCGATAAGGTTAAACAAAATAGAACAAAAAAATTATCACCGGCAGTAAAGGACGAAAAATCAAAAGGCTATGATACTGGGCCAACTTAAAAACTCAATGTTAAGTAAGAAAAAGATTTCAAGAAGTATTTGTTGGATTGAGTTAATGAACAGTTAATATTATTAAACTATTTAGCGGACCGGGGCCCTAAAATCACCTATATTTTTTGGGGCCCTATAGACCCAGGCTTCTTGGGTCTATACTCAGGGCCGGCCTTGTTTATTTAAATAAGTCAGTTAGAAGCTGAACAAAATTATATACATTGGTACAATTTATTAGCACATAGCCGTGCCAAATGATTCCTTACCTCCTTGGTAGGGCCATCTATGTGTAATCGGAGGCTCTAGGCCAAAAAAATTAGGGCCCTCGACCCTATAAAAAAATAATATATCACAACTATTTTGGAGGTATACTATGGTTATGAGCGTTAAAAAAATGTAACGGAATTTGATTAGACTTTATATCACCAAATTCGGCTATAAATTTGGGTATTACCGGTTTTTTAGCTTGAGTAAAAAATAAAAATTGACCTAAAATACACTTCTATTACATGAAAACGGGGCCCTGAAAATCGGCGGGGGCCCTAGGCCGCGGCCGTGTTGCCCTGCCCCCATGGACGGCCCTGCTCCTTGGTTGTCTCATACTTCGCCATTGAGCACCAATTGAATGAAGTACAAAATTATTCATTCAAGTAGTAGTTTTCGAACTATCAATCTCCCAAATATCCATCAAACCTGCTGTCAGTTTTGGTGACTTGACCTCTAAACTGATGAATAATCTGGTGGAAATAATCTGGAAAACTGAGACTGAGAATGATGGTCAGTTCAGTTAAGTATATTCAGGTCTGTGAAAACCAGTTTGATGAAGTGCAACTGAGTTTTTCCTGAAGTCAGCAGTCAGTTCTAGTCTGCTGAGTTTTGTTGAGTTCTGCATCTGAGCGTTGTTTGCAAGTCTAGGAAAGTCAATTTTAAGCTGAGTTTCATATGGTGGATAACATTTGGAGCTGGGTCCATATCTGGGGTATTTATGATAATTACGACAAAGATCTTATGGCGGTTAGGGTTTGGGATTTGTGTCTTAAATACCAATGTTGTAATCAATGCAAAAGTGTGTCTTTCAAGAGTATGTCTTTCACTTTGTGAGGAATACCTTGTAACTTTGTACATAATAATATATCTCCTTTTCTGTCCGTGGAGTAGGCGGCACAACGCCGGAAACCACGTTAAATCACAGTGTTCTCTTTGTTTCTGTGTTTTATCAATTTCCGTCATTCTTTACGTTTGCATTGCTTCTGTTTTATCTTCTTAAACTGCAAGCTTCTTGTATGTGTTTTCAACAAAATGGTATCAGAGCTAGGTTCAAAATTCAGGAGTTGCAGGTTGAACAGAGTTGTTCTTCATCAAGACCGGCGACCGGTGCTAAGATTTTATGCTCAAAGGTTTGTTCTTTAATTAGAAGGATGCCCGCAATGAACGTGAAGATTGATAAATTTACAAGGAGGAACAGTTTCAGTTTATGGCAAATCAAGATGCGGCCTTGTTAAAACAACAAGGATTGTGGACTCTTTCATCTGATAGAGGGGATGCCAGTTCAGCAGATTATGCCAGTGTGGAGGAGAAAGCACATTCAACCATTATGTTGTGCTTGTCTGATGATGTTATCACAGAAGTTGCTGAGGAAGACACCGCTGCCAAGTTATGGTTAAAGCTTGAAAGCCTGTATATAACTAAATCATTGACCAACAAGTTGCTGCTGAAGCAAAGGCTATTCATCCTGAGGATGCATGAGGGGACTCCGCTGAGAGATCATCTTGATCTGTTGAACACAATATTACTTGATCTCAGGAATATTGATGTTAAGATTGAGGATGAAGATACTACTTTGATTTTGCTGGTTTCATTACCAGCTTCCTATGAGAACTTTGTGCAGTCCTTCATAGTTGGGAAGGATACAGTTTCTTTAGAGGATGTAAGGTCAGTTTTACATGCCAGGGAGCTGAGACATAAGGAAGCTCAGACAGACAATCAAGCTGCATGACTGATAGTCAGTAGCAGCAGTGGAAAAGAGCATGGTCAGTCTAGGAAGAAAAATTCCAAGAAGACAAGGTCCAAAGGCGCTAAATCCATAGATGTTTGCAATTACTATAAGGAGCAGCGACATTGGAAGTCCAATTGTCCAAAGAGGGAGAAACAGCAGGATAACAGTTCTGGCACAGTTGTTGTAGCAGCTGAGCATGATTTAGATGATGACCTGGTTCTAGTGGCAGGAGAGTCAGCACATCAAACTGATGTGTAGATTCTGGACTCTGAAGCATCCTTTCATATTTGCCCTCACAGAGAGTGGTTCTCAAGTTATCAGCAGATAGATGGTGGTCATATATCTATGGCAAACAGCAAGGTCTGCAAGGTAGTTGGGATTGGCTCAGTTCAGTTGAGGACAGAGGATGAAAGATTCTGTAAACTGAGTGAAGTTAGACATGTTCCACAAATGACCAGAAACTTGGTATCTCTCAATTCTTTGGACAACAGGGGATTCAGTTTTGAGGGGGAAAGTGGTGTGCCGAGTGTCTACAAAAACTCAGTTGAGGTTCTCAAGGGAATCAAGAAAGGGACTCTGTATATATTACAAGGGTCAGTTGTTGCTGGTTCTGCTGCTGTGGCATCTGCTGATATTCGTCAGTCACAGCTTACAAAACTGTGGCACATAAGATGGGGTCACATGGATGAAAAGGGGATGCAGATTCTTTCTCAGAAATATCTTCTTGGGGGATGTAAGGTCAAGAATCTGGACTTTTGTGAGCATTGTGTGTTTGGGAAGCTTTATAGGAGCAAGTTCTCAGAAGGGGTACACAACACAAAGTCATCACTTGATTACATTAATTCTGATTGTTGGGGGCTATCAAAGGTGGAGTCATTGGGTGGTCACAGATATTTTGTGTCCTTTATTGATGACTATTCAATGATGACTTGGGTGGTGATGATGAAACACAAAAGTGAGGCATTCAAGAGCTTCATGCAATGGAAGGCTTTAGTTGAAAATCAGTAGGTAAGAAGATCAAGAGGCTTCGTACATATAATGGTCTGGAATTCTGCCGGACTGAGTTTGATACACTGTGCAAAACTGAGGGTATTGCCAGACATCATACAGTCAGGAATACTCCTCAGCAAAATGGTGTAGCTGAAAGAATGAATCAAACTCTTCTAGAGAGAGCAAGATGTATGCTTTCTCATGCTGGTTTGTCAAGGAGATTTGTTGTAACCACAGCTTCCTACTTAATTAAGTGGAGTCCTCACACAGGGATCAGACTCAAAACACCAATTGAGATGTGGTCAGGCAAGCCTGCAGATTATTCAGTTCTAAGGGTATTTGGAAGCACATTTTACTATCATGTCAGTGAAGGGAAACTGGAACCAAGGGCCAAGAAATGAGTATTTGTGGGGGTATGGTGATGGAGTGAAGGGTTATAGAATTTGGCCATCTTCAGAAAACAGAGTTATTCTCATCAGAGATATAGTTTTCGATGAAAATTCAATGCTCAGTTCATCAGTGGGGAGGAAAACTGAAACTGAAACCAGTGCCGAAACTGAGAAAACTGACAGTAAGGTGGAGCTTCAGGTGGAGTCAGTTGGAATGCAACAATCAACTGATCCAAGTCAGTTTTCATCTGATCTGCTTGTTGAAACAGAGCTGAATCCAAGCCAGTCAGCTGAGCAAATGTTAGTTGAGCGTCAAACAGAGAACGTAGGTCAGTAGAGTATAGTTGTCAGCAGAGCTAAAAGATCCAATGTTGGGGTACCTCCCAAGAGGTATGGGTTTGATGATATGGTTGGATACGTACTTCAAGTTGCAGAAGAAGTGGATGGTTTTGAACCTTCTATTTACAGGGAAGCAGTGACATGTTCTGAAGCATCTCAATGGCTTGCTGCCATGGGAGATGAAATGGAGTCATTACTGAAGAATCAGATTTGGGATCTAGTTATACATCCGGATGAAAGGAGAGTTGTTACTTGCAAATGGATATTCAATAAGAAGGAATGGATAACTAAGGCAGAATGAGTTAAGTATAAGGCACGTTTGGTTGCAAGAGGGTTCAGTCAGAAAGAAGGGGTGGACTTTGATGAGATATTCTCACCAGTAGTCAGACATAATTCAATCAGAGTGTTACTAGCAATGGTGGTACAACAGAAATTAGAATTTGAGCAGTTAGATGTGAAGAGAGCTTTTTTACATGGTGAGGTAGATAAAGAGATATACATGACTCAGCCAGAGGGTTTCCAAGTTCCTGGTAAGGAAGATCTTGTGTGTAAGGTGAATAAGTCCTTGTATGGACTGAAGCAGGCTCCTTGACAGTGGTATAAAAGGTTTGACAGTTATATGATCTAGTTGGGTTACAGCCGAAGTCCTTATGATTGCTGTGTTTACAACAGTCAGTTAGAAGATGGATCATACATATATCTTGTGTTATATGTGGATGACATGCTGATAGCTGCAAGAAAAAATTCTGATGTTCAGTATCTGAAAGACCTTCTCAGTGCTGAGTTTGAAATGAAAGATTTGGGTGCAGCCAAGAAAATTTTGGGGATGGAGATCAAGAGAGATAGAAGTCAGAAAAAACTGTTTTTATCTCAGCAGGGCTATATACAGAAGATTTTGTCAAAGTTTGGCATGTCAGCTGCTAAGCCAATAGATACTCCTATGGCATCAAATGTTCATTTGTCAGTTTTCGCTTCATTGTCAGCAGAGGAGAATGAGTACATGTCAAGAGTTTCCTATGCTAGTGCAGTTGGCAGTCTGATGTATGCCATGGTGTACACTAGGCCTGATCTGGCTCAGGTAGTCAGTGTTGTCAGCAGGTTTATGGCTCAACCTGGAATGGAACACTGGAAAGCTGTGAAAAGAATATTTAGGTACCTTAGAGGTACAACTGATGTTGGTCTCATTAATGGAGGTGATACTCAGAAACTGATCATAGGGTATTGTAATGTTGATTATGTATGTGATGTGGACAGTAGAAAATGTACGACTGGTTATGTTTTCACATTGGGGAATTCAGTTGTCAGCTGGAAAGCAACTCTTCAGGAAACAGTGGCTTTATCAACTACTGAAGCTGGGTTTTTGGCTCTTACTAAAGTAGCCAAGGAGGGTATCTGGTTGAAGGGACTAGTCAGTGACTTGGGGCTACATCAGGATCAAGCTGAGATTTATTGTGACAGTTTGAGTGCAATTTGTCTAGCTAAGGATCAGGTTCATCATGAGAGAACCAAGCATATTGATGTGAGGTATCATTTTATGAGAAATGAGAAGAGGGTAGTAGTGAAGAAGATCAGCACCAAGGATAATCATGCCGATATGTTCACTAAACCAGTTCAGCAGAGCAAGTTTCAGTTGTGTCTGGACTTGCTGAATATTCAAAGCTTGTAAACTAAAATTTGGATACTCAGTTGAGGGAAGATCAAGTGAGTGGATTCTGAGGAGAAGTCCGGTACTGTACATCCTGGGATTGACGAATGCATCTGGTTCAAGTACATCTGGTTATGCAATCTGATTGACAGTGAATGAGAGTTCAAGTCAAGGTGGAGATTTATCAGTTTTGGTGACTTGACCTCTAAACTGATGAATAATCTGGCGGAACTAATCTGGAAACTGAGACTGAGAATGATGGTCAGTTCAGTTAAGTATGTTCTGTGAAAATCAGTTTGATGAAGTGCAACTGAGTTTCTTCTGAAGTCAGTTGCCAGTTCTAGTCTTCTGAGCTTTGCTGAGTATAGCTGAGTTCTACATCTGAGCAGTTGGTTAAAAGTCTGGGAAATACAGTTTTAAGCTGAGTTTCATCTGGTGGATAACAGCTGAAGCTGGGGTCCACATCTAGGGTATTTATGACAATTCCGACAAAAATCATATGGCGGTGTTTGGGATTTGTGTCTTAAATACCTATGTTGTAATCAATGCAAGAGTGTGTCTTTCACTTTGTGAGGAATACCTTGTAACTTTGTGCATAATAATATATCTCCTTTTCTGTCCGTGGAGTAGGCGGCCTAACGCCGGAAACCACGTTAAATCACTGTGTTCTCTTTGTTTCTGTGTTTTATCAATTTTCGTCATTCTTTACGTTTGCATTGCTTCTGTTTATCTTTCTTAAACTACAATGCTTCTTTTATTTCA
This sequence comes from Gentiana straminea, assembly GCA_036785695.1. Lineage (NCBI taxonomy): Eukaryota > Viridiplantae > Streptophyta > Magnoliopsida > Gentianales > Gentianaceae > Gentiana > Gentiana straminea. The sequence goes on from JAVUPR010000437.1 coordinate 2,410,124, forward strand.
GTCAATGCTTAACCTTCAATATTACAATGTGCTCGTATTTATACCCATGAAAATAAATAACAGAATAACACAAATATAAAATACGGATAAATTCACTTAAATCCCTAAATTGACTTCGATTCTTTGTGAACCTTCGGGACTCCAATCCGGAGGCTTTTTGGATGCGGATGCGAGTCCTCACCGCAGCCTACTTCTCTATTGCACAAGATAAGTCTTCTGTTTTTGAATTTCTTGAATTACTTCCTCTTTATTTTTATCTCCAATTGCTGTCAATTGAACGCCGCCTTTATCTGTTTTGTGTTCTGATGTAAATTGAATTAAAGGATCATTATCCTTTTCATCCCCCCTCAATCTGGCGTGGGGAAGAGATTGCACACGCAGATTGTCGCGAAGTGATAAAAACCGAACGAGTAACTAATTGTCGGACAGCCACCTTTTCCCGAACAAAGTGATAATCAAGTTCAAAATGTTTAGATCGAGAATGGAACATAGGATTGACACTCATGTAAAGAGCACTTAGATTATCACATAGAAGCTGTGGTGGATTAGTCAATCGAATGCCAATGTCTCTAAGGAGATGAGTGATCCATGCAAGTTCTGCAGTAGTAGAGGCCATTGAACGATACTCAGCTTCAAAACTAGACCTGGCCATTGTTGGTTGCTTCTTGGAGCTCCAAGATATGCAATTTGCTCCAAAGAATACACAATAACCACCAGTGCTTCTTCTAGTAGTAGGACATCCTGCCCAGTCAGCATCACTGTAGGCATACAATGCAAGTGGACTTTGCTTCAAATAATGAAGTCCTGAATCAGCAGTCCCCTTGACAAACCTTAGAATGCGTTTTACTTCCTTGAAATCTCCCACAGTAGGTTTTGCAAAATGTTGACATACACGGTTAACTGCATGGGTGATATCTGGCCTTGTGAAGGTCAGATATTGGAGTGCTCCTACTATGCTCTTGTAAGTAAATGCATCAAAAGGATCAGAATCTGTAGATTTAGGTTGCACATTTAGAGCCAAAGGAGTAGCAATAGGACTGCAAGTGAGCATGTGAGTCCTATTCAGTAAGGATTGAGTGTACTTGTGTTGTGTAAGTACAATGCCTGTTGTAGTAGGTTTAATCTCAATCCCAAGAAAGTATCTGAGGTGCCCCAAATCCTTTAGAGAAAATTCCTGTCCAAGTTTGTCAGTCAGTTTGGAGATGAAAGTGCGGTATGTTGTTCTGTAATGATTATGTCATCTACATAGATTAACATAATAACAGTGATGCCTTGCTCTTGGAAAACAAACATGGATGAGTCTGCCCTGCTGCAAATAAAATTCAGTTGTAGAAGACACTGTGATAGCCTATCAAACCAAGCTCTTGGGGCTTGTTTGAGGCCATACAGAGACCTCTGAAGTAGGCACACATGATCTGGTTTTGCTGAGTCAAGAAAACCTGGAGGTTGCTCCATGTAGACCACTTCTCTAAGGTAGCCATGCAGAAATGCATTCTTTACATCCAACTGTCTCATTGTCCAGCCATAGGAAAGCGCCAAAGAAATGACCGGTCGATTGTAGTTGGTTTAATAAGCGGATCGAATGTTTCTTCAAAGTCTATCCTGGGTTGCCGCGTGTAGCCTTGAGCTACCAATCTTGCCTTGTACCTTTCAAGGCTACCATCTTCCTTAGTTTTGACTCGAACACCCACTTTGAACCTACTACATTTGTGTTGGTAGGTCAGGAACCGAGAATCCAAGTGTTGTTGTCCTTCAATGCTTCGCTAACTCTTCCTGCATTGCCTGGACCCATGTGGTCGCTTTAGTCTTTGTCTTAATGGTTTTGGGCTCAAGAATTACACTCGATCCGTGACTCCAAGAGCATAATCCGTAAGTAAGAGGGCAACCTCCTTTCCCTAATGGGCCTTGTGTGTTGGAGCACTGGTGATTCTACTGGATCCTCTGGGTTCCAATATGACCGGATCGGGTTCATCGGGGACGGGATCTTCGTATTTTCAGGTGTTTCTTCATCGGCCGTTCCAAAGGGATCTCGCATTTCTTCGATCTCGTGCCCCGGTTCTCGCTCGAAGTGCAACGATCGAGATTACTCGTGATCGAGTCAACTCTCGTAGAAGGGTTCTTATGTGATTGATTCCACTCATCGATGTTGGATAATCCACCAACCCCGAATCACTCCTGTCACCTGTGTTGGCAAGGGTTTAAAAGGGAAAACATCCTCATTAAATACAACATGTCTAGAAATATATACCCTTTTTGTATGTGGATCTAGACACCTATAGCCTTTGTGAATAGGACTATAATTTAAGAAAACACAGGGCACACTTCTTTTTGCAAACTTTGACTGATTATAGTGTTTGAGGGTAGGAAAGCACTGACACCCAAATACTCTCAGTCCATTGTAACCTGGATTCCTCTTGTATAACTTAAAGTATGGAGTGTCAAATTTTAAACTTGATGATGGCAACCTGTTTATCAGATATGTTGATGTGAGAAAGGCCTCAACCCACAGATGTTGAGGTATATTTGCATGAAACATCAAGGTCAATCCAGTTTCAACTACATGTCTGTGCTTGCGTTTAGCCACTCCATTCTGCTCTGGAGTGTGAGGGCAGGAAACTTGCAAAGTAATTCCACATTCTGAGAGATGATTCTGAAATTCAGTCAAGTTGAATTCTCCCCCTCCATCACACTGAAAGGTTTTAATCTTCTGGTTTAATTGATTCTCTGTTAATCTTTGAAATTTCAAAAAACAGTCATAGAAGTCTGATTTTCTTTTGAGTGGGTATAACCATGAAAAGCGTGAGTATCATCAATGAATATAGCATAGTAACGATAGCCCTGATTTGAAGCTGTGGGTGCAGGTCCCCACAGGTCACAGTGGATCTTTTCTAATGGAAAAATGGATCTTTTATTACTTTTATTGAAAGGTAATTTACGGCTTTTGCCCATTTGGCAACTAGCACAAACCCTAGATTCTTTGAAACCAAGTACTAATATCAATGAGAGAATTTTTATTCAAAACAGAAACTAGTTTAGCATGAAGATGTCCAAGTCTTTCATGCCATACTGCAGCAGTGCTTTTCCTGCCTTGACTGCACTCAAAGCCTCCTCCAAGTCCTCATTTATTGCATATAATTTGCCCTTCTTATGCCCCTTGGCAATGATCTGCTGATTTTGATCCTTAACCACAAAACCATAGTCAGTAAATTCAAAAACACACTGATTATCAGCTGCATATTTTCCAACAGACACTAAGTTCTTGGTTAATGAAGGAACAACCAAAACATCCTTAAGTTTTAAGTTTCCAACACATACATCTCCTGTATGTGTTATATTTAAACCAGTTCCATTTCCTACATAAATTTTGTCATTTCCAGCATATTTTCTTTTTGTATAAAGGTTACCTTCATCATGTGTCATATGAGTGGTTGCACCAGTGTCTGCATAGAAGGCTGGGTCATGTTGGTCAGTTAAGTTCATAGGCGCCGCGTGCCTTGGGTACCTCCTCGATTGGTGAGCATAGTCGAACCCTGTACCAACAATCCGTAGCCGTGTGGTTAACTCTCCCACAAATTTGACAAGTTACCTTTGGAGTGGTGTTGTTGGTCCGTTCCTGATTTGAACTCGCTCCCTTTGTACCATTAACCCGTTGTTTTGATTCATACTTCGTTACTCTTTCTTTGGTGCAAAGCCTCTACCTCTTGAATTGAAGTTTCTACCACCTCCTCTTCTACCTCTTCCTCTACCTCTTTGAGAGAAGTAGGCTTCTTTGTTGATCGCTAGTTGTTTTTGCTCAATCTGTTGTGCCTTAATAGTCGTTCATAACCTTGCAAAGATGTGATCAATTGACCGAAAGAGGGATATGGTGGTTTTGTAAGCATGGCAGTCCTAAAGTTCATATACTGATTTCCCAAACCATGGGAGAACTGAAAAACCTTGTCTAGATCTGACACAGGTTTCTTAATGGCAGCCAAATTATGACAAATAGATTTAAAATCTTTTAAGTATTCTTCAATAGATTTGTTACCTTTCTTAAGTCCCATTAATAGGTTCTTTAGGTTACCTTCCTTTTCAGCTGTATGTGGCAAGAGTTGATCATTCAGGGCTGTCCAGATTTGATGTGCAGTGGCCTCCTCTTCATAGATCATACTCACAATTTCCTCTTTCATGGTGCCAAGAAGCCAAGACACCAATAATCCATCATTGACAGTCCAGACAGGGAAATCTGGATTGTCGATTTCTTCTTCTGCTGCATTTTTGGTCTTTTCTCCAGGTTTCTCCGATGATGAAATATGATGGTAGACACCAAGACTTTTGATCAAGGGGATAACTTGGGAACGCCATAGTAAATAGTTTGTGAGATTAAGTTTTATAGAGATGAGGCTTGAGCATTGATGAAATTGTTGGATCGTGAGAGCTGGTTCTTTGGCCATTTAGAAGAAGGAGCTAATCACGATGTGGCTCTGATACCATAAAGAAATAAGAAAGAAGGATTTTTTATTTCAGTCAATGCTTAACCTTCAATATTACAATGTGCTCGTATTTATACCCATGAAAATATATAACAGAATAACACAAATATAAAATACGGATAAATTCACTTAAATCCCTAAATTGACTTCAGTTGCTGTGAACCTTCAGGACTCCAATCCGGAGGCTTTTTGGATGCAGATGCAGAGTCCTCACCGCGGCTACTTCTCTGTTGCACAAGATAAGTTTTTTGTTTTTGAATTTCTTGAATTACTTCCTCTTTATTTTTATCTCCAATTGCTGTCAATTGAACGCCGCCTTTATCTGTTTTGTGTTCTGATGTAAATTGAATTAAAGGATCATTATCCTTTTCAGGGTGGACCCCAAACTATAATAAAATACTATTCTATTCTATACATATAACAGAGAGTAAAAAAACAAATATGATTTCAGCCTGACAATATGCTATCAAGAAGGAATATATCTGCAAGGTAAATCCAAATTTAAAATTGCACACAAATTTTGTTGTTTTGTTATTTTTGTTGTTAATTTATGTATTGGATATATAGGCTACTTAATTAACAAAGACTTTGAAGGACCACTTGAATTAAATGCCAGGAATTACATATCATATCTTAGCCCTGCACATGTATTTGTTTAAGTTTTCCAACAGATTGCAACAGTAGATGAGGGGGGGAACTAAGGTACCAAATGCATGGCCTAAAACACCTTGTACGCATTCATGAAAATATATGTACTCTTTTGTTTTGGTTTGTTAGAATCATGACATTCACATTCATATGGTGGGGTCGTTTTAATGGACACGTGTCAAGGCAACATCCCTCCATTAAGGCAGAGTCGTTCCTGACATTTAATGGGCCCGAGGCAAGACTAAAATAAAGAGGTTTTGATTTATGATAATTTTTGTTATTGTTTTGTGGTATCTTTTAATCCATTGTTGTCTTGTTTAAGGTTTTTATTGAAATGAGTTTTCTACACAAAAAAAAAAAAGTACTTGAATGGAGGCCTTGAGCCGTGCGTGCAGGGCCGTCCCTGTGATATCGAGTGTCCTTAGCCAAAATAAATTTAAGACATTTTACTGTGTAAAAAAAATATGACATACAACTATTTTTGGGTATATTAGAATGATAAGCAGCGTATAAAAAAATATAATATTAGACTTTTTAGCTTAATTCTAGTACGAATTTGGCGCATAACAATATTTTAGATTAAGTAAAAAATATAACTAGACCTAGAATACACTACTAGAACATGAAAAAAGGCCCTTAAATTGCAAATTTTAATGGAAGCTCTAGGCCGTGGCCTTGTTGGCCTGCCCCCAGGGACGGGCCTGGTGCGTGCAACGGGTAGTGGAAGGAGAAATAAGAGCGATGAAAGATGGTAGATTAAATAGCAGAAAGGTTTTTTTTAAGCGCATTAGATGACCAGAAAAAAATTACGGGAAAGAGGATGTCACTGATAGGGTTTTTTCATTCGGAACATTATTCCACAAATGATGTAACAGTAAATTCATACATCATTACAATAAAAAAGTAAAAATAGTCGTATATTGTCATTGGCCAGAATCAAACTCGAGTCACTTAGAACAAATACCACCGTTTTCCCACTAAACTAATATACATTATTATTAAGATATAAAATTTGGGTCTTTTTATATAATATTTACACTATTGCAACAATGTAAGTTTGGCCCCTTATATCGTGGGCCCTGGACGGTCGCTCATCTTGACCGACCCTAGGGCTGGCCCTGCATGTAAGGTAATTGAAGGACATTTTTCGCATTTAAATACCGAAGAGCGGTGTTACATGTGACACAACACACTTTTGCATCGTTAATAAATCATATAACATGATCAATATCAATTGTGTAAAAGTGTGTTGTATCATTCTTTGTAGTATAATTGTCGTAGTAATAGCATCTGTCATGGTTATGACAAATAATCTATTACATGGAAAATGGTATGTGTACCATATATTTATTCGCTAATCACTATATCAACCACTGCACATTGTATCTTCCACTGCAGCTAATCACATTTAATTGCTAATCACCGCATATTTAGGGCTCAATAATTGATCTAGACCCACCATGAAAACCGTTGATAAAAGCGTGTAGTAGAAGATGTACTAAACATATAAATATGTAGTTCATGTATCATTGCCGTAAATACATGTAGAAGCTCTAAAGATTCTAGGTGTTAAAATAAGGTATCCCCTTCAAAACAATTAAAAAAGAAAAAGGTATCCACGTTATGACCAGTGCACGTCAGAATTTTCCCAATTTAGAACGAAGTCACAAAGGTGGAATGACATGTAAAGAATTCACTTATATTTTTATGGACCATTAGTTAAGTAATGTGTCCTAAGTTGGTTACAATTTATTCATTCTTTATCACCTAGTAATTAAGATGTCTATTATTTGATTTACTATATAAAATCTCTCACCTCTTTATAAGAGTATTTCCGTTTTTTTGAAATTAGATTTTTTTTAAAAGTTTTTGAAGTTTTTCTTTGGCTTTAAAAAAGAAAAAACCGAACCAAGTAGCTTAGCTCAAATGATAAGTGACTTGAGAATGCCTAGGGATGTCACCGGTTCGATTCTCCTCTGAGGCGCCATGTTGAAAGAGTTTTTGGTCAGACCTTACCCCTAAGTAAGAGTCAGACTCTGCCGACACGACCCGGGCCGAACTTCGGATTATTCCGACCAGTGGGTTCCGGATACCGGAGGCTAAACAAAAAAAAAGAAGGAAAACCAACCTATGAGACTCTGAAAAATCTATAAAAGGGTTCCAAGAAGCCCTAGACTTAAGAATTTCGCGAATCTATGTTCAACCAGGTATGTCAGGTCGGCTTCTCAACCACTAGAACAGGAGAAGTGACCTAATCGAGGTCCACAGCTATATTGATCGTTTTTGTATTCGTTTTGCAGATCACAGGGTAAATTTGAAGCCGATCAAGTTGGATAAATTGTTTTGAATCCAGAATCCTCTTTAGAAGTTAAAGGTCTAATGTTTTCGCAAATGGTCTTAATTAGCTTTGATCTTGGTTAGCTTAGAATTTCGTAGAATTCATGTTGGTTTACATTTCTTCTTCGTAGATTTGCGTAGAATTGAAGTTTGATCGCGTTTGCTCGTAGAAAATTTTGCTTAATGAAGTAAGAATGTCTTCTTATAAAAAAACTCATTTTCATCATAAAGTTCATGTTTTTCGGGATATATATATTGTTTTTTTAGTAAACTATCGGACATGATTATGTGCGTAGAATAGTTGTCGGGTAGTTGTAGCGCAGATAACGAACAAGAGAGGTTGAACGATCGGCTCCACGACCCAGTCCGTGGGGGTTGCAATCTGGTTGACCTATCTGTGTCCGATTTTCATACAATTCTATGTTAATACAATGTATTTTCAAGTGCGATATGTTTTCTAGTAATTTCTACAAATTTCTTTTATGTATATTCATATGAATAATATAGATAAGTTGGTAGTATGGTGTTGTTATGGGCCTTTGTATGATCACATAGGAAAGAATATGGCCTAAACATGTCTGTATGAGCATTTACATGCTTTATGTGTTTCCGAAATGTTCTTTGTAAGATACAGTTCGTTAAACGCAGTGTATTATAGAGTACTTCGATCTAAGGATCGTACTGGATGTATGACTAGTTGAATTGCACTTGTTGTAGCTCAATGTATTATAAGAATGGTGTGATTTCACATTTCACGTGAGATGTTGGCTCGTCATATACCCAAGTTTCACAAGGCATGCAGTCATGATAGGCTGTAAACATGCGTTGTACTCTTGATTATTTGGTATTGTCTGTTTTGTCAAGTATATGATCAAGCTATATATAAAGACAAGTAACATGAATACACCAAGTAGATAAGAGAATGAACATGGAAATTAAAATAGGTACCTAATGATACTAATCACATATTGCAAGATAAACAGTAGTAGTTAATAAGGCATTTTTTACGCTTTGTTTCTAGTATACTCTTAAAGTAGTTTCTATATATGATTCAAGTTTATGCTTTTCAATTGTTTTGTAAACTGGATGAAATAGATTCATGTCATTTCTTTCGGTATTTGACAAGCATAAATCTCTCTTTTTTATCTTCAACTCATTACTAACCTAATAGATGAGCTTGCTCCTTTATTTTGGAACAAGAAGATATTCAAATTCAGACAGAAAATTATGGTGACCTTGGAGAACAAGTTTAAGATGGGGTATGAGAAATTTCACTTGTTACGACTGACGGATGTCAGACCTACGCTCGCCACGTGTCATCTCCTGATTGACTGATCATTAAATAAATATAGAGAAATATAAGGTTGAGGGTCAGGAGTCCACTTTGTGCCTAATGACAGATCTAAGTCCCAGGTGAAAGATCTGTCTTGTCCTCCCTATTAGACCACCGCAAGTCGGTTAGGTCTTTACGGAGGTTGGTTCAGCGCAGTTCGGGCTGAGACGGTCTAAGGGACTCGACGCTGGTCTGCCAGAGCCTCTTTTATCCAAAATACGCACATGTTTAAAATATAAGATAAATATGATGGAATCATTTACCTCATGGGACTCTTATCCCAAGGTTTAAACTGTCCATGTTTATCTCTTAAAACCTAAATGGATTAAGCCCAACTATCATCATGGATTGCGACACAAGTAATGTGGATGAGACGTCCTCTATACAAACAATCCCAATGAACTACGAGAGACTTGATTCTTGATCAATACATTGGATACGCAGACAACTTGGGATACAATTATTCCAGGCTCAGTCTAAAAATAATAAAACACCACCCCCAATTTTAGGGTTTTTGTTAGGGTTTAATCTTGTTCATTTTCACTAGGGTTTAATTGGCCCGTATTTACTTCTTGACGAGATCCAGCATCGTCAACGGCCTTATTATTACACTTGTACCAAAAAAAATCTTACAAACTACTACTCCCTCAATTTTTTTCATCTGTCGCAGAGAGAAGAATCACGCAGATTAAGAAAATAATTAATATTTCTAAAATATAGTATTGGAAATGTAATTTTTTATTAAAGATGTAAATACTTTGTTAGGGAAAGTGCCACTAAAGCCTAAATAAGTGACACAATAGACCTATTGTGACGCCTATTGTTTTTGTGTCACCCGTGGCAAGCAACTATGTGGCAAAAGGTTCTTGCCACGCCTTTGGCCAAAGTGCGACAAAAAGTAAAAATCTATTGCCACGTACTATACACCGCGGCAAAAAAATAAAATCTATTGTCATGGTGGCACACCGCGGCAAAAAGTTAAAATCTATTGCCACGTACCACACCGCGGCAAAAAAGTAAAATCTCTTGTCATGGTGCCACACCGCGGCAAAAAGTTAAAATCTATTGCCATGGTGCCACACCGCGGCAAAAACAAATAAAATTAAAAAAAAAAATCAGAAAATTTCCCCACCCAACCCCCCCCCCCCCCCCCCCCCCCCCCGCCCCCCCCCCCCCCCCCCCCCCCCCCCCCCCCCCCCCCCCACCCCCCCCCCACCCCCACCACACCACACCACACCGCCAAGAAAAAAAACACGCCATATTCTCCGCCGAATACTAAACTAAAACCAAACAAAAGAAACAAAATTTTGTAAAAGCTAATATGCGACCATTAAAGTGTAACATTAGTACGAGTTTTCAAACCTAAATTGCATAAATGACTCAAAAGCTAAACTACAACCATAAAACAATTCCCTAACTCGTTCAAAAGCGAGAAGATGGAGAATCCATCTTACCATCCACTCTTTCACATTGCTGCATTCAAAATCCGCTTTGAGGACAACAAACCACTACACTGCAATTCTAGCTCAAATTTAGCAGCATAACACAAATCATGGCATTTCATCAGCTCATTCTTGACAGTGTCTTTCATAGATCAAGAAAGCTGCACCGGGTCACCCTTGACGTAACCGTGCCCTACGGTACAGGGGAAGAATGCTTGGTATATCTTGCAGAAGAAGGAAATCGTGGCATAATCCGAGAAAACTCTTGTTTTCACTATACTGGATTCTGAGGGCCTCCTAGTCAAGTTTTCACTATACCAAAGAAATTAGATCAAAATGTGAGTGCTACCAATACAGAGCATTCGAAATCCCACAACCCCACCAAACCAAATAAAGACTTGCCCCAAACCTAATACTAAAGTAAGTATCTTGAATCGAATGAAGCTATATAAGCCTCAACGTTGAACAAGTAGAAATGGAAAGCAAAACACACTAAAAACAGAAAAGGGACCCAAAAAAAACATAAAGAAAGGCTGGATGTAAACATGTACTTCACCGGGCATATACTTCATTTTTCTAGCCAGGAGCTGAGAGTTGAGGCTGGGTTTGGAAAGCTAGTCCAAGGCCTTCCACAGCGCACTAAGGAATTAAAAAGCAATCACAAACGCATTAGCATTCCGAAAACTCAATAACATCCACAGGCAGCATGCAGATATTATGTTCAGGAAAACCCAATGAGAACCAAAGATCCTAGAATAGTACCAGCTCTTTAAGAATGCGTACCTCCTATATCTGCATATCCAGTCTGTCACACAAGGGAAAACCAATTACAAATTGAGAGGCAAAAGTCACATACTTCTAGCATAGTAATTAAACGACCCTCATCTCAGGGCCAAAAAAAATGGTATGAGCACTACCTGAGAAGACCGGCTCTTCTATTCTGACGGAAAGGATGGGTTTCTGAAGTCTCTGTATCGAACACAAAGAGAGGTAAATCAAACGGAAAGGAGGTGCGACAGTAAAACTAGTATCGACAGAAGCAAATATAGAAAAGTAAAAATTGGCATAGAAAAAAAATTCCAACTTAGCTCCAAGCTCAAAGGTTTGTTTATTTTTTTCCCCCACAAAAATAGCAATAAATGTGGGTAGAGCTGATGGGGAAAGAAATATGGATCACCATAACATACTTAGAACAATCATTGTTGTAGTTTACTTGCTGCTCATCCAAGCTGCATGAAACAGATAAAAGAGAAGATAAACCAGCAAATATCCACCACCACAGACCTGAAAACGATTATGAAAGAACCAAATACACATAAAAGTCATCCAATTGTACAATTTGAAACATACTTCGAGAACTGAATGTCTAGCTGGCAAAACGTGAAGGCAGACTATAGGCATCATGATTGACAGAATGAAACTTCATCTTTTAATACTTTATCAAAACAGATATGTAATATAGTAGTATTGATACTACTTCATACACAATACAGAGTTTTGTATTTCAATAGATTAAAATGCTTTGAATTCAACACTTCAATTCAATGCATTGTTATCTACTACACGATAAAAATGCGGCGCAGAAAGCGAAGCAAATAGTACCTTCATCCGGGGTATTAGGGCGGGTCCACCATATACAAATGATGTATAAATCTGAACAAGTGAAGCTCCGGCTCGTATTTTCTTGTATGCATCCCCACCCCTAAAACATAAACATTAAGAGGCAGACATAAACAACAGATAATACTAAATAAAGAAACCTATAAGATCAATACTAGCATTCACAAAGACAAGAGAATGGAATTACCGGGTAATACCACCACATCCAATCCATGGAATCTTGCCCTGTTCATTAGCCAAAGCAAATCTCAGAAAAGGTACATAGGTCCATAAAAATAATGTAAGAAATAAACATTTCAATATATCTTGAAAACTACATCATCAGGGGAAGTTCACATCGATGCATGACTCAATCTTGCCTTATAAAGTCCCTGGGCAGGAGGGGGGAGGGGCATCGCCCGCTTAAAGTAGAAAACAATCCAACCATTCAAGTCCATAGGCACAGCCATATAAAGAATGTAAAATTTGACGGATAAAATTGTAGGGGCACTCCAGCAAATTCAAGTTTCATAGCCAACTCAGTAGGGGCACACAATATGGCTCGGAATGTGTTGGTCATATGGGCCAAAATAGTAAGTTTGCCATACTGTTCCGTAATCTTATATACAAATTGAAAATATTCATAAGGACTCTCATTTCCGAAGCTAAAGTTTGCAAGATCATAAAAATCCCATCAATGAAAGGTAGATTTCAAAAAATTATAGAGTATCATCAATAATTGGATACCGTTGTAGAATGTACATCTCTTTCAGAATATTTGTAGATAAGTTATATAGTGGTTTCCCACTCAAGCCACCAGCCTCTTTTGTTAAAGGATCTTTATTCTGGTCTTCGAATAGTTGTATTTGAAATGATCTGTACGCATAAAAAAGGGCAGAATTAAATTTTATCATTGCATGTAATGTTTTGGATACCATACACTTCACCATGGCTCTTTGTTACACTTTTAAGCATTGTCCTATTTTATGTATTTTAGCAGGCCCTTCCTCTGCACTATTTTAAACCTGAATATGTCAACGTTAGGATCTCCTCCAAAATTGTCATAATAAGAGCTTAAGATGGTAGCTGCATAATCATATCATGAATCTTAAATGACTATGAGAACAAAAGAAAGCAAAAGATTCAAACAAAGAAATGAACACATAAAATGTATAGACACACCATGATCAGGATTCAGGTGCTTCTAACAATGATTTGATGGGAATCTCTGCCACTTCATCATGTTCCTGTTACAGTTAACTCTGTTTACTCTTGGTTAGCACTATTATTAACACCAGCAGGCTCCAAGTAATAGAGAACCGAGAGTGAGGTGTGTATTTTTCTTTGTAACATACGGACTCAGTTACGTCTATTACCATCTTAGCTGTGTACGTGAGCAATGGGATCAAAAGGCACAGTTTTCTGACTCCTCCAACAAAGGCTTCGCCAAGAAAACAACTTCTATTATATCGACAACACAACGGTTTGCAAGAATTTGCCGAGGTGGAATGCACATAGAAGAATAGCATGAATGAAAAAACAAGGTATTCCCATTTTAATGCAAAATTGAGCTAGACCAAAATGCATGAATAAAAAAACAACTAAACTATATGGCTTTTTCTATTTTTCCTGCAATATTTGTATGATATTTGCTAAGTAATCAAATCAATAAAGGTCCTTTGCCCTTTTGTAGTTTAATTAGTATGCATAAGCACTACAAAAATGGCTACCTTGGAACAATGACCGATTTTTTACCGATTCAGATATTATTTGCCATAGTTACAGCATTTTATAAATAAATCAATAAACTGATGTTAAATGAAAAAAAATGTCTTGAAGAACCAAATGCATCAGAAAAATTCCCTGTGAAATCCTTAACAATGGCAAAAATCTAGGATTCATTTCTCGAGCAGGCTATCATTCTGGTCAAATAAAAATCTTCAAGTGAAAATGCACTCACGTTTCTGCGAGAAGGCACACGAAAGCATTTGAAAGAATAAGAATGTTGAAAACTGGAAGACAGGTCAACATTCACTCGCAGAGAGAACAGAGAAGTGTATCAAGCTAAGCGTATCAAGCTCTGAAACCTCTTAAGCTTGCTGATACGAACTCAGGCAAGTCAAAAAATAAACAAAAACGATTTCCAATTCCACCGGCGGAGAAATCTAGATTTTCAAAGGTTTTTCTGCAATCAAACGATTCCAGATTGCAGGCGCCGAAAGAAACAAAATGCAATTATAGAAAGAAAAAGGTACAAACCTGAAGAAGATCCGCTCTAGTGATTGAAAGGTGATTCCATGGCTTCCAAACTAATTGGCTACAGGAACAAATCTAGGAACGAATCTCTGCGCTCGGCTCTGGCGATTTGAGATCCTGGAAACCTAATTTCTTCACGTATTTATCCTAAAAAAGGAAGATTTATTTGGTTATCGTATTTTATATATTTCTTTGATGATAAATTTCGACGAGTTAATATGTTTTTGTCACACTTTTTTTTTACCTCTCTGACACAATAGATGAAGCGCCACATTCCTCCGCCAAAGTTTTATTGATATTTTATTCAAAAAGAAAAAACAAATTGGTCTCAAGCGAAAAAAAATATCTTTTGTGGCAGTCATCTCAAACTGTGACTAAAGGGTATCGTTAGTGGCAGTTTTTTAATGTGCAGTAAAAAAAGTGACACAATAGCCAACTTTTCTTGTAGTGTGTATTGAAAATGTAAAATGACAGATAAATAAAAATAGAGGTAATTCTGAAATGTAACAGATAAAAAAACGGAGGGAAGTGCTACTACCTCCGGTCTAAAATATAATTCATCATAGGAGTTTTACACAGATTGAGAAAATGGTTAAATGTCATAAATTTGATGGTTAAATGTCTGAAATACACATTGACTATCATTAATGCATTAGTTACTAAGTAATTTTTTTTTTGGAGTGATAATAAATTATTATAGGTAAAAGAAAAAAGATTTAAAAAAAATATTGCATTGATAAGATAAAATAAATCATGTTGTTGGATAAATAAAAAAATATTAGATAATTTATATTTTGAAACGAATGTAGTAATGTATACGTCTATAACATCTAATTACTTAGCCCCCGTACAGTAATTCTTGAAGATAACACCCACACTTTCTTGGAAATCAAGAATCTAGTGTTTCAATTCTTTTTAATTAAACAAAGAATGACAAGACTTAAAGTGCAAATCTTCCACGAATCTTAATCTCAAAGTGAAAGCAAAGTGGAAAAAAAAAAAAAAAAGTGAAAGCAAAGTGGATGCAAACAGTTGGAGGTACATACAAAAGCCATCGACGCGTGGAAGAAGTTTGCATTTATAACAAAAAAACTGCTCATCTTACCGACACCATATTGTTTTTTTATTTTAGAATTGAGAATCGACTTTCGATAATCAAATAATAATCGAATATCAAAAAGTCAAAACTCGCTCATATTATAGACCGTCTAAAAGTAGGTTATGTTGTGGATTCTCAAATGGAGCACATTTTATGATTATATTCTGATCTAGTTCGGGTCAGAAAACGATTATTATTCTGACATAATTCAAATAAGAATGTTAATTGTTTCTCATGCCTAATAGTGGTCAGAAAGACTTTCTGACTAAAATTGAGTCGGTAAAACCTCCAACATTCTACTAGAGATTCGGTCAAAATCCATGGGTGCGGAAACACATAAATTTGAAGGGTAATAGCGGAAACAAAATATTGTATATTAAGAATATTTTTTTTACAGTATAACAAGACAACACTTTTAAAAACGATAGATTTGATATGATATCGGTAAAGTCATTCTAATAAAAAGTTTTATGCTTTTTTATATTTTAAGTGCAAATATTCTTATTTACGGAAGCTCGATATTGTTAATTAAGAGCAATTGATTCTTAGCTTTTGGTGTTAATAAGTGCTCAGGTGGGATTATTAGAAAGGAGATAGTTAAAGCTTAATTATGAGTCCGTGTTAAAGTGTTGTACTGAGCAAGGTAAGTATCTAAATTATAGCCTTTTTTGTTCATTTTTTATTTTCCACTTTTTACTTTTTGCTTTGGAATTCTTTTATAGGAATCTTCGGGAAATGATAATATGTTAGATTTGTTAAAGTTATTGTTTGTGTCATATTGACACGTGTCATTCTTTTATTCATCATATTAAGATATTAATTTCTCTAACCTCACTGTCTAAGTTTTGAAGACGATGCACATCTTCTTACATGTTGTTGGGCTATAGTTTTGAATGGTATTAGAGCCACACATGTATATTGTTCAAATATTGAGTCTCTTTGTCCACAATACTGTTAAAGTGTCCCACATTGGGAATTTGTGGTTGTTTCACCTACCATATTAAGAGATGGACTTCCCTCACTTCACAACCTAGGTTTTGAGGATGATGTCCCTCCTCTTATATGGGTTTGGGCCTATGTTTTTCCACATGGTATCGGAGTCACCCTTTATTGTGCAAGTGTTGAGCCTATTTGTTGGCCTTGTGTGCCCGGCCCACACTTGAGGGGGCGTGTTAAAGTGTCCCACATTGAGAACTTGTGGTTGTTTCACCTACCATATTAAGAGATGGATTTCCCTCACCTCACAACCTAGGTTTTGAGGATGAGGCCCCGTCTTTATATGGGTTTGGGCCTATTTTTCCACAAATACAGTGTGTCTGACAAAGTTGTTAATAGTCCCATATCGGATACTTTTTATCGTAGTTGTTAATTGTTCCACAATGGAGACTGTTTATTGTTCATCCATTATATTAAGGTATGAACTTTCTTCACTTCACTCCTTCGGTTGGATGAAATCATCCCCTCCTCCCATGAATCCGAGGAAGGAACACCCTAGGTTGGATGAGATCCTCCCACTCCCCTGAAAATGGAGGAAGGAAAAGAAGGAAGAGTAATAGAACGACCAAACCCGTGGTGTTTCGACTTGAAAAGACCAAAAAATAGTCACGGTTTGAGTCCTTGATCGGAATAAATCAATACACCGAATCCCATCTTTGTTTCTTATCCTACCAATAAACTACTCATTTTCTTGCATCCAACAAACATTATGAAAATAAGCAAATGTTGACATCCTCATATTAAAGCCACCGAACCAAAAACTCCAGCCGCCAAAACTCAAACATCCTATGCAAGACTGAGATTGCAACGCCCGACACCATGACAACTCTTCCCACGCAAAACAATCTTTAGTAAGATCATAGTTCTCCTCAGCCCTGCTTAGCAAAACCCTAGTTTCTTGAACTTTTGTAGTAACATCGTCGAACACCTTTTTATTCCACCTTGACAAATCAAAAGCCACTTGTTGGAGGGTAACAATTAATAGAAAATCATGATGTTTTACCCACATATTTGATTTCGGACAAGGGACTGAGTTTGTTCCTGGAAAAGCACTGAATCAAGAAAGGAAAATAATCATAGTGAAACTGAGATAAGTGAGAAACTTGAGATATGTCATGAAAAACAATCCATTTATTACTAACCATAACATGATCTTGACTTTTCCATACAGTGTCATCCGTCCATGTAAATTGCGATCCATCATAAGGAACATCATGTAAACCGGCATTCTGATAGGCCACAAAAAAATCATACATGTCAGTAAATGTGACTTGATCTCTAATCTGGTAGAACTAATCTGCTAGTCAGCTGAGTGATGGTCAGCTGAGTAAGTGTATTCAAGTTTGTGGAAGTCAGCTAGTGAAGTCAATTGAGGCTGTCTGAAGTCAGCAATCTGTAGAGGTCTGTTGAGTTTTATTGAATACAGCTGAGTTTTTCATCTGGACATTGGTTCGCTGAGTTGGGTCAACAGTGGAACCCACGTATAGGGTATTTATGACAATTTAGACAAAGATCCTATAGCCGTTAGGGTTTAGGGAATTGTGCCTATAAAAACCATTGCTGTAATCAATGTAAAGTGTGTATAAGCCAAGACTTTCGGTAAATATCTATTTTCTATCCATGGAGTAGTCGGCACAACTCCGGAAACCACGTTAAATCTGGTGTTTTTTCTTGTTTCCGTTCATCTGTTTGATTGTTTATGTTAGATTGCATCTATGTTTTATCTTTGTTGCATCTTGATTCTCTATCCTAGTTATAACAAATTGGTATCAGAGCATTGGTTTATGGAATCATCTGTACAAACAAATTTTTTATCTTCACCAAGACCCTCACCGGTGCTAGTATGCTGTGATAAAACTTTTATTCTTTGGCAAGAAAGATGTCTGCAGTTAACGTAAAAATTGAATTTGTAGGAAGAAATAATTTTAGTCTGTGGCAAATCAAGATGTGGGCCTTGTTAAAGCAACAAGGATTATGGACTCCTTTATCTGGTAAACAGGATACCAGTTTTGTAGATTATGCTAGTTTGGAAGAGAAGGCACAGTCAACCATCATGTTGTGCTTTTCTGATGATGTTATCACTGAAGTTGCCGAGGAAGACACAGTTTCCAAGTTGTGATTGAAGCTTGAAAGCATGTATATGACTAAGTCATTAACCAACAAGTTGTTGTTGAAGCAGAGACTGTTCAGTCTAAGGATGCATGAGAGGCTCAGCCGAGGGACCATCTTGATCAGCTGAACACAATATTACTTGATCTTAGGAATATTGATGTTAAGATTGAGGATGAAGATGCAGCCCTAATCCAATTGGTGTCATTACCGGCATCATATAAGAAATTTGTGAAGTCCTTCATAGTTGGGAAGGATACAGTGATTTTGGAGGATGTACGGTCACCATTGCATGCTAGGGAGCAAAGACACAAGGCAACAGGCACAGACAGTCAGGCTGTTGGACTAATAGTCATCAGCAATGGAAATGGGCATGGGCAGTCTAAGAAGAAGAATTCCAAGAAGGCAGGGTCCAAAGGTCCTAAGTCCACAGATGCCTGTAATTACTGTAATGAGCTGGGACATTGGAAGTCCAATTTTCCAAAAAAGAAAAGGCAGCAAGAGAGCAATTCTGGCACAACAGTTGTAGCTGCTGAGCACTCAGATAAGGATCTGGTTCTAGTTGTTGGGGATTCAGCACAATGCATGATGTTTGGATCCTAGATTCTGGAGCATCCTACCATATTTGTGTTAGGAAATCTACGCGGGAACGCAGCGGAATTCAAAAATTTATTTCCTTTGACAAGGATCGACTTCGTTTAAGCAATAAACAAATAAGCTATTAGACAGTGGTTACCTTGCTTGATCTAAAAGATCGACGCTTTGACCGTCTAAGGAGAGTAGTTGTGCACGGAGCCGCCCAAGCGTTCGGCCTCTACCGCTAGTCCACACGAACAAGCCGCCAGAATCCACCATTGGATTGCTATTGGAAAACTCCGGTTGCTAGACCAGCCTTTTTCCTCTCTCACAAACTCTCTATAGGATTCTCTCTATTTTATACAAGAACTATGAGCTCTTGCAATTGTGATGTACAAAAGAGCTTGACACCCACCTCTTATTTATAGTAGAAGTGGCGCCCCATCTTGGTGTGGAGGAGAAGAAAACATTTTCCCAATAAAATAAGGAAAATATATTTGATTGATTTATCTCATTAATATTCAATATCTTATATTAAATGTATTTCCAAGATATATATTGACAATATCTTATATTGAATATATATTTATCTTATTACCATAAATCTATTTTCAAAATCAATTAATATCCAATATTAATATTATGGTAATCTTATTAATTAAATTGCACAATTCAAATGTATCAAATACAAATAGAACTTGCGCCACGTGCATATATGGATACGCACAAATTCAATTAATATGATCAACTAGTTTGGCAAACTCACGTGTGTCATACACACATTTTTCGGCTACATATATATATAATATATATATATATATATATATATATATATATAATTAATCATATATATATATATATATATATATATATATATATATTTAATTAATCAACATAATTAATATATTCTACTTATTCACCATATTAATTTACCACTATAACCTTTATAGTCGAGATAAAACTTTTCTTATTTGGTTATCAACTATAACCACATTTTAATCCGACTCGATGTTCATATGTGTGTGACCCGATAGGCTTCCGAATATGTTGGCCGTAGACACAAAGTGCAAATTATGAAAATGCCCTTCATGCCTAACGATCACGGGATAGCGTCTAGCAACACACCGTGACCCCCAATCATCGGAAGAGTCAAATGCAATGACTACTACCTTTCATGTGAAACAGTTACCGTGTAACTTACAATCCTATCGCTGTAATAATATCCATACGGTCGTTAGTCGAGTGTCAAAACATCAACGACCGTATCTTATAATCTGGATATCATTGATGTCGACTTTCTAGGTTTCCAATCTCACCGGCAGTGGACCGGGTCAATTGTAGTCTAGCGTGGTGGTCAAGGTCGTCTCCCAAGGGAAATGTGAGGTTAAACACCGATTAGTTATCATTATCTTGATCCGAATCGCAGTTTTGTTAAAAGACTAATAGCTAAATAAAACGGTTGTTCAAACGATAAAAGAAATCAACTAAGATGATCTTTAGTTCATGTTAATTCCCTTGAATTGATTGGAATCGATCAACATTGGTGTTCTATTGTGTGAATGGTGCACTCCTAAACATGCAATTTTCCATCATACGAGTGTATAAAATTACACTATGCCTTATCCTTGGCTTAAGCACCTTAAACCTAATGACTTGGCACGATTAGCACTTGAATGCAATATTTCCCCGGATAAGGAATCGAATTCCGTTAAGGTCGATTCTACCTTCCGTCCCTCTTACCCTTGTATTACAACTAACGTCTCCGTTCGGTTTCTATTAATTGTGTAGGTACATACATTGGTTAATTACTCCAATACATTTATTATCAATCGAAACAAGCACGAGGATTTTCAACACAATAGAAGCAAGCAACATAAACGATCAATTCCAACAATAAAAGGATTAACTATCATTACTAAATCATCTTAGTCAATACAAAGAACTAGCCACTCATTATTATAACTACTAACAAACTAAAGCTAGCATTCATATTAATAAGAACAATTAGATCAAAGCAAAAGTCAAATCAAAAGTCAAGAGAATACCAAAGTGAGTGATGAACAAATGGAGTTCATCTACTTCAAGTTGATGAAGATAGAACACAACTAATTGCTTCCTATATCCATGCAAGCTTTTAGTTCCAAAATGATGATCCCAAAATGTTTACAATAATTTAAGTGTTAAAAGGGTTAGATTTTTGGCTAAGAAAAACCCTTTTGGTGAGGCTGCCTTCAAGCTTCTTTTCAAACTCTATCTCCCGAACTGCTCTTTTTTTTTCTTCCTGATGTGCAATAGTAATATTGCTAATTTTTGCAATTTTACTACCATGGCATGCGCCTTAGTGGTTGTGGTGTGCACCATTTTTGACCAAGTGGTTGAGATTTGACGTTTATTTAATGCATCTGTCGAAAAGTCTATAGGAAGTCATGGCCTGCGCCACTTTATGTCATGGCCTGCGCCATATATAACATCAACCATTCTGAATATTTGCATGAAAATGGGACGATTGCTTCCAATTCCCTTTCATGACCTTCCCTTCTTCCTATATCACTACAAAACAAACATAAACATATACATAATGAGCCAAAAATCAACTGATAATTATGTAAATATTAATTGGATAGATATGAAATAAACGATTCGATTTATAACGGATTTTACTATAATTGAAGTGAATTATCATATATACTAAGAAAAAGGGATAAAAATATCGTGGAAATTCATCATCCGGTTGACGTAGATCAACCACTCCCCACTTAGCTTTTGCTCGCCCTCGAGCAAACAAGCGATAAAATAACTAGAGTTACGGCTAAGATAATGCAATGTCGGAGACTGGATGTCAACTAGGTGATGTAACCAATCAGAATTATAAATATACGTTTATCGTGACCCAAGACAATAGCGGAGTGTGTGTGTGTGTGAATATTTCTCAGATTTGTTATCAGGCAATCAAAATATGAAAATCATGCATGCAAACTCGTAAAAATGCAATCCATAGGCTTAGGAATGATATCAATCTCCACTAATCGAGACATTTAGAGTCAAGGAGATAGATCGGGCAGGACTTGCAAGCTTGTAACGTTAGGCTCGGGAATTGGCTTATCGAAGGAATAAAAAGGATATATCGAAAGAAAATGAGCAAGATAGTAAACATTCTACACCTTCGACTCCAATAAAATGTGAACCGATACTTCTACTCTCATAAAGCTACTCAAGACATCTCCCTCATAACAATCACGAGAATAAACACACCCTATCAACTTGATCAACTTCCCAACCCACATTACTTGATTTTTGATAATCTATCTTCCCGCATTTTTCTTTGAACTACAATCATTATTTGATCATATTTACACTAGAAATGAAAACGCCTTTTTTTTTCCAACAATAAATTTGATAATGTGTACAATAATGGCTCCGAACTCGATAAAATAACATCTCAGTCACATGCCACGAATGCTATCCAACTCTCGACTTCCAAAGTCGTCACCGCACAATCCATAGAAGCTTACTACACTTGCGGGATAACAAGGAAATGTAGACCAAGGTTCGGTTAAGGGTCGGATTATAATTAGGTTAATCATGAATGGCTGTTTCGGGTGGGGTCTCGCCACTCTACAAGGCTGAGATGGGGACAGGTGGAAATTCTTGTTCGGGTAGGCCATTTTGCTCTAGCTAAATCAAAGAAATGCCAGGACCGTCATCCTTAACTCCGACTCTGAACACCTTTCTATTTCGCCTCGAAAGGATATCAAAACTAAGTTTTAGATGCTAAAGGGGCGTGCTTGCATGATTAACCTAATTACGTACTCTAAGGGTTCACACTTTAATCACAAAATCACGATAAAATACATTTATAATTTATTAAAGTTACTTACTTTGTTAGAACATTTGTTCTCTTAATCACATATCTTAACTCGTACCAAAATTTATTTTATCCACTTAAGTGTTCGATTTAATTAAAAGTTAAGCGTTTCTTAAGTATATAGTGAAATAATTCTGTGATTTTCCCGACTACGACTCCACTCCCCACTTACGATCTAGCATTGTCCGCAATGGCTAGTGAGGATAGAAGTAGTAGAAAGGAAGAGCACAACATCAATTATAGAAATGAGTAATGAATCGAATCGAGCCTAGCATGCAATATAAATCAAAACGTAATATAAATTAAAGTGGCGCAGGCTACGAATATAATGGCGCAGGCCAAACGTAAATGCATGCATGCAAAGAAGGTAAAAGTATAGATAGAAAATTTTGAACTAGAAGGAAAATGCATTAAACAAACATAATATATTATACATGGTTAAAAGGAAAAGCAAGAACATAGGGAGAGGTGCTAAGCACCAATTTATTCAAACCAACTGAAGACAAGTAAAAAAGAGAGTAGCAAGCATGACAACTTATTTAAACTAAAAACTCAAACACCAACCAACAACAGAACCAACCAACGGAACACCATCAGTATCAATCATCAGAAGCAGAAGAGGATGTGGGAAATGGTGGAGTGGAGGAACCATCAGAGAGATCAACAGGTAGGAAACCGGAGCGTGTAGCACGGCTGGGCATAAGTTCATCACCAAACTGGTTAGGCAAGCCTGCAACACGAGTGCAAAGGTACGTAATGAGCCATGCATAGGGAAGCGGCTGGCAAGGGCGATGCTGGTGCCCCAGTTGACCATTGCACCAACCGAATAGCGTGAAGGAGGACAAGCTCCTCATAAGTAATTTGCGAGAATTGCGTGGAGGGCAGAACTCTGGAGTTTATGAAATGTTTCCATACGCGCGTGTCACTATCAAGGTGGGCAGCATCCACGGTTCCTGGACCATGGGTTGAGCAGAACAGAGTGCCTAGGGCCTCGTAGATATGGAGACTCATGTTCTCAGGGATGTCAAGTTCCCTTAAGCGTTCGTAGGGAGCCATAGGCTTTACAAGAGTCTCAGAGAGATGAAAAACTGTATTGATGACGCTTGGGTTAAAAGGAACCTGTACACCACGCATAGCAACTTCATTCGTGCCAGCCACGGATTCTGCTCTGTAAAGAACGGAATAGAACTCGCGGACCATAGAAACATTGACACGACCCCTAGGAGCCCTTCAAACCTGAACCATCCACCCCAGTCGATTGAAAACTCGTTAAGTTTGCTCCAATTCAATCATTTCTCATACTGAATCGGGGCATGTCTGAAACAGTAGGTAAAACGATTTATTGCCAACTCCGAGCCATACTGGAAGATGCGTGGAGGAGAACGAGGGTTGGTATACTCGGGAGAAGAGTCGGGAGAATCTGGAGGTGTTAAGGATGGCGAAGGTGGTGAGGTGAGCTCATTGTTAGAAGACATGGTAGGAGATAAAGTGATAAAAGGGAGGAACGTGGTATTTTTATTGTGAAGGAATGAGAAGAAATGGTGAATATTATATAGAAAAGAGGAGAAAGCAACGAAATGAGTGCAAAACTCCTTTGATAAGCAATAGTGCAAGATGGCGCACGCCACCAAGGTCATGGCGTACGCCACTTGACTGAAAGTTGTCAAAGAGTCTGCAGTTGGGACAGAAAGTGCTGGGGAAAATTCAGAAAAAGTGGCGCACACCACCAGTGGTGATGGCTCATGCCACCAACTCCAACCTTCGGGCTAAAAGGAAGCTATGGACTCTAACAGGGGATAAATATTACACTAAATCATATCAAAACATATATCAAGAAAACAAAATCAAGTGCATCTGTCTTTCAATTTGACTCCAAATAGGGGATGGTCTGACACACTCCAATTACAAAATAGTCACAAGCAATACAGTTAAGATTCACTGAATCATGAAAAGAAAAAGAGCCCAAGCAGTCAAAAGTGAAATGATAAGGATGTTTGAAATAAAGAAAAAAACAAAAAAAAAACAATAACAGATAATTAAATCAATTGTCGTCCTCGTGCACGTTCGGGTCACTATACGTATCATCGAACTCAACACCAGCTAATGAAAAAGTCATCCGACTAAGAATATCGGCTCCTAGAAATTCAACTGCACGTGGGTTGCTGAGCATCTCTATCGGCGTAGAAGAAGTACTAGTCACAGACTGACCAGAACTAGCACCGAACGTAGTCATCCGCACTGAACTCTCAAGACCCATCGTACTCAAACCGGAGCTGATAAAATCTACCGAAGAAGGAAAACTCATGGCAGTCTGAGGGAAAGCCTCCGCACCTGTACCTGTAAAAACTGACTTTGACACACCACCAACTGATATAGACGGGTAGGGCTGATAAGGAGTAAAAACCGGAGTGGCAGGCAACCAATCAGGAACGGTGTAGGGAATCTCAGAACACTTGGATAAGATTTGGACTGATCGGTCATAGAAGGGTTGGCGTTGGCAAGAAAATCATTCTGGCCTCGAATACCAACTCGGATATCGTTGGCCCACGGACACATCCGCTCAAATCCTAAGGTCATATTGGCACTGGAGGCAGCCTGACTACCACGGAGGAAAGCTAACTCAACATCTTGAAAATTTAAACGGGCAGTCAGGGCTGGGTCCAGAGTGGAAGGTCCTGAGCAAGGAGCAGACCGACTAGAAGAAGGCACAGACGGAGGCGGAAAGCTAGACGGCTGAGACTGAGACACAGGAGGGACTGACGATCGACGGGGAGAGGTCTTAGGGAGATTAAGGCCGATCGAAACTGAGGATAGGGCAATCATCGTATCACTCGAAAGTAGAGTGACTCGATGAAGCGTGTAGAGACCCGTGATAAGATTAGGGAAAGGCTTGTTACCATCCTTGCGACACGTTTCGGCAAACAACATGGCCTTGGCATGAATGATACTTCCTATATCGACTGGAAGACCCTTGAAGATTGCAGAGGCGATGCAAGCCTCCTCATAGGTAAAGCTGGAAAGATGACGAGAAGGGCAAACATTGTGACCCAGCAAGTGCTTAAGGGCCCTAATTTCACGTGTGGCATTCCCAAAGGGGAATCTACCCTTAACCCACTTAGCAGTCGGGTCAATTTTCTTCTTAAAATCCTCAGCTCATTCCCACAACTTAGTTGGGTTATCTAACTGCCAAACGGTGTTAAACTCAACGCTTCTTGGTACTTCAGGAATACGATAAAACTCGTTAATGACTGTAGGGGTAAAATGAACCTTAGTTTTGCGAATCGTGATGGAACTGACTACACCATCCTCAAACTCCTCTGGATTAACACTGGACAACACAAAATAAAATTCCGCCACCATTGTAAAATTAATGGGTGCAGTTCGCTCGGCTGCCAAGGCTCCCCAATGCCGGTCATCAACGATTTTCGCAAGCCTAGGGGTGATATGCGAAATGCTGAGACTACGCTCTGACTAAAGGTTCTGGCATAATTTTGACGGGCTGCGGCAGTAGCCGTTAGTTCGAACAGAACATCCTGCTCGGGTTGGGTTAGCGCTCTCGACTGGGGTGCAGGGACGGTGACAATTTTATGCTTTTTGGTTGACTGATTTTTCCTACTACGAGAGGGTCTGTCTGACATCTATGGTAACGGTGGTGGTGACAATAGCAACACAGCAGCAACAAAAACACATAGTTCATCCAACTAAATTAATTCCCATCCTCCGGTTTGATAATGAACTAAATAAAACTGATAAAAAGATTGAAATTAAATGGAAGACGATGCAAAAGTAGGTCGTTACCGTGTTGATAAAGCTATCCGCCGGAATTAATGGACTGAAATGGCCGGAAGTTGGACACTGGACGCTGGAATGTATGGTGTTCAATTCCCTAAAGCACCAACCTCTGCTTTTCGTGAGCACCTAATTGCAACTGCTTGAATTGGCTTGATGAGGAGAGGAAAAGGAATGGGTAGCTAGGAATTTTTTGATATAAAGAGTGTTGGAAATAAAATTTATGTTTTGATGATAATTCATCATACTTATTCAAAATGTCATCTTAACCTCATTGATGAAGTCTTTGAAGCTACCGTTATAGTGAAAAGCTAAAAGATGTCTAGAATCGAATGTTTAGGTTTTACTAGAGTCGATATTTGTATAGGTTACATCGGACAAGCACCGTAATAGCTAGTGTGTCGTAAACCGAAAAGCGGAAGTCATTCATAAAGCGGAAATTGTCAAGATAAACAAACCGACTCGGGATACACCAATATGAAAAGCGAAGAAGATAAGTTCACCGAGGGACACAGACTCGGTTGGCTTATATTGAAGAAGCGAGGGTCACGAGACTCGTTATAGAAGATTGAAGAACTGAGGGTTCAAACTCAGTTATGAAGATTAAAAGTCGAGACTGTAAAGTTACTTCAGGCAAGATTGTGGTGACCTGAACTGACTTTATGGATCTTGTATGAAGACCTAAGAATCATAAGGATAATGAATTCTTGGAAAATAATTTGTTATGGTGTACTCTGAGTAAGTCAATTACAATCAGATGAAAAACTGGAGTACTGATATTTGAAGGAGGGTAAAATCTCAGTTAATGCTCCAATTCAGTTAAGAAACTGACATTTGATAAACTCAGTATAAAACTAACAAGGAAACTCAGTTTCATATATCAGTCATCCGATAAACTGATAGTACAGTCGAACGTTATAAAGGAAGCAATTCTATTGGATGAAATACTGACGCAGCAGAACGGACAGAAAATATATCCGTTACAAGATAGACGTTGATACAATTCAAATTCAAGCAAGATGAACATTGAACCTCACACTATAAATAGAGGGCCTTGCACAAGAAAACAAGAACATAATTATTAAGATAAACAAGCATTTTTGTGCACCAATCTTATTCATTCGAATTGTTATCATCTCTGCGCCATAACAAGATCATATCAAGTATTTCTTCAAGTGTTCAAGCTACAAAGAATTTATCAAGAATCAGACACTTTGAAGAACCACAAACAAGAATCAATTCATTGATTCTCAACCCAACTTTGATTCTTTATCAAAGGTTTAGACTGTGAAGCGAACCGGGAAGGTTTTGTCAAGGACAGTTGTTGCAAGCAGTTGGGCAAACTGTGTTTGTGGTGGTAGCTGGTGAAGAGGCATACGCTACCCTTCAAGGACCATTGTTCAAGCAATTGAAGAGCAGCAATTCTACCTGTTCTACAACTGTTTAGATAGTGAAGATAGGGATTAGCCAAGGACTATTGTTTAGGACTTTTTGTAATAGTTCACCTCAAGAAGTTCTAGTGGAATTTTCCTCCGCACCACAGGGGAAGAGAAGACGTACATGATTACACCACCTGGAACCTCTATAATTCTTGCTCATTTACTTTACGCATTTATTTATTCACTTAGCATTTACTTACAACATTTGATAGTTGATTGTTACACACTTCACAGTTCACAAACTGACATTCATCAGAATTCAGTTCACCTCTCTCAGCTTTCACAAAATAATAACAAGATCAAGATAAAGGCTAATTATATCCGCTGCCAGTTGTCTCAGTTTTACTTAAGTCAGTTTGACTTAAATTCAGCTTAGTCAGCTTAACTCCACACAAGTTTTAACTAAACCATAATTTGTTTTAAATCCAGTTTAGGAAAGTTTTTGGTGACAAGTTTATTCACCCCCCTCTAAACTTGTGTTAGCCTTTCCAAGGGACCAACAATTGGTATCGGAGCAGTGTTTCTTTGACAATATATCATTTGCTCTATATCTCCTTTAGTTGTTCTCATTTGAAAGCTAAGTTCCAGTTAATTCACTATCAGTCTTCACTCACTCACAATGGATAACAATCAATATGCGAGACAGATGCTTATGTGCAACATGGACAGATTTGATGAATACAAACGTCGTATGCATGCTTTTCTAGCAGCTACTCATGATGAAATGATGGATGTACTCACCGATGGACCTATTTAGATCACTTATATGCAAACCGATGGTGAGAGACAAGTTCGAGTTCCAAAGCCCAAAAGTGAATGGACTAGTGATGATTGCAAGCGAAAATGTTGCTATGGACTTTATCCTCAGAACTCTTGACAGCAACATGTATTTGAAGGCGAAAGAATGCACAACTGCCAAGGAAATGTGGGACAAACTTCAGTTAGTTTGTGAAGGAACTGATTCAATCAAAGAAAACAAAATTTCTGTTGCAAAGCAAAAGTTTGAGAACTTCAAAATGAAATCTGGTGAGACCATTGACCATATGGAAACAAGATTCAGTGCTATCATAGATGAATTAGATCTACTCAAGATTGAGTACTCAAATAAAGTTATCAATACAAGAATCTTGAAGGCATTACCAATGTGTTGGAAGATGAAGGTCACTGCTATGGAAGAATCTAGAAGACTCGACATAGAGGACTCATTCAAAATCTTCTCAGATTTGAAAGCCTATAAATTCAGTGAAGATTTTACAAGTACAGGTGCAATAATCAAAGCTCTGGAAGAACCAAAGACCACAGCACTTGCAGCAGCATCAAATGACAATCAAGAAAACTCAACAAGCAATCTTCAAGAATTGGATGAGATGGAAGAACAGATGGCTCTAATGATGAACAGAATTCGAAGGATGAAGAGTGGACACCCAGTCACTCAGAAATTCATCAAAAGGACTCCTGAGAAAAGAAAAGACGATGAATATCTCTGTTTCAACTGCAAGAAACCTGGACATTATAAAGCTGAATGTCCAGAACTGACCAAGAAGACTCCATCAAGAAGAATTGGTAGAAGAGCACTCCTTTCCAGAGATGAGTCAGATTATGAAGCTGGTACTGAAAGATTATCAGATGACACGGCTTTAATGGCACACATGGAAGATCCAAATGAGGTATGTGAATCCAATTCAAAATACTCTTCAGCTCAGATTTCCATGCAAAATGTGTGTTCTTCGACTGCTGACTCCAATACAAAAAATCTAGAATTAGAAGAAACACTTGACGAATTGATGAATCATCTAGTAACTATTCAAGCTGGTTATGAATCAATTAAAGATGAAAAAGAGAATCTAATTCTTGAAGTTGAAAGATTGAAGTCTGAATTAAAAATGTTGAAACTGACTAAAACAGATAAAAAAAGATTCGTATCGCCTCATCGCATCATCAAGAAGCAACTGAATCATTTGCTCAATCAAGTTCAGTTACTGGATTCAAATCAGGAAATCCGTATGGAGACAAGACGGGTTTAGGATTTGATACACATCAATCTTCCAAGGATAGAACCAGCAAAGCTACTGAACCTAGTACCAAAAATGGTATTAAGTTTGTGGCTGAACAACTTCCACAAACTGAGAAAATTGTTGAACCAGTAAAGCCAGTATCACATAGGATAAATTAGTTTCCCAAGAAAACAACTGGATCTACCAACAAGAGTAAACCAAATGGTAGATCAGCTGTATCTCAAGAAAACCGAACTGGAAGATCAACTACCAGATCCACAAAATCAATCAAGTCAAGAACAAGAAAAATTACAATCAAAGTAAATCCAAGAATGACAATCATTCAAAGATTCACACATTCAGGGGGAAAGGAAGACTATATCCCACTGATGATGATTGAAATTTTACTGCATCTACTAATAAAACTGATAATAGCAATCATTCCAGACAGAAAACTTATCACAAGTTTCAGTCTAAAACTCGACAGCAGAGAGCTGTTCTCAGTTCTCAGCAAAAGTCCCAGTACCAAGGTCAGCCCAGACCTCAGTACAAAAGGAATGATGTTACTATTACTCAAGTTTTAATAATAGAAAGCATGACGGAAATAAGTTTCAGTCAAAAGATCTGAGAGATCATATAAATAAGACACAATCCAAACATAGATACTATGGGAGTGTGGCTTACCTATATGAAAATAAGTGCAACAATATCCGAAGAATACCTAAAGGATATATTCCCAAAGTTGTACTAACAACTGACACCCATGGACCCAAGCTAAGTTGGGTACCTAAAAATATTTAATTTTTATTGCAGGATATATGGTACTTTGACATCGGATGCTCTAGGCACATGACAAAGAGCAAAGACTGTCTCAGTAACTTCATTACAAAAGATGGACCAAAGGTTAATTTTGGAAGTAAAGACAAACCTGGTTACACCAAAGGTTATGGCAACTTAATCAGAAATGGACTTACAATCAAGAATGTATCTTATGTAGAAGGACTACACTACAATCTACTCAGCACTAGTCAATTCTTTGATATAGGATACAAAGTTACTTTTGACAAAAGAATTCTGCGTTGTCGTCAGCAAATCAGCATATCAAGTTGTCTTAGCCGGAAGAAGAAAAGAGTATATGTATGTAGTAGATTGGACAACAGCCGTTGCTGAAACTTGTTTGCTTGTGCATACCAAATCAGAAATCAGTTGGCTATGGCACAAGAAACCGAGTCATCTTAACTTTGATGACACCAACACACTTGTTAAGAAACAGTTAGCCATTGGACTACCGGAGATCTCATATAAGAAAGATAGCTTATGTGATGCTTATCAACAAGGAAAGCAAACCAAAGCAAGTTTCAAGACCAAGTCTCGGCATTCAACAACCAGACATCTGGAATTACTACACATGGAGTTATTTGGACCTATTACACCAATTAGTATCAGTGGAAAGAAGTATACGTTGGTGGTAGTAGATGATTTTTCAAGGAACACTTGGGTAATCTTCTTAACCAAGAAAAGTGAAACCAAGCAAAAACTTACAGAATTACTCAAAAGACTTCAGAATCAAAAGGAGTATCAGTTGTGAAGATAAGATCAGATAAGGGAACTGAATTCCTCAACAGTGTGATTATTGAATATTGTGAAGAAAATGGTGTTTTACACCAACTTGCCGCCACAGGAACACCTCAACAAAATGGTGTAGCTGAAAGAAGAAACAGAACACTCAAAGAAGCAGGAAGGACTATGATCTGTGAAGCAAAACTACCTGAAAGATATTGGGCAGAAGCAGTTAACACAGCTTGTTATACACATAATAGAGCTCTCATGAATAAAAGGCATGAGAAGACCCCTTATGAAATTTGGAATGGAAGAAAACCGAATGTTTCCTACTTTCATGCTTTTGGAAGCAAATGTTTCATACACAATAATGGAAAAAGATCAATTTCATGTTTTTCAGCCCAAAGCTGGTGAAGGAATTTTTCTAGGATATTCAAGTGTCAGCAAAGCTTTTAGAGTGCTAAATAAAAGGACACTCAAGCATGAAGAATCAATTCACGTAGTATTTGATGAACCAAACTTCCCTGGTGAAACAACTGAAGACAGACCAGAACCAGTTTCTCAGTCTCAGTTACCAGTCTCGTCAGAATCAGTTTGTTTTGATATTGGAAAACTACAGATTTCAGAATCTTCAGATCCAGATCAGTCTCAGTTTCCAACTACTCAACAAACCCCACCTGAACTACATGTTTCAGATCCAAATGAAGAAATTCAAGAACCAGTTCTTGTAGAACCAGATGAACAAACTATAAATCCCTTGATGTAAGCACCAGTTCATCAATGGATGAGAGATCACCCTGAAGAACAAGTAATTGGTAACACTCAAGCTGGAGGTCGAACGAGACATCAACTGGATGCAATGATTGCATGTTTTCTATCTCAATCTGAACCTAAGGAAATAGAAGAAGCTTTGAAAGATCCACATTGGATACTAGCTATGCAAGAAGAATTGAACGAGTTCGAAAGAAATCAAGTATGAGAATTGGTAGAAAGACCAGCTCATGTGAATATCATTGGAACCAAATGGATTTTTAGAAACAAACTTGATGAAGATGGAAATATTGTCAGAAACAAAGCTAGACTTGTAGCTAAAGGATACTCCCAAGCAGAAGGCATAGCTTTTGATGAAACTTACGCACCAGTTGCAAGACTAGAAGCAATCAGACTATTCCTTGCATTTGCAGCTCACAAGAAATTCAAAGTTTACCAGATGGACGTTAAAAGTGCTTTCTTGAATGGAATTCTTGAAGAAGAAGTATATGTTCAACAACCACTTGGATTTGAAATCAAAGATCAAGCTGATAAAGTTTTCAGACTAAGGAAAGCTCTTTATGGATTAAAACAAGCACCAACAGCTTGGTATGAAACTCTATCTCAGTTTCTAGTAGATAATGTATTCATCAAAGGGACTATAGACAAAACTTTATTCAGGATGAAGAATGGAGAAAATACTCTACTTGTTCAAATTTATGTTGATGACATAATTTTTGGATCAGAAGATGAACAATTATGTGAGAAATTTGCAAGTTTAATGAAAAGCAAATTCCAAATGAGTATGATGGGAGAATTAAATTACTTCCTTGGATTACAAGTTAAACAATTAGATGATGGAATTTTCATTCACCAAACCAAGTATACAAGAGAACTTATCAAAAAGTTTGGTATGGAAAAATCAACCGGGATCTCTACACCAACGGGGACCAACATCAGATTAGATGAAGACAAAGAAGGCAAAGATGTTGATCAAACACTTTACAGAAGAATGATTGGAAGCTTACTCTATCTTACAACAAGTAGGACAGATATATCATTTACTGTTGGTGTATGTGCAAGATTTCAATCTAAACCAAAGGAAAGTCATCTCACAGTTGTGAAAAGAACTTTGAAATATCTGAAAGACACGGATGGAGTTGGAATTTGGTATTCAAAAGAAGAAGAGTTCAAGCTAATATCTTATTCAGATTCAGATTATGCAGGATGCAAAGTGGACAGAAAAAGCACATCAGGCACATGTCAGTTACTAGGAAATAGACTTGTGTCATGGTTTAGCAAAAATCAAAACTCAATCTCAACTTCAATAGCTGAAGCTGAATACATAGCAGCTGGAAGTTGTCGTGCTCAAGTCTTATGGATTAGACAACAATTAAGAGATTATGGGATAGAAGAAGGAATGATTCCCATAATGTGTGATAACACAAGTGCAATAGCAATCACTGATAATCCAGTCTTACACTCAAGGACAAAACACATTGATGTGCGTCACCGCTTCATAAGAGATCATGCAGAGAAAAAGGATATCACAGTTCTTTATGTACATACTGAAGATCAGTTGGCAGATATCTTTACAAAGCCATTGGACAAAGAATGATTTGCCAAATTAAGAACTGAATTGGGGATAATCAAAGTTAGTTGAAATCAGTTAAGCCAGAAATTCGTCAAGGGGATTGATCTTTGTTATGCTGGGTGCGCTCACTTAACAGATTAGTCATTGACATCAACAATTTCAAACTGATCAACTGACAGACTTTACTGAAACTGAATAATTTGACGTAACTGAAAGTTATTTCTAAAACTAATTTCAGCATCAGTTTCTATTCCAGTCAACTTAAGTCAAAGGTTGACAAGATAAAAGCGACAGCGGTTATATCGCATTTATTAACGGCAGTTTACTTTTGTCAGAATATGATGCGTATACACCCCATTACTGTCAGAACAGTACATGCCTTGGTTACCCAAACCATCATGGAATTTGAAAAGTTGTACTAACCAGCCGTCAGTACACTACCCCTATATATTCAACCCCCCATTCACACTTCATAAAAATCAAAATCAGATTTTTCAAACCCAAAATCATCTCAAGTTCAATCTCTGTGTTCACACCCAGATATGGCCACTACAAAGAAATCACAAGAAGAAAGATTAATAACAGAGCTAGATGAATTGTCATTCGACATTTACGAAGCTATGTGCAAAAACACTCTGTTAGCGAGTTACATCTGCGAGAAGATTAAAAAAAAACAGGATTAAGAAACATTCTGGAGGTTGCCTTCAAAGAAAAACGTGATTTGGAAGGTATTTTGCAGTTCTGGCAAAACATGCGTTTGGTAAGAGACTCCTTAATGACAACAGTTCGTGGAGATCGCATTGCTATCAATGAAAGAGTAATGAGATCACTCTTTGGCTTTGCAAATTCATCTGTGACACCAACAGATTTGACTACTCTACCATTGAATAAGGCTGCATTTCTAAAACAACTCTCTTTTTCTACGGAACCCATAGAAATTGGTACTCATGTTGACAAAATCAAGCCAGAATTTGGACATCTCAGCAGGTGGCTCAGCAAGCATGTCATTGGAAAATCCAAAGGAATCAGTATACTATCTGAAGAGAATATTTATCTGATGAACATAATTTGGGACGAAATAGAATTCAATTGGGCAGGTTACGTAGTCAATCAAATAAAGAAGCAACACTTAGCCGAATTAGACAGTTTACAAAGAGCTCAAGCTGAAGGCCAAGTAACTGTTGGCAGATTCCGACTGAAGAAAACACTCAGTGGAATCATTCAATTCTATCTGGAAAGACTCAAGGAAGGGAAGCAAGCAAGACAAGATGCAGCTACAAAGGAAATCGCAGCAAAAACAGGAACAACTTCCCAACCTAAAGCCGGTCAGAAAACTGTGTCTCAGCAGGAAGCTGAACACAAAGGGATTAAGCGAAAAGCTGAATCAGTAGTGGAACGATCAGTTGTAAGATGTTTGTACCCAGAAACCTCAAAGAAAACAGCATCAATTGAGGGGGAACAACAACTGACAACTGAAGTTACAAGGAAAAACACTCTTGCTGATAATACTTCTCAATTACAACATCAACCAGTTCAGCAATCAGCCCCAGTTTTTGAAGCTGATAAAATTATCAGACTAATGAAAATGAAGCTTAAACCAGAGGATTCTCGTGATGTTAGTCTACAGACTGAAGAAAAGTTACTCTTGGAGAAATTTGAAATCGGAGACCTATATACTCTATTTCCTATATCAGAGTTTCTTGAAAATTGTTTTAAAATATTTACTGAACTAGCTCAAAGGAAAGAATCAGCCCCATCATCTGTTCCCAAAGATAGTTCAAGGGAAAAGGATGACGATGAAGATGATCATACAAGAAAAGAAGCTGATGTGCTTATAGTTTTGCATTCAGAATTTCAACCCCCAACCTCGAGCTACGCAAACTGTAAGTTAGCAAGAAGAGTTGCCAGTTGGAAATCAGACAACTGACACTCAGTACACAGCTGATGAAACTAATAATCAATAACTCTTGATTATTGAAGATATCACTCAGCCTAAGGATCTAACTGCAACAACATATGATCCGTCTGACATCCTAACAAAGGATGAGTTGGCCAAAGTTCATGAAAACTTAAGACTTATGCTCAGTCACAAGGATACGCAAAACGGACTTCTATCAAACATTTCTGGATATCTTGTTTATAGAACTAGAACATATGTTTCAGTTCATGCAAGACTAGAAATGATCCACAAATCCAGTTCAAGTTCTGCTTCAGAAATTTTGTTACTAAAACAAAAACTCGAAGACTCAACCATAGTAGATAAGGAAACACATGCTCATGCTCACTGGCATATGAATCAACACATCTACGGGTTAGAAAATCAGCTTAATGAGGTACTTGCTTCTCAGCAACGTATATCAGCCGACCAGCAGGCAACCCATGCTTTGGTAGATCAGCTGTATGATGCCAAAAAGGGGGAAGCTGAGGAAGAAAAGCTGAAATTACTCACAGAAATAAAGCGACTTAAAGACGAATTGCAAAGATACAAATCAGATCCTATGTTCATAAAGAAAGAACTAACTGACGAGCAACTCATTGATAAATACAGTCAACCTGGAGATAGAAGAGTTACTCTTACAAAGGATCTGTGGATAAAGTTTGTCAAAGATCATAATCCTATCAAAGCCAAGTACAAGGATAAGACTATTGAAGAATCCTTGAACTACTTCTTATCTGACAGATATCATGATCAGAAGATGGCACAACATAAGAAGAATCAGAGGATTGAAGACAAACTGAAGATTAAAGACAAAACTGAACAAATGAAAGCTGATGTAGTAGAATTTGAAAAATACTACTCAAAAGAATCAGACTTACCAAAGTTATTTCTATGGAGAAAATGGAAAGAAGGAAGTCAAGTTGACTACAACAAGACTGTTGGTCCCTTGGAAAGTCTAACACAAGTTTAGAGGGGGGGGGGGGGGGTTGAATAAACTTGTCACCAAAAACTTTCCTAAGTAAATTAAGGTTCAGTTAAAACTTGTGTGGAGTTAAGCTGACTAAGCCGAGTTTAAGTCAAACTGACTTAAGCAAAAACTGAGCCAACCGGCAGCGGATATAATTAGCCTTTTTCTTGATCTTGTTATTCTTTTATGAAAGATGAGTGAGGTGAACTGAATTCTGATGAATGTCAGTTTGTGAACTGTGAATTGTATAGCAATCAACTATTAAATTATCGTAAGTAAATGCTGAATGAAATAAATAAATAAATGCGTAAAGTAAATAAGCAAGAATTATAGAGGTTCCAGGTGGTGTAATCCTGTACGTCCTCTCTTCCCCTGTGGTGTGGAGGAAAATTCCACTAGAACTTCTTGAGGTGAACTGTTACAAAAATTCCTAAACAATAGTCCTTGGCTAATCCCTAGCTTCACTATCTAAACAGTTGTAGAACAGGTAGAATTACTGCTCTTCAATTGCTTGAACACTGGTCCTTGAAGGGTATCGTATGCCTCTTCACCAGCTACCACCACAAACACAGTCTGCCCGACTGCTTGCAACAACTGTCCTTGACAAAACCTTCCCGGTTTGCTTCACAGTCTAAACCTTTGATAAAGAATCAAAGTTGGGTTGAGAATCAATGAATTGATTCTTGTTTGTGGTTCTTCAAAGTGTCTAATTCTTGATAAATTCTTAGTAGCTTAAATACTTGAAGAAATTCTAGATATGATCTTGTTATAGCGTAGTGATGATAACAAATCGAATGACTAATGTACATGTTAATTCTTGTTAAATCTTCGTTGTATTTCTCTTATTTTCTTTGGTACAAAAGTCCTCTATTTATAGTCTGAGGTCCAACGTTCATTTGGCCTGAATTCGAAATGTATCAACGTCTATCTTGTAACGGATATATTTTCTTACCGTTCTGCTGTGTCAGTATCTCATCCGATAGAATCGCTTTTTTTTAACGTTTGACTGTACTATCAGTTCATTGAATGACTGACATATAAAACTGAGTATCCTTATCAGTTTTATACTGAGTTTATTACTTGTCAGTTTCTTGACTGACTTGGAGCATTAACTGAGATTTTACTCTTCTTCAAATATCAGTACTCTAGTTTTTCATCTGATTATAATTGTCTTAATCAGAGTACACCATGACTCACTAACTTCTAAGAATTCATTGTCCTTATGAATGTTAGGTCTTCATACAAGATCCATAAAGTCAGTTCAGGTTACCACAATCTAGCCTGAAGTCTAACTTTACAGTCTCGACTTGTAATCTTCATAACTGAGTTTGAACCCTCAGTTCTTCAATCTTCTATGACTGAGTCTGTGTCCCTCAGTTCTTCAATCTTCTAGATAAGCCAACAGAGTCTGTGTCCCTCAGCGAACTTACCTTCTTCAGTTTTCGTATTGGTGTATCCTGAGTCAGTTTGTTTAGAATGACTTCTAGCTTTCTGAATGATTTCCAGTTTTCAGTTTTATGACACACTAGCTATTACAGTGCTTGTCTGATGTAACCTATACAAATATCAGACTCTAGTAAAACCTAAACATTCAGTTCTAGACATCTTTTAGCTTTTCACTATAACAGCTAGCTTCAGCACTTCATCAATGAGGTTAAGATAATACTTTAAATAAGTATGATGAATTATCATCAAAACATAAATTTTATTTCCAACAATTTCCCCCTTTTTGATGATGCCAAAACTCTCCTTAAAAGAAAAGCTTAAAGATCAAACAATGTAAAACAAGGTAAAACTGGAAAACTAGATTTCATTAGAATAAGCAAAAACTGGAATAGTTACATTTAGTCCAAATAATTGTGATTAAAGACTAAGCTTTTTCTTTACGGAAATGTACTTCTTCTCCTTGTCGTACAAACGATAGTCATCTTCTAGCTTGGAGTCTTCCTTTGAAAATGTCTTGTTGTAGTCAACTTGACTTCCTTCTTTCCATCTTCTCCATAGAAATAACTTTGGTAAGTCTGATTCTTTCAAGTAGTATTTTTCAAATTCAACTACATCAGCTTTCATTTGTTCAGTTTTGTCTTTAATCTTCAGTTTGTCTTCAATCCTCTGATTTTTCTTATATTGTTCCATTTTCTGCTTTGAGAATATATCAGATAAAAAGTAGTTCAAGGATTCTTCAAACGTCTTATCCTTGTACTTGGCTTTGATAGGATTGTGATCTTTGACAAACTGCATCCACAGATCTTTTGTAAGAGTTGCTCTTCTATCTCCAAGTTGACTGTATTTCACAATGAGTTGCTCGTCAGTTAGCTCTTTTCTTAAGAAC
This sequence comes from Gentiana straminea, assembly GCA_036785695.1. NCBI lineage: Eukaryota > Viridiplantae > Streptophyta > Magnoliopsida > Gentianales > Gentianaceae > Gentiana > Gentiana straminea. The sequence continues at coordinate 2,449,220 of JAVUPR010000437.1, forward strand.
TTGGGATCTGATTTGTATCTTTGCAATTCGTCTTCAAGTCGCTTTATTTCTGTGAGTAACTTCAGCTTTTCTTCTTCAGCTTCCCCCTTTTTGGCATCATACAGCTGATCTACCAAAGCATGGGTTGCCTGCTGGTCGGCCGATATACGTTGCTGAGAAGCAAGTACTTCCTTAAGCTGATTTTCTAACCCGTAAACGTGCTGATTCATATGCCAGTGAGCCTGAGCATGTGTCTCCCTATCTACTGCGGTTGAGTCTTCTAGTTTCTGTTTAAGTAACAGAATTTCTGAAGCAGAACTTGAACTGGATTTGTGGATCATCTCTAGTCTTGCATGAACTGAGACATCTGTTCTGGTTCTATAATCAAGATATCCAGAAATATTTGATAGAAGGCCATTTTGTGCATCCTTGTGACTGAGCACAATTTTTAAATTTTCATGAACTTTGGCCAACTCATCCTTGGTTAGGATGTCAGAAGGATCATAAGTCGTTTCAGGTTGATCCTTAGGCTGAGTGATGTCTTCAATAATCATCATTTGTTGATTATTAGTTCCATCAGCTGCTTGCTGAGTGTCAGTTGTCTGATTTCCAACTGGCAACTCTTCTTGCTGACTTACAGTTTGAGGTTGGGGTTGAGATTGTTGATGCAAAACTGTAGTCACATCAGCTTCTTTCCTTGTAAGGTTATCTTCATCATCATCCTTTTTCTTTGAACTATCTTTGGGAATAGATGATGTGGCTGATTCTCTCTTTTGAGCTAATTCAGTAAACCTTTTAAAACAATTTTCAAAAAACTCTGATATAGGAAATAGAGAGTATAGATCTTCGATTTCCAATTTCTCCAAGAGTAACTTTTCTTCAGTCTGTAGACTAGCATCACAAGAATCCTCTGGTTTAAGCTTCATCTTCATTAATCTGACAATTTTATCAGCTTAAAAAACTGGGGCTGATTGCCGAACTGATTGATGTTGTAACCGAGAAGTATTGTCAGCAAGACTATTTTTCCTTGTATCTTTAGTTGTTGTTCCCCCTCAGTTGATGCTGTTTTCTTTGAGGTTTTTGGGTACAAACATCTTACAATTGATCTTTCTGCTGTTGATTCAGCTTTTCGCTTAATCCCTTTGCATTCAGCTTCCTGCTGAGACACAATTTCCTGTCCGGCTTCCGGTTGGGAAGTTGTTCATGTTTTTGCCATGATTTCCTTTGTAGTTGCACTTTGCCTTTCTTGCTTCCCTTCCTTGAGTCTTTCCAGATAGAATTGAATGATTCAATTGAGTGTTTTCTTTAGTCGGAATCTACCAACAGTTGCCTGACCTTCAGCCTTTGGTCATGAGTTAGATGAAGATAGCAACCGTTGGCATCGGAATTAGCTTTGGGTTCCGAATGCGGAACATTGGGAAGGACAGTGAAGAATGAAAACCACGAGATTGCAATTGCAGTTTGATGATACGGGATTTCACCCCTCCACGTGGAATTATCTAATTGGTCCAGCTGGCATGTGGGGAAGTCCAAGTCTGTTATCCACATCGGGTCAAATACGAGACGTACCAATGATCACCATGGCAGCCAGCAGATCTTGCAAGTGTCCCATATCGAGCACCCATGTCGGTGTTATACGAGTCGAGACCAGAGTTCCAGCCCAGATTCCTAAGCCCAATATCCAGAGGGTTACTTGGGCAAGGGGCAAGGCCCAGTAAGGGTTATTTATGTCAATAGACCAAACCGCCTTAAGTTTAGGGCAGAAGAAGGGCTTATGCCTATAAATACACTAATCCAGGAACTACGTAAGGCTTGATTCCTGGACAATACACAGGATACGTAGACAATCCAAGATACATTCTTGGACTCAGCCATAAAACACCCAAAAACACCATCTTCACTACAGTTCGAGACGTGCATATTCTTCTTGACTCACCCTTAGATTACACTTGGCCCTGATAAATCGGTGGTGCATTATTTAGCATCGTCACAGTTCATCTCGGAGTGACCAAGATGTACAAGAGTTGGAACAATACTGCTGACGATCTTTCATGAAGATAGAGATAGAAGAACGTGATTTTCTGGGATGAAGTGGATCGATGACTGAATACGAGACCAGTTTTGATACAGCAAACCAACGAGAAGATTGAAGTGGATCGCCGTAACTTCAAGTTGGCTCAAGACAGGTAGAAGAGTTAGGAAGAGGGAAGAAGAAGACTGAAAGAGTTAGAAGACGAAACGCCTTGCAAAGTTCAAAATTCAAGTACAACCAGTTACATTCGTGTTTCGAGGATGAAACTCCTCTTAAGGGGGAAGGAATGTAACATCCCGACTTTTCAAAAAGGGTAAATAGTAATTGGTCATACCCACGACGACCTAATTATTATTAATCCTATTTATTTAATTAAAAATGATTTAATCAAGGGATTTAGTTATTATTTAAAATGGATTTAATTAATAAGTATAAAGGAAATAATTCCCCAAAATAACTTATTAGTTCACACGCTTATTCTGATAAAAAGAAGAAGAAGAGGAACGGCAGAGCAATGGACGCAGGACGCAGAAGAAAGCGAAATAAAAAGGAGAACGTAAACTTCAACCGTGTGACCAATCCGTTCATCTGTTCAAGATGCCGCAGGAGAGAAAAGTGATCAGCGTGAGGAGACGCAACTTTGGAAAATAAAATATTCTTATTCCGTAAGTTTTTAGTTTAGCCCTAGTTTTTGGTATTCGTAGAGTTTGATTCTTGAAAAATTCTTATGTTTCAATCCGTAGCTCTGTTTCGCAGCCATGAGTAGTCGAAACGATCGTCTTGGACCGTAGATTATTCTAAAAATAGTTTTGCAGCAGTTAATCCAGGTAATATGCGGTTTATTGCACTTTTTCAGTTTCGGTTTTCTGCAAAGAAATAGGATTTTAGGGTTTCTTGTTGATCAAATAGGTTTTGGGGTTGAGGATCAACAGTTGTTGTAGTTGCTTAGCATTTTGCTTTCGGTTTTGCTGAAATTAAGGCAAGAGGCTCTTCCTAACGGATAATTATGGTTTTACAATGTTTAGGTTGAGTGTTAGTTGTAGCAAGGAATCATGTTTTATGTTGTAGTTAAAATGTTGGATGCTACGTGATGGTTAGTTATGTTTAAATCAGGTTTTTACTGCTATTTCTTTGTGATAGCTGATGTTAAACATGTTTGATTTGGGTTAGAAATCGTTAAGTTGCAGAAAATCATGTTTAGGGCTTTCTAGGTGCAATGCACATGCATTCAGGCCAGTTTTGGGTAAATGTTGTTTTAAGCTACGAGTCCAGTTTAAATGTTATTTCTTGATCTAATAATACTAAATGAAAATGAACAAGTCTCGATTGAGTTTCTGATGCGTTTGGTTCCGGCACCGAACGTACTCTTAAAGGGAGTTGAAGTCCGGGACCGTCGGAAAGGCATGAAAGGGCTTGTGCTTTGATGAATTACTATTCATCACTGTCTGTGTAATTGCTAGGCCTCGTTTATGTCTAGTGGTCTAGGAAGAGAGTAGTATGTGTGAGGGAGATTATTTGAAAACACTTAGGCGGCAAGTTAATTTAATAAATACGTACTTGCTTAGTAAAAGGTTAAACATCATGAGAGCTTGGATAGGCACAGTACAATATCGGCAATGTGAGGTTTGGCCAGATAAAGTGGTGATGATCACTGCCGGATTCTAGACCCGCCAGATAAAGTAGTGATCATTCCGCCGGACAAACTCACGAACGAGATAGACATTCACCGATCGCCTCTACAGTGGTTGGCCGGACAAAGTGGAATGATCGTCTCGGGGGCTCGTTGTAGAGATTTATCTCTATAGGGTTGCGTCTTTTGTCTTAGTGCATATCTCACTAAATGTAGTGCCTCGCAAACATCTTCGTAACAAAGATAAGTTAAGTTAGAAACGTTTAGTCATGACATGTTGATGGACATGAAGTGAACCCTAGATTGAGTCGGTCTCATACAGATAATTTAATAATAATAATAACATTTCGTTGTATAACTTAGTTATTCATTAGCTTCTCACTTTTACTAAGTACTTTGTACTTACCTCCTTTGCATTTTCTTTTGTATGCATTGTGGGGTGAGAAGACGAACAGGTTGACCAAGTGTAGATGACGACTTTTGAAGTCATTGAAGTCTTGGAGAAGCTTTTAGTTTATTTCTTTGTAAAGGTTATACTAGACTAGTTATATTTCTTTCCTTAGACTTGTTGTACTATACTTTTAAGACCTCGTAATGTATAAGTCTTTGGGATTTTCGTCGTTGTAATATAACTATCCATCTTTTGTATGCTTACTTTATATTCATAGTAGCATTTTGTTTTTACCCGAGTCTTTTTAGCTTCCTTTTGCTTTATTTTGATACGACGACGTAGAGACTTGCGTATAATATTAGATTTATTTAATGCTATACGCGTCGAACGTTTCTCTTCCGGATAAGGGTTCGGTATCCGAGAGCGGGGTGTTACAACTACCGGAAAAAAAGAATATTTTGAATCCACCACTCATCCAAACTCATCCAATATCGTTGATGTGTAGCCTTTTTCACCATGTTCACCCAATTGGAGTCTCTTAAATTAAAGCATAATGAATAACTCCAAAACTATTCACGAGATAATCACAAAGAACATGGACCAAGAGTTTTTACTACCTTTTTGTTGTGTGGACCAAGTACTTGGATAAAAACTATGCAACGAACTTAATCACTTTACTTTGAATAATGATACAGACACAATCGTGTGTTATAATCAGTAATACAACAATCATCTGCAATATTAGTTATGATGATCCACGATGCTGAGAACTTAATGTATCATTGTGTCCGTATCATTAATAATTTAAAATTTTACTTACAATACCTATCTATATATGTATCTTCCTCGAACTTTCCTCCTTCATTCTTCCTTCCCATAAAATCAAAACTTACGTTTTTACTCAAAAATGTCGTTTCACACGTGATTCGAACATAGACACTCCAGCTAGACTAAAACTGAACCATATACCATTTATTAGGTGTGATGCCACCAATTGATAATAATACTGTCAACATAACACATGTGGTGCCTAAATACATATTTTTTTACAAATTTATGAGATTCCCCTAGTATCATTATCATAGTTCCATCAAAATCTCCTTCGTGTAAAGAGAATTTCTCTCTAATCTTTTAGGAAGAGATAGCGGACATAAAGAGGGAGTGAGATTAAACTATTTGTGAGATGTAACGCCCCCAGATCCTGGGCCTGGTAGCGTTAAATGAGTCATAAATAGTCCCGTCAACTGCTTTGACCGCCGTCCTCCCTTGGTCTAAAAGGGTTAACCCAAGTTGACAAGACATTTATGTCTCACACTTATATGAGGGTGAGCATTCAACTATTTTACCGCTGTGAGACTTTACATTCTCCACCTTATAAGGGACTGACGTCCTCGCCAGGACTTACATCGTCTTTAACGGTGCATCGCATCCGTCTGATAGTCGGCTCTGAATATTATTTTGTAACGCCTGACTCTGAATACCATTCTGTAGCGTCCATAGACCCTCGGCCTAGTAGCGCTAAATGAGCCATAATTGTCTAACGGTGCGTAGCCGCAGATTCCGTCGATATCGGAATTTCGAATATCATTCTGTAACGCCCCAAAACCTCAAGCCTAGTAGCGTTAAATGAGTCATAAATGGTCCGATGAAAAGAATAACCCAAATTAATAAAATATTTATGTTTCATACTTATATTGAGATAAATATTTTATTATTTTATCGATGTCGACTTTACGGTGAGATAATCAAAATTAAACACAAAATACATGGACCAAGAGTTTTTACTACCTTTTTTGTTGTGTGGACCTTGTACTTGGAGAAAAAAAGCAACAAGCTTAATCACACTTTTAAAAATTTTACTTACAAAATACCTATCTCTATATATATATATGTATCTTCCACGAACTTTCCTCTGTCCTTAGTCCTTCCCGCAAAATCTCCACACACAACATTCCCCTCCTCGTTCATTGCAACCTTAAGCAGCAGGTAGTTTTTGTCATTCTCTCTAAATTCTTTAAAAAAAAGTTTAACAAATTCTCTCTCTTTTTTTCTTTTTCTCTTTTAGTCAAACTATAACATGTATCCAACTCTAAGTCTCTAACACCAAATACGTATAAATCTCTTTTTATCAATACTAATTTTTCGGTTTTGAATCACTGATTTTTTTTTCCGGAAAAAAAAAACGCTTTTGTTGCAAGTGTGTGATTATTTATTTATTATTTTTTGGAAAAAAAAAACGCTTTTAATTCAAGTGTGCGATTATTTATTTATTTATTTATTATTTTTTCTTTACGCGGAAGAAAAAAGCAAAGGTGATAGTATATATAGTAGCGCCGTGATGTTTCTTCGTTAACAATTTTTGCAAATCACTTTTAGCTGCGGGAATTTTCAGGAAGTAGGATAATGAGTGAGGAGGATTTCAAAGGTTCGCCGTACCGGCGGCACCACAATGACTTGGAGGATGGCGCTGGCGGTGTCTCCGGCGGTGGCTATAGTGACAGTCATGACGACGTTTCTTCTACTGGAGTTTTTGATATCTACCGCACAAAAAGTGCTCCAGTGCACCGGTTGCGTAGGTGGAGGGTAAGTCACGTGATTCTTCGTTGCTTTTTGTAACTGTCTACAATGTCGCTTCTCTTTCATCATAGATTCGTTAATTTTTTTTTGTTAAATTTCCTGAAACCTCTGGAATTGTAGTTTTGAAGCATAAGAAGTTGATTACATGGCTGAAATTCGGTTTGTTAAGCTGATTAGAAGTAGTGTGTGTGTATTTTATCAAGCGATAGACACTTCGATCTGTTGTAGCGAATGAACTTCGATTTAATATGGCCAAGTGTGTGATGCACTTTAACCATGTCCGCATGAGCTGCTTCAAGTTAATATTTCAATGAGTTTTATTGATACTAGTGATGCTGAATCTTCTGCTAATTGCAAAATGCTTGCTATTGGTTAAAAGGTTTAAGCTAATTTTTTTGTGTGGCCTTGGTACTGGCACTAGACGTGTTTGGTAAAGTTGTACGTCTGGTCTTAATTTCTGGTTTACTCTGGTGTTGTGGTTGGGATGCCATGATGTACACAAATGGGATAGAATACCTGTCCCTGTCTCATTTTATGTGCAATTTGTTAATGAAGGAAGATGTATCAGTTAAATTGTCAACTGAAAGGGACAGCATGCTTGTCACTGTTTTATCATGTATGCGAATAAGAATGAAGATTTGGCATTTAATTTGACACATGTTTTTGGTTGCTGTTCTTATTTGTAGAAAGCCGCCCTTGTGTTGAATGCTTCTCGTCGATTTCGGTATACACTGGACTTGAAAAAAGAGGAACAAAGGAAGCAATTGATTGCTAAGATTAGAACACATGCCCAAGTCGTTCGGGTAAGTGTGCTGTATCGTAAACTTCTACATTGGGTTTCAAACATTTAAAGCAGACATTCTCTTATTCATGTTTTTTCTATTTGTTTTTCTTGTTTGGAAATTTCCCAGGCTGCTGTCCTGTTTCAAGCAGCTGGTGAAAGAGTTGGCGGTAAGTACTTTTTTATGTCCTAGTATACGATACAGCACTATCGATGAGTGTTTTGGGTAATATTGAGTTATTGACTGCTACGTCTGCTGATGAGCGATGGAGGAAATTAGTTTGTTTGTTTCTTCTTATGTTTGTTTTCATAAAATTGTATTGGATCACATTCAATGTTGCATGCATAGTGAATGTTGTATATTTTTGTTAATCTCATCTTCTCTCGTCCATTTCTTCCTTTTGTTTGTCACTATTAAATCTCGCTATGTCCAATAGGTTCATTGGAAGGTTGCCATTGCACATTGCGATGCATGTCAATTGTGTTTCCGTCCTTTTGTTAATTAACGTACATTGTGCAATATCAGACCCATAATTACATTTGTGTGTCATATGTCTGTCTCATAAAATTGAACTCTAAGCTTCAGCTGTCCTAACTATAATTCTCTGCTTCTACCATCATTTTTGCAACATTCTTTGTTCTTATCCTATGTGTCCTTGATCGCAGTGATCTATTATACATAAAAAATAGTTTTAGTTGGGTTTACCTGTTCTCCTGTTGATGCTAAACTTGGCGTTGAAGTGCTAAACTATTTTGAGCCTGTTAAAGTTCGTTCACTTTTTTGTATATTAATATGATCCAAGTTTAGCTTTCACCATCAGCTAAATATGTGGTGAATTCTCTAACTACCAAATGCGAAAAAATAGACGCTTATAGCAAGATTTTGGTATGAAATGTATTGTTATCTATGCTAAATAAGTAATAAAGTGCTATGTTGCCCTTTGCCAAAACCTACTCTTTCTTCACCCGGACTTGAGATCAGCTACTTCATGAAACTCAACTTTGGTGGAGATCATTTGTGACAACTTTTTCTTAATTAAAAGATTGCAGATAATTCTTTCTTTGTTGTTCTATCAATTTTATTGTCTTTGATGCAGGTTTTTGTGTTGGGTATATATGTTACATCCATCCAACACTGCTCTAGAAAATGGACTGTCTGTTACCTTTTCTATTTGTAGAAGTGATTTTTTGAAGAACATGATCCACTTTTGAAATTCATTGCCTTCTTCTCTTTCTGAAATCTTTTCCCATTTGGACCTCCAATTGTGTGTTATCAAAATGATTTCGTCATTTCAAATATATTCTTCCTGCTCAGGGTGCCTTAAATTGACATTAGCAACAACAATGAGCCTGTAGCAAGAATGCTACTCATATATTCACTTTGATGTGCCTTATTTATGAGTGTATGCCTGTTCTGTGAAGAAACTCAGTTCTTACATTCTATTGCAGCATCCCCAAAAAAGTCTCCAGGGACTCCTACCTCTCCTGGTGATTTTCAAATAAGCCAAGAAGAGCTTTATGAAATGACAAGGAAAAATGATGTTACTGCTTTGCAGCGACATGGTGGTGTAAGTGCACCGCTAGGAAACTTGACTTATTGGAATGCATGAATCATTATATATTTTTGCATGGTAATCTCTAGAAATGGTTGCAATACCAGGTTCATTCTGTGGCTGATAAATTACAAACTAGCATTGAGAAGGGAATAAATGGTGATGAGACAGACATATTGAAACGTAAGAATGCATTTGGATCTAACACGTATCCTCGTAAGAAGGGACGAAGTTTCTGGGTAATGTTATTTTATCAACTCTTGACTCTTTATCTAATACTTGGCTCCTTTTCTAGTGATAACATGAACCATCGACTTAATTTCTTCTTTTACTTGCATTTTTGGTTATGTATCAGAGGTTTCTTTGGGAAGCATGCCGGGATACCACATTGATCATCTTGGCTGTGGCTGCTGCTGCTTCTTTGGCTCTTGGGATAAAGACAGAGGTATGAATAGGGAACAATGTTTGTATGCATACACGCTCCCTCCCCACATCTATATATTAATATATGTACTCCCTCCGTTCCTATTTAACTGATCACTGATGTAGTAAGAAGTGAGTTATTGCATTGACGTTAATAATAAAACGACTAAAAAAATCCTTAGGTATAGTTAATGCAACCTTCCTTTTCATCTCTCACATTGTAACAAATAAGCATAAAGTAAGGAAAAGGACAATAAATGTTGTTTTGGAGATGATAATGCATCAAATAAAAGGAACAATATATATATATTTTTTTGGCAACTGTATCAGTTAATATGCAACAGAGTGAGTAATAGATATTGTTGAGTTTTGGAGATTGAGAGAGATTTAGTTTTATTTGCTCTTATATTTCATAAAGGATTACAAACAATATATACAAGTAATGTCTCAAACTAACAGCAAACTAGCCGCGGGATAATAAATATAGTAGCCAGACAAAGAATAAATGAACATTTCAACTAACAACCATCTAGGAACTAAAAATACTATACAGAAATCGGAGTATATATATATACACACACACACACACACACACCGGTGGTGAAAGGAACTGGTCATTTGATATCATTGAATCCAAGCCTCGGAAAGCAATGTTCTACTTTTGAAGAATGGAATGTGACCTGTCTTTTGCTTATTGATTTATGGTTTAGAAAGATACCTTGCGACAGCCACTCATCAGTGTGAACCTTTAGAGTGTCTGTTGATTCTTGAGTTTTATAAGCCACACTTTTCAGGGTATAAAAGATGGATGGTATGATGGCGGGAGCATTGCATTGGCAGTTCTTATTGTTGTTATTGTGACAGGTAATGAAAGACTATAGTGCATTGAGCTGGTTGTATTTGTCTATTTCAGGTTTTGTGCAGTTTAATTTACATGGTTTGTGCATTTTATCTTACATGATTGACAATGAATGCTATAAAAATGTGATGGAAATTAAGACATTCCACTTGTTTCACGTCAAGGGACCCAGGAGCAGGATGGATACTGCTGAGAGTATCGATAATCCCCTCCATGTCTTCTTATCGGTCCATCTTGGGAGGATTGGAAAAGAGACAGACATAATTACCTAGAATTATAACTTACAGACAATTTTTGGTGCTTCTCTGTTTGATTTTTCACCATGCTTTGTGATATCGATGCCAAATTTGAGGCAAAGTCCGATTCGTGAGATAATATTGAATTATGATAAACCGCAGCTAAACTATAATTTCCTCAGAAATGCAATGAGAATTATGAAAAACAACCAATTATTTTGAGTCAGTCAAAAAATATTTCTTTTTCTCGGAAGGTATACAAGATCTGTCTCTTGATTTTCGATCCCAAAAAGAGAAAAAATGGGAACATTTTTGTGATAAAGAAATCCCTCTCAGTAAACTTCTTGTACATTACTTCATGTATTGTGGAACGAAAATCAAACACTCAATAGAATGAGTTTGGAGGATATGGATGCATGAAAAATTGACAACAATAGAAAATACTCCCTTGCTTTTTCATTCAACTGCACCACAATATCCCTTTACGTTGGTATAATCGACAGGATATGGATGGAGTTTATTTTTCCTCTGCATCTTCGTCTCTCTCTCTCTCTCTCTCTCTCCCACCTTTTTGGGAGCCAGGCTCTCCTCCTTTTCATCCCTTACACAAGCCAAAGGTAGTGTGTGAACGCATTTCTTTTAGAATCAAAGCAGAGAGTGCTGTCTGACAATTGAGCCAGTTAAAGTAATTAGACTTGTTATTGCTTTGTCTTGCATATTCTTTCTTGCAGCATACGTTTGTGCTGAACAACATTTTGACAACTTCCTTCTCTCATGGGTTTCTTTTAGTTACATTATGAATGGGAGGAATATAAGTGCTGATGTTCATAGTTTTACTCATGTGATAGTTCTTTTGTTATACATGCTGCCTTTTAATATTTTGCAGCTGTTAGTGACTATAAACAATCACTTCAGTTTCAAAGTTTGAATGATGAGAAGAAGAATATTCATATGGAGGTCAGCTTTGTGCAGTTGTAGTCATGTTTTATTCAGCTCTGTCTTCTTTCAACTGTAGCTGAAAAGTGCATATGCAGGTAGTTAGAGGTGGGAGAAGAGTTGAAGTTTCTATATTTGACATCGTTGTTGGTGATGTGGTGCCTCTTAAAATTGGTGACCAGGTAAATCTTTTTTTTCAGTTTCTCATTTGACAAGTCTGTCTAAACTGGATTGAAATGTCCCATAACAATGCATGCTTTCAAAAATTTCACAGGTACCTGCGGATGGAATTGTAATTTACGGTCATTCTCTTGCGATTGATGAATCAAGTATGACTGGGGAGAGCAAGATTGTAAGTCTGTGTGTGCTAGCAATAAAACTAATATTAAGGTGGATGAAAAATAAATCATTTTGTGGGAAAAAAAACTGTGTAGGTTCACAAGGATTCAAAGGCACCGTTTCTGATGTCTGGATGCAAAGTATCGGATGGATACGGCTTCATGCTGGTAAAGTAGCTTATAGTTTTCATTTTGTTATATGCTGGTAGTTACGTTTCTGGTGAATGTAATTAAATTAACACTACTGCTTTAAAAATTCTTTTGCTGCAGTTCAATCTGCATGGTAAGTAATTTTTCACACAGCTATTTATTTGTGAATTGGGACTTTGACTTAATTTAGTGTAGCTATTCTCAATAATTTTTGTATTATTGTTTTTATGAATGACAAATGCTGTATCGTTTAACATTCATAATAACTTTTTTATTTTATTTTGGTGAGGCTGAAAATAGAGTAATCTGTAGGGAAATACTTTTTTAAGTGTCTTGTTTATTCCTCACAAAGGGAATGCCCCTGCTATCTATACGTGTGTCCACATGTAAGCTTCTATGAATTTACATATACATACATCTACGTGTATGTGCATATATGGCTATCAATATTTGAGGTTGCACACATACACATGCTTATTGTACGCATATAAATATTATAGACTAAACTGCTTAATTTTCATGTAAATGTTCTGGACTAAATTATTTATATTAGTGCTTAATATTTCTTAATATCTAAATAAGAGGAATCTCTTATCAGTATCCTCCTCTAATTCTTATTTTAAGGACATCCTTTTACTTGTCTTTGTGTTTGACTGCTATACATTTATTGTTTAATCTGTTTCAGGTGACTAGCGTTGGAATTAACACTGAGTGGGGATTACTGATGGCAAGTATTTCTGAGGATAATGGGGAAGAAACACCTCTCCAGGTTCTTTTTCTTTTGGAAATCAGAATTTTTCATGTATGAACAATTTGTCTTGGGCCAAAAGTACTCAGACTCAAACTACATAAAAGCAAAGCTAAAAACTATAGAAAATCCTCATATCAAAGCTATACACCGGAGAGTCATGTTCCGACTCAGCTTGCTCTTTGCTTCTCTTTCCCACTTTGACCCACACAGTCTATAGATCTTCGTCATCTCTTGCTCCACTAGCTTGGCCTATGACAATTCAAGAAGACCCTTTGGTTTCTTGATTGCCTGATGAGGTATACAACACTAGAAAACCCCGACTAGAAGCACAATTTCTGGAAGTTATTTTGGAAGCCGTGTCCTCCAAGCCGATGCATCACATCCTCCCAAACCGGTACCCTCTGCTGGACCAACCAACTTTTCAACGAGCGTAACCATGCTTTTTGAGAAAAGGACACTGGAAGAACAGATGGCCATGTACTCACTTGCTAGACTACTTTACACCCCAAGCCTGCTTTTTGTCCTTGGTACTTTACACGAACTCTGGTTTTATGCCAGAGTACCATCTGCCGGACCAACCACCTTCTCAACAAGCTTAATGAAGCCTTTTGAGAAAAGGACACTGGAAGAACAGGTGGCTATTGGTTTTTCCTCCTCCACACGTAAAGAGCACCTGCTGGACTGCTTCACACCCCGATCCAGCATCTTGTCCACGGTTCTCTGCCTCTTTGTACAAACCAACCATGTGATGATAGCGTATATGGGTAAACTCTGTTTTTATGCCAGAGTTCCCTTCACCACCCAACCTCATCTTTCACCTCTTCCCGAATTTGCATAGCACTTGCTAGAGTGTAGCTCTTCTTCACGGAAGAAGACCAGATAACTGGATCTCCGGTTCACCTCGTCCTGAGTAAAGTTACAGGAGTCTGATCAATAATCTCTGCGGCCCCAAACTCCTACCAGCAGGCCAACTCTACTTCTCAGCTCCAGTGAAATGGGAGAATGTAAGAGTATCCTTAACCACCAATTCCTAGTCATCCTATCTGAACACGTATTCCCCAATTCCCCCATAGATGCCCATTGTCATGCAATAATTGGTTGAACTATCACCCCTGAAAGTACTTTAACATGATCCTGAACCAAAGAGTCTTAAAGGCAGATTCTTGCATCATATCCAAGAATTTTTGGCATAAGAATCACCTGCTAAGAAGACTCGCCCCTCAAGAAAACCATGTGAACCAAAAGAACCCACAAAGATCCCTTATCTGAACAAGTTCTCCAAACCATTGAACAGTAGGACATTGTTCATCTGATTTGGACATTGTTCATCTGGTTTTAGTTTGTGATGTCCTTACCCTCCCTGCTCCATGGGACTCAAAACATCCTGCCAACTGAGTTTATCCTTGTGAGGATTAAAGTCTACCTTACTCCACAAAAAAACGCTCAGAATCTTCTCAATCTCCAACACTTTAATGGGTTGCAGGAAGGCACTGTTCCAAAAATTATGCATGGCCATCAAATCAGATTTTATTAATTTGAGTCTCTCCTCAACACCTCTCCAGGTTTTCTACGTGAAATTCAAAGGTCAGAAATGTTTGCAGAGTATTAGCAATTCAAACCTGATCATGTTATCTGATTTTTTCAGGTACGATTAAATGGAGTTGCTACATTTATTGGCATTGTTGGACTTTCAGTGGCTGGTGTTGTTTTTATTGTTCTTCTCGCCAGGTGATTTGTTTGGTTTTGCCTTTGAATTTCTTACTGCACCCCTGAGGCGGGCGCTTGAACTTGGCTTTTAGTTCTTACCATGCTCTCTTTCAGGTTCTTTACAGGACATACGTATAATTCAGACGGCACCGTCCAATTTAAAGCTGGGCATACCAAAATTGGTGCCGCTGTAAATGGAGCCATCAAAATTTTCACTGTTGCAGTATGTAGTCTTCTCATGTTTTTCTGATACACGTTATTAGTTTCTTCAGTTTTTGGTCCTTGAGGCTATCCTGGACGATGTGTAGGTGACTATTGTAGTAGTAGCTGTTCCAGAAGGTCTTCCTTTAGCAGTTACTTTGACGTAAGTGGGTTTCCTATGCGTCATTCTCTCTTCCCTGTATGATCTCATTTTAATGGTATGTCATGGTAATATTCTTGTGTGGCCCAGCTCATACTCTCTCATTTGTTACAACTATTGGTGCTCTTCATCTGTCAGCTCAATAGCTGTAATATATTTCGGGCGCAGGGGACACATGTTTGATATACCGCATGTTTTAGCAATCACCTGTATAACCATTTTATTTTGCTTTCCTGTAGGCTTGCTTATTCAATGAGAAAAATGATGAGAGACAAGGCACTGGTATATGCTACTACTATGGGATTTTGTTTCCCCTTTTATCTTCACTTGACTTGCAGTCTTCTAATCTCAATCTGTCATATATAGGTGAGGAGGCTCTCTGCTTGTGAAACAATGGGTTCTGCCACTACTATTTGCAGTGATAAAACTGGCACTTTGACTTTAAATAAGGTAAATATGTTACTGGTACTCGTTCTGCTCTCTTTTTTGTTGTTCTATGATATGAAGACATCTTCTGGCTGTTTCTGTGCATTGTATTTTCGGGTATGTGTGGGTGGATGCTAAGATGGATTCGGCCTTTGTCTAGTCAGCTCAGACAATAATTATTTGGAATAATTTATTTTTCTTACAGATGACAGTTGTCGAGGCCTATGTTGGTGGGAAAAAGATTGAGCCCGCTGATAATAAATCTATACTTGCTCCTAAGCTCGTGTCTCTCCTGATTGAAGGTATCGCACAAAATACAACAGGCAATGTCTTCATGCCCGAGGTAGGTAAATAGAGTAGAATTTTGTTTCTTATTGGTTCTATGATTGCATAGCATAAGTTTGATATGGCGACTAATTGGTATATCTATTCGCAGCGGAGGAAAGGAAAACTGATTCCACGTCCATGCTTTTTTTTTTTTTTCTTCTTTTTAACTGTGGAGAGAGAACGACAGAATGGGGGTTGGGTGCTGATGTAAATGGTTCATGCTTGAAATCTTTTTCAGGTTGACAATTTAATAAATTTAAATGGCCACTTATCTGGATACGTGCTTTCAAGTAAAAGAACTACTTCTGTTATTTACTGAGATCGCGAAAGTATTACCTACTAAGTATAGTGTTTAGTAGAATGAATGTATTGAAGGTCAGTTGAGCTTTGGGAGACATCCAGGGGAGGGGTATTAGATAAATTTACGAAGTTGCTTCTTGGGCATGTTGTTTGTTCAAATTTTTTTAGCAACTTAAAATTTTTGGGTGAAAGATGGCACTAATCTTTTGGGAGGTTAAGTCTGCAGTTGCCAATCAGTTTTTAGTCCATGACGGGAAAGTATTTCCCAACTATTAAAGGTTCCAATTTAATTTGTTTGTAGAGGATTGAAAATTTAATGGTTTCTTTGCTTCTGAGTTTTGCATTAAGTATGTGTTTGAGCGAATACATATATACTTATATACATATGTATGTATACATATACATATATGCATCTATATATATATATATATATATATATATATATATATATATATATATATATATATATATATATATATTATTTAGCCAGAGAAACTACTATAGGTGATCATATCTTTATTAAAACTTGCATGTAGGATGGCAAAGATTGTGAGGTCACCGGGTCACCAACTGAAAAGGCCATTCTCCTATGGGGATTAAATGTAAGTACTATGGCTACTTAACCTGCCTTTTGGTTGACATCGTCGTTTTCCCTTAACTTCTTTCCCTCGTTTATCAGGCTTTTTTTATGTGATTTTTTTATTATGTTAAAAATATTGTTGGATGATGATTCATATCTCACAGATTGGGATGAATTTTGATACTGTGAGATCAAGTTCATCAATTGTACATGCTTTTCCCTTCAATTCAGAGAAGAAACGAGGAGGTGTTGCAGTGAAATTGGTAACTTCAAATATTCTTATGATCATGCCTTGGTCTCGGCTTTAATTTAAGTATTTTTTTTAATTTATTTTGTTTGCTTATTAATTCGTTTTACTTTTGTTTCTATTACTTATATTTTCAACCTGCATCATCATGTAAACTCTTTAACCATCTTGGACTGATTAATTCTAAATGTATAAATTGCAACAATCTGTTTGCCTTGGATCTTTAAAATAAGGTGTAAGGTAGAAATATTTCATATTTCCATTTTTTTTTGTAAGTTGAAAATTTCATTCTACATAGCTTTCTTGGGCTGTGCTCTTGTATTTGCATTTTATCAGTATAAAGGACTTTGTTTTCATTTGAGAAGAGTGTTCTAAGCATATTTAGAAGGCCCTGCATTTATTTGGTGATTATTAATTTCACTCTTTTGAGCCTTCAACTGAAATACCATATTTACTGGATCATAAAATTGGCATTGCAACTGCCATATTAGAAAGAATCAGGCCTTCGTTTGAATCTGCTTAGCCGTGCGTAGAAATTGTTGTTTTTTATGAGATTTTATATGATATAATATAATTTCAGAAACCTTGGTGTTTGAATTTTTAGCTCATCCATATGTATTGAACGATTTCTCAGAGCTCCCTTGAGGTTCTTGTAAAATTCAATATCCTTTTTCTCAAAACTGTTCAATGAAGCAATCTGCATCGCTTTTGTTAATGAAATTTAGTGGATATCTCATGGGAGGTAAAAGCGATTTCCAAACGGGTGGGTGTGAAATTCAGGAATCTGATAAGAGATCTTAGGATTTATCGGATCACTCCAAAACATTCTTTAATCAGGAACTATTGATGCATACATCTTTTGTGAGACTAAATATGTGGCATATTGGATTTGCCAGGCCTCATGTAATGTCAAGCTGTACGAATCTAGTTATACGTAATGAACAAACCATATGTCAGTTTGTATAGTTTAAGAATGTTTCTGATGTGTAATTTGAGCATTTTTCGGGGTTCTATACATTTACCTGATGCTAGTAACCCATCTTATCTCCCCCATCTTTTTGAATGCCCGTGCTGATTTTCTTTTGGGCACCCTCTGAAAATAAAATAAAAGATGCTCATACGAATATGAAGCATTGATAGAGTTGAATATCGTGAGAAGGATTATCACATCCCCACTGCCAGCTTTTCAAAACCATTTTGATCAACTGCAAGTTATCCGCTGCTTAATGGCCCTTCTTTTTCTTACTGAGTCTTGTATTTGTGATCTCATGCTTATTAATAGTACAATGGTTGAGTGTTTACTCTTGTGTTGTTTTGTTATGCTTCTAGCAGCTCTCATTTCTTTTTATAATCTGAAAGATGTGTTAACCATATTTTAGCTTCCAATACTTTTTATTGTAGCTGTTCTTTTTCATCTTATTTTCAGTCTGATTCTGGAGTTCACATTCACTGGAAAGGGGCTGCTGAAATAGTACTCGCTTGTTGTAGCAGTTTCATGGATGAAAATGATCAAGTGATACCAATGGACGAAGAAAAGGTTGTATCAGTTACCAGATAACTTCTCAGTGCATATTCATGCATGATAAATTTGTACATATTTTGAGTTCTACTGTTTCTTAAGCTGTTTGGTACACATTGCTAAGAAATATTGGAATGGTGTTGTTGAAAAGGTTGTATCGTGTTCATGATTTTGATTCTGCAAAATAATTTGCTGCTTAAAAATGAATTTATTCAACTATGTCGTTACACTTCCACATTGCTGTACTATAGTATTAGCTTAACGGTTGCGTGCGTACAATTTTGTTCAAGATTCAGGTAATTTTTGTCCTTATATTCTTTTAATTGTTCTTACAGTTATTGCACTTTCGGAAAGCAATTGAGGATATGGCTGCAAGGAGTTTACGCTGTGTTGCCCTTGCCTACCGGGAATATCAAATCGATGAGATTCCGGATGATGAAGAAGAACTCAGTCGTTGGCAGTTACCTGAGGGAGAACTTATTCTGCTAGCTATTGCTGGCATCAAGGTTAGTCACTTGTTGATTGGATATCAAGGCTGAACTTAGGAAAATCTTGGCTATTACACTTGGCCTCCATTTCTTTCTTTCAGTACATTGCTAAATTCTTATAAAAACCAGGATCATTTCTTTGGATGGTTTTGAATTTCTGTTCATGTGGTTTGTGCACGTGCATGACCAAAAAAAGTAATTGAAACTAAGGGCTACAAAAGCTGACGGATGCGCATTCCATTGATCAGAATCATAAAATCGAAACGGTTATGATTCCGATTGGTAATCAATCAATCTTGTGAGTTGAAATTGAATGTATATAAAATTTTGAGAGAGAAGGGAAAGAAGAATTGTCTAGGGCGAAAAAACAACTGAGAATTATTTTTTGATGAAATATGCAATTGAGAAGATAATCCAAGACAGGAGAAGTGGAACCAACCAATAGCGCTGGATCAATTGTTTAAATTATCACCTTTTCAAGCATCTCTTGAGCTATTAGAACAATTGTCCTTTTAGGTCTGCTTCAAATTCACATGCTACTAAGTGCTATGGTGATAAGAGGGACCGGATAGGTTTTTCAAATGGCGGGTATCCAGACTCCGTTATTGACTTCTCCACTAATCCTCCCTCTCTTTTCCAACCACTGCTTATCCCATGAGCCTACCGTGAAACTTCTGTGCTGCAATATTAATGAGACTGGGCTCTATGAGCTTTCTGTCGGATCGGTTTTTGAACAACGTTTTTTTTTTTCTGCTTTCTAAGCATGTTGGCACTTGACACTTGGAGGGACAATTTTATTTAGATTGTATGTATGTTTTGTGTGGGTGTGCTTGACCATTTGTCTATGTTTATAGTTATTTATTGAATTTTAGCATACTCTATCTCAGCATATTTTTCATGTGAGCTTTCTTGTCATTAACACAATGCCATCTTTTCCCATGTAGGATCCGTGCCGACCAGGTGTTAGAGAAGCTGTTCAATTATGCACAAATGCCGGTGTTAAGGTGCGTGTTTTCTTGAAAATTTGATCCATTGCCACCTGACCCTAGTATATCCAATTTCAAGTTCATTTTATCCAATCAGGTATAAGTGGTGTTATTCTTTTTGTTGTTTGTCTTTCCTTCGATTGTCAAAAGCATTCTTAGAATCGAATTTAAAAGATTTTGATAATTTAATTTTCTTTCATGCTACTGTCTGTCTGTCTGTCTCTTCTTTTCGAATAATAAATTGAATGGGAGAGAAAGTAGGATTTCTGTAGATCGCTTTGCTATCTTCGGTAAGTACATTAGGCATCTAAACTCAATTGTTTATATATATATATATATATATATATATATATATATATATATATATATATATATATATTATATTATGATGACCGAGGATATATAAGGATGTCACAATTAGGATTAAACTATAATGTTTCCGAAATTTTCTTTTGGCAGTTTTGATGACCGGAATAAGGCTGTGTATGTTTTATGGACTTTTTTGGAAGTAAATAGTGAGGATGAGGGTGTTCACAACTTCACATGATTTACGTTCATAAAACTACGGATAAGATCGAAAGAATGCAACAGAGGGGAGTTTAAAGTAGCATTTATTGAGATAGGAGCGTAGGTTGATATTCTTTGAACTGGTGCATGGGCTACCTTAGGTGCATTTCTTTGGCGTCGTCAAATAGAAGGTGTTATTCATGCCAAATAGGTCAGGTAGACCAAGTGGGGCGGGGGACCAAGGTATACTCTACTAAAATGTACGTGTTCCTGTAATTTGAGCGATAGTTTTTGTCATATTATATAACTTATGGTAGGGTAATCTCTTCTTGCTAGTATTACATTATTTTTTGGATAGAGTTTATCTAGGAATACTTGCTACCAAGGGTATTTCATCCACGGATACATTTGAAAATCAACTTTTGTAGCTTCGAAAATTTTTAGTTGCCCTTTGTAGCTTGGAGAAATCATCTCCTGTCTTTATATTACGTACAGTTTGACTTGGGTCAAAGGTTTCTGATCACCTAACATTCTGGTCATATCATCTGCTATGGCTAAATTTCTAGGTGCGTATGGTTACCGGTGACAATCTTAGCACAGCCAGAGCTATCGCTTTAGAGTGCGGGATCTTAGGATCTGATGCTGATGCAACTGAGCCAAATTTGATTGAAGGAAAGGTGTTTCGTGAACTATCTGAAACACAAAGATTGGAAGTTGCTGATAAAATATCTGTAAGAACTGGAAGATTAACTCATATGATATGCAAACAGCTTATTGTTTTACAGTTCATCTAATAATCACATGCCAACAGCTGAGGAGGTTGTTTTCTTTCCACCTGTAGGTAATGGGGCGGTCTTCTCCTAGTGATAAGCTCTTGCTTGTGCAAGCATTAAGGAAGAAGGGTCATGTTGTTGCCGTTACTGGAGATGGAACTAATGATGCCCCTGCACTTCATGAGGTTTGACTCGTCCTGTTTCATGATTGAAGTATATGAGTTTCATATTTGACCTAGACGTGACAAATATCTTCGTACTCCGGAAGCTAGATTTCTGTAAACTTCTGCTGTCCGTAGTTTACTTTTCAATTTACTTAAGATGAGCAGATTTAATTCATTATAGAAATTGGCAGACGAGTACAGTATTAACCCTTGGAAGAGGTAGGTATTATGGTAATTAGTTCAAGTAATGAATGACTTTTCTAATTTAAAGTAATTGATGCACATTATACACCCCCACCCCACCCCACCCTCCTCTCTTTTATGGTTGGTGCACCCAGTTGGATGAGGAATATTGAGCATGTTGTTCCTCTGTTAGTGTAGATGATGAACCTGCACTGTTTTTTTTCTTTTTTCTTTTTTTTTTTTTTTTTTTTTCTTGATTTAACAATTGGCCTTCCTATGCAATGTTAGCCAATTGTATTAATATCAGAATTAATTTGATAAATGGGCTTTGTGCCGATGTTTATCTTTTCTTTCCTGAAGTTTGCTAAATTTTTATATGGATCCTAGGCTGACATTGGTCTTGCAATGGGCATACAAGGAACAGAAGTTGCAAAAGAGAGTTCAGATATCATCATTTTGGATGACAATTTCGCTTCCGTTGTGAAGGTTCACATTTGTCCCCTTTTTTTGGTGTGATTGAAGTTCAATTTTATTGTTCTTCAGTCATTACCATCGATAATTTTCACGATATAATTTTTTTTATGATGCAAAAGCATGTGTAGTGATTACTTATCCGTTCACATATATTGTGAGAATTGGCATGTGTTAGTTAATGTACTTTGTTCGCTACATTGGTGGATAATGTGTACTAAAGACTTGTCTGTCAAATGCAGGTTGTGCGTTGGGGCAGATCAGTGTATGCTAACATTCAGAAATTTATTCAGTTCCAACTTACCGTAAATGTTGCAGCCCTCGTAATTAATGTTGTGGCAGCTGTTTCTGCAGGGGATGTTCCCCTAAATGCTGTGCAGGTTCATTTACTATTCTTTTTCATCCTCAGTTTCACTGTGTGACCACATGTATTTCTGTCTAAACACACAGTGAACAGTCTCTGACTTAAATTGAAGCAAGTGTTGCACTACTCGGTCTGAACTTGCTTGCAGGGATGTCCGTACACGTGCACATAGATTGGTATTTAACTGAATGTTTGTTGACATGCAGCTTCTCTGGGTGAATCTAATTATGGATACTCTTGGGGCACTTGCACTAGCTACAGAACCACCAACAGATCATCTCATGCAAAGGCATCCAGTTGGCCGAAGGTCTGTATTTTCTCATGTATTTATGTTTCATGTTTGCAATAATTCTTCTTATATTTTTATTTTGGGATAATGACTCTTTTGATAACTTATCTTTTCTCGTTGGCTCAAAAGTTGCCCCTATCTTCCATAATGACATCTTTTCCCCCTAAATATACATTTTTGTTACACTTTTTAGGACATTTAACGGATTTTACCCGCTGATTAATGTTGAATTCGTTAAGCGTCCTAGAAGTGCAACATAATTAAGGGTTAAGGGCTAGTGTTGAGACAATAACAAAATATAGGTGGACCAAAAGTGTCATTATCCCCTTAATTATTATTATTATTCTGCAACCAATGCTATGGTGACACGTGGAACACACAATACGGTTGAACGTCAGACGTTAGTCAACTAAGTGCTTCGATTAAGTATCCTACAAGTGTAACAAAAATGTAGAGTTATAGGTGATTCAAGCACATCTTTAATCATCTATTGTTGAAATATATAGTAATGCTGCATATAGACTAGTAGGGTCTAATGACCCCGGCCTTCCCCCAGACCTTGCATAGATGAGATGATTTCATGCACTGCCCTGCCCTTTCATTATCCCTGTAGTTTGTACTGCTGTCTCACAGTGCAAAAAACATTCTTTTAAAAATATAAAGCAAGATAGTGGTATAGACCTGTCCATCAGATCCCTGCATAGACTAGAGATGCTTGTACCGAGCTGTCCTTTATTATTTCTGCAGTTCAACTTATCATTTTAGCTATCAATTGTATAGTCTCACACGCTGTTACTTTTATTCAGGGAGCCTCTTATTACCAATATTATGTGGAGGAACTTGCTAATTCAGGTACTCTTTATTTTCATACAACCACTTTTGCAAAGTTTGACGTTTAATCTAATCAAAAGTTTTTTTTTTTTTTTTTTTTTTTTGTTTTTTTTTTGTTTTGTTTTGTTACAGGCTTGTTATCAAGTGACTGTCCTTCTAGTACTAAATTTCAGCGGCAAAAGCATTCTGCATCTGGAGCATGACAATCCTTTCCATGCTAATAAAGTGAAAAATACATTGATATTCAACGCCTTCGTGTTCTGTCAGGTAAAAAATTCATGCAACAAACCTATGGTAACCCTCATATGTAGCTGCTTACCTATATTACTACAGGCATTCAATGAATTCAATGCTCGAAAACTTGACGAGATTAATATCTTCAAAGGAGTCACAAAAAACCGTTTGTTCATGGGTATAGTTGGCATAACCGTGGTTTTCCAGGTATTACGTCTCCCACTTTTTCCGTCCTTCCTATCAAGTGTTTATGTTTTCGGGTTGTAATACGACACTTGTTTTTCAGGTCCTCATCATTTTCTTTCTGGGTAAATTCTTTTCCGTGGTTCGGCTTAGTTGGAAATTATGGTTGGTCTCCATTGCAATTGGATTCATAAGGTCAGATAACGGCTACTAAACCACTTCTTATAATTGAA
Source organism: Gentiana straminea (assembly GCA_036785695.1). Taxonomy (NCBI): domain Eukaryota; kingdom Viridiplantae; phylum Streptophyta; class Magnoliopsida; order Gentianales; family Gentianaceae; genus Gentiana; species Gentiana straminea. The sequence continues at coordinate 2,473,029 of JAVUPR010000437.1, forward strand.
GACTAACTGCATAGCATTTTATGCAGAAAATATCCATTTAATCTTTGTTACCGTGTTTCTTGTTTTAACCAGTTGGCCTTTAGCTGCCCTCGGAAAATTGATACCTGTTCCAAAGACGCCTGCAACCGAGCTTATTTACAAAAAACTACATATGCAGAGGGATTAAGTAAAGGTAATAGTGATACTGAAAGCATTTTCCCCCCTCTTTTGCAGAGAACAAAATGCTTAGTAGCCTTAATCCCAAGTAATTATCGTATTAATTACACATTCGTTCTTATTAGCAGATTAGTCGAATGACATGCTGACATTGTGAATATGGTTACACGATAGTGATCCATGCAAACCCGTGCCCTGTAGAGGACCGTGACTGCTTCGGTGTAAATGCAATTATATTATATTTTGAGTTTTTTATTTTTATTTTTCCCCCTACGATATCGAATCGAGAATGCAGCAATGAAACTGATGTTTTTGTCTTAGTTTTGATATTATAACGGCACATATTGGTAGTATATACTTTAAGGTTCTGCACTTTTTAGCTCATCATTTTAACTGTCTTTCTTTATGGTATTTGCTCTTTTTATATTACTTCTCTTTTCTGTTTGTTGCACAGACACGTCGCGTACGACACGATACGTAGTGATACGCATTTAATTCCAAAATTTAGAGACACGACATCGCCGTCACGTATATATATATATATATATATATATATATATATATATATATATAATTATATATATATATATAATTCAATAAAAAAAAAAAAAAAATAATCGTAATCATCCGAAAAAAAAACTAGACAAAATAAGATAAGTATTACATAAACTCTATGAATATCTAGATAGATATTCGACCTTTATACAGTGTCAAAAGAAATTGTGATTGACCTTCAAAATATTACAAATTGTAAAAATGATTGTGTATGAAAAAAAAAACATATAAACTTGATACGGCGTATTATTTATTTAATTATTATAGAAACGAAAATCGTCTATTTTAACGTTTTTTATTGAATAAAACTTAAATAAGGAAAAATAATTAAAAAATTGGGTTCAGGAGTGTTTGTATCGTGTCGAGGAGTGTCGGATATTTAAATTTTAAATAATATATTAATTTAATTAATTTATACATGTGTCAGACACGGTGTCGAAACGTGTCGTGTCGTGTTTTGTGTCGGACACTGTGTAGTGCATCATTGATAAAATATTGCATAAACTTTATTTGACACGAAATCCACATTGCATGAACTTTATTTGACACGAAATCCTACGTAATCAAAACAATCATTCAACGAATAAGAATTTTTTTTGCAGCGAACGAATAAGAATTAATTCAAATAAATCAATGTTCGAACCGACATGGTTTCCCGATCTTTATTAGACTTGTTCACATAAATTCACAGACCAATAGCAAAAAAGACACATGTCACCTCAATTTCTCTCTTGTTCCCAAACATGCTAAATGTATAGAGAATAATGACACTAATTTACCGGAAAATTCTTAGACAGAGAGTCCCTATTAGACTCGACCGTCAGATATGCACCGTGTGTATATGAAAACAAAACTGTTTTGTTTTATTGTCCACGTCGCGTAAATCTAACGGCCGGGTGTAGTAGAGACTCCCTACGACAGAATTACCCTAATTTACTATAAGAAAAACATCAAAGTCTGAATATTTCATCCTTGCCACCCGAAGAAAGGACGCGGAAGTTCTTCTACACGGATTCTATATTGCGCTTGCGTTTTATTTCTTTCTACACGTGACACTCATATAACGAGCATCGAATTTCCAAAGTACCCAAATTACCCTCAGTAAGATTTTGGAGAGAAGAATCTTTTAGGGGAGAACATTCCCATGTACCTTGGAGAAGCCAATACTCCATGACCAATAGTCTTGTATTTAGGCATCAAGAGCCCTTCCTTAATCTTACTACTTCCACCACCAAAAGTAGTACATCTAGCCAACTTCCCAAACCATGATTTCTTCTTCATTGTATTACTACCACCATCACCTTGCAACCCATTGTTCATCTTATAACACAAATACTCTTTCACCACGATAAGCCCTTGTTCCATCACCTCGGGGGGTGGTGAAACCAACGGATTCCCTTCCACGCTCAGCTTCTGGATCTTCCTCAGACACCCGATGCTCTCAGGCAACGCCCTGATCTTGTTGTAGCTCACGTCGAGGTCGACGAGTGAAATCAAGAGCCCGATCGAGTAAGGTAGTGTTTCGAGGTAATGGAAGTTTTGGCTAACATTGAGGGTTTGGAGATTGCATAGGTTTTCGAGGTCGTCCGGGAGTGATCTTAGACAGTTTAGTCTAACATCTAGGATTTTTAGGTTTGTTAAATGGGATGTGGAGCTTGGTAAGTATGCAAGCTTGTTTGAGTTTACGGAAAGCTTTTTCAAGTTTGTGAGTTCAAATCCAATTGTGTCTGGTAATTCAGTTAGTATGTTGAAGTTTGCATTGAGCTCTTCTAGTGATCTACACATAGAAAATTAAACATAGATTGATTCATCTTAGAGAATTTGTAAGGGCCCCTTTATTTTCACCCCAACAATTCTATCTGTACACTACACTCTAATAATCGACCTTCGAAAAGTCAATTCTCGGCTCAAGAATCGACTTTTCAAAATGTCGATTCTTAGCTCTGTACAAACAGTATGGTACACCGGTAGAATTGCTAGGGCAAAGATAAATGGCTTCCCTATCTGTAAAGGGTCAAATGTCTATTTTCGACTTCTACAAAATCGAACCGAGCTCGAACTATGATATTACCTGCAGTTTTCAATAGTTCTTGGAAGTGATTTGATAAGGTTCCCAGAGACATTGAGCACCTTAAGCTTTGAGAGACATCCAATTGAATTTGGAAGTGAAACCAATTGATTTGACCTTACATCTAACACTATCATATTTAGTAGCCTTGCTGTTAATGATTCTGGTATATTCTGCAATCCAAAAATACATTAAAAATCCTCTCAAAAGAAAAATACATTTAAAAGAAAATTTATTTTCCAGGTGTGGTAGACATTTTTAAATTGAAGAAAAAAAACAAGGTATTTTCATTAAAAATATTATTTCTGGAGTTTCTTTCCATGTGGTGATGATTCATTACTAGATTACAATTTGAATAAGAATCATGCAGAAATAGTATTATTTTTTCTGTCAAAAAAAAAAAAAGGTATCTTTTGTATCCAAGTACGTTAGAGAATGTTTTTGTACCCATACTTGAACTTGTACTATCTACCTAAAAATAAGCAAATAAAAGAAGACAAAAGGAAAAAAAAAAAAAAAAAATTAGAAAAAAATGTTCGGCAAGTTTTTGGAATCACACTTTTCAAGTAAGATGTGAGGTATTATACGACAAATATTTAGAAGATCATTTTATGTGTAAAAATAAAAATAAAAACAAAAATATATTTTCTGTCAAGAACAATAATATTTTTACATGTAAAGAACTAATTTTACACTAAGAAAAAAACATTAATCTTCTTATTGAATGTCTAAATATTCCGAGCTACTTCTACCTAAAAAATGAAATGTAACAACCCCAAACCCTCGAGTCTAGCCGCGTTAAGTAAGCTATAAATGATCCGATCAACTGCTTAGACCGTCGTCCTCGTTTGATAAGAAAAGACTAACACGTCACACTCCTAAGAGGTCATGCGATTCTACCACATTCATATCCATCTTGGGATATCACATGAAATTTAATCAGACACCACCAAACCCAGCCATATTGTTTAAGATCTTTATTCATAAATACGATTTTCAAAAAAATAAAAGCAAAGAATTAGTAGTTAAAAACATGGTCCGTCAACAAGACATCGACTCAGTGGCTAGTAACTTGAAATTTTCGGGTTCGAGTCCGAAGACAAAAAAAGAGTGTGTATATTTCGTATCTGTAAAAATAAAAATAAAAACATGGCCTCATCAATGCTTTTTTTCTTCCAAAAAAATAATTTCAATTGCTTAATCATTGTCATGAACCAAAAGAAAAAAAAAAAAAACTGATTTATTTACCTGAAGATTGTTGTTGGAGAGATCTAATTTGCAAATGGCACCCAAATTCAAGAGAGATTTGGGAAGAAAATCCAAAGACATAGAGCTTAAATCCATAACTTTTCTTGCTGCATCCTCTTCTTTTTCTTTTCTTTTGGCCTCAATATTCTTCGTCTTCCTCGTATAATCCGTCCTCATTATCTTTGCCTCTTCCAACATTTTTCTGTAATTTTTTTTTAGAAATTCCAAAAATTTATGAAAAAGAGAAAGAAATAAAAACGATGAAAGAGAAATGCTGTTGCCGGTGAATGGCAGTTCTCTGATCTTAAATAAATACAGGAGAAGGAGAAGAGAAGTATCTCATAGCTACCTATATTTAATTAATTAATAATAATAAAATATACAGTAGTAGCAGTATTGCCACAACCACCCAAACGTATTAAATAATGGAATTATTTTTGTTCATTTTTTTTTTTGATGGAATTTTATTTACAAAGCAATATTTATTGGTTTTTTTTTTATTAAATCTGAGAGAATAAAAAATTTAGTGTATTAACACAAGGTGTATCGGTCTAGTGGTGAGCTAAATTATACTATGGTATAAAGACCAGTGTTCGAGCCCCGTTAGGGAGAAAAAAAAATTTAGTGTATTAATTGCGTTCAAAAGGTTTTTTTCTCAATATTTTGGTGTTAAATCACTTCCTTAATTTACGTATTTTTACAACTTTTAATAGTGTATTAATTACGTTCAGAAGGTTTTTTTTCTCATCATTTTGGTGTTAAATCACTTCCTTACGTATTTTTACAACTTTATCAGTTAAATCAAAGGTTTTTTTTTTCATCATTTTGGTGTTAAATCACTTCCTTAATTTACACATTTTTACAACTTTATCAGTTAAATCAGAACAAAAGAGTAATAGTGTATTAATTACGTTCAGAAGGTTTTTTCCTCACATTTTGGTGTTAAATCACTTCCTTAATTTACGTATTTTTACAACTTTATCAGTTAAATCAAAACAAAAGAGTAAAATATGTTTTCACTGGGTTCAAAATATTTTTAAAGGTTAAAAGTTATAAATAACTATTTTTAATCTAAAATAAGAAAGAAAAAAAAGAAAAAAAAAAAAAAGATGCGTGATTTTTTATTTTGTCCTTCTGGCCCTTATTTTTAAATAACATATATACTTTTACATTTTTTATTATTATAATCTACATCATTATTAATGATATATAAATGTTTTGTCTGAATAATTATGACGGTAGTATTATTTATATATATATATATGCATCGACAGAGTCAAAATAATACAATTTTTTTATTTGATTACAATATCTATATGTATGTATTGTAGAGAAGTAGTTATCTCATTATCAAGTGGGGAGGAGAGGAAGAATTGGTTGATAAAAATAAGGGGATAAATTCAGTGTACGGAGAGACGTTTGGTAGAAGCGTGTGGGGGGGAGTCGACGGTTTATTTTTGTTTGTTTGTATGTTTTTGTTTTTGGTCTTCCAAAGTACAATCCGTATATTACGTAGTACTACACCTCTTGAGAAAGAAAATAGGAGAATAATTGGGGGGTGGGGTGGGTGGGGGTGGATAGGGGAGTGGGAGGGAGAAGGGGGAGGGGGGTGGGGGGTTGAGAATTGCATGCATCATTTGTTTTGTTTTGTTTTGTTTTAATGGTCAACCCTTATCTTTTGGCTGCTACACATACGAGGCTGCCCGGTTATAGCGGTGAGCTATAACAATTACTATTATTTCAACCATAAATGCCTTGAGAAAAATGTGCACAGTGGACCATAATTTTATTAGAAAATAGTGATGATAGTCTTGTAATATTATATTGTATGTCTATATACTTAAGGATGACGGAGTCAGGAATTGAACTTCGAATGGGTTAATGAATTATATCGGGTTTATTAAGTCAGCTGGATTAAGAATATTTTATGAATCGAACTGAAATACATAGAGGTTTTAGTGTAATATTTTTTTTTTTGTCGGACGATAAGCTTAACCTGACTTCTACATGGCTGATGATATGTTATTGTTAGGTGGGGCCAAAAGCCCAATTGTCTAATTTGTTTACTTTAGTTTATTCTCACATCGGCTAAAGTTGGGAAGACAGCCGACATATAGTTAGATATATATAAAATAGGCATTTAGCTTATTTGTTTTAAGATGTACCAATGTATCATTGAGATATATAAAAATCAAGATAAACTCTCAATTATCTTAACTATTTTGGCTATTGTTTTAAGGCGTCAGGAGAGTTGTATCTTTTGTAATCCTTGTCTATAGTAATATTTTTTCTTTCGCCCGTGAACTAGTCGGCAAGCATTCGTCGAAACCACGTAAATTTGGTGTTTTATCTTTTTCCTTCCGTTTGTTATTTTGCGTTACCGTTGTTAAGGGTTATCGCTCGGTTTGTTATTTTCCTAACAGTTATAATAAGGGGTGTTGTTTGACATGACCCTTGATTTACACGCATTTTGATTTGTAACGCCCCGTTCTAGAGGCCAAATGTTCAACCAGAGATGAAACGCTTGATACGTGATTTTTAGAACAAATTCAAAAAAACTACGTAAGCTTGTCGTCTTATCAAAGGAAAACATATTTGTAGAAGCAACATAAATATAAAAAATTCGGGAAAGCAGACCCCCCCAGGTCCGGCCACTTCGCGGACGTGGCCTACCTGCATTACTAAGATGCATACAAACTTTAGAAAGATATACCGTTGCTGCATACTAGTGTCATAAATACAAGAAAGAGTAGTACAACCTCGGAAAAATATGTGTCCAAACTGAGAGAAAACTAATCATAATACTTGGTTCGTGGGTTGTGCTGAAAAGAAACTAAACCACTAACTAAGCATTAGAGCAGAACAACAACAACAATTCATACTACACTTGTTCTTTGAGAAAGTCAAATTGTTTCTCAAAACCTACAAACCTTCTCAACTAAAAAGAAGCATTGGGCTCGTGTACTAGGTCAATAAAGAGTGGAAGATTAAATAGAGAAATTCATTTTTGTCATAAGTTCTGAGACGTGACATGAATTCACTTATCTAGTTTATAAAGCAATTTAAAGAATAAAGCGTAAAGAAACCACTTTAAAAACATACCGGCTTAACGTTGCATAAAGAATGCATAATTACTTATCTTGTATGTACTTATTAGGTGACTTACTTTGTCATCTTAACCATACTTTTCATGCTACTTAAGTACTTGTCATTGTTACTTTACTTATCAATTAACCATTCTTCCCATACTTATGTGTTACGTTCTCTCAGATGCTAACACACCCTTAGTTGATGTGTTTGTAGTCCTAAACAGACTCCACTCAGACACAAGCACACCCTTAGTCAAAATACTTGTATTTATACACCACCAGAATACTCAAGGGCACACTGCATGTTACCACCTATCACGAGGGCACATTGCAACACTTGTAATATGACTAGCCATACACCCACCGTGGCATTTAAATCACCGTACTAATTTAAAACATATTGCGTTAACAACATGGGTAAAAAAAACTAGTCATACATTCGACACGATACTTAGATCATGGTACTCTGTTTAGTGTGTTGCGGGTTAATAATGTTAGGAGTGGTGCCTGGAAAGACAATATTGTATTGTTTTAACTACTAACTACTTCATTGTCAATCCTTCTAATTATTATGAGTATTCTTGTAAATGAACATCTCATAAAATCTCAACGGGTTCATTATGTGACCATAATACTCGGTGGATAAAAGATATATACAGGATGATTGAGTTTATGGTGATACTTCTTAAACATCAAGTCAGTGGTGAAATTGACTGAAGTTCAGGATCTTGAAGAAAAACCACCTTTAGTGCCTTACAACACTTGAAGTATGACCGCCTTATCTTGGCGTTGATGTTTGACATCTTAATGAATGCACTTATATATGATACAATCATGTAGTACTCAGACCAATTAACAATAATAATCTCATTGTAAATCCATGACGAGAGAATCTTATTGGATCACAAGATGATCATTTATGGATTTAATCTTAATCCGTGAGTGACTATAGACTCATACCTTTTCAGGGGTGGTGTTCGATGTGGCGGTAAAATTGGCTCTGAGAAGATTTCCCAATCTAAAACACATTGGAATCATTCAGGGATTAGCAGCCAGGAATGCAAGTCACAAAGAGGAAGTTCATTCCTTCTTGTAAAATGTAGAGAGACGGATCCCTCAGTTGTTAATTCAAAAGCTACTCGATTGGCTGAATTTACGATACAATCATATATATATATATATATATATATATATATATATATATATATATATATATATATATATATATATATATAACTAGTGAATTAATGGCGGTCGAGGATAAGACGTTATATGGAGGTTGTAGATAAAATACTTTGCTTCATACATGCATCATTTGTTGGGGGTTACCATTGATAATGGTTATATCAATGAATGTTCGGTAACTGTACGTGTGCATAGTAGAGTAGGATATTTTATAATCTAGATGAGTGCAATGTCGGGTTTATGGTGATGTGACACATATATTAATAAGTCGGATGAGTCAAACGAAGAGTTTGGTTGGTCCATAGATTTATTGGAGCTTCTGGTTATATGTCCATAGTTACCGAGTTGGCTTCGGTAATACGTTTTGAAATAAATTCTTGATAAGATCGAAAAAATGTTTTTTCAATCTAGTTGATTAGACAAATGGTTATTTATATGATAGATAAAATAAATAAATAAAATTGTTTTTACTCTAGAGAAAATGAAATTGATGTATATCAATCAGGTGGTTCGTTTGCATGGAGTTCCAGTGTCCATAGTATCAAACAAGGACATTCGTTTTGTGCTTAAGTTTTGGAAGAGTATGCAAAAGGATATGGGTATGGAGTTGTGTATGAGTACAACATTTCGTCCCTAGACAGATGTGCATCCCGATTGGACGATTCAGACGCTTGATGACATGTTGCGTGCTTGTATCGTTGATTTTGGTTGTAAGCGGACAAAGTACTTGCTTGTAAAATTTTCTAACAATAATGTTATCACTCGAGCATCAAGATGGGTCTTTTTGAGGCACTGTATGAAAGAAAGCGATGAACTTCAGTGTGTCGAGATTAAGATGACGAGAAGCAAGTTATGGGTCCAGGGTTGATTCAAGAGGCAATGGAAAATTTTTTGTTGATCCAACAACAGGTGAAAGAGGCTTAAGATCTCTAGAAAAGTTGGGTTGATAAGTAGTGTTAGGAACATTTTGTTTGTTTTGATGTTTTGATGATGGTCATACTAGCTGTTATAGCAAGCCTGGAATAAGTTAGAAATCTCTGTATAAGTCTGTACTTAGAGTCTGACATGTTGTATTAGTTCAGTCAGACAAGTATTGTACTAGTTGGTAGGATGGCTAAGTGAAATAGAAAATCGGCAAAGTAGAGATATCCATGTACTAGCAGAGAAGAATGAAGACGTATGGACTGACTTATAACTAGGGAAGTCTGTGATGACCTTGGATAAGTCTAAGTTGCACTACATGTGAAGAAATCTAATTGTTTAACTATGGTGTACACTGATCTCACACAAATCAAGGATCAATGAAGTACAAATACTCTTGGAAATCAAAGAAACAAAGAAAGCAGTAAACCGGCAAAGTAAACTGTCTACTGGCTAAGTAAGAAGTAGCAGTGAAGAAAGATTTCAACAGCTAAGTGAGCAGATCTACTTAACCGATCAAACAACGGTCAAGTAAAGGCACATCAAGGTAATATATACCTGTCATACGTATTTTCCACGTTCTGAAAATAAGAAGATCAAGCATTAAAAGCAAAATCAATCAAGGATGGATTTTATGATGGACGTTTGAAGAAAATCCGGATCACTGAAATTAAAGAGAATATAATCAAGGAATTAGAATCAAGAATTAATTCAGGATTATTCTCTACATTAAATAGTCAACGGACAGAAATTAAAATCAAGGCTATAAATAGAAGGCATTGACTGAAAAACAATACACATACAATGAAAAAGAGCAGAATCTCTGTCAAAATCCTAAGCCTTCTTGCTGAATCTAAAAGAACACATCTAGCGATCAACTCAGCATTCAGAGCATAAAGTCATATCAAGCACTGAGATTAATCAAGACTCTGTGAATCCAATTCACACAAGTTTTTTTTACAGCAATTTTATCAGAGAAATTTGAGAAGGAGTTGCATCCTTTGTGATAGCTGCTGAAGGATTTGTTCCTAAGGAGTAGTGTGTTGAAGACTGAGTCACTGAAGCTTTTGTAGCTAGGGAATGATAGTCTTGAAGATTGTGAAGCTTGTGTAGCCAAGGACAATCTTACTATTGTATTGGTGAAAGACAATAGTGAATTCATCCAATCATCACAGGAGAAGAGTGGATTAAGGGATTACACCACCCTCAACCACTATAATTCTTTGTGTTAATTTTCTTTCAGCACTATACTTTACAAACATTTATTTACTGCATCATATTCAAAATATGTGTGTGTATAATCTACTTTGAAACAACTTTTAAGAAGAGACTTATCCGCTGCCCAAAAGCTTTTAATATAAGAAAAGTTTTTGAAACTCTAGTATAGTCATTCACCCCCTCTGACTATACTTTTACCCTTCTCTGGGACCAACAAGTAGACCTCTTCAGTTCGAAGTGCCTACATAATATGTTAAACGTTTTGGTGAGAAATGTAAGCTTAGCCCTAGGTATGTTGGACCTTTTAAAGCTGTGGAAAAGGTTGGACCTTTAACATATCGGTTGCAGTTACCTTCGTCTTTGGCTAGAGTGCACAATGTGTTTCATGTGTCAATGTTGAAGAAGTGCATTGTGGGTCTAGGGCTAGTAGTTGTCGTTGACCATGACTTGTTGAATGACAATCTAACCTATGAAGAAAGACCAATGCTAATCTAATCAAGGAAAATACATTAGTCTAAGAAGAAGATTGTGGTTCTAGTCCTAGTGCAATGGAGCAATCACATGGCTCAAGAAGAACTTCTAAACTAGAAGTAGACATGATTTACTGTTATCCAAAGTTTTCTTCTTTACAAAGTGCATTAAGTTTTTGGGGCGAAACTTCTTATAGAGCGGGGAGAATATAAAATTCACAACCTCTTTGTATGGGTATATTTGACGTTGTGATATCATGTTTTTCTTTTCTTTTCTTTTAAGTTTAATAAATAGTTTCTTTTCCTTTAAGTTCAGTTTTCACGTAGTCTAAGAGTCTGAAAGCCTATAAAAGGGTTCTAATTGACCCTAAACTTCAAAATTTCACAATCCGCTCCTTCCCGAAAAAACAAATCGCGGCCATTGTTCCCTCTTATGTGTCTGCGAGTTCTTATAATCCTGGAATCTTATCTGATTGTTTATGTGATATGTCAACAAGACATAGTGGTGAGTTCGAAGTAGATAAGATCTACGACAAAGTTCTGCCTTCAGAATCATTGTTAGAAGGTAAAAGGCTTAATCTTTTTTTAGTTTTTTTGTTTCCCTTATTGTTTACAAATTGTGTTTAACATAGAGCTTGTGTAAGGATGTAAGTCATGTTCATTGGTTCTCGTAGATTTGAAGATTAATTGATGCATCGATGATGTTGAGAATACTCCAATCTCGCCGAATCCGCATAATAATCATAGAATATTCTGCATTAAGTATTTAGAATATTTTGCATTAATGATTTTACTTATTGTCTAAGACTCTACACAATATATATTTGTACTACCATAGTTGGAATGAATCAATAAAAATACTTTCCCAGCGTTATTATTATGGTATCAGAGCTCTCTAACTAACGTCTTTGTATCCTGTGAGATTATTCAAGAAATTTCAAGAAATTTGTCTGGGTGGGGGTTTGTTACATCAATCTAAACGGAGCAGGAGATCTCGAGTTCAAGTCCCGCTTCCAACACAATTAAAAAAAACAAGTGTTGGGCCGCACTTTCTTCTTTTAAGCCCACACTTCAAAAAAAAACAAGCCAAGTGTTGGAACTATCTCCTTCTTATAGGCCCACTTGAGGGAACTTGATATAAGAAAATGTAGTAGCATATTTACTAACACCAATTGGTTTTAGTACAACAGTAAGCGCTTGATCCTAACATGGTATCAAAGCTCTCTGACTAACGTCTTCGTATCATGGGAGATTATTCATGAAATTTCAAGAAATATGTATCCTGGGAGATTATTTAAGAAATTTTTCTGGGCGGAGGTTCGTTACATCAATCTAAATGGACCCTCACCCCTCATCTTAAATATTTCTTTTAATTATGTAATCTTTTTTTCCCCCTCTTTTTCCTAAATAATTCCCTGCTCTCTACTTACGCACCTCTCATATTTCCTTTCCAAATCTCTGCTTTTTCCCTCCGTCTTCATGCGTCTTTCATATTATTATGAATAGATATATGAAATATGAATATATTGATTCCAAATATTCAACTGGTATTAGGAATTTTTTTACTCCTTTTTTTATTTTTTTCTTTCTTTCTAGTAATAAAAATAAACATCTCTTAATTCACTCCTCTTCATTCATGTTTTTATTATCGTGGAATTTTTTTCTTTTAATCGAATAAATTGCTCTCTTGTCTTTCGTATCTTCCATACCCCAGCAATACATGATTCCCTCTTTTTTCTTTGTCTTAAAAAGGACGGATTGTGATTCCCTCTTTTTCTCTCTTAAAAAAAACAAAAAAAATGGACGATCCATTCACTTAAATGGTGATAGTCCCCAAACTATTTCTTTTTCTCTTCCCTTCTATTATGAACTAATTTCTCCGGTTTTCAAGCAGTTTACTCCCATTATCTTATTTTTTTCTTCTAGTAATCAAAATCAATGGTCTCTCCCAATCCACTCCCCCCTTTCATTGGCAGTTATAATTTGCTCCATCCCAATCTATAAATTCTTCATTCTTCGATTTATTTTTTAGGGTATGCTATTCCATCCAAATATTTCTTCCTCTCCATCATTACTTCTACGACTTTTAAAAAAAATTTAGTCATCTATTGTAGATTCAAGCACTATCAGGTTGAGGTGAAACAATTGTTGCTGATACGGAGAAATTTGTTGCAAACATCATGTGAAGGAACTAAGTTTCATTCATTACGGGTCATTCTCCATGTTCATTACATTACCATGGGATTGCGGGGCGTGTAGAGAATACTCTAGAAGATCTCGTAGAATCCGCGTAATAATCATAGAATATTCTGCATTAAGTATTTAGAATATTTTGCACTAATGATTTTACTTATTGCCTAAGACTCTACACAATATATATTTGTACTACCATAGTTGGAATGAATCAATAAAAATACATTCCCAGTGTTATTATTAGATGGTACTTTTGACACCTTTAAGTTAAGGAGGTTTTATTACAAAAAATGTTCCGGCTCTGTTTGGTTTGAAGGAAACAAAAAGAAAAGAATAGAAATGGGACGGAGGATTTATGTCTAGTGTTTGATATTCAGTGTTGGAAAAGAAAAGAAAGGGAAAAGGTGGAAACCAATGGAAATGATACAATGTAATTAATTAAAAAAATAAAGGGACTTTTGATATTTTTTTTTCCTTTCCTCTATTCAATCCAAATGTTACAAAGGGACTTTGAAATCACTCATTCCCTTTCTTTTCTCTTCCGTCGCAATCCTCTATTTTTTTTTTGTTTTTTTTTTTTTTTGTTTTTTGTTTCCTTCAAACCAAACAGAGTATTAAGGATAAGATTTTGATTACTATTTCTAGAAAGCATGAATTGAACATATACATGTATATTGATTGATCGTTGGGTAATTCTTAGACGAAAACACGGTTTAGGAGGACAATCAGTTCGCGTACATCAATAGGCACATTGTGGCCACGAGTTTCTTGATGTCTGGGTCATGGTTTTTGTTTATTTTGAGTATGTATGTACTTATTTTGCAATAAATCATGTTTTCTGAGAGTATTCGTTGCGAAATTGTTTTTTGTACTTTACTTATACGTCCGGTAGAAATAGGTTTAGGAGTTAGTAGTAGCTATTGGCCTTTGCATTATCACATATGTTAGAATAATAGAATTGAACATGACTTTATGTTCTCCTATGTGTTATTTGAGTTTCCAACATAGTCTTGGTAATGTACAATTTGAACCCACAATGTACTGAGCGAAGTACCTAACAGAGAAGTATAAAATAATGGTTTATTGTATTGACAAATGTTTATTGTTACACAATATATATACTAGAATACTGTAACTGCTAAGCCACTAATCAAGCCACTAGTCAAGCCTAAGTATACGCTAGAAATAATTACAATGAATATAATGAATACACCATAAATACACAATATACTAAAATACATCTAATACCAACCCTCAAGTTGGTCGAGGGTGGAGACCCAACTTGCTACGCTGATGAAGAAACGCCAAGTGAGGAAGTGACTTGGTGAGGCAGTCAGCAAGTTGATCCTGAGCATTAACATGAGCAACACGCAATGACCCACGTTGCACCTGATCGCGAATGAAATGATAGTCAATAGCAACATGTTTCATCCTAGAGTGAAACACCGGGTTGTGACAGAATTGCATGGTGCCCAAATTATCACAGTAAATAACTGGAGAGCAATCGGGAGGGAAACCAAGATCACGAAGCAGAAACGTAACCCAATTGAGCTCGGCAGTGGTAGAAGCAACAGAGCGATACTCAGCCTCTGTAGAAGAACGTGCTATAGTGGATTGTTTCTTGGAACTCCAGGAGATGGCATTCTTGCCCAGATAAACAATGTAGGCGCCAGTGGAGGCATAGTCATCCTTACAGCCACCCCAGTCAGCATCAGAACAGGCGTGGAGAATCGGTGGAGAGTCACGATAAAGCTGGAGACCAAGATCCACAGTTCCAGCAAGATACCGGAGCATCTGTTTGGCATAACTCCAATGTAAGTCAGTAGGAGTATGCATAAACTGAGATAGATTATTGACAGCAAAAGCAAGATCTGGACGTGTAAAAAGGAGATACTGAAAGCTGCCAATAACCATCCTATATTCAGAAGCATCCTCAAGCGGTGTGCCAGACTGGGCAGTAAGCCCAGATAAATCAGCACCCAGTGGAGTGGTGACGGAGTTGGCATGATCCATATGAAGACGAGCCAAGAACTCAGTAGCATACCGTCGTTGAGATAGAAGACAACCCTGATCATTGTAAACTAACTCAATGCCAAGGAAATATGATAATGAACCCAGGTCCTTGAGAGCAAACCGTCGACCCAAAAGAGAGATAAACGTCTCAAGAGCAGTAGAAGTATTTCCTGTGATAATAATATCATCAACATAGACTAGTAGGTAAATAATGATAGTACCATGATGATAGATGAACAGTGATGAATCAACATCTGCATTCCTGAAGTTACTGGATAGAAGGAAACCCTTTAATTCATCATACCAAGCACGTGGTGCCTGTTTCAAGCCATAGATTGCCTTATGAAGTTTGCACACATGATCAGGAAACTGAGAACTGACAAACCCAGATGGTTGAGCCAAGTAAACATCCTCTGACAGATGACCCTGTAGGAAAGTGTTGTTGATATCTAGCTGACGTAACGACCACCCCTGCGATAGAGCTAGAGTAAGAACAACACGAACTGTGGTAGGTTTGACCACAGGACTAAAGGTCTCGTAATAGTCAATGCCAAGACGTTGAGTGAATCATTTAGCCACAAGCCTAGCCTTGTAATGATCAATGGAGCCATCAGGATGACGCTTCAGTCGAAATATCCACTTGGAATTGATGACATTATAGTTGGGATTGGAGGGAACAAGTGACCAAGTCTCATTACGTAGGAGGGCATCATATTCCTCCTGCACGGCAGATCTCCACTTGGGATTTTTGAGAGCTTGAGTTATGTTTAGAGGTTCAGAGCCGGAAGAGGAGGAGAGATAAGTGTGGAGATTGAGTTTTTGAATAGGTTTATGAATGTTATTTTGGGACCGAGTGAGCATTGGATGAGTTGGTGGTGGAGGTGGAAGAGGTGGAGGAGGTAAAGGAGGGGGTGTAGGTGGAGGAGGGGGTGGAGGTGATGGTGGGGGAGTAAATGGGGGAGACGCAGGTGGAGTAAAAGGTAATGTGGCGGGAATTCGAACTGGAGGTGGGGTAGGAAGCCAGTCAGAGATGGGATGTGTATGAGAGGTGGAAGGAACAGATGGAACTTGAGAGACAAAAGGAAAAACGGACTTCATAAACTTGACATGACGAGAGACATAAAGACGAGACTCAGAGATGTCATAGAAATAGTAGGCATGTTGATTAAGTGCATAGCCTAAGAAGACAAAAGGTTTGGAGTGAGATTGAAGTTTGTGAGTGGTGCAAGGGGGTAGCCAGAGATAACATAGACATCCGAAAACATGAAGCTTGGAATAATTAGGAGGGGTTTGAAAGAAGGAGAGATAGGATGAGTTCATGTTGAGTGTAGGGGTAGGCATTCTGTTTATGAGATAAACTGCAGTGGAAAAGGCATAGGGCCAATAAGAGGTTGGAATAGAGGCGTGAGTGAGGAGAGCTAGACCAGTTTCAACTATATGAAGATGGCGTCACTCAGAAATACCATTGTGTTCAGGTGTGTGAGGAGGGGTTGTAAAGAACGAGATTCCATTGGATGCAAAATATTCACGCAAAGAGATAAATTCACCACCATTATCAGAGTACAAAAATTTTATTGGATAGTCAAAATATTTTTCAACGATAGTGCGGAAGCGAATGAAAGTAGAATGAACATCTGATTTTTGAGCCAGAGGGTAAAACCAAATATATCTAGTAAAATGATCGACAAAAATAACATAATATTTGAAACCATCAACAGAAAGTACTGGAGAAGTCCAAACATCACTAAAAACGACCTCAAGTGGCCGGGAAGAACACAAAGTAGAGTCACTAAAAGAAAGTTTGTGACTTTTATTTTCAAGACACGCAGTACAATGCGTAAAAGATGACAAAGTAGAATCTAAATTATAATCCTTGATAATATTAGATAAAATAGCTCGCACTGGGTGACCCAAGCGATTGTGCCAATCTTTGGACGAGGCTTTATTGGTAGCAAATGCAACGAGAGGTGAAGTGGGCCACTCATACAGACCGTTTTTAACTGGACCACGTAGGATGGGTTGATTCGTCTGAATTTCCTTCACAACAAATTCATGCGGTAAGAACTCAATAGAAAGATTATGGGCTTGACAGAGTTGAGAAATTGAAATTAGATTTCGAGACATGTTGGGAACACAGAGGAGATTACGTAATGAAATGGATTGGGCAGGGGAAAGGGGGAGTGAAGACATGCCAGTATGCGTAATTGATAAACACTTACCAACACCAACCATAACGTCATCAGAACCAGTGTACGGAGAATGTGACGAAAGATTCTTCAGATCCGAGGTGATATGATGTGAAGCCCTACTGTCAAGAAGCCAATTTGGCGTGTTCGAGTCGAACTGAGTCGAGTCGGGCCCAGTGTTGGCAACATTAGCCTGCGGCCTAGGCCGGTAATTTGATGTCCCTATAGGCTGTACCTGAAATTGCATACAATATTTCGCACCATGTCCCTGTGTATAGCATAATTGACACTTACCGAGATACGGACGACGAGTCGAGTTTGAATTTGGGTTGGAATTAAAATTCTGCTACTGAACCGAGTTTCCTCTCCAATTTGATTGGGAGGATTGGTGCCACCAATTCTGTTGAGTTGACCGAGCCTGCTGCTGATTAAATGGCATGGATTGCGGCGAGTACTGGGGCGAAAAATAAGGCTGATGCTGCGGTTGAGATGGTGTCCGTAGGTGAGGGGGCCGATAAGTAGCATTTGCAGTGACCGGTCCAAAAGCAGGCGGCGCCGGAGAGGTATGTACCTGAAAATTGAGCAATTTCTCATGGAGCTTGGGAAAGGAAATTGCCATTTCTCTAACCTGTAGTACGTGTTAAGGGTGAATTTATACGATTTATAACACTATGTTTTATGATAATTTCCCCCATATTTGTATTAATTTGCATAAGAAACGTGTGTTTAATAGAAATATTGAGTAAATGATATTTTAGATGAGTTAATCGCAAAATATGTTTATTTATGTGCTTTAATTATGTTTTTATGATTATTTGAGCGATATTACATTTTGCGATGTTTTTATGTGTTGTAGATACATGATTGAGGCTCAAAAGATGATCAAAAGTTGATTTAGTTCGAGCTAATTGATGATAAAAGAGATAATGAAGAAGTGGGATAGAGATAAAAGAGATAAAGATCAATAAATCGAAATTCAATCATATCGAACTGGCGTCCAGGTTCCGTCCAGTGGACAGGCGTCTGATGAAAATGAACGAGCGTCCATGGATGGAAAGTTGATTCAGGATGTTTGGACGCTGAAGTGGACGCTGGGTGAACGAGCGTCTGGTCATGACTCGGCCCGATTTGAAGTTCTATTGAAGAGTGGACGGGCGTTCAAGGAACCAGACGGGCGTCCGGTAGCCGACTTGCTGAAACCGACTTTAAAATCTATAAATAGGCGGCTATTTCTCAACCCAAAATATACCATACACTCATTATTCAAAACCCTAAACCTAGGGGCGGCTTTAGGCTGCGTTTTTCTTCTTTTATTCCAGTTTTTATGCACTTTAGATCTAGATTAAATTAGTTATCTTTTTATGCACTATTTCTGCAAATTCGAGTTGCTGAGGATGTTTAGAGGCTAAAAGCTTCATCAAACGAGTATTGTGAAGCCATCCAACGATTGTTGATTTCGTTTTCTTCGGTTGTATTGTGAGTTTTTATTTAAAGGTTGTTTCTTATTCATGTTTATTACGTTTAATTGCTTTTACATCGGAAGATATGCATGTGTGATTGTTTATTGTTGATGGAAATCTTAATAAACCCTAGATCATAATGAATAAGAATAGTAATTCGAATCTATCATAACGGAAGTTAATAGGTTTAATTGCTAGATTATGAACATAAAGTTTACACCTTTGGTTAGAAAACGCGTTAATCTTGCATTGGAAGATATTAGATTAATAGATGAACTTCTAAGGAATTAGGGTTCATGTTTAGATAAGGTGAATCACAACCTAGATAAAAACCACAATATAATCGAGATAGGAAATCAATGCTTGTTGGATAGGTGGATCAATCCTCGTTTGCTCGTTATACACTTGATTTAAATCCTTAAAACTTGAATTTGTTTAGTTAGTTTACTTTATTTGCATCTTAGTTTAGTTTAGTATTAAATTGGTTCGCAGCCCGTATCCTTCCTAGCTTTGGATTATATCCTCTGTCTATTTTTATTTTCTGTTCTGTTTGGTTTTTATTCACTGTTTAGATTAGTTTCGTGACATAGGTTAGTTAGTTAAACAAAAACTAGGGTTAGCAATCGCCAGTTCCCCGTAAGATCGACCCGGCATTAACCACTATTACTACGATCCTTATACTTGAGGTTAACCGGATTATTACTTGTTTGTTGTGTTAATAAAATCCGTGACAAGTTTTTGGCGCCGTTGCCGGGGAACCGGACGGTTGTCTAGTTTTTGTTGTTCGTTTTTCTGTTTGTTTTTGTTTTTCCTGTTTTTATTTCGTTTTAATTTCCTGTTTTAGTTGATAAACGTTTAGGTAATTAGTTAATTAGGGTTTTAGCTTAGGGTTTAAGGTTCTCTTGTGATTAGTTCTCCTCTCTATCTCTTCTCTCTGTTTCTGTTTCTATTCTTTCGTTCTTCTTCTTTTCTGTTTTTTTTCTGCAAATTTTCTGCTTCTGTTCTAATTTTCCCGCTACCAAACGGGCGTCTGGGATATTGGATGCCCGTCCGCTGGAAAATTTCTAATACTGTTCTGTTTTCTTTCACTTAGACGAGCGTCCATAGAATTTGGACGCCCGTTCAAGTTTTCTGAAGACCAGACGAGCGTTTCGGCAAACCGAACGCCCGTCCAGTCCAAAAGTTGAGCAGACGCCCGTCCAAGCCTTTGGACGCCCGTCTGTTTTATCTTTTCCTTAATAATCTTGTTTCCTTTCTTTTCTTTTCTTTTCTTTTCCTTTAGGCTTTTAATTTTTAGTTTAGGCTTTTAATTTCTTAGTTTTTGGGCTTCTTTTTACTTGTTTTTGGTCCGGTTTATGCAAACTCGGAGTCGAAAGGGACCGTTATTATACACCCCTGACCCCGAGCGAACCGTAGTCCGGCCAAACAGGCGGATTTTCCGTTCTGCGGTTCTGGCAGACAGAGCCGAGCAAGATCTTGAAGATCAATTAGCAAAGGAAATCACTGATTTTGTGATAATGGCCGCTAATAATAGATGTACGTTGGCAGACTACGCCATGCCAGGCGAAGTCAAAGTCAACCCGGCTATTGTCATTCCAGCCATTACCGCACAAACCTTTGAGCTAAAGCCAGGACTTATCCAGATGATGCAGCATGCATCAATTTTTCATGGCTACCAATCAGAGAATCCGCATACCCACTTACACACATTCTTAGAGATATGCGGTACTACACGCATCCAAGGAGTAAGTGAGGATGCTATCAAGCTAAAACTTTTTCCACTTTTTCTTTGAAAGGAGAGGCTAAAGTGGTACACCTCTCTCCCTTCGAATCTATCACCACACGGCGAACTCGAAAAGGAGTTCTTGAGTCAATATTTTCCACCTTCAAAGACGGCCCGGTGCTTAAACGAAATATTCACTTTCTATCGAAAGAGAATGAATCTTTCTTCGAATGTTGGAAGAGATTCAAGTCTCTTCTTAGAAAGTGTCCCCACCATGGCTTGCCTTTGGAAAGGCAAGTCAATACATTCTTCAGTGGATTGACCGAGATCACCAAAGGCATGGTCAACAGTTCATCTGGTGGGGCGTTTCTGAAGAAAACACCTGAAGAGGGATGGGCACTGTTTGAGGACATTGCAAAGTATAACTACGCCCCTCTTATCAAGCAATCCAAGCAACTCCTCCTCCCAAGGTTGAGGAAGTCAATTTGCAAAGTTTGATCGCCATGCTGCAAAAGCAGATGGCACCATCTCAAGTTCCAAATCCGATAAATCAAACTTCTTCTTTTCCACAGAACCCTCAGGTTCTGTACTGTGAAAATTGCTGTCAGACTGGCCATATGAATGGCCAGTGTCAATTTAATCCCCCTGCATCTTATCAAGTGAATGTTGTTCATGATTATGGACAGTACAATCAAGTCACATTTCAGAATTGTGACGAGGTGGGGCACACTTCTAAATTTTGTCCTATGAACGGACAGAATGCGGAAGTGAATGCATTCTATGGCCAGAACAATCAAAGGTTCAATCAGTTTTCTGGCCAGAATAATTTTCAAAACCAGAATTAGTCAACCTTCAAGTTTTAATCCTAATTCGAATTTTAGTTCGAATCAGAATTTCAATAGAAACTCTGGGTTTAATCAGAACCAAAATTCAAAATTTTCAAATCCTACTCAAAGGTTCAATCAGAATTGGCCCGCCAATTCTAATTCTGCAGTCCAAAGTCGGCCCAGCCAGCCCTATTCTTCAAATTTCCAGAACTCTCAAGGCCCCTCCCAATCTACCAATCTTGAAGCTAAATTGGAGGAGCAAAGTAGATCAATGAAGAATCTAGAGAGACAAATTGGGCAACTGGCCGAACAGCAGGTTAGCTTCTAGACCCCGGGGCGGTACCGCCCGATTTCACCGAGAAGAATCCAAAGGGTGGTCAAGTTGCTCAAGCCGACTTGAACAAAGGCCCATGTACCGACCTCGTGCCATCAATTCAATACGGTAAAGAAGAGGCCAGTGCAATGAACCTCAGAAGTGGTACTCAAGTTAGTGGTCCTTCCCATCAGGGAAACCACTAACCCCTCCCCGCCATTGATAAGGCAGGAGGGGAAGCTGAGCACCTACACTCCCCTCAACTGCAAGGAAAGACTCAGGTGGCTGATCCCCTGAGAGGTGAAGAAGTTAAAGACCCTCAAGTGGCTGATCCCTTGAGGACTGAAAGAGCAAGCGAAAGTCAGGAGGCTGACCCCCCGACTACAAAAAAATCTGAAAAAGCTGTTCGATGGAAGGATCTGGAAGATAAAGCTGTAAGTGCATCCTCAAAGAAAGTCTTTTCTGAGAGTGACCTTAAGAAGCTTCCATTTCCACTGAGAAAGAGCAACATTCCCTTGAGTGAGGACAAAAAGTACGAGAAGGTGCTGAACCTTTTGAAAAATACTCAGGTAAATCTTCCACTATCAGATGTCTTGGTTGGGATGCCTAAGTATACAAAATTCATCAAGGATGTTGTGTCTTCGAAAAAGAAGTTAGCAGGCATGGAAAGACAAATTGGTGAGGATTGCTCCATGATTAATTATGAAGACTTACCAATTAAAAGAGGTGACCCTGGCAAGTTCGTACTTACAGTATTAATGGGAGGTCTAGTCTTCCCTAATTCTTTGTGTGATCTAGGTGCCTCTATAAGCCTTATGCCAATGTCTGTATGCAAACAACTCGGTTTACAAAGCCTTCTAGAACCCACTACTATGAGTTTACAATTCGCGGATAGATCTTCTAAGAAAGCTTCGGGGATCCTGAAAGACATCTTGGTTCAGATTGATAGATTTACCTTTCCAGTCGATTGGTATGTCTTAGATATGGAGAAAAATGAAAACGTCCCCCTGATTCTTGGAAGACCTTTCTTATCTACAGCTAGAGCCCTTATCGATTGCGATGGTGGGCAAGTGACCATCCGAGTTGGCGACCAAGAGGTGAGTTACAATGTCTTAAAGTCCATTCAAGTACCCCTCGGCCCTCCAACCGGCTTTTCCATTGATTATATGACGGATGATTTCACCGATTATATGGATAAGCAAGTCATGGCCGTAGAAGCGGAATACGAGCGATTGGTTGATAATCTAAATACTCGTGGTGTGGTAAATCTAGACCAATTAGCAGTGATTTTGAGGAAGAATTGTTAGAAGGAGAAGCTTTGGCGGTGGGACCACGAGTAAACTCGGTGATATTGAGTTGAAAAGTGGAGATCTCAAGTCGAGTTTAGAAGATCCCCCCCAGATTTGGTGTTGAAGCCGTTGCCTAAACATCTTAAGTATGTGTTTTTAAGAGAAGGTGACAAGCTTCCACCGATTATATACGCAAATTTGTCTCGTTTAGAGGAAATGAAATTAATCAACGTCTTGAAGAAGAATGAAAAAGCTTTTGGTTGGCAAGTAGGAGATATCGGAGGGATATCTCCGGACATCTGTATGCATAAGATCAAGACGAATGAGGGTGCCAAATGTGTACGACGGCCCCGGAGGAGGCTAAACCCTCATATGCAAGAAGTCGTAAAAAAGGAAATCATCAAACTTTTGGACATGGGAATCATTTATGCCATCGCGGATAGTGAATGGGTTTCCCCGACTCAAGTAGTTCCCAAGAAAGGTGGAATTACGATTGAGAAGAATGAGAAGGGAGAGGAAATTGCATTGAGACTTGTCACTGGTTACCGAGTCTGCATCGATTATCGCAAGCTCAATGAGGTAACCATGAAAGATCACTTTCCCCTTCCATTCATTGACCACATGCTTGAGCGTCTGGCGGGACACGCATTTTACTGTTTCTTAGATGGATATTCAGGATACTTCCAGATACCCATTGATCCAGCTGACCAAGAAAAGACCACTTTTACCTGCCCTTATGGTACATTCGCTTACAGGCGCATGCCATTTGGTCTCTGCAATGCCCCAGCTACATTTCAGCGATGTATGCTAGCTATCTTTGACGGGCTTGTAGAGAAGTGTATGGAGATTTTTATGGACGATTTTTCGGTTTTTGGTCAGTCTTTTGATGATTGCCTTGACAATCTTGATCAAGTGTTATCCAGATGTGTGGAAAAGAACTTAGTACTCAATTGGGAAAAATGCCATTTCATGGTAGATGAGGGAATAGTTCTTGGCCACAAAATATCCGCCAAAGGTATAGAAGTTGACAGGGCCAAAGTAGAAGCTATCGAAAAGATGAGTTATCCCAAGAATGTGCGAGAAGTGAGAGGTTTTCTTGGACATGTCGGATTCTACAGAAGATTCATTCAGGACTTCTCCAAGATAGCCAAGCCCCTGTCCACTTTACTAAAGGAAGACGTTGAGTTCAATTTTGATGAGAGCTGCAAGCAAGCGTTTGAGGAGCTCAAAAATCGTTTAATATCTGCTCCAATTCTTATATCACCCGACTGGAACCTACCTTTTGAGCTTATGTGCGACGCATCAAACTATGCTGTTGGTGTTGTTCTAGGACAAAAGATCAAAGGGAAGTTCCAGCCCATCTATTACGCCAGTCACACATTGAACCCCTCTCAAGTTAACTATACTACTACTGAAAAAGAACTGTTGGCCGTAGTTTTTGCTATGGACAAGTTCCGCATTACTTGTTAGGAGCTCAAGTGATTGTGTGGACTGATCACGCTGCTTTGCGGTATCTGATGACTAAGAAAGAAGCTAAACCGCGTCTACTACGTTGGATATTGACCCTACAAGAGTTCGACGTTCAAATTAAGGACAAAAAGGGCAGTGAAAACGTAGTGGCTGATCACGTTTCTAGAATGTTAAGTGAGGAAAAGGATGCTCCAGATGATATAGACCTTTACTTTCCTCTAGAGAACATCATGTTGATGTTAGGTGTAGTGCCCGAAAGACAATTTGGGTAATTGTTTTTATGACAGAATTTATCTCACCTTATTACTTGCTTTGTGCTTGTAAATAATACACTGCTGCAAACCCTAAGTATATCGTATGTAACCGCTTAACTCGGTGTATGGCATGCACGTGAGGATTGAGTTAGTGGTGATATACTTAAAGCGTTAGTCCGTGGTGAACTTAATCGAGTTTAGGGTCTCTTGATTAAAACACCAATAATGCACCCGAACACCTTAGGGTGTGATAGTCTTATCCGGTTGTCGGTAGAGGGTACCTACGTGGGGCATTTATATATGATGGCATTCATATAGGATTTGGACCGATTTAATCGAATTTTTCGGTATAATTCCGTAATCGAGGAATCTTATTAAATCATTAGATGATCATATATGGATCAACCTTAATCCCGAGGTGATCACGGTGCCGCTTGTCCCGGGGTAGTGTTTGATGTGTTAGTTACGGTTCACTTAAATAATGTGTTCCAAGCCACTTCTCATTGGCACTATCTCCGGATGAGTGAGTAGTTCGATTTTCACGGACATGGAATCCATTCCTTCCCGCGGGAAGTAGAGAGACGATCCCCTTGTTTGTTAGCCCTAAGAAAGTGATCGATCCCGGGAGTTCACATTTGACTAATTAGCTACTAGTCGGATATGTGTACTAATTGATCATCGGGGGTTGATGGTAAATAAGGATAAGATATTCGAGTCGGGTTCACGGAGACTTTCCACTCGAATGGACGATCTATGGAGGGTTAATCCGTATGTAGTGATTATATCAATGGACGCTTATTCACTCTATGGGTTGAGTATAAGTATACATCTATAATCGGTAGAGTTCGGTTTCGGGTTTATGGTGGCGTAATCCCGGAATTAATAATTAATGTACTTATTACGTTCGATGAATAATTAATTATTGGAGCTACCGGTTATAGGTCCATGGTCCCCGATGTGGCTTCGTAATTCGGACTAATAATCTTGTTACTTGGGCCTCGGTGATAATTAATTGGTCGAAATTTGATTAAATTGATATGCATGAATATTATTTAGTTGGGCTAAATAATATAATTCACATAAAAGACATTTTATGTGGGCTTTTAAACCCTAGGGGTGGCGCCTCATACTTCATTAAATGCAAGATTTGATTTTCTTGTGTGATTAATGATTAATAAAAGATGATTTATTTGTAATTGATTGATTGATTAATCACAATCTTTTATAAATGGAATTATCCTTTATTGTGATTTCTTTTTAATTATTTATTTAATTAATTAGAAACTTGGAGGCCAAGGATTTACTCTCCTATATAAAGAGAGTTCTTCCAAGACATATAAAATGAAAAATTTCGCCCCACTCATTAAAAAAGAGAGAAAAAATTTGTTTCTCTTGTCTAGGGTTTTAGAGGAAGAAAAACTTGGAGTTTTTCTTAGTGTTGCATATCGAGGAGGTTTGTGTATCAAGAAGGGTGTCCACCAACCGCCGTTTGGAGAACACATCGGAAGATCAAGGCGACTCTTCCCGTTATTGGTAACATAATCTTAAACCCCCTTGTAGTACTTAAGTCCTTTAATTATGTATTTTGATATATAAATCGTGATCCATCCGCTGCGCATAGATCTAACAAGTTTAGATCTAAGAACCTGCATCCCTCAGTTGATAGACGGATGTCCCCCTGATGTTCCATGGTATTCTTCCATAGTAAATTACCTTCATGCCCGTTATCTCGATCCAGAAATGTCTTATCAGGAGAAGAAAAAGTTCTTCTCTGATTTGAGATATTTCGTTTGGGATGAACCTTATCTTTTTAGGATCTGTAAAGATGGTTTGCTTAGGAGATGTGTTCCGGAATCTGAGCAACGTGATATCATTGAGCAATGCCACAGTGGACCCACTGGAGGTCACTTTGGTCCGTGGAAAACCGTTGCTAAGATCTTCCAATCCGGTTTCTATTGGCCTACGATCTTTAAGGATACAGAAGCTTTCTGTAAAGCTTGTGATAGGTGCCAGAGGACCGGTACTCTGACAAGGCGGTTTGACATGCCTTTGAAACCCATCATAGAATGCGAGGTCTTTGATGTATGGGGTATCGATTTTATGGGGCCATTCCCATCATCTTGCGGTAACAAATACATCTTAGTCTGCGTAGACTATGTGTCTAAGTGGGTGGAGGCTCAAGCCACTCCTCACAACGATCATAAGACAGTCATGAAATTTCTAAAGAAGAATATCTTCGTGAGGTTTGGATGTCCACGTGCCTTGATTAGTGATGAAGGGACGCATTTCTGCAACCGACCCCTAGAGAAAGTTCTTGAAAAATATGGTGTCCGTCATAAGACAGGCACATCATATCATCCGATGACTAGTGGTCAGGTTGAGAGGAGCAACCAAAGCATCAAGAAAATCCTGGAGAAGACAGTAAACAGTCATAGAAAAGACTGGAGTTTGAAGTTGGATGAAGTACTCTGGGCTTACAGAACTGCCTATAAAACTCCTATGGGTACATCTCCATATCAAATGGTCTATGGTAAACCATGTCATCTGCCTGTCGAGTTAGAGCATAGAGCTTATTGGGCTACAAAGTTTCTGAACTTTGATTCCCAATCTTGTGGGAAACATCGATTGCAGCAGTTACATGAGTTAGACGAATTCAGACTCCAGGCCTATTAAAGTGCCAGGATTAGTAAAGATAAGATGAAGCTACTCCACGATGCTAAGATTAAGAAGAGAGAATTTCAAGTCGGCGAACAAGTTCTTCTATACAACTCTAGGTTACATTTGTTTCCTGGGAAGTTGAGGACACGTTGGTCCGGCCCCTTCGAGATTCTCCAAATCATTCCTGGAGGCGTTCTAGAACTTCATGGTTATAGCGGTAAACCATTTCGAGTGAACGGTCAGAGGTGCAACCACTACATCGGTGAACCTAAAGAAAAGCCTTTGACTGTTCGTTGCCTCGATTTCCTCGGGTGTGGTGCTAAGCAAGTCGATGAATTTGACGTGTTTTCACCTGACCTATTTTCAGAGGATGACGGTAATGATCAATCTGAAGAAGTTCTAGCTGGTAGTTGGGATATGGAAGAGTATTGGAAGGAGCGTCAATTGAAAAGTCATCAGAAGAATCGGAAGAGGAAGGAGTCAACCATGGGGAAGTTTAAGCGTGTTTGGAAAGCTATTAAAGATTTCACCCCATGTGTGAGATGTCGTTTCGCAGCCCACACTACCGATCGAGCTTACACGAGGTAGTGGCCGGCGAAAAGTCAAATGGCCGATCCTGGTCGAGCTTTAAACGGTGTCGAGCTAACGACATTAACCAAAAGCGCCACTAGGGGCAACCTAGATATCGTTCTTTTAGTTGTTTCGTTTTCTCGCTTTTGTAGTTTTAGTATTTAAGTTTAGTTTATTAAGTATTAGCCTTATTAAGTTTTTTTGTTTTTATTATCTCGTCGTTAGTTGTGCTTTCTAGATATGGATTTCGGTGTTCGGCCGGAGGAGTTACCTTTCCTTAGGAAGATCCCACTTATCACCTTTGTAGATGACGGACCGGGAGGAACCATCATTACGCACGTGGATTTTGACATTAGTACCCGCGTCAAGACGGTCACCTATGTTCTCATTGTTCCCCGCTGTTCGGGAGGTGGAGACTTTACTACCGAGGAGTTACGGGCGGCTCTAGGACGTCCATACACGATCCTCAATGATCCGATGCTGACAGATTTAGCGCTAGTGCTGCAAGCTGAACATTTTCGAGGTGTTGAGGTAGCTGGTGAGGATTGGGGTTTGCAAGATGAATATGACTTCCCTCCGGCGATTGACATGCTCCGCCGTCTAATCCGAGTTATAGATTGGTCGGCCATTTACGATGACTAGCGTTGTTAGGTTGTTTCGTCGAGCAAACGACGTAAAACAAAAGCGCTTTGTGGGAGGCAACCCACTGTTTTCTATTTGTTTTTATTTATTCTCTAGTCATTTTATGTATGTTGTTTGATTTGAATTTGTATTTTTGAAGTTTTAATTAAGTTTAATAAGAAGTGCACTTTTGAATTTGAGTTGTATGGAAACTTTATGATTTTTGGCATTTTTTCCTGCTTGGACGCCCGTCCAGAAGTCTGGACGCCCGTCCGCCTTGACCAACTCTTGGACGAGCGTCCACTAAGCCTGGACGCCCGTCTGCTTTCTTCCCTCCAATCCTGTATGTAATTTAAACTCTTGGACGCGCGTCTAAAAAAACTGGACGCCCGTCCAGTTCATCTGATTTCTCAGGGACGAGCGTCCAACCTCTGTCTATATATACCCCTTCTTCGAGTGAACCTTCATTTTTCAGAATTTTCAAACGCCAAAACCGTTCCCTCTCCCTCTTTTTGCCCTAAAATCCTCGATTCTAAACCATTTTGCGCGATTCCAAGTGCTATAGACCGCTATTGATACCCTCTCTTCGATTTTCATAACCAAAATCCCCAACACGCTATATTTTTGGAGAATCAGCACCCATTGTAGTCCGACTTTTAAGAGGAAAAATCCGATTTTTGGAGCCCATTTGGTGTTGTTTGGACTGATTTTCACCTCGAT
The DNA here is from genome assembly GCA_036785695.1 of Gentiana straminea. Lineage (NCBI taxonomy): Eukaryota > Viridiplantae > Streptophyta > Magnoliopsida > Gentianales > Gentianaceae > Gentiana > Gentiana straminea. Next base: position 2,502,236 of record JAVUPR010000437.1, read on the forward strand.
CAACATCTACTCATCCTACTTGGTAAGTTAGTGACAACTTTTCTAGTTTTTATTCACATTTTTGCGAGTTCGATCTTTGGGTCGGCTCGTTCACTTGAATACCATCTTAATTCGTTTTTTTTTTTTTCTGGTTTTGTGTTTCTTTCTGATCTGTTATGGTGATGTGGTGTTGTGATGGGTGATGAATGGGTTGTTTGGTGATGGTTATGGTGGTGGTTGTGGTTTGGTTGTGTTGAAATCCCGCTTTGGATGTTAAACGGGTATCTTTTGTGGTGAATTGGGATTGTTTTTGTGTAGTCTAGGCTTGAAAATGGTTCATAAGAAAGCAGTCGTGAAGAGACACGGTAAGGAAGTGGCCCGGGAGGCGGGAAAGAAACGCAAGGAGTTTGATCCCACCTTAGTTGATCCTAACCGGGGTGTGAGTATCCGAGAACAACCCCCTAGAGCCACCCAAACTAGGACTACTTTAAGGGATGAACCGACCTCGGAATCTGAAACGGATGATGATATTCCCTTGGTGAGGATGCCTAGAGCTCAAAAAGGAGGAGCATCATCTAGGGTTGAGGAGGTTGTAGAAGCCACCCGGGAAGACGAACCGGTTGAAACTAGGGCTGCTCCACCTAAGAAGAAAGCTAAAACCGTACCCCCGATGCCTATGCCTCGCAGATTCGTGAACCCTAAGGCCCACGATGCTTACACCAAGCACTATTTCTCAAGGACTATGTTGATAGAAAGGGCTATATTGGAAGCTAAGGTCGATCCGGGGTTCGTTAAGTTGCTTAAGGATAGGAAATGGGATGCCTTGATGACGATCCCGACTACCCCGGTCAATGGTTCCTTGGTTCGGGAATTTTACGCCAATTGTTCAGAAACCGACTTAGAGACGAAGGTAGTCGTGGTTCGAGGGGTACCAGTTCCGTTTACACCAGATGTGATCAATAAGAAGTATGGGTTGGTCGCTTTTGAGGGTCGAGATTATAAGGAAGAAATTGTACATAGACAGAGTTTGGGACAGGATCCTTTGGAGGAGTTGAGATTGAGAGTTTGCCCGGATGTGGCCTGGATGTTGAGACCGGGAGGAGACCGGAAGGAGTTGGTTACCACGACCTGGACGGAGGATTGGAAGGTCCAGTGTCGATTTATTCAGAGTCGGTTGTTGCCTAAAAACAACTTGACACATTTTCACATTGGTGACCTTGGCATGTTGTATGCGTTGACGTTTGGTTTGAATGTGGATGTGGGACAAGCTTTATATGACGAGATCTCTATCAACCGAGAAGGTTTATACACGGAGCTTGATCGTCCCTCACTTGATCCACGCTTATGTCTCGATGCCGGTGTGCCCGAGTTTGGGGCCGATCATAAGCCGAAGAACCCGAGGCCTTTACAAAGGGAAAAGGGTAAGTCTTCGGGACAGTCTGAGACGGAGGCACCACAGGAGCCTGGTTCTTCGGCACCGCCTCGTGCATCCTCCCTTCCTACTTTATCTCCCGCAGTTCGGATGCGGTTGAGCATGGACAATAGTTTCCGGGAATGGCTGAGTGATATTCAGGATACGCAGAACAACATTTTGTCGATTCTTCAATGTATTTGTGAGGGCCGGCAGCCGAGGGACGACAGATCCTTCAATCCGAGCTCCGTTGATTATCTCTTTGCTGATGAGATCGAGCAGGTCATTGCGGATGTTCTACACGACTCTGAGTCATCTTCAGATGAGGAGCAGCCTGACTCGGCAGATAGGACTACGGCACCACCTTCTGGACCCTCCTCTGATCCTCCAGCTGGAGATTCTGCGGCGCCGAGCCAACCTTGATCTTATTTGTCTATTTTTATGTTGGTTGTTTTGTATTGACATTTCTGCTTATATGGTTCGTTGTAATTTTGATATTGCTACTATTTATTTTCGATGGATCATGTAAGCCATAAGGCACCCGTACTTTCATTTCTGCTGTGTTTATACTTTTTTGGATGTATTGGATGCTTTACCTTTTGATTTCTCCTCATTTTTGATATCTCTTTTCATTTTAGTATGATCCCCCGTTTTCCCCGAGATGTTTCCGTGTCTGTCAAGTCGTGCAGGTATCTTTTTAGCGGTTTTGTCACGCTACATTTGTTAGGTGTAGTGCCCGAAAGACAATTATATAATTGTTTTAGGACAGAATTAATAATTCATCTTATTATATGCATGTATGTTTATAATTAAGACACTACTGAAAACCCTAAGTACCTCGTTTATGTAATCACATAACTCAGTGTATGGCTATACACAAGAGGATTGAGTTAGTGAGATGTACTTAAAATTAACTTAGTCCGTAGCGTTTATTAATCTGAGTACGGGTCTCATGATTAATTTGCTATTAATGCGCCCGAACACTTTAGGTGTGACGGTCTTACCCGGACCGTCGGTAATAGGGTACCTAGTGGGGCATTTATATATGATGATAATCATATAAATTTGGACCGATTTGATTTGAGTTCTCGATATAATTCCGTAATCGAGAAGTTTTATCGAATCACAAGATGATCAAATATGGATTAATCTTAATCCCGAGGTGATCACGACGACCGCTTAGACTAGGGTAGTGTTTGATGTGTTAGTAAGGATCACTTCGAAGTATGTGGTCCAACACTTCTCGTTGGCTCGTTGCGGGATGAGTGAGTAGTCCGTGCTATCACGATATGGAATCCATTCCTTCCCTCGGGAAGTAGACGAGTTCCCTTATTTGTTGACCCTAGAAACCGATCGATCGGCCGAGTTCATATTATATTGAATATGAACTAATTGATCACTAGGGGGTTAATGGTAAATAAGGATAATATGTTTCGAGAAGGGTTTACGGAAATATCCCGAATCGAAATGAACGATCTATGGAGGATTTATCCGTATGTAATGATTATATCGTGGACGCTTTCGACTCATAAATTGAGTGTAAGTTATCTATATTCGATAGAGTTCAGTTTCGGGTTTATGGTGGTGTAATCCCGGAATTAATAGGTTGGATATAATTATTCTGTCTGACGAATAATTTTATCTAATTTATTGTAGCTATTGAATATGGGTCCATGGTCCCCGACGTGGCTCCTAATATAGCATAATTGGATTTCTCGTCGTTGCATCTCAATTATAATTAAATAGTTGGATTGGGCTATTTAATTGATATGTGGATTAATTGTTTAGTTGGACTAAATAATTAAATACACGGAAAAGACATTTTTCGTGGACTCGGCCCAAATGGTGTGTTGACCTTTTGACCAAATTGGTCAAATATGGAAAAGTGCGTGAGAACCTTTTTTAATACAAAGGTGGCGCCAATTGATGTTAAATATTATTAAGAAATTAGTTTTCTTGGATAATTATTTGACATGTGATTTATCTTTTATTTGTTAATTGATAATTCATGGAATATTAGATAATAATATGATTTATCCTAATTTGTTTGGGATAATTATTTTATTTATCTTTTATTTGGAAAAAGGATTAATGTAATAATTATCTCTTAATTATTTAATCCTTGGAGGTTAAGTTTTACTCTCCTATATAAAGAGAGTTCTTCCAAGCCTTTTAAAACACACTATTCACGTCACTATTCACAAGAGAATTGGCTGAAAATTTCGGCCTCTATTCTTAGGGTTCGAGTTGGAATAATCTTCGGGATTATTCCGGTAGCATATCAAGGAGGTCCGGCGGCGGGAAACACCATCCACCTGGTGTTGCTGGGAGACACACGTTGGAAGGCTGTGGCTTCTCAATCACGTGTTCTTGGAGACCTTTTGTTCTTGGAGTTAAGCACCATAAAAAGGTAGGCTCCTAAACCCCCTTGTAGTTTAGATCTTTAATTTATGTTCTTTGTTTTCGTTTAGATCTAGATCTGATGTCTTCCGCTGCGTAATCGGGTCAATCCATGATTGATCCGACGATATTACATCTAACAACATTGTCTGGTTCCGAGTTCTAAATGTCACTATGTAGGCTCCGGCCTGACCGATGATTTGAGTAACGCTTGAAATCAGCTAAGTCTTTTATCCTTTCTTTCATTATGCACAACATGAGGACATGTTGATTTTTTTTAAGTGTGGGGGAGGGGAATGTTCGATACGTATCTACACATTTGCTTAATTCGATATGTTTCTATGCAAAATGAGCAAAATGAGCTATGATTTTCAAAATTTTCCGACATTTATGTTTTTGTTTTGTCCCGAGTAGGCAATTCAGATCTAAGTTCGTTATTTTTATAGTCATCCAAGCTATATATCATATGTTTAGTAAGTTAGTTGTTTCACCTGATCTATTTTTCACGAGCCATAGTAGATGATGAGCTAATTTATAAAGTTATACCCCTTTTGGATTAGTGATTTCTGATGTTCTTATAAGTCATGTGCTTTGTGCTACGTGTGTATCTCGAGATTTATGATAGTTTGTATTTAGATCCAGAGTATGTTGTACTGTGAATATCTAAGGTTTGAATGTGATAAGTAACACGTAACTTAATGTCAAATGAGAAAGTTGAAAAATATAAGAATTAGTTGGGTGTGTTGAAAGCTAGTCGATGATTTGAGTGCGATAGGGTATACCACGTATGTCCTATACCACTATGATGACTAAGAGCTCACGACAGTCAGGAGAATCTGCCTTATGATTGGAGTAAGGTAGGGTATATCTCGAATATCCTATTACGCTATGACAGGGCAAGAGCTCATTCTGATGTGCATTTAAAAGTGAAAAAAGTTAAATCAACGAATGAATTGTTATGAAATGTATATAAGACTAAGTTATCGTCTATCTTATCCCCAGTAGAAACTGATAGATATGTTGTAGGGATTATCCTCTGAGTATTTCAGAAAGGCCCTAGATATATTCGATCATCTTTTTCGGGGGAGTTGTTAAGGGTGAATTTATACGATTTATAACACTATGTTTTATGATAATTTCCCCCATATTTGTATTAATTTGCATAAGAAACGTGTGTTTAATATAAATATTGAGTAAATGATATTTTAGATGAGTTAATCGCAAAATATGTTTATTTATGTGCTTTAATTATGTTTTTATGATTATTTGAGCGATATTACATTTTGCGATGTTTTTATGTGTTGTAGATACATGATTGAGGCTCAAAAGATGATCAAAAGTTGATTTAGTTCGAGCTAATTGATGATAAAAGAGATAATGAAGAAGTGGGATAGAGATAGAAGAGATAAAGATCAATAAATCGAAATTCAATCATATCGGCGGCGTCCGAGTTCCGTCCAGTGGACGGGCGTCTGATGAAAATGAACGAGCGTCCATGGATGGAAAGTTGATTCAGGATGTTTGGACGCTGAAGTGGACGCTGGGTGAACGAGCGTCTGGTCATGACTCGGCCCGATTTGAAGTTCTATTGAAGAGTGGACGGGCGTTCAAGGAACCAGACGGGCGTCCGGTAGCCGACTTGCTGAAACCGACTTTAAAATCTATAAATAGGCGGCTGTTTCTCAACCCAAAATATACCATACACTCATTATTCAAAACCCTAAACCTAGGGGCGGCTTTAGGCTGCGTTTTTCTTCTTTTATTCCAGTTTTTATGCACTTTAGATCTAGATTAAATTAGTTATCTTTTTATGCACTATTTACGCAAATTCGAGTTCGAGGATGTTTAGAGGCTAAAAGCTTCATCAAACGAGTATTGTGAAGCCATCCAACGATTGTTGATTTCGTTTTCTTCGGTTGTATTGTGAGTTTTTATTTAAAGGTTGTTTCTTATTCATGTTTATTACGTTTAATTGCTTTTACATCGGAAGATATGCATGTGTGATTGTTTATTGTTGATGGAAATCTTAATAAACCCTAGATCATCATGAATAAGAATAGTAATTCGAATCTATCATAACGGAATTTAATAGGTTTAATTGCTAGATTATGAACATAAAGTTTACACCTTTGGTTAGAAAACGCGTTAATCTTGCATTGGAAGATATTAGATTAATAGATGAACTTTCTAAGGAATTAGGGTTCATGTTTAGATAAGGTGAATCACAACCTAGATAAAAACCACAATATAATCGAGATAGGAAATCAATGCTTGTTGGATAGGTGGATCAATCCTCGTTTGCTCGTTATACACTTGATTTAAATCCTTAAAACTTGAATTTGTTTAGTTAGTTTACTTTATTTGCATCTTAGTTTAGTTTAGTATTAAATTGGTTCGCAGCCCGTATCCTTCCTAGCTTTGGATTATATCCTCTGTCTAGTTTTATTTTCTGTTCTGTTTGGTTTTTATTCACTTGTTTAGATTAGTTTCGTGACATAGGTTAGTTAGTTAAACAAAAACTAGGGTTAGCAATCGCCAGTTCCCCGTAAGATCGACCCGGCATTAACCACTATTACTACGATCCTTATACTTGAGGTTAACCGGATTATTACTTGTTTGTTGTGTTAATAAAATCCGTGACAGTACGCGAACCAATTCAACATATTCTGGGCCGAGATTGCGAAGAACAATCTCAATAAAATCATCATGATCCATGGGGGATCCTAACATGGCCAATTCATCAGCTTTTGATTTCATGGTGAATAAATAATCCGGAATGGACTGCCAGCCACGGTGGTGCTCCGCCATAGCATTCTTGATCAGACGAACCCGGGCCTGAGAGGGTGTGGCATAGGTGTCGGCTAACACCTTCCACACCTCAGCCGATGTCTTCTTGCCATAGAGGAGAGTGGCAACCACCGATGAGAAGGTTGCGAATTAGATGATCCTGTCGTGTATACAAGGTGAACGCCGGGTTTGTCTTGGTCTGATTATTTTCGGTGATGGTGGGAGGCGGTGGAACGACGGTGCCATCAACATATTTGAATAAACCATTGCCAATAAATAAAGACTCAATTTGCATATGCCAAACATAGTAATTTGTGCCATCTAGTTTGATTGTTGCTTGTGTAGAGGTGTTGAACGTAATTAAGGTATCATCCGCCATTATTTCCGGCGAGAGTTGCCGGGTCTTATGAAGAAGAAGAAGGTGCGGCGGCTAAAAAAAAACATTAGAACATTGGATCATTTTATCTCTGATACCATAACAGAGAAGTATAAATTAATGGTTTGTTGTATTGACAAATGTTTATTGTTACACAATATATATACTAGAATACTGTAACTGCTAAGCCACTAATCAAGCCACTAGTCAAGCCTAAGTATACGCTAGAAATAATTACAATGAATACACCATAAATACACAATATACTAAAATACATCTAATAGTACCATCGTCCAAAGATCATGTTAGATGCATGACTGGCTATATTATTTCTATTGTTAATGCAATGTATTGCACCGAGTACCATGATCTTACGTGCCGTGTGGAATGTATAACTAGTTATATTACCAATGTTGCACCATGTCCGCATGCTAGTGGTTCCATGTGTGTACCCATGAGTATTTAGTTGTGCCAAAATGATGTAACACGTAAACATTACAAGAATGTTAAACTTGCTATGTAAGAAGGAAATTTAAGTAATTAAACAAATACGTGCAAGATACTTGCTGGTAACTGAAGTCAATAGTTGAGCATTATTTTTATGCATTGTTTGAAAGTGTGTTTAAGTAGCTTTTATATGCATAATAAATTAAACTAGATAAGCAGATTAATGTTATGTCTATCGGCTTATTAACAAACTTGAACATATCTTTTTGATCTTCTACTCCTTACTAAGCATCTAGTCAGTGCTCACTCTTTCCTTTTGGTTGAAAAGATACGCAATTACCTAATGAGTCTGATGGTGAGTTTGGAGAGCAAGCTTAAGATAGAGTTTGTGTTTCAATTATGTTTAGTTGTTTCCATTAGTTTGTTTCATTTCAATAAGTCATGCGTGCCAAGTTACGTTACAATAGTTCTTCAGATTTGTTGGTTGTAAGGGTTCAATAAATTGTTTCAATAATTTACGAATTTAGTCTGACAGCGGTGATACTTCTGGTGTGTTTGTGCATCTGTGTGATGCAGTAGTTTCACGGGCATTATGTCCTATCTTGTGGCCACGAAATATGGAAGACCGTGTGTTGAACTATTGTCCAATAGTTGAGCATTATTTGTACGCATTGCTTGAAAGTGTGTTTTTAGTAGCTTTTATATGCATAACTCATTAAACTAGATAAGTTGATTTATGTTATGTATATCGGCTTATTAGCAAACTTGAATATATCCTTTTGATCTTCTACTCCTTACTGAGCATCTAATGAGTGCTCACTCTTGCCTTTTGGTTGAAAAGATACGCAATTACCTAATGAGTCTGATGGTGAGTTTGGAGAGCAACCTTAAGATAGAGTTTGTGTTTCAATTATGTTTAGTTGTTTCCATAGTTTGTTTCATTTCAATAAGACATGCGTGCCAAGTTACGTTACAATAGTTCTTTGTATTTGTTGGTTGTAAGGATTCTATAAATTGTTTCAGTTATTTACGGCTTTAGTCTGACATCAGTGATACTTCTAGTGTTTTTTTGCATCTGTGCGATGCAATAGTTTCACAGACATTATGTCCTATGTCCTATCTTGTGGCCGCGAAATATGGAAGACCATGTATGGAACTATCTTATACACTTCAACATGCCCCTCAAGTGTGGTCATTTCTCCCAACACTTGCACAATCTGAATCTTAAAGACTTCAACACGCACCCTCAAGTGTGGACTATCTCTCCCAACACTTGGTCATTTTCCCAACGTACAACTAATTACACTTTGCAATATTTTGGATATCTTGTAGATGCATATCTTCGGTCTAAAAGAGGTGTTTAGAGGGTTAGAAGAAGATGCCACAAGTTTACGAGTTCAACGGAGCAAATTTTCCTAAGTACTTAAATCGTTACAAATTTTCGACGGAGATTTGACCCAGCTTAGAGGCATTTTCAGGGGAGGACTTCTTCATGAAAATTGTAGATCATTGAAAGAGCTTTCCAACGCACTTTGAATTACGTCAATCGGACTTCTACAACTCAAATGGTGGTCAAGTGGGTAATCAATTTCGGTAAGTGGAAAATCCCGTAAACGACTCGGGATACGACGGGCTAATCAAAAAGGCGTTTTCTGAAGAAGAGTCCTTAATGAAAGTTGTAGAGTTTTCCGAGAGCTTAATTATGACATTCGGATCATAATTTTTGGAGGTCTACAACTCAAGATATGAATTTTAGAAGTTGCAGCCTTTTAAACGAGCGTCCAAGCCAAACCGCCTCGGACACGGCCGACATACTTCCTAATTGTAAAAGGGATTAATTCAGCCGCATTACATTATTCAGCCGCCTTAATATTTATTCCTATATATATGAGCAGCTTTTGCCCTAAAATAAGAATCAATCACCAATACACATTCTTCCCGGCCGCAATTATCCATTGAAGCGACCGCAAAGAGCAGAGCGATTTCCGGCCCGCATATTCCAACACACGAAGGAGATGATTTCTTCTCCCATAATCGTGATCATCATCATGATGCAAGGCTAAGCACATAGCGGTAGAGCAACGAGATGAAATCACACAACATCATCACAACCATGAATCGTTAGTTTATTTTTATTTATGATTTCGAATATTGTTTTATTTATCGATTGAATCGTGGATTAATTGTTAAGTGTTTTATTAGATAGGAATGTCAATGAAACCATATTTTGCTTTGAATTTATATGGAAATATGATTCAATAGTAGAGCTTTTCAATCGATACGGTTAATAATAATTTGAGGAATCACTTGTTGTTAATTGGGTTGTTTAATTTGGGAACAAATTTATGATCTTGTTATGAATGTTAATTTGTTTTGCTTGGAAAAGAAAACGAATCCTAGAAATTGATTTAAAGGAATTTAGTCGATTTCGAGATTGATCATACCAATAAATAGTATTTGGATCATAAAAGTGGTTGCATGATTGTTGTGTGGTGGATCCTTGTTGTTTTACCGTTCTTTTAAATCTTTGATAAACCGAAATCGTTCGTAACAATCGTTAATTGCTACGTCTAGTTAGTTAATTAGTGTTAGAAACCCTAGTTGTTAATCCTTATTTTTCCGCAAATTTTCTGTTACTATTCATCGTTACTGTTCATAGTTACTGTTCATTGCCTTTTAGATCATAATTAGTATAAAATTTAATTTTAGTTAATAAGTTGTGACATTATATATAATAACTGCACCTTAATCCGATTAACATTCGACTCCCTTAGGACGACCCGGTAACACCCTTTACTACGAACCTTATACTTGGGGTGTTCCGGTAATTATAAATTTAAAACACGTTTTTACCGAACAAGTTTTTGGCGCCGTTGCCGGGGAGTCGGTAACGGTTGTCGGATTCTTCATAGGACAGTTTTCTGTGTCAAAAGGGATCGTTTTTAGCACGCAGTAGTATTTTGGCCGTAACTTTCGGCTCGAGTGTCCGTTTGGAACGCAGGACCCCAATTCGGAAAGCTCGTTCCGACGCCGACGACGTGGTGAACAGCCGTAGGCGGTTCAGTGCGTTTTCGAGGTCAAAATCCACTGTTTTCCCTTCCATTTTAGCCCTAGAAGATTTCAACACATTTTTTTTCACCGTCTTAGTGTTTATCTTGTTTTAAACTTTTCGTAGGTAGGTTTCTTTTCCAGTTTCGGTTTCTATATATTTTTTTTCTATAAAAAAAAATTTAAAAAATAAAATAAAATAAAATAAAATAATAATAATTAAAAAAAAAAAAATACTAAAAACCTTCTGAACGAGCGTTCACTTCCCGAATCCTCTCGAACTAGCGTCCACTTACACCGAACGCCGTTCGGTCCCCGAAAAATTCCACTTTTCTCTTCTCTTCTCTTCTATCTTTCTAAACTTCTAAATCCTCCAATCTTCTCTAAACTCGTTCTCATCAACCCTACGGTTGATTTCTTCCTCGTTTCTACTTCTCTCCGGTTTATGCAAACCAGGAGTAAGAAGGGAAATCTTATCTTTAACCCCGAACCCGAGCGAGACATTGTCAAAAGAAGATTATTTCAAGGTTCGACAAGATGAGCGAACACGGTTCTAGCGATGACGAACCGGAGAACCAAGGGAATAATAACCAAGATCCCGCTCAATTAAACCAAATTCTGATGCAAATATTGCAGAACCAACAACAGCAGCAAGCCTGGATAAACCAGCAGATGCAACAACAACCTCAGAATGTTCAACAAAGAATAAAGAATAAAGCCCCAGCGGCCGCAAATTGTTGTGCAAAGAAGACCCTTATGCGCCATATCTTGATCAAGACTTCTTGGAAGGGCATAGACCAATCCGGCCTCCGGAGATGGGAGGAATGCATTTTGATCTTAAGAATGGAGTTGTGGGGATGGTCCAAAATAGTTCATTCCATGGCACTGCTGCAGAAGACCCACATGACTTCTTGTCGACTTTTGTGCAAATATGTGAAGTGTGTCACTACCCCGGCGTTCCTTCGAAGTTGTTAAATTGAAACTTTTCCCGTTTGCTTTGAAGGGTGAAGCAAATCGTTGGTTTAAGTCCTTACCCCATCACTCTCTTCATAATCGGGCCGATGTTAAAAGAGCCTTTGCTCGAAATTCGTTTCACCCGGAACGATAATGGAACGAAAAAGAGATATAGCCACTTTCGAGCAACTAGAAGGGGAGAGTGTGGGAAAGGCTTGGGAGAGGTTGAATCTGTTAATGAGAAAATGCCCTAACCATGGATATACTCGACATGAGCTTCTAGAATTATTCTATCAGGGTGTTACGCAACCCAATAGAGATTACTTGGATTCCACAGCTCATGGATCGTTTTTAGGAGGAGGAGATGATGCCGCCTATAGGGTAGCAGAAACGATAGCTAAGAATAACATGTGGGCAACCCAAAAGAAGACCCGTGTTAGCGGAAGCAAAAAGGAGGCTGCTTCAAGTGACTCAGAGACAAAACTGCTTGTTGCTCAAATGGAAATGATGAACAAGCAACTCGCCAACATGCAAATGAAACAGCAAGAAGGGCCAGCAGATGTGAATCACTCGGGCATACAGCCCGGGAATACGATGAATGAGGAAGTTCAAGCCATGGAGAACCAGAATCAACCCTTCAGAGGTTTCAGTCAAAATTCTGGTCAATCGAGTCAAACTCAAAACCGCAACTTTTCTGGAAATCCGCGGAATAGTTATTATACACCGCCTGGTGCATCCAATAACCCAAGACCCCAAGGTAACCGGGCCCAAACGCAAAATCAACAAGCCCCACCTACGTCTCTCGAAGAAATTCGATGAGCTAGTTGACATGGTGAAAACACTAGCCACCGGTCAAAAGACAATGGAGAGACAGATTGGTCGATGGCCGATCAACAAGCAAGCGAGACCTCAAGGAAGACCGCCGAGTTATACGGATAAAAACCCTAAGGCGATATCAATGCTTGCACCGCCATCACACCTCAATGGGAGTATGGAGATGAGGAGTTGAATGCAGTCACCCTCAGAAGCGGTAAGACGACTGGACCCGAAAAGATGTCGGGAAACGAGTAGCCCCTCCTGACGCCATAAGTTTAGGAGGGGGCAATCAGAAGTTAAATGCCAAAGAAGGCAACAGTGAGGAAGAGCTGAGTGGTGATGATTCTTCGGGGGATAGTGATGAGGATGTTGAGAAGAGAAGTCAGGTATCTGAACCCCTGACTAAAAAGAAAACTGAGAAGTTCGTCAGATGGAAGGATAAGGAGGATGAAGCCATTAAAAGTCAACCTATGATTAATCATTCGAAAAACCTTCCCTATCCGGCAAAGAAAAGAGAAAATATCCTAAACTCTGACAAACAGTATGACGGAGTGAGGAAGATGCTTAGAGATACTATGGTGACTATGCCACTTGCTGAGGTATTAACTGAGATGCCTAAGTGCTGTAAGTATCTTAAGGATGCCTGTGGAAGCAAAAAGAAGCTCAAGGAAATGGCAGAGGAAGTGCTAAGAGAAGAGTGTTCAACGGTTTCACAGAGCGTTGCAATCAAGCGAGGTGACCCCGGACGACCTTCAATCTCATGTACGATTGAAGGCCACACGTTCCACAATGTCTTATGCGATTCAGGGGCCTCTGTTAATGTAATGCCATTGAACGTCTGCAGGAGTCTCGGGCTGGACAAAAGGCTAAAGGAGCGTCCCGTCTCTCTTCGTTAGTGGACCGAACTAGCCGTTTAGCGTACTCTGGTTGTGTTAACAACGTCCTTATTCACGTTAAACATCTAGTTTTTCCAATCGATCGGGTCATACCGGATTACCGTCCGACAAGGAGATGCCCCCGATTCTCGGGCCGGCCTTTCTTAAACACTTCGCCTCCACCATTGACTTCCAAACCGGCCAAATCACTCGAAAGTAGGGGACACTTCCATTACCCTCGAGCAAGGAAAAAGTTCTCGCGGAAGCTTCGAGCCGGAGATCTCATTCATTGAAGCAATCTATGGGGATGAATTCGACCCCGATGAAGAGCTCACGGAGATAGGAGCCCCGGATGTTATAATTCACGAACAGCGGGAATCACCGTAGAGTTGTCTCAACAACTTGCGCATACCGAGCCTATGAGTGAACGGAAAATCGGGATATTCCGGGGATGAGCAAGAATGATTTGAAGGAGCTCAACCAGGCAGACTTTAACCTCGCAGAGGAGGAAGTTTTAATGGGTAGTTGGGACGAAATAGAATTACGGAAAGAAACTACTCATTGGGAGTTGGATGATTGGGAGCGGCTTGCGAGAAGAGCTTGAAGAAGAAGAACTTAAGAAGATGGTTAAGCATAAGAAAGAACAAATGGAAGCCGACGGGAGGATTCCTCTAGATGATGTCATTCAATACCTTTCGGGGTAACACCTCGGAAGATGAGGTGTTTTTCGGTCAACCGGTCCAAGCTCACAAGGAAAAAGGTGGTCCCTTAAAATCCAAGATCGAGCAACCACCGCCGACTTAGAGTTGAAACCACTTCCGCAAAGACCTAAAATACATCTTCCTTAAAGACGGTGATAAGTTGCCCTTGATCATCTCGTCTAAACTCGAGCCGGAGCAAGAAGCGAATTAATCAAAGTGCTTGAGAAACATATCCTCGCGTTCGGATGGCGGTGGGCGATATCGGAGGAATCGGCCCGTACGTGTGCATGCATAAGATCCGAACGGAGGAAGGAGCGAAAAAGGTCAGACAACCTCAAAGGAGGCTGAATCCGCACATGCAGGAGGTTGTCAAAAAGGAGATCATAAAATGGCTCGATATGGGTATTATCTACGCCATCGCCGATAGTGAGTGGGTCGCCCCTACTCAAGTTGTGCCAAAGAAGGGAGGCATTACCGTGGAGAAGAACGAAAAGGGGAAGAAGTTGCCTTACGCCTTGTGATCGGCTATAGAGTTTGCATTGATTATCGCAGGTTAAATGAAGTCACCGCTAAGGATCATTTCCCCCTGCCCTTCATTGACCAACTTCTAGAAAGACTGAGTGGTCATAAGTATTATTGTTTCCTTGATGGATATTCTGGTTATTTCCAGATAGCCATCGACCCTAATGACCAAGAGAAGACAACTTTTACCTGTCCATCTGGCACTTTTGCTTTTCGCAGAATGCCATTCGGCTTATGCAATGCACCCGCGACCTTTCAACGGTGCATGTTGGCCATTTTTGATGGACTTGTGGAGCAATGCATGGAGGTCTTCATGGATGATTTCTCGCCTATGGCGACAGTTTTGATGAAATTTTAAAGAATCTAGATATGGTACTCCAACGTTGTGTTGAGAAAATCATCGGTGCTTAACTCGGGAAAAGTGTCATTTTCTAGTCGAAGAAGGGATTGTTTTGGGACACAAGGTGTCCGGTGATGGTATTCGGGTGGATAAAGCTAAAGTAGAAGCCATTGAGAGAATGTCGTACCCGAAGACAAGTGAAGGAGGTACGAGGATTTCGGGACATGTGGGCTTCTATCGGCGTTTCATTAAAGATTTTTCGACGATAGCAAAGCCGTTATCCAACCCGCCGAAAGAGGAAGTGGAGTTCTTGTTTGATGATGGGTGTAAGAAAGCTTTTAATAGCTTAAAGGATAAGTTAACCAAAGTGCCCCCATTTTAATCGCGCCCGACCGGACTCAACCTTTTGAATTAATGTGCGATGCCTCTAACTACGCGGTGGGCGCAGTTCTAGGGCGAGAGAATTGACAAAAAGTTCAAAGCCGATTTACTATGCTAGCCGCACTTTGAACCCGGCTCAATGCAATTACGCCACTACCGAGAAGGAATTCTTGGCGTCGTTTTTGCTATTGACAAATTCGAAGTTATCTTTTAGAGTCCAAGGTGGTGGTGTGGACGGATCACGCAAAGACTACGCTACCTTATGGGAAAAGCAGACGCTAAACCAAGGTTACTCAGATGGATTCTGATACTATAGGAATTTGACCTTGAAATTAAGGACAAGAAAGGTAGTGATAATGTTGTGGCTGACCACTTATCTCGCCTAGTAAACGAGGGTAGCGAAATCCCTAAGGAGATAGGCATTGACTTTCCGACCGAGCAATTAATGAAGCTAGAGCGGGAGGCCGTGGTATGCCGATTACGCCAACTACTTAGCAAGTGGACACTTAGAAGAGATGACGTATCGGAAAAGAAGAAATTTTTCGGCGACTTAAAGTATCTCGTATGGGAGGATCCACATCCGTTTAAAATCCGCAAGGACGGGTTGCTTAGAAGGTGCGTTCCGGAGCATGAACAATTGGATATCTTGGAGCAATGCCATAGTGGTCCCGCTGGTGGACACTACGGAGCACCTAAGACAGTCACAAAAATCCTTCAAGCTGGTTTTTACTGGCCTACTCTGTTTAAAGATGCTGAAGCCTTTTGCAAGGGCTGTGATAGATGCCAAAGGGTAGGGAGACTCAGTAATAGGATGGAGATGCCTTTGAGGCCTATCTTGGAATGTGAAGTCTTTGATGTCTGGGGCATTGATTTTATGGGACCTTTCCCATCATCGTGCTCGAACAAATATATTCTGGTCTGTGTAGACTACGTTTCCAAGTGGGTTGAGGCCATAGCCACCCAAACCAATGATCACAAAGTTGTTAAGAAATTCTTGCAAAAGAATATCTTTACTAGATTTGGTCGTCCTAGAGCCCTTATCGGTGATGAAGGTTCGCATTTCGTAATGCACCACCGGATAAAATTCTTGAGAAGTATGGTGTCAAACATAGAATTGGTACACCATACCACCCCCAAACCAAAGTGGCCAAGTCGAGGTAAGCAACCGGAGCCTTAAGCGGATCTTGGAGAAAACGGTGAATTCAAATAGATCCAACCGGAGTCTAAAGTTGGACGACGCACTTTGGGCTTATCGCACCGCGTTTAAGACCCCTATGGGTACGTCACCATTCCAAATGGTTTATGGCAAGGCTTGCCATCTACCGCCGAGCCGGAGCACGAGCTTATCGGGCTATTAAATTCTTAAACTTCGATAGCCAACTCGTGGGGAGAAAAGATTATTGCAACTACACGAGCTCGATGAATTTAGACTCGTGGCCTACGAGAACACCAAAATCAGCAAGGAAAGAACGAAGGCGCTCCACGATGCTAAGATTAAAGATCGGGAATTCAAAGTGGGACACATGGCTTTGCTGTATAACACCAGACTCCATCTTTTTGCTAGTAAGCTTAAATCTAGATGGTCTGGCCCCTTTGAGATTCTTGATGTTCATCCTGGTGGAGCCATTACGTTGAAAGGATACGGCGATCAACCGTTTAAGGTCAATGGTCACGAGACTCAAAAAGTACTTTGGGCAACCTAAGGAAAAGCCTCGAAGTACTATACTTTCAAAAGAGAAATGAAACGGTTGAGTCGTTTATTTGTGAAGAGATTCCATCCGACTTCTTTGGAGTGGATGATGACCTTATTACCCCTATCCTGCGCATCCCTCCGTCAATGTTCCCGAGCTCGTTAGCATACCTCGGCCGCATCCGAGAAACAAGAACAAGAAGAAAAGAGTCGTGTTGTCCGGAGAGAAAAATTTCATGATTTACTCGCACACTTGACTTGTTGTTGTGGCGAAAACCATTTCCGTTCTAGTCATTCCGAGTCCGACAGAGAAGTGGTTAGCCTTAAACCCAAGTGGCCCGATCCAGGTTGACTTGGTTTACTCGTCAAGCTAATGACATAAAAGAAGCGCTACTAGGAGGCGGCCTAGTCTTTTAAGTATTTTTTTTTTTTGAGTTTTTAGGTTATTAGGAATAAAACCTTGGTGATTTGTGTGTTGGTTATCCCTTTCCTATTTGTGAATGCTTTATTTGCCCATTTCGTGTGTGCATTCATGTTTACTCATATACCCCTTGTCCCCCGAGATTATATGCTATGTCGAGTGTTGCAGATACTGTTGAGCGGTTGTTGCCAGCTATTCCTTTAGTATTGTCTGTCCCTGATACGAGTGCAGCGGTTTATTCATGCTACGGCCTGACCACTGCCAACCTATGACCCGACAACCACTTCATAACCAACTTGACTAAGTATTCTTTTCTTTTATTTGCACATTCTGAGGACATAATGTGATTTAAGTGTGGGGGGGGTGCAATTCATGCCTTATTTCGACAATATGAGTAGATATTTGTGATCCTTGATAAATTTTAAAATTTTAAAATTTTTGCACTTGGATAGTTGTAAATCTTGAGCATGTAATTGAAACAAATGCTTGCTAGTTGTAGTTTCCTGACAATGATTTTATGTGACTTAGTGAGATAATTATAGCATGTCTTTACTGTTATGGAGATAGAATTCGTTTCTCACGAAAGCCTTTGACATTGAAGCAAGATTTTTGAACTATATCCTTTCATTATTTTGATGAGTTATCTTAGGAAGGTCAGTATAGTAACACCTTAGTTAGACCGTGTGCTGTGAATATCATAAAGTTTGAATGTGATAAGTGAGATGTAACTTATGTCTTTAAAAAGTGAATGAATAAATAATTAGTGAATAAATACGTTTGTCGAAAGCTGGTTAATGATTTGAGTGAGGTAGGGTATACCACGTATGTCCTATACCACTATGATGACCAAAAGCTCACGACAGTTAGAAGAAGCTACCCTATGATTTGAGTAAGGTAGGGTGTTATCACGAAACATCCTATTCTACTATGACGGGTAAGAGCTCATTCTGATGTGCGTCAAAAGAAAAAGGAAAAAAAGAGAAAGTGGAAAAAATTAAAGACTTGGTTATCGTTACTCTTATACCTAGTATAAACCGCATGATATGCTGTAGGGATTATCCTACTGAGTGCGTGGGAAGGCTTTGAGTGGAGCTATTACTGCCTATATCTAGGATAGTCATTGAAATTTTTGAGAGGATATTTCTTTGGAAGGCTTGTTAAATTTGAAAAGGGCTTGTCACACATACACCGAATCTATCTCTCGTGATAGTATTGTTTGCTATAGTTGTTGTATCTTTTGTTACGTGAGTTAGGAGTCTATTTGGATTGCATATAAAGTGAGCTAGTTTTAATTGTTTTGCTCGGGACAAGCAAAAGTCTAAGTGTGGGGGAGTTGTTTACGACTAATTTTATGGTTTTTATCGAGTTATTTCGTAACATTATCTCCCGTGTTTTAGTGATTTTTATAGAAAATCACTCGCCAAAAGGATAAATTGAGCAAATGAGTTTTAAAGATAATAAATTGCAAAAGTGGTGATTTATGTGTTTTTATCGTTGGTTTTATGTTTATTTGGATGTTGTTACACTTTGCAATATTTTGGATATCTTGTAGATGCATATCTTCGGTCTAAAAGAGGTGTTTAGAGGGTTAGAAGAAGATGCCACAAGTTTACGAGTTCAACGGAGCAAATTTTCCTAAGTACTTAAATCGTTACAAATTTTCGACGGAGATTTGACCCAGCTTAGAGGCATTTTCAGGGGAGGACTTCTTCATGAAAATTGTAGATCATTGAAAGAGCTTTCCAACGCACTTTGAATTACGTCAATCGGACTTCTACAACTCAAATGGTGGTCAAGTGGGTAATCAATTTCGGTAAGTGGAAAATCCCGTAAACGACTCGGGATACGACGGGCTAATCAAAAAGGCGTTTTCTGAAGAAGAGTCCTTAATGAAAGTTGTAGAGTTTTCCGAGAGCTTAATTATGACATTCGGATCATAATTTTTGGAGGTCTACAACTCAAGATATGAATTTTAGAAGTTGCAGCCTTTTAAACGAGCGTCCAAGCCAAACCGCCTCAGCACAGCCGACATACTTCCTAATTGTAAAAGGGATTAATTCAGCCGCATTACATTATTCAGCCGCCTTAATATTTATTCCTATATATATGAGCAGCTTTTGCCCTAAAATAAGAATCAATCACCAATACACATTCTTCCAGCCGCAATTATCCATTGAAGCAGCCGCAAAGAGCAGATTTCCAGCCGCATATTCCAACACACGAAGGAGATGATTTCTTCTCCCATAATCGTGATCATCATCATGATGCAAGGCTAAGCACATAGCGGTAGAGCAACGAGATGAAATCACACAACATCATCACAACCATGAATCGTTAGTTTATTTTTATTTATGATTTCGAATATTGTTTTATTTATCGATTGAATCGTGGATTAATTGTTAAGTGTTTTATTAGATAGGAATGTCAATGAAACCATATTTTGCTTTGAATTTATATGGAAATATGATTCAATAGTAGAGCTTTTCAATCGATACGGTTAATAATAATTTGAGGAATCACTTGTTGTTAATTGGGTTGTTTAATTTGGGAACAAATTTATGATCTTGTTATGAATGTTAATTTGTTTTGCTTGGAAAAGAAAACGAATCCTAGAAATTGATTTAAAGGAATTTAGTCGATTTCGAGATTGATCATACCAATAAATAGTATTTGGATCATAAAAGTGGTTGCATGATTGTTGTGTGGTGGATCCTTGTTGTTTTACCGTTCTTTTAAATCTTTGATAAACCGAAATCGTTCGTAACAATCGTTAATTGCTACGTCTAGTTAGTTAATTAGTGTTAGAAACCCTAGTTGTTAATCCTTATTTTTCCGCAAATTTTCTGTTACTATTCATCGTTACTGTTCATAGTTACTGTTCATTGCCTTTTAGATCATAATTAGTATAAAATTTAATTTTAGTTAATAAGTTGTGACATTATATATAATAACTGCACCTTAATCCGATTAACATTCGACTCCCTTAGGACGACCCGGTAACACCCTTTACTACGAACCTTATACTTGGGGTGTTCCGGTAATTATAAATTTAAAACATGTTTTTACCGAACACACCCTCAAGTGTGGACTATCTCTCCCAACACTTGGTCATTTCTCCCAACACTTGTACAATCTAAATCTTAAAGACTTCAACACGCACCCTGAAGTGTGGGATATCTCTCCAACACTTGCACAATATAAATGGGGGAAAATAATGTTGACACCGGGGTTCGAACCCATGACATGTGGCTCTGATACAATGTTAAACTACCGGCTCTCCCAAAAGCTTAAGCTGATGGGAAGGTTGATAATTAATATATTATACATTTTAAGACCCTAAAAGTCTGTTTCTTGAGTCTCAGTATGTTTTGTTGCTTCTGCGTATTTTTTTAGAGGGAATGAGGGAGAATGACACCAACATTTCATCAATTACGGAGAATGATAACTTTTTGAAACTTTTGCATAAATGACCAAACTATTTTTTTTTATATTCAGGCGCCATTTTTTCCAAAAAATAAACAAAACACTTTCACTTTCATCCATCTTTTTAAACACTCATATCTTTAAATCCACAACTCCAAATTTGAAAATTATTTCACCAATTTTTTTATTTTTTCATGTTATTTATTTGAGACCACATCCAACATATTCCGACATGGTTTCAGAAAATCCGTTGTCGAAATTCACTATTGTTCGAAATTCATTATTTTCGGGATTCACTGGAGAGATTAACTAAGTGAATTTCGACAGTGAATTTTACGAAAATGATGTAATTATGTAAAATAAGTCTCAAAACGAAGAGCATCAAACAATAAAAAAATTCAGTGCAATTTTCATCACGTTTGGTGATCTAGATCAAAAGATACGAGCGTTTGAAAATCGGAGAGAAAAAAAAGTTCCCAGGAAAAAGTCAGGCGAGCGGATTTATTTATTTTTTTGTTTTTCAGGCTATAAAAAATATAAAAATTGTCATTCTCTCTATATAAAAAAATGTGTGACTGTCTTGTTATTCAAAAATATAGCAAAAGCTGTCATTATCCTTAATTCTTCATTTTTTTTAAGAGTTCAATATGATATCAGATTTACGTGAGTTTTATGATTTTTTTTTCCGTACGGACTCGGCATCCAAGAGTATGGTGTTACAATATTCGTTCTTTGAGGAAAAAAAAAAGAGATATTAGTTAGTTATTTATGAGAGATTCTTTTCCACCCTCCTCAAATATCATAGTCATATGTTTTTGCTAAAGTCAAATTAATAATGTTTTACTTTTGTTTTTTTCCTTATAAAATAAATCAATGATTTAGTTGGCGACGACTAGTTATAAGCCACCACAAATATTTTACTCCAATTTTAAAAGGGAAGGATCACAAGCGAGTCTATGATGTATCGACACTTCAATCTGAACGCCGTACGACGTATCCCACACATTTTCAACACGACACGCGACCGACACGTTTCGACGGGTCCGACATGTGTCGGTTGATTAAATAATATTATTTAAAATTTTAATATACGACACTCTCCGACACGACACCGACACCCGACACTCCTGAACACATTTTTTTTTCTTTATTTAAGTATTCTTCAATTGAAACGTTAAAATACACGATTTCTATTTCTATAATAATTTTAGATTTTTGTCCAGAAAGACAAAATTATCAAAAAATCGGGGTAGAAGGAAACTGTAATTTAATAAGGACAAAAATAACAATTATGAAGTAACAAATGTGGAATAGAGTAAATATGAAGTAACAATTGTGAAACACAAAGTAACATTAACACGTGAAGTAACAATTGTGATTTTTGTTATTTATAATCATGAAAATGTTACTTTTGTCCTTCCAGACCCATTTATTAATTTTTTTGTCCTTGTGGCCCCTTCCCCCTAATAATTTAATAAATAGTACGTCGTATTATGTTTATATGTTTCTTGTTGATAAACAATCATTTTTACAATTTGTAGTAGTTTGAAGGTCAATCACATTTTTTTTTTTGGCATCCTATAAAGGTCGAATATCTATTTTAGATAATAATAGAGTTTACGTATTACCTATTTTATTTTCTCTAGTTCTTAGATTTTTACGAATTTATTTTTTTGATAAATTGAATCTTATTTATGTCATACACACACACACACACACACACATATATATATATATATATATATATATATATATATATATATATATATATATATGTATGTATGTATATATATATATATGTATGTATATATATATATGTATGTATGTATGTATGTATGTATGTATGTATGTATAACGTGTCGGCGGCGTGTCGTGTCCTTAAATTTAGAATTAACCGTATCGCCGTGTCCGTATCGTGTCGTTCTGTAACGCCCCCAGACCCCGGGCCTGTAGCGCTAAATGAGTCATAAATGTCCGGTCAACCGCGACCGCCGTCCTCGCTTGGTCTAAAAGCGGCTAACCCGAGTTGACAAGACCTTTATGTCTCACACTTATATGGGGGTGAGCATTCACTTAATTTACCGATGTGGGATATCACACGTTCGGTGTATCTGTGTCTGTGTCCGTGTCTATGCAACATGGATGTGAGTCCATTAATTTACTTGAAACTTGAAGCTATTTCGTCATAAATACTCATCTGAAAAATATGCTCGTTTGTTTGTTTGTTCATTTATTTATTTATGGTATTTATTTAGGGTGCAGAATTATATGGGAGCAATCTATTCACGCAGCACATTATTTTGATCCAATTCGAGTTAAAAAATTACGATTATTCGGATTCATTTTAAATCAGATTTCAAGTGTTTTCAACACCAATAACGGTCAGAAAGACTTTCTAGCTAAAAATTAAGTCGGAAAAGAAAATCCTAACATCATGTCTAAAATCTTGTCAGAATCAAGGAGTGAGGTAAAAATATTAAAAAGAAGGACAAAAATGAAAAACAAACTGTGTTAACTTTTTTTCATAGTGTGAAAAAACATACCAAAGTATTTTAGTTCATTTTCTTTTGAAGTAAAACTAGAGATGTAAAACGAAGTTAGTCGTTCATGAGTAGCTCGACCTTCGGATCGCAAAATGCATGTTTAAATGTGATTGAACCGTACTTGAGTCAAAATCGAGCAAATCATCAAAATTAACGAACCGAAATCTAACACTTTAAAATTTAACTTGAAATGCTCATGAGCATTATCGAGTATTATAATATATATTGTACTAAAATGCTATATTGTTGTCTATCTTTTAACATTCGGAAAGCTAAAAATTATTTTTGAGCTCCTTTACCTCGAGTTTAAGTTTGAGAGTGCTTTAGAATTATGTCAAGCATGATTAAACTGTACTCGAACATAATTAACACTCACTCGAGCTGATTTTGAGCAAAATTTTTTTTTCTAGTTGAACAAATTCGAGCCGAGTTCAAGTATCACTATATAGTCTATATTAAGTGGTTGCTCGACTCGATTGGATAATATTTGATGCGACTCAAATCGTTACACCCCTGAGTAGAACTATCAAATTAAAACCTAAAAAGCTTTAGAAATCCATTTAATTAGTACTATCACGTAGTACACCTCCGGCTACCAAAGTATTCGAATCGAAAAAGATCGAATTTCTTTGAATTAAGAGGAGACGCAATCAGTAAATGGTGCGAGCGTAAACGATCTGATCCAAATCAAACATTTACTTGTCGAGTCAAACAACTGCTTAAAACAACAACGTGCGAACTTTGCTCGGGTTCGTTCGAGCAGAAAAAATTTTTGCTTGTGTTCAGTTTGATTATGCTCGAGTTCAACTCGACTATGCTCAGCAAAATTTTGAGCACTTTCAAGCTCGAACTTGAGCTCGCTACTCAAAACAAATGTTAAGGTTTAACGTGCTCGAGTTCGGTTAAATCATATATGAGTGAGTATTACACGAGCCGAACATCAAGCAGCTCGGATCGTTTACACCACTAATTGGCGCCAATCTATGGTATTTGTATATTGTTTGGTTGGTTTCCTACAGAGACAACAACTATTTCAAGCAGTAAAAACAGAGCAACATATGCAAAATGAAAAAGCAAAAGGCCATCTCAAACCCCTCATAGCATTGATCAAATTTGTTAACGTTTATACAAAATATAAAATCAATCATCCAAGAGTTCAGAGAACTCGTATCCGAAATCAAAGGGAAAAAACGGCATCAAAAACTAAATTTAACGGTTCAAAAAATGCTGAAAAATGGTCACCGTAATCTGGAACTAAATCAGTTCAAGAAAAGGCAGAGACAGGATCTGCATTCAAGAAAAACCAAAAGCAGTTATGTCCCTCATCATTCATGCAGATATAAACCGAAACCGAAACAGAAACCGAAACTATGAAGTACCTAGAAAGTTCAACCGTTTTTGCGCCATCTTGCTCATCCACAATGCCAAATCTGCACGTACACCGATTCAGTGACAGAAGGAACACAACCATCATTTAGTGAAATGATTTATGAAGTGATACCATATCATTTCGTTGAAAGAATATATCGAATTCCTGAAGTTAGATTAGCAAATATACTGTTGAAAGCTTCCATATAACACTTGCCCCCATAGTTTATACAGAAACCATAGAGCTTACGAAATCTCCAAGAAAACACCGGTCTGTACATTTGCCGCCCAATCCCTTTTCTTGATTAGCAACTAATTATGTCTTAAGCAAGATATCCCTTTTCTTGATTAGCAACCATTTATGTCTTAAGAAAGAAAGATAGATCCTTCCGAGTCCAATTACTCTTGCAAAAGTTCAAACATCTTAGGAAACTATATCTTCAAGTTATACCTCATGTTTGTCCAGCATGGAAAGCTTCTATACCGCTTTTGTTCCCTATCCAACTAAAGCCAGTACCTTTAGACATTCCCTTTATCTTCATTGATTCCCTAAGTTCAGTTACATTGTCCCATTTCCCAGCCTCTGCTAAAGTATTCGATAATGCAACGTATGCTCCAGGACGATAATCACACTTTAACTGGAAAAGTTCTTTTGCAGCTAATTTAGCCATGTCAATGTCACCATGTAGTCTAGAAGAACTAAGAAGTGGGGCCCAAACATCGGAGTTAGGCGTTTCAGGCATCTCCTTGATAAAGTTTAATGCTTGATGAAGACATCCGGCACGGCCTAAGATATCAACCATGCAAGCATAATGTTCCATCCTAGGTTTCATTGAATAATCTTTACTCATGCTTTTAAAGATCTCCCATCCTTTTTCAACTAAACCGGCATGTGCACAAGCAGATAAAGCGCTTAGAAATGTAACGTAGTTGGGCTTGATGGATTCTAACCTCATTCTGTTAAATAGTTCGAGGGCTTCAAATGGATCACCGTTTTTACCATATCCGTCAATCATTGATGTCCATGAAAAGACGTTCTTGTCAGGCATATAATTGAAAATTGCTCTTGCAGCCTCGGTTCTCCCGCATTTTGAGTACATGTCTAGAAGGGCACTACCCATTTTTACATCAGTGAAAAACTCAGTCTTCACAAGTAGACCCTGAACTTGCTGACCGATTTCAAAAGCTGATAAAACCGAACACGCTCCAATGATGCTTGCAAACGTTGATATTGTGGGTTTTAGACTCGCCCTTTTCATATCCATGAAAATCTGAACTGCCTTCTTAGCAGTTTTGATTGATTTACTATAACCTTCAATCATTGCGTTATAAACCACGACATCCTTATCAACAGTTTTACTGAAGATGTCCTCAGCTTCTTCCACAAGACCTTGGTTCATGTAACCTGTGATTATTGACGTTGAACAAACGACATTATTATCCAACATCAAACCGAACACCTTCCTAGCATAATCAAATCTCCCAGCCTTTACATACGAGTCGACTAAAGCAGTGTCCAAAATATCATCACCCTCAATTCCGGATTTCAACACTTGGGAATGAATCTCTTTTCCTAAAAACCGCAAACTTGACACTACATTACCACAACAACAACCCTTCAAAACCATTGAAAACGTAAACCCATCAGCCTTTTCATTCGAAAAGGTCAAATCCCTAAACAACTCAAAAGCCTTTTCCACAAACCCATGTTTTGTATACCCTGATATCATGTAATTATACGCCGAAAGAGTTCGTTGAGGCAATTCATCGAACACTTGGCGAGCGTATGATAAATTCGAAGATTTAAGATAAAGAATCAAAAGTTTGATGCCTATGTTGAGGTTAGGCTTGAACCCGGTTTTGATTATATGCGAATGAAGCTTTTGTCCATGAAAAGGCCGATCGGAATTGATGTAATGTTGAAGTACAGACGAGAGCGAAGTATCTGTTAATGGATTCAAAAGTTTATTAGCTTCTGATGGCGAATAAATAACTCTCTCTATTATCTTTGGGCATTTGGACATTTCTCCAATAATGCTGCTTTTTTCTAGCAAATCAAGAATACTTTCCTGTCTCCAATATGCAAGATCTTGGCATGACAATGTGAAATTGTCTAAATTTTACACCGTTCATTAAGGTGCCTGGTATTGCCAGAGTTCTTTAATTATTGCTTTCTCATTTTACTATTTTTTTTTAGGAAAATTACTTAAATAATAGGATTACGGATTACCATATTATATACTACCTCGTCTTATAAAAATTGTCCATATTTTACTATTTACGTTGATTAAGAAATTCAATTAATGTGATGTGGTCTTAATAGTGATAGACATATATACCCCTATCTTATAATTAATGCTTGTTTTGAAAATTGAAACGAACATACAATAATAAATATTATGTTAGAGGTATGTTTCGAAAAAATAGAATTAAATGATGTATTTGTGCATTTAAGTTACACTCAAATATTCTAAAAGTCCAAATTACAATTCTGAAGCCCATTACATTATTTTCAAAGCTTAACAGTGATTGCGAACTGAGAATACCTTTAATCGAAAATTCATATTTCATGATTTAATATCGTTTTGTTTTCACAATTGATAGCAAAGCATCAAGCAGCAGTAATTGCCTCGTTATCAACGTTTAGCTGCAAATGCCACTTCGACTGCTTACGACAGATTACGTCAAGCAAGTGATCTTGAGAATCGGAAAGAGAGCTCTACCGTCACACGACGCGACCTGGGCTTTCATCCAAATAAAATGTCATGCTTCGTGCTTCATATCCCTTACTCAACATACTTGAAAGATCTCTACTTTTTTTGTTTTTTTAAACTTAAAAGATTCTGTGAAAAGTCCTTTAGGTTTAGTGTATTTATCAAGATTCTTTAAATTTTCATGTATAAGTAAAATAAAGAATATAATTCATTTAATCTTAGATAGAAATTCCATATGTGTGCTTAAAATTTTAAAATAGACAACTTGTTCAGATGATTAGATGCATCTGCTTAAACTTTAAGCGAGACATATAATATATGATTTTAGAAATAAATACAAAAAAAAAAATATGAAAGACAAAAGAAAATAAAAACTACATATGAATACTATCAAAAAAGTTAATTAAGAACTAGGTGCAAAAAGTGTGCGTGTGTAAATATTTATATTATAAAATATAAAAAGATGTTAAAAAAAAAAAACCAAAACCATAAAAAATGTGTAATGACCTGCGGTGACGGATAAGAGCTAGTCGATCTCATCACCTCACTCTTCACAACTAGTTAAGCTAGAAATTACATGTTTAAAAGTTACATATTTTCGGCAGAAAATGATCTCCAATTAGTATAAATAGAACAGTAAGATGTATAAACAGAACACGAAGATGTAACAGAAAAATATCTGGTTCCATGCTCGAAATCATATTCAAAAGACTGAGACATTGCCGAGGCATAATACCGCTGTCGCCATTGACGCCATGGAAGCTGCTCTCGTCATTGAAGCCATGAAGGCATCTTCGAGTTCCAGTGGCTATTTGGAGGACCTGGAGAGGTTAATAGCAGGGCCAGAGGAACAAGAACAACTAAGACAACCTCTTGAATCAATATGTTTCCCGGATGGTTTAAGGAAAAACGCTTTGCTAATAAATAATTAAACTTATCAACAAGTTGAACAACCTGAAGACGTCCTAAATGTTCTCATTTCGTTAGCAAACTAATAGGTTTGTGAGTAGTACCAATATTTTTTTTTATAATAAATAATTAAACTTACGGATGTTGGCATAAAGGACAATATAAGATGTTAAATGATGAAATATGATAAAAAAAAAAAAGTGATTGAAAAGGACAAAATTAATATACATTTACAAAAAAACCTTTACTGATAATAAAAGATTTATTTGTTTTTATTAACATTAAATTTGGCCAAATAAATGCGTTGAAATCATGGGAGGATGATTGGAACGGACTCTGTAACTGCATTTGATTCTATCAAAGACGATCAAGAAATCAGAAAACAGAAATCATAAATCAAAAAATCAATAGACACAGAATAAGCATCCCAGAACCACTTTGCTTTCATATACGATCAGGTACAGGTTATGTTTCTAAGTGTGTTGCTGTGAATTTGATTTTCTTCTAAGTGTATATAATTTCATCCTGGTTCTCAACGTAATTTGGTGATTACTACTCCTGATTCTACTCAATCAGAAAATAAAAATAAAAAATAAAAATCTGCACGACGGATAACAATTAGGGTTCTTGGCGATTTGAATGAAAAAGCAAAGCAGGCAACCGATGAAACTAAGGGTCTGCGCATATTCGAAGAAAATTCATCAGAATTACCAGCAATTTCGTACAATCCGATCGGGAAAGAAGGGAATTGACACGTCTAAATGGCAAAAGGGAGAAGAAAAAAGAGGAACACAGAGTAAGTATCGATTTTTTAAACACCGAATCTTTTCAAACTATTTTCATCATAACAAGAACATTATGTCTATATTCTCAGACTTTGATGAACTCCAATTGCTTCTGCGGAATAATTATCACAAAAACCTTTACTAGTCTTTCAATGTCCAAAAAACCTGTAGCCATGAATTAAAAATCTGCACCCATATCCTAAAACATACGGAAAAACAAGCTCTAATTTTTGCCTTCATTGACAAACAAGTCATAATATCTGCTTTAACACATTTTCAAAAATAGCCCCTCATGACGTAAGGAATGTAAAGTTGATGTTGATTTAAATGTATTCTTACGTCCGCCAAAATCTAAGTCAGAATATCAAATTATCTCTTCTTTTAACTTTGTGTCCGACTTTTTAAATGTGAGCATTCTTTGTTTTGTTTTCTATAAGTACTTTATAACCTTATAATTAACTTTATTGGCTTAAACCAAATGATCCATTTCAGGATCCGTTAAATATCTACCGGCATTACTAATGTACATAATATCAAGATGCGTACAAACCTAATCCATAATGAATTATCACATTTAAACCGAGTGAATCTCAAAAGTGAATCTCACGAAAAACGATATAATTATATCGAATCAAATCTCAAAACGAAGAACATGAAAACTAAAAAAATTGATGAAATTTTCATCACGTTTGGAAATATAAATCTGAAGATACGAGTCTTTGAAAATGAAGGTGGAAAGAGAAAAAAACCAAAAAAAAAAAACAAAAAATAAAAATGGAATCAGCAAGAAAAAAGGCTTCGCTTTTTTTTTTTTCCTTCATTTTTTTCCTCTAAGTCATAAATATTATAAAAGTTGTTTTTCTCCCCCATAAAATTACTACCCCGTTTCATAAAAAAGTGTCTACTTTTTCAAATGAATTGTTTTATAAATAGTGTTTATTTAGAATATCAATGCATCATTTAATACACATTTAATGTTTGTATACACATTTCATATTTCAAAATAAGCATTTATGATAAAGTAGGGTATATGTGTCCATTGACACTTTTTGTGGGACGGAATTAGTATTTGGATGTCATGTTATTTAAAAATATTTCAGAATGTGTCATTTTTCTTAATTCTCTATAATAAAAATGTATCACAATTCATTAACATTTTCACTTTGTTCCATTATTTTTAAATATTCATATCTTTTGATTTAGATTTCCAAACGTTACTAAAAATTCATCAATTTTTTTTGCTTCTCTTCGTTTTGAGATTTGGTTCGTTATCATTATTACGTTGTTTTCCGTGAGGTTCAATGCCGAAATTTACTCGGTGAATTTTGACTGCGAATGTCGAAGAACATTGAATTTCGAAAATTACGTCGGAATATGGTTGACGTGGTCTCGAAATAAAGAACACGAAAAAATAAAAATAAAAATTGCTGAAAAAGTATATCAATTTTGGAGTTGTAGATCGTGAGATATAATTTTAAAAATATTGATGAAAAATAAAGTGTATTGGATCATTTTTTTTCTTCATTCGACAACGCACCAGGACCCAGTGTGTGTGTATGTGTTTTATTTTTAAATAAGTTTGTACTTTATACAATTTTTTTTCAAAACGGTGAACATAGTCGAGTCCAGTTTTTCACATACTTTCGAACTGAACTGCTCGTACGGTTTTTAAACTTTTATGAACCAAACTGGACTGGATATAACTATAAAACCGACCCAATAGTCCAACCTAGTTTGGCCCGGTTTCGGTTTTTAAACCGTGTTTTACTTTTGTCTATTTCTTTTTTGTTTTTCTGTTAATGAGATCTTCCGATAAAATAGATTTTTAACCTAGTTTTGGGATTATGAAAAAGTTACTGATCATTAAGATGGACATTAAACATAGCCGGAAAGCTAATTCACAAATCCTTCTATGTCTTTGCACATAGCAATCATTTAACAAAATCTAATATTCAAATTACACCATCTCAACACCTCTGTTGGGCTCCATGGGCCCAAGCCAATGGAGACCTAAGGGGTCTGAAAATAGTATTCTTTGGTCTCTTTCTTCTGTATCTGAATAGTACTTTGTCAAGGCCCAAAGAATAAAATGTTTAAGGGTATCGTGACGGTTAGTATCCTAAAAGCAGTGCTTTGGAGTAATGGGTATTGTTCCTAAAGTGAATCTCCAACATGGTAGCCTCCAAGCCTAGTAGCCAGGGGCGGATCTATAGCTATTAAGAGGGTCACGTAATCCCACTGAGATCTGGAATTTTTTTTTAGTATTAAAACGATTTAGTTTTATTGTTAAAAAGTGTCGTTTTGTTGATAAAAAAATATAGTTTTACGCTCTGGTGACCCACTTGAACAATTGTTTTGATAAAAAATGTAGGTTTACGGTCTGGTGACCCCACTGAAAAAACTTTCTTGATCTGCCACTGCTAGCAGCTCATCTAACATACAGTAGACTTCAATCTTTCTATGCTGGACCTCAAAAAAAAAAAAAAAAGGATACATTGCCAAAGCATAAACATCATATCTTTGTCAACTATCAAGTCGGCCAAATATGTTCCGCCACCGGGAATCCAACCCTTAAAATCACCTTAAAAAAAGAAGTGAAATGTAGCAGGTCGCGACCTGATAAGTAAGATTTTTCGCAATCCGGCTCGATCAAATACAATTTATAAAACTCGAAACCTTAGGCAAAACTCACTTTCTAACCGGCAGTGAACCGGGTCGATCGTAGGTAGTACTTTCAGAGTCCGAGGTCGATTCCACGAGGAGATTGAGTCGAATACAAAACTTGTGTTAAAATCAGAGAGCAAAGAGTATATGAACAAGACAAAAGATTGAAGCTTTTACTATTTCACGGCATAAACAAGGATCTGAATCAAGACTTTTATCCAGAGTAAATTTCATCAAACTAATGATCTACACAATCAAAACAATATTGAGAGCAAACAAATCGAAATTAGGAAACTCACAATAATGAAGATCAAAACATTGTAGATCAAGACTTTTGAATCCCGAATCAGCAAAAGATATCAACCTTTAATTCATACAATGATCCCAGGCACGAACTCCACCAAGCCATCGATAGAATATCGTATTCTACTATATATATATAAATCTACACTGAGAAATTGAAATACGGAGCCTAGTCCAGAGCTCTAATCCGGCTATTTAGATCTCAACCTGTCATAACAACCGCCGAAGCGGCTGGGTTGAGCACCTAAGCCGGCCTCGAACTCAATCTAGGCCAATAAAATTCAGAATATTCGTTCTCCTAGGTTTAGCTGCTCTTAAATAGGCAAAAATCGCGACTTTGACCTAGTTGGGCCGACCAACTTGGCCCATTTAACTCGTCTTCAGTAAATTGGTGATAACTTTCTGTGTAGAGCTCGGATTTGAACGATTCAAGATGCGTTGGAAAGCTCGTTCAATTCCCTACAACTTTTACGAAGACAACTTGACCAGAAAATGCTTCCAAGATGGGTCAAAATAAATATTAATGGACAGGTACGGCGAAAATCTGCTGTCGGGGCCAAACGAGCGTTTGCTCCAAGGTGGATGCTCATCTGCCTGGAGATCTGATTCCTGATTAGGGTTTCTCCTTTCATGAACGAGCGTCTGGCCTGCCTTGAATGCTAGTTTGTCTTATACGAGCTTTCTTGATTCGGGCTAAACCCATACAAACGCCAGTTTAGGGGTATTTTGGACACTCGGTTGCCTCAAAACCCAACTTTCAGTATCAATGCCACTTCTGTTAAATGCCAGTTTGCATCTTCTAAACACCAGTTTGGCCTAAGCTTGATTCAAACGCCAGTTTGGGTTTGGGCAAACGCCAGTTTGCCTTGATTCTGCTCCAAACTTGACTTTTCTTCACTTTTATGCTACATTCGTGCTATGATCATGTCTCTCATTCCAAAACATCGCCTTCCGGGTCCTCGAGTAACCTAAGTCCTGCAATAAACACACTAACAAAACACCACGCATAATTCCGCAAGACAAAAGTGCTCGGAAATGAGGTAAATATCGCTAAAAGGCGGAGTTTACTGTCGATGTGACAGTTTAACTCCCCGTGCATATAACTCTCGATATTACACTCAAACAGGTTTAGAACTACCCAAAACATGCCAATAAAGTAATAATCGGGGCAGATTCACATACAAAAGTGCAGTGAAGTTGACTCCCATCAACTACCCCACACTTAGCCTTTGCTCGTCCTCTAGTAAATTAGGCGTTCTAAAACAGATCAAGGGATCAACTTCACAAACACGTATAAAAACACTCACATTAACTCAATCGTTATCAGACAAACGGAAGTGTGTATGTGTGAAAATTAGCTTCCAAGTCATAGACCAAATCACCGGTTCGGATTATAGACGCTTAGCTATCGCGACTACACTAGAGTTCATTTTAATAACATCTCCACTAATCGGGACCAACCAAGGCTAAACACGGTCCAGTAGGACTTGAAGGGTTATAACATTAAGCTCGGGACAGGGTTTACCGAAAGGAATTTTGGGACTGGAAAAAAAAAAAAGAAATTACGAGTGAACCTAATCATCTCATTTAGTTTCTATTTGAAAACATACTAAACCACACCAAACTCCTTCGATCTTTCTATACTCATTGATAAACAACCCCAACTTTAACATCATACTTTCATTTACTCAAAACATCCTCCCTTGACTTTTTTTTTTTCAACTTTATTCAAACTTTCTTTTTCTTCTTTCTGTTTTATTTTCTTTCTTTTTCATTCTTTCAACTTTATATTTTTTCTCGAACCAACAAGCCTCACAATAAATTCCTCGAGCTCCTCCCCTTCATTATATTAGCTCGTACCAACCAACTCCTCTCAAAACACGCACCATGTCCCACCCCACACTTGATTCAGAAAGTGTGTCTAAAGTAACAATTAAGTCCACTCGTAGGGTGATCAAATGAAACGTGACCAATAATAAAGCTCAGGGTTAGGGTAATACATGCTAAGTAACCAAAACGGCTCATTTCGGACGGTGGTCAGACCGTCCTATCAAGGCTTAGAGGGGTTACGAGGGTATAATGTTGGGATTTTGGGCTATGTATTAATTCTTCCAAAGTGGCGTTGGTGGGATGAGTTTTCATGGAACTATGTTTGGATTTGAGAATAAAGAAGGAGAATGCTTGCTTGAATCAAGCAAAGAAGGTGAGGTATGAGCTAAATTCAAGATGTTTTGATTAGACTCACTCGTTTTTCTCTTTTGATATTCCTTTTATCCTTTCGTTTAGCCCCGTCCTTAGCCTAACGTTACAACCGTGCAAGTCCTGCCTGACCTTAGTTAGCCTTGATTTGACCTCGATTAGTAGAGATGCTTATGAAGTATAAGCCTATGGTGTAACGTAATTAGTCATGCATTTGTAATCTGAGCCTGTTGACCGTGATTAATGATTGAGGAGCTATGCACACACACACACATTTTGTTTCCATGATGAGATATGTTTTGGCTCGTGTCTATTCGCTTGTTGACTAGTTTTTACTCATTGGATATGTTGGTTTCCCATATGATCGCAATGTTGATCTCATGATTTATTTGTGAATCGCTTGATTTGCTCGAGGGCGAGCAAACTCTAAGTGGGGGGTAGTTGATGGCCAAAATAGTGACGTCCAACTTTAACCGGCAGAGTACCGGGTCGGAAGCACTATAGCGGCGAGCAAGGTCGTATCCCACGAGCAATCAATCAAGTATCACAATCAATTTCGTATTTAGTTCAGGTTCACAATAGGGGTGAGCTAAAACTAGAAAACGAGATAAAAATTGTAACTGTAAAATATATGATAAATAGGATAGCTAAACTATGATCAGGAACACTACTCTTAACACATTTACCGAATCACTAAGGATGAGCCTTAACCTACCAACCAACCAATAGCTTCTAATGAATGTGCAATCTCCTAAACTGGTCCCTAGGCGCTAATACCACAACCTAGTCACCATATATTCGGTTCAACAGTCCCCTTTATGGGATTTAATTGACCTAATATGATTAAGAACTATGAGATGCTCCGCATCCGCCGAGTTCACGGCTTAGCTAGAAAAACCTTACCAAGGAACAGGCTGCGAAAAACTCGACTAGTTCGTGCATGGCAATCCTAAAACTCTAGTTCGCACACTCACTCGCAAAATACATTTATAGAGTTCGTGTGTTTGATCATGAATCAAGTGATCAGTTTAATTCAAGCATTAAGATCAAATTTTGGGACACAACAATTCAAAAGATTTAATTTCTAAGTTCTACTCATCTCTAGATCATCGTTTAGACATCAATTTCGTAATTCCATCACATAATTTAGCTATAATAAATTTAGCTACTCATAATCAAATCAAGAACGCAAGACATCGTAAATAAATTGGTAAACAACATGATAAAAAGCTAAATAAAAGTACCACAAAAGATTGAAGCAATCCACCACTCGAATCGTCACTTCGTTGTGTTGAAATCGCAAAATAAATAAATAAAGTTGCTGAGGTTCTAAATGAATTTTTGCAGAAAAATAAAATAGATCTACTGTAATAGAAGGGAAAAACAAAAATAAAATTGTGCTGTCAAAACTGTGTGTTGAAATTTGACCTAAATGGCTTATTTGTATTAAATTGCCGACTTTGTAATCATCTTCCGGAAATTCACGCCTGCTCCCTTTTGCTATTGGTCCGCTTCATTCAATGATGGCCCCACTAACACAGCAACTGTCGCTGCTTTCTTTTTTCTTTTTTTTTTATTCTTTATTTACCCAAATAGTATGAAAAACAGCCACCGTTACACTCTGGGTGTGACACATTCTATTTTTGACACATGATTTTATTAAAAATATTTATTTTTCTTTGAACACCCGAACTTGAATCTTGCGCCATTTCCTCATACGAACTCCGTTTTAGACGATTTTCATACCGTTGTGATCCTCGTCAGGCCCTCTATCACACCATACCTGTAATAAAAATAAATCACATACCCAAGCGTGACAAACACCAATAAAACATACACAAATCACCCAAAAATATCGAGATTTTTGACGTAAACGTCTTATCATCTCGTGGTGAAATGTGCCTATAAAAACACTTAACTACCCCAAAATTACACCGAATATGCTATATATAGAGGGTAAAATACACACAAAATTATAGCAAAGTTGACTCTCATCAACTACCCCCCACTTAGCGTTTGCTCGCCCTCGAGCAAATCAAGCGATTCAAAAATAAATCATGAGATTAACATTGCAATCATATGGGAAACCAACATATCCAATGAGTAAAAACTAGTCAACAAGCGAATAGACACGAGCCAAAACATATCTCATCATGGAAACAGAATGTGTGTGTGTGTGCATAGCTCCTCAATCATTAATCACGGTCAACAAGCTTAGATTATAAATGCATGACTAAGGACGTTACACCATAGACTTATAATTCATAATTATCTCCACTAATCGAGGTCAAATCAAGGCTAACTAAGGTCAGGCAGGACTTGCACGGTTGTAACGTTAGGCCAGGGACAGGGTTAAACGAAAGGATAAAAGGAATATCAATAGAGAAAAATGAGTGAGTCTAATCCGAATGTCTTGCACTAAGCTCATAGCTCACCTCCTTTCAACACCGTATCATAAACAGGAGTAAGATGCAAAAACGGTTGGCACCAAGATGAAATTCCAAGATCGCTTGCAAAAATAGTCGTCACCAAGAACAAGCTCACGAAGAATTCACGAACATCTACTCCATTTTACTTCATCCTATCGCCATACATTACATTGGAAATACTAACTCGAAAACTTTCCTCCACATTTTTGGACTCGACTTTATTCAAACACTTTATTCAATTTTTCCACTTTTGATAGACTCTTGATTTTTCTTTTTTTTTTGAATTTTTTTTGATACACCAAACACCAACACTTTGCTGCCCCTTCTCATTCGTAACTCAAAGGATCCACCAACACCATACTTGGATTCGCATCTTCACCACCCCACACTTGTGCTAAGAAGTGTGCTCAAAATAAGATTAAAACTCACTCGTAGGGTGCCAAAGAAATGTAGACCACAAAAATAGCTAAGGGTTGGTAATTATAGGCTAATCAATGAATGGCTAAAGTTCGGGTGGGGGTCTAACCACCCTACAAAGGCTTAGAGGGGTTTCTGTGGAAATTATGTACATGGTTGGCTATTTGGCTCTGGTCGGGTCAAAGAAATACCAGGACCGTCATCCCTTAATCTACCAAGATTGACCTTTCTATTTCGCCTCGAAGTTAATTGTATAAGTTCTAGGTAACAGATTAATGTCTATGACATCTATAAGCATTCACTAATCAACCACAACTCATGAAATCAAAGCTAGTACGTGCATTAAAATTCCATTTCCACAACAAGATGAAGGTTTGACTCGCATACATTCAACTCATGACTAATAATTAACCAAAGAACACAATGAATTACATAGGATTCGCAACATCAAAACCATGAAAATTTTTAAAAATGGCTCAATTTCACTCAATAAGGACCAAACACCAAGCATATGAGTTATTCGATGCATAAAAATAAAGCACATGGTAGTAAGTGAAGCTAAGTCTACCAGTGAAGCTAAGTCTACCACCCTCCACTTAAAACGGAACACCGTCCTCGGTGTGTGAGTGATAAAGTAAAGAAAGAAAGAATTAGCTGAACTGGAAACAGGGCACTACTATGCAAAGTGACAACCTCCAATGCATCTCCCAGGGTATCTGTACAATCACAACATAGAAACCAAGAATCCACTACGACAAAAGGCCGAAACCTTAAGTGTCGGTAGGCACAAGTATGGAGATGTATTAAACAAATAAAATATGGATTATCACAAAGCATGAAATGGAATTCAGAATGCGAGGTCAAATTTTATCACTCCTAAAAAAACAACCTAAAAACCTAAAGAAAAAAATGTGGGTTGCCTCCCATAAGCGCTTGTGTTTATTGTCGTTAACTCGACTTATTGAATTTCAAAAACAGGATAGGGTGCCGAGTTTATAGTCTTCGGCAAGACTCGTATCCCCCAAATTTTACATTCGACTCAATCTCCATCCTAGGGACACTCTCACTACTCACTCCCCTATTGGGCGCCTCATAACTCATAGGGGTTTCCTCAAAAACTTCCAGCCTCTGTACTTCCTCACAAGTACCCCAATCATTTCCCGGGTGCTTAATGGTTTTGTAGACATTAAAGGTAACAGTCTCATCACCCGCTCTCATTGTGATCTCACCTTTTTGGACGTCTAGCAAAGTTCTACCCGTAGCCAGGAAAGGTCTACCTAACAGAATTGGGGTTTGACTATCCTCATCGATGTCCAGCACTACGAAATCCACCGGGAAAACAAGTTTACCTACTTTAACCAAGACATCTTCCACAATTCCCATGGGGCGCCTAATCGACCTATCTCCCATCTGCAAGGTCATATTTGTACGCTTAAGATCACCTACCCTGAAACTCTAAAAAAATTCTCCTAGGCATCAGGCTTACACTTGCACCTAAGTCACACAACACCTTAGGAAATAACGTCCGGCCTATGGTGCAAGGAATGGAAAAACTACCCGGATCTTTCAACTTAGGTGGCAACTTAATCTGAAAAACAGCAGAGCACTCCTCATTTAAACAAACAATTTTCTCCATTTTAGATTTATTAGACAAAATCCCTTTTAAATTTTTTACATAAGATGGCATATGAACAAGCGCATCCACAAGTGGGATATTTATCTTTACTTTTCTTAGGATATCGAGAAATTTATTTTGCTTATTAGAAATGGTTGGCTTTGTAGGGCCACAAGGGGGGTAAGGTAATTTAGATAAATCAAAGGGTTTTTTCACAGAATCCATACCCGAGTTGTTTGTACCTTCCCGTGTTGTGTCTGGCCGCTTCTCTGGTTCCGCACTCGGCTTCTCCACCTCTTTCTCTATCTCTTTAGCTTCTTGCGCCTCATCGACCACCACCCATTCTTCATCTTCTTCTCTACTCTTCTCCATCTTTTTACTCTTCTGAACCTCGGGTGCCTCGACATCACTACCCACCACTTTTCCACTTCTAGTAAAAATAGCATTCACTTGCATGTGGTTCACTTGACCCATTTGCGTCTCCAAGTTCTTTACCACGGATTGCAGGTTTACATGGGCGTTTCTCATCTCCTTCAATTCCTTGTTCACATCCCTATTATTCTCCTTCATGTTTTTGCTAATCTGCTCTAATAAGATGTCCGTGGAACTTTTAATTTGTACGGGCTCTAGGGGCGGTGGTGGTGACTGTGGCGGTGGGGCATAATGTAGATGCGCATTAGGGTGCACATAAACCCCTTGCTGAGGTGGCATCTGATTCATAAAAGTAGTTTGTGGTTGAGGTGCATATTGACTCTATTGAGGCTGCACAAATTGCGGTTGTGTGGTTTTCCCGACCCCTTGATTTCTACCCCAAGCAAGATTAGGATTGTCCCGCCAATTCTGAAAATTTTGCCCCCGTTCTTATTGGCTAAGTAGTTCACATCCACGGGCCGATTTGATGTCAAACTCAGATTCGCAGTCTGATATACCATAAGGTTCGAGCATAAATGATGCATGTCCATACGGTACATACCAAATGGATTCTCAAGAGATGGATCATTCAACAACTGAGTCGTGGTCAACTGACTAACCTGGTTGGTAGGGCAATTTGAGGCCCAATGTTCTCCACCACAGATAGTGCACCCTTTCGATTCCTTCTGCCATGCTAACATGTCATTCATATGATTTTTAAGATCCGCCACGTCAGCTTGCATCCTCATAAATTCCTCACTCGGATCGACTTGGTTGACCGAGCCAATTGGCTTCCTCGAAGCTCTTCTTCCCGTTTTCCACTGTCTGTTGCTTTCTGCAACCCTCTCTATAGTTGCCAATGCGATGTCAGGTTGAACACTTATCACATCTCCTCAACACGCCGCAACGCCGCATTCAAATTCGACTGATCTGTCTCGCGTAAACCACCATAAAAGAGATGTACCCGGTTCCACGCCTCTAATCCGTGATGCGGGCACTTTCTCAACATAGCTGTAAATCGATCCCAGGCTTCATGCATGCTCTCCATATCCAACTGTTCAAAGTTTGCAATATCTGCCTTCATATCCAACGTTCTAGAGAGGGGGCAATATTTCAATAAAAAATTTGCAGTCACTTGATCCCAAGTGTGTAAGGAATCATGGGGTAGTGACTCATACCAAGCTCTTGCGGCCTCCTTCAATGCAAATGGGAATAAGAGCATCCTAACCGCT
Source organism: Gentiana straminea (assembly GCA_036785695.1). Classification (NCBI taxonomy): domain Eukaryota; kingdom Viridiplantae; phylum Streptophyta; class Magnoliopsida; order Gentianales; family Gentianaceae; genus Gentiana; species Gentiana straminea. The sequence goes on from JAVUPR010000437.1 coordinate 2,542,396, forward strand.
TTCTCAGAAACTCCGTTCATCTTCACGGTCCGACAAACTTGCATAAAGTGGTTCAAGAATTGATTCGGGTCTTCAGTTGACTTACCCCGAAACTGCGCATTGTCGTTCAGGAGATACCACACATGTTGTTTAATTTCCAGGTTGTTTGCTGGAATAGGTGGCAAACGGATAGAGGTGTGGCCCTCACCAATAGGATACATGATTAAGAACTATCCATTTTAGGGGTGTGGCCCTCTATGGGATTTAATTGACCTAATATGTTTAAGAACTATGAGATGCTCCGCATCTACTGAGTTCACGGCTTAGCTAGAAAAACCTTACCAAGGAACAGACTGCGAAAAACTCGACTAGTTCGTGTATGGCAATCCTAAAACTTTAATTCGCACACTCACTCGCAAAATACATTTATAGAGTTCGTGTGTTTGATCATGAATCAAGTGATCAGTTTAATTCAAGCATTAAGATCAAATTTTGGGACACAACAATTCAAAAGATTTAATTTCTAAGTTCTACTCATCCCTAGATCATCGTTTAGCATCAATTTCGTAATTCCATCACATAATTTAGCTATAATAAATTTAGCTACTCATAATCAAATCAAGAACGCAAGACATCGTAAATAAATTGGTAAACAACATGATAAAAAGCTAAATAAAAGTACCACAAAAAGATTGAAGCAATCCACCATTCGAATCGTCACTTCGTTGTGTTGAAATCGCAAAATAAATAAATAAAGTTGCTGAGGTTCTAAAGGAATTTTTGCAGAAAAATAAAATAGATCTACTGTAATAGAAGGGAAAAACTGTTGTCTAGAGAAAAATAAAATTGTACTGTTAAAACTGTGTGTTGAAATTTGACCTAAGTGGCTTATTTGTATTAAATTGCCGACTTTGTAATCATCTTCCGGAAATTCACGGCAAAACAAATAAAATCCCCTGCTCCCTTTTGCTATTGGTCCGCTTCATTCAATGATGGCCCCACTAACACAGCAACTATCGCTGCTTTCTTTTTTTCTTTTTTTTTTTTTTTTTTTAATTCTTTCTTTACCCAAATAGTATGAAAAACAACCACCGTTACACTCTGGGTGTGACACATTCTGTTTTTGACACATGATTTTATTAAAATTATTTATTTTTCTTTGAACACCCAAACTTGAATCTTGCGCCATTTCCTCATACGAACTCCGTTTTAGACGATTTTCATACCGTTGTGATTCTCGTCACGTCCTCTATCACACCATACCTGTAATAAAAATAAACCGCATACCCAAACGTGACAAACACCAATAAAACATACACAAATCACCCGAAAATATCGAGATTTTCGACGTAAACGTCTTATCATCTCGTGATTGAACTCGTGGTGAAATGTGTCTATAAAAACACTTAACTACCCCAAAATTACACCGAATATGCTATATATAGAGGGTAAAATGCACACAAAATTATAACAAAGTTGACTCTCATCACGACCCACCCTCCGCTTCACGGTCTAACCACATAAGTATTACCCTTACTATTACAAGAATGATATAAAAGGCACCCATTTCTGGAAGCTACGCATTTCATGGCTATAGAATATATCATGATGTAATCATAGATTTTGGGATTAAAGATAAACTTACTGATTCAACAATCATTTAACAAAATTAAGATCGACATTAAACATCTCCGGAAAGCATTTCACATCTGCGAAGTGTGGATGTGAATTTCAGGAGTAATGGATTTGATAATCAGTCATGTATTTACTTGCTAAATTTTGTTATGCAATTATATATGTTTTGGCGTTCCTGTTATTTTTCTTGATAACTTTTATATTTTAAGCTACTCTTGACAATTTTGATAATTTTGTTCTACACTTATACAAATTAATCGTCATTGGTCGGTTGATTAAATTGCAGAAAAAATTGTTGGCCAAATTGACGGCCATATGCATCTAGGACGCAAATAATGACCAGACTTGAATATATGGGCGGCGATTATTTCTTGCAGTAGGAGTTGATGTTTGAAGGCTTTAACATGAGTTTTATATTGAAGAGATCAGTTTTCTTAGGGATAAAAATACTTAAGGACATTTTAAGAGCATATATAATGTTTTCTAAAGTATCTAATACTTCATATATTTTACTTCAAATCCGATTCAGTTCAAATAGGCATTTTTATTTATCAAACTACTAGTAGGGTGTCACAATGGTTATCAATATGAAATTAAGTTATATGATAATATTGTTCTATCAAATTATCGATTCCATGTGTATTGTTGTTGGGCAGTACGATGCGTATCAAATTTATCATATTATATTTTATCACGTCAATTCAGACGAGTTATATAGCCTGTTTAAAGTTGAAAGGACTTGTTCTATAATCGTACGTAAAGTAGTCCCGATTTCATGTCCTAGTTACCCAAAAGGTGGGATGGAGCTGAAAACTAGAAATTAATTGTTGGGAATGTGGCATTAACGGGTAGATATAGAGCTCGTATTACTGTTGAATTGACATATACATGGTAAGCTTAAGACGCCTATCAGAATGTGGGGAGAGAGGCTCAACACTTGAAACAATAGTATACAGTGGAGAAGATAGTGCTGACAACAATGTATTATCGCATGAATTCTTGCATTGATACCATGTTGAATTACCACATCTCTGAAAATTTTATGCTAATGGGAAATTAATAATTAACGTTTTATATACTTCAACAATTACAAACTAACATTACTCATAAAAGCATTGTCATAGTGTTTTTATTTGCACAAAACATTGTGTAGAAAATAATATATGATACAACAGCGATTAACAAATTTGTAGCATGTACATGAAAGACCATAAGTGTCAATTCTCTAATCAATGAATCCCCCATCATGAAGTATATACGTCTATGCTCGATCGACACCAACACTGAAGTGTATATATATATTCTCTAGTTTAAATAATGCGGTAGAAATAAAGAAAAAAATTACGGAATCTGGATTGTTATAACATGATAGGGAATCCAGATAGCAAATAAGATAATAACATAAACAATCTATTAGTAAATAATCAAGAGGATAACAGAAACAAGAAAAACACAAGGTTTAACGTGGTTTCCGGCGTTGAGCCGTGATTAGAGTCAACTTTACTATTATTTCGTGCATGTTTTACCCCCGATGTATGGCCTATTCGATGTGGTTTTGGGTAGTTTAGTGGATTTTATAGGTACTTTTCACCACGGTTCGAATCACAAGGCGAAAGACGTTTATGTCTAAATCTCGACATTTTTTTGGGTGGTTTGTATGTGTTTTATTAGAATTTGTCATGCTTGGGTATGTGGTTTATTTTGTTACAGATATAGCTTGATAGAGGGCGTGACAAGGAGTGAAACATGACGAGAATCGACTAAAACGGAGTTCGAAAGTGAAAATGGTGCGAGATTAAAATTTGAGACAAATATTATAATATATTTATCTTTTATGATAAATGAGGAATTAGGCTCAGGCTCAGGCTGGAACTTCAGTGTTTGATTCTAGAGAAGGGGCTTGAACTTCTGTTAAGTTCTGAGAGGTATCCATGGGAGTGAGGATAGGTTTACAGTCCAGAAATCCAAATTCCTTGAGAAGATCAAGACAATATTTCCTTTGATTGATGGCTATGCCAGCTTTGGATCTTGCTACTTCAAACCCCAAAAAATATCTTAATTCTCCTAAATCCTTAATTGTAAAAGCTTGATGCAGAAGATCTTTTAAAAACTGTATTGCTGTCATGTCCAGACTCCCTACTATAATGTCATCTACATATACCAAGAGGGCTACAAAGTTATTTCCCGATCCTTTGTGAACAGACTGCGATCATTGAGTGACTGTCTGTAACCCTTCTCAATCAATTTTTGTGTTAATTTGGCATTCCACTATCTACTAGCTTGCCTAAGGCCATATAGAGACCTGTTGAGCTTGCAGACTAGTCCATTAGCTTGTAAACCAGGAGGTGCCTTCATATAAACATCTTCATTAAGGTCACCATGGAGAAAAGCATTTTTTACATCTAATTGATGTAAATTCCATCCTTTTTGGGCTGCTAGTGCCATTAACAGCCTGCTTGTTGTTTGTTTCGCCACTGGGGATAAGGTTTCAGGAAATCTATGCCTTCAGTTTGTGTAAACCCTTTGGCCACCAATCTAGCTTTGAATCTTTCTATGGATCCATCTGATTTTCTTTTGATTCTGTACACCCACTTGAAGCCTATTGGCTTTACATCTTTAGGCAATGAGACAAGTGTCCAAGTGTGTTCTTTCCAAAGCTTTCAACTCTTGATCCATTGCATCCTGTCATCTAAGGTCTTGAGCTGCTTGTGCAAAGCTATTTGGCTCCATTTCATCATTAATATTTGCAATGAAACCTTGATAACTAGAAGACAAGTTAGCATAGGAAATAATAGAATCCACTGTGTGAGGAGAAGTCCTTTTAACAGTGGCAGGACGAACATAATCATTCAAGTATGAAGGCAATTGTCTTTGTCTAGTTGGCCTTATGGATACATCAGATATATGATTAGTAAATGTTTCATTGTTAACAGGATCATTATTTACTAGAGGATTAGGAATAGGTATTACACGAGGAGTATCAATAACAGGAATAGGTAAACAAGGATCTTCATGTGTAAATAATGCCCGATCATTACTGTAAGGGAAAATATGCTCATGAAAAATGACATTTCTGGATATGGAAATGGTTCTAGATTGAATATCCATCACTCTATAACCCTTTATGTGTGGCTCATAGCCCAGGAAAACAGATACAACACTTTTATTTTCAAATTTACCTCTCCCTTGAGCACAAATGGTAACAAAACAAAGGCAACCAAATACATTTAAAGTATCATAACTAGGGTTGGTACCAAAAACCAGGAAATGAGGAGTTTTGTTGTCAAATAAAGGGGTAGGAATCAGATTTATTAGATAGATAGATGTCTCGGATTTTATGCTAAACGAAATATAACAAGTAATAAAATAAATCCGGTTTACCCCAAGTGCAGGGATCGTAGTATAATGATTAAAACCGGAGTCGAACTCACAGGGAATCGTCTTTGTCTGGTTTGATTAATTTTCCTAAAGTTGTCACGAAAGTAAAAACGTCCTATCCTAAATAATTTAAAGACTACAACTAAAATAACAAAACAAAATGAACTAGTAATGAAAACAATAAAGTTAAACTGGACAGAAGATTAAAAATCTAAAGCCAGGAAGGATAGTTGCGAACCGAACTAACTAAGATAATTCTATTTTATAAACTGAAAAGACAATAAAATTCTAAGATTGCTACGAAGAACAAGCAACAATGTTTTTTTCTCAATTAGTGTAACAACGAACAAGCAATGATCCACCTATCTCGCAACCTTCAATTTCTTCTCTAGATTGTTTAGTGATGATTTAATAAAAATTGTGATTCACCTATCGAAGGTATGAATTTCTAATATCTTAGAAAAATTCGCCTATCAATCTTTTCATCTCTCGATCCTAAAAGATCAACGCTTTTAACTAATCAAGGTGTGAAATTTGTCAATCTCATAATCTTGATCTTTAACCTAACAACTATCGTTAACTAGATTAAAAATCCAATATTTACTATGGTGACCTAAATTTAACAACGATTCTCATCACATATCAAACATCACACAGCAATACATTCATCAATGAAATTGCATAACATCAATAAAAACATAATAAAGATACAATCTTTAATTAAACTCACAAACAATCCAAGAGTTGAAATCAAAACGCTGCTGAGACGGCTTCACAAAGCTTGTTCCAGGCTGCTCAGCCTCTACTCATCTTCGGAACGAACGAAAAAAAATAAAAATAAATAATGTTGAGCTCGGTCGACCGAACTGTGCCTTCTCGGGTTCTGCGCCGATTTTTGTTTCAGGGTGAATTGTTATGTCTTCTGTACGCTGAATGCTGATGACTCCGTCCTTTTATAATGTTTGTCTTCGAGATTAGGGTAAAAGAAATCTAAACCCTAACACAAAAATATAAGATACTTCCTATTTTATCCTTCTCCTTAATCTTCAAATAAATTGCTGCTCGAACTCCTTCAACTCTTCGATTCGTCCACGATATGCTCGTTGTACCTACAATAATAAAAACGTGCAAAGTGTAACATCACATATATAAATAGATAATTGCTAATAAAATAACGTAAATAACCCGACTTTGCACTCTAATACTTTCCGACTTCATTCTTTCAATAAATCCATTAAACACTTAATTTTCTATAAAAATTAATAAAATACCAAGGATATTGTTACGAAATAATGTAATATAAATCGTAAAAATCACCGTAAACAACAGACTTACACAATACCCTCAATATTGTAAAGGCATGTTTGATTGAATTCTTAAGGCCCTAGCAACATTTAATATATGTTGGTGTTTTCTTTCAATAACACCATTTTGTTCAGGTGTTCTAACACAGGATTTTTGATGCACAATACCTTTCTTTCTATAAAGGATAACATATTAAATTCAGCACCATGATCAGATCTGGTAATCTTTATACATCTGTCAAATTGAGTTTGTACCAGATTGGAAAATGCTAGCAAAAGAGTATCAGTTTCTGATTTGGCTTTCATCAAATAAATCCAAGTAAATCTACTGTAATCATCAACAATTGACAGAAAGTAAGATTCACCATTTATAGTAGGTATTCTATTTGGTCCCCAAATGTCTACTTGAATCAAATCAAAACAACTAGAAGTGAAAGAAGTGCTCACAGGAAAACTAGGTTTTCTCTGTTTTGCCAAAGGGCAGATCATACAATCATGTTTGGGAATTTTTATGCTACTGTCTAATGCCTGTAACATTTTAATTCTCTAGGATGAGGGATGACCTAGTCTATAGTGCCACTGTAAAGAATCTGAAAAGGTACAACTATTACAAGTCATAGTAGGCACAATAGACTGCATTGCAAAAGCATCAGTGTGAGTAGTCAGAATTTATAAACCCATCCTTTCATTAGCTAAACCAATCTTCCTCATAGTTTTGTGTTCCTGCACAATACTATATTCAGAACAAAAAACAACAAAATAATTGATGTCACTGACTAGCTTCTTGACAGACATCAGGTTGTAGGTAAACAGTGGTATGCAGAAAACATTGTGTAATACAATATCCTGATTGATTCTCACTTTTCCAATATGTGTGACAAAAACATTAGCACCATTTGGCATATTAACATGCACATTTACTACAAGTGTAACATCAAACATTAAGTCTAAGGAGAAAGTGATATGATCTGTTGCACCTGAGTATACAAATCCAATGTTTTAGGCTACCATAAATCTCCAGAGTCTGCTGAAATCTGACTATGATGATCAAAGGTATTAACCTCCAAGCTTTCACTATTCATGACATTATTGATGGAAGAACCATAATATCTTCTCTGAGGCCTGAAATCGGGAGGGAATCCATACTTCTTGTAACACTTATCAATGGTATGACCTTCCATCCCATAAAATTTGCAGACTGGCCTTTTTGAATTTCCTTGAAAACCCTTGCCTCCATTCCTTCCTTGTCCTCTTCCTTGAATAGAATTAGGTTGCTGCCTATTAACTGCATTACAATCAACACTAGTATTTGGAATTTGAGAAACGGAGGCCAAGGCCACAGAATCAGGGGTTGTAGAGGTGTAATAGAGTTGTTGTTCATGGATTAATGTCATAACAAAGGCAGTATTGATGTCAGGCAAAGGCATTGTCATCAAGACTTGTGACTTAACATTGCTAAAGTTTCCATTCAGCCCTTTCAAAAACCTAGTGGTATAAGCCCTTTCATAGTGTTCTCGAATCATCTGTAAAGCTGGACAAGTAAATGAAGGAATCAGATTCAACACAAAATATTGATCCCGTAGAAAATTCAACCTGGTATAATAATCTGTTACAGAGAGAGTTCCTTGCTTCGTTTTCTCGATTTCTTCTTCCAGATTAGAGAGCCTATACGCATTTCCTCTTCCAAAACGATCTTGTAAATCAATCCAAATCTCTCTAGCAGTGTCATAGTATATGACACTCTCTGAAACTGCTGGAACCATGGAATTAACCAGCCAAGAATGGACTAAAAATCACTAGCATGGACATTCATGAGCATCAAGAAGATGAAGAAACCGTTTCAAAAGTAAAAAGAGCGGGAAAATGGAAAACAATTTATTCATTGAAATTGATCTTACATAATAGCAATTGAACTTCTTAATCGAAGTTATCAGCATCCAATTTCAGTATATATATACTGATTGCTGATAACCAACTTTAACAACTAAGTATAACAAATTAAACTCTAACCGCCTTGTGTATCAGTGTTTGATGAAATGCCTCAATGAGCAAAACCCCACATATCAGCATAGTAACTTCAACATTCAACACCTGCATCTTTATCAAATATCATCCACCACCACTCAGTCATTTGATTTCTCTAGGTTTATCGAAACCAATATATGTTTCAACGGAATCCAAGCATTGGGTTTAGTTCTGACAATTTCTCCGTAATTATCATCTTCAGTCATTCTTGTATCAGCTGTTAGCTCTCCTACAATCTGTTGTAGGTATGGTTTTAATCGAACTCGAGCCGAACTCGAGTAGCTCATCATAATTAACGAGCCGAACTCGAGCAATTTAATGCTTGGCTCAACAAAATCGCGAGTCTTATCGAGCATTTTAATATTCTTTTAAAATATATTGTATTTTTTGATTATGTTACTGGACATAATATTTCATATGCATATCTTAGTATTTTTACTATTTTTCCGAGCTACTCGAGCTTGAGCTCGAGTTTGAAAGAGCCCATTTTTTTCCGAGCATAATCGAGCCGAACTGCAGCATGATTAATATGTTATTGAACCAATCTTGAGCAATTTGTTTCCTGTTTGAGCGATCACGAGCCGACTTCGGGCATCACTGTTTTAAGGGGTTGCTCGACTCGATAAGTAAATTCTTGATTCGGATCATATCGTTTACACCCCTAGTTGTATGTCACCTTCTGGCAAAAATTCATGTAGCGGATGATCTAAAAATAGCAGGATTGTTACTGGAAGGAGGGACATCACTTTGCCAGGTGTTTATAAATTAATGGGATAGTCGAGATTCGAGGCGTGGTGTGGCAAAGCGAAAATTTTACGTGAGGACTACTGGACAGAAAGGTGAAGGTTTTATTCATTTCCTGTTGAAATTTTGTTTTGATTTCAGAAACATAATCGGTACACCACGCTAGATTTGATGAGGAAAGGGAAGGGTTTTTGCAGATGAACGACATAAAGGGTTTTTGATCGACGATGGTTTTTTTTGTCTCCCAATCAAGACGATGTAGGTGAAAAAAATATAATTCGGCCGTACAATAAAGTAAAAATACGTCGGACAATTGCGAAAAAAAATGCAAGACGGGAATGTTTAGTCTGGCCGAGTGAGAAAAGTTGCTCAGGACGTGTTATTTTAGTCCACCCTCAGTAAAAAATAACTCAGCCTCATGACAATATATCTCGGCCTGAATGCCTAATTGACTGTCCTACCGAGTATTTTGACGTGTTATGCTTGTAATTAAGAATTAAAAATAGAGGTGTACAAAACAAAATATTTTTACCCAAAGATATATATATAGAAATTTCCTCTAAATTAAATTCCTTCCCAATCAAAATCTAATTCTCAAATCTTATACAAACTACCTCCACCTTATTCACACAATTTGAATTTTATATACACATTCAGTTTTAATCAGCAATTCTGTCAATGGAGTTTCGTTTTAGAGCTCTGAATCTCAACTCTCGTCAATGGAACATGGAACGGTTTTACTGAAAAAGATTTATGTTAAAGCTGCGGAATTTGACCTGTACATTAACTTTATACATTTTGTCGGATATATATACATATATATAATTGTGTTGCTCATTCTAACTCCTTTTATTCTTAAATCAACAGCAATGAATTTATGGTTGCTACGAATCACCCCTTATTTTTTATAATATAGAAAGACTATTAAACTACATGACAATCACTTATTCGTGTGATGGGAAACTCAAATTGATTCAGCATTATAAGAAAATCCATTAGCAATTGTGGTGCATGATCCAGCCGAATAAATTTCAATAGGTTTATAAGGGTATTTTGGGTATTGTCTACTTGGACTATTATGTGAAAAGAGATTTCGTACTCCAAAGGTGTGTCACCCACTTCGTCAGGTACAGAAAGCTTAGAGCTTGAATAGCTTATCCATTTGGTATATGAGGAATGATAAAGAAATTTCTTTTGGTATACTTTGGTTTCATGATAGCTTCCCATCTCTTGTAATTTCTATTCTGTTTTAGTTTATTTTTATTATTTTGAGCGATATGTTGCTCGATAAGTTGAGGCTATTACACCATTATACAAAGTAACCGTCATTGATTTGTTGATTAAATTGAATAAGAAAAAAGTAGGTCAAATAACTTGATGGAGAAATGACCAGATTTGAAATAAGGAATGAATTTAGTGGCGTAAGTGATGTGTACGATTATCGTGGGTTTTATACTAAACAATTGAGTTGTCTTAAGGTTAAAATTAGCTAGTCTGGTGGGAATTTTCATGAAATGACGTATGTATCCTCAAAAAGGATGTTGGCTAAAAGGACATTCTAAAAACTTATAGAATTTTCTATCAAAATAAAAACATATAGAATTTTTTCTAGATTACCTAAAACTTCATATATTTTACTTTGAATCTAATTCAATTCAGCAACATTACTTTGAAAAAACATTACGGACTCCGAACGAAATTTTCTGGATCCGCCTTCTGATTTCATGTCCTAGTTTTACTAAAGGGGGATGGAACTGAAACTGGAAATTAACTGTTGCATTAATAATTTGGGGTCACTCACCAAAAAATTAAAATTAATTTGGTGTCACATGCTTAGTTAGTGCAAATTTCAATGTCCTTAAGTGCATTCTTTTGAAGATTTATGTATGTGGGAACCTTCATTTGTGGCAAATCGTTGGGTTCGATTGTGGAAGACTTTAGTTGGTGTTACGGCTTAATCTGGATTTATCGAAACAAAGTCATTTTTAAGTCCTAAGTTATTGATCCGGAGCAGATTTTTAGGGAGATTCAATATACTTCTTTCGTTTGGATACCACAACACACCAATTTCAAGAAAATTAGTTGGGAGGGTTGGAAATCCAATTCTTTGGATGTTACACAAACCGAAATGGATTGTGGAAATGAACTTTGAAGAACTAATTACCGGTTTAGCTTTGTTTTGTTTCGACCTGAGGTGGCTGATTTTCTTAGACGGCGTGGTTCTTAAGTTATATGTGTTGTCAATGTGACTTGATCTTTGTGTGTTGTCAAGCGTGACTTGATATCTACGTCTGGTGGAACTAAGTCTAGGGTCATCTGAGAATGATGGTATGTTGATCGAAGTATTCAAGTCCGGGAGCTAGGTCAGCTGAGTGAAGTACAACTGAGGTGTATCTGTCGGCAGAGTGAGTCTGCTGAGTCTATTGAATACTGCTGAGTTTTACATCTAAGCTGATTGATTACAGAGCTGAGTGAGTCAGCCGTTGTTGGGCCCAAATCTGGGGCATTTATGGGAAATCCGAGGGTGTAATTAACATTGGCGGTTAGTGTTAGGATTCTAAGGCAATAAATACCCAATGATTATAATCAATGTAGTGTGTGAAAATCTTCTGCATTTCTGTGCATGATACAATAACTCCGTTTTTGTCCGTAGAATAGTCGGCACAACGCTGAAAACCACGTTAAATCATTGTGTCATTCTTGTTTATATTTTCTTGTTGATTGTTCTTGTTAGGTTGATTCTGTTTATTATCTTGATTGGTATCTGGATTCCTTATCTGCTATAACACTGCATCCGAATCTGGCTGAACTGAAGTCTGGAACCAGTTGAATGATTGTCAGCTGAGTAAAGTGTCCAAGTCTGGGAAGTCAGCTGAGTGAAATGTCAGTTGGGTTCTGTCTGTCAGCCGAGTAAGAGTCAGCTGAATCTGTTGAACACTGTTGGCAATTAGGGTTAGGTTTCCAAGGCTATAAATACCAGCATTTATTGTAACCTAGCTAAGTGTGAATCTTCTTGTAATTCTGTGCATAATAAAATTCTCATTTTCTGTCCGTGCATAATAAAATTCTCATTGTACACCAGGGTCGGCCCATCACTAAGGTGAAGGAGTCGGTAGTCTTAGGCCCAACGGTGCAAGGGGGCCCAACATTACGTGTTTTGATAAAAGAAAAAAAAAATCTGTGTAGATCCAATCCAACCTAATATAATGTGTTTTTTTATTTAAATTGATAAAGGCCCAAAAAAAATTACTCGAATCGATAAAAGCCTAAAAACAAATTTTTGGCCTAATTCGAAACGATAAGTATGAAATTTTGAACTAAAAAAGCTAATTCGACGACTTGGCCTTAGGCCCAAAACATGCCAGGGCTAGTCCTCTGTTACACCGCCGAAAATAATGTTATCTCTAGGTTCTCTTTGTTTCTGTTCCTGTTGATTGTTATTGCGTTTGATTGCATTTGTTTTCTGTTCTTTGATTGCCATATGTTACAACAATATGTTTCTCTTGTATTGGAACAATTTTTCGTTTTCAAGTTCAATTTTTAGATGGTTAAAATTTAGATAAGTGATGTAATGTAATGCCCTTGTCCCGAAAACCGAGTCCTTATCCGGACATGGGATGCTCGGCACGTGACATTTAGAGTAAACCCTAAATCTCACGTAAGCTGTCTCGGATTTTATCTAATGAAAATAAACAAGTAATAAATTAATAAATCCGGTATACCCCAAGTGTAGGGATCGTAGCATAGCGATTAATACCGGAGTCGATCTCAGGGAATCGGGGTATCTAGTTCATTAATTTTCATAAGATTGTTACCATTATTATTAAAACCTAAAATAACAAAACGAAAAGATAAACTAGACAGAGGATTGTCAGTCCAAAGCCAGGAAAGATCGTTGCGAACATAACTAAACTATAAACGAGAAAAACAATAAAACTCATAAAAGCATGATAATGACTATAGCGATTAAACATAGAACAAGCAATGATCCACCATCCCGCAACCCTTAATTTCCTCTCTAGATTATCTCATGATGATTTAACTAAAATTGTGATTCACCTATCGAAGGTATGAACTCCTAATCTCTTAGAAAAGTTCGCCTATCAATCTTTTATCTCTCGATCTTAAAGATTAACGCTATCAAACCAAGGTGCAAGATTTATTCAATCTAACAATCTAGCTATTCAACCTAATCAACTCTCGTTACTTATAGGTTAAAGATCTATCCTTTCCTATGGTGATCTAGTGTTTACACCGATTCTCATCATATGGCAAACGTCAATAGCAAAACATCTCTCGATATAAATTTGCATAACACATAATCATAGAAAAGAAACAACTTTAATTGAAACTCACAAAATCATCCAAAGAAAGAAATCAAAACGCTGCTGAAAAGTTTCACATGCTTGCTCCAAGTATGATCAGCTTCAAGCCATCCTCATGGATCGAAAGGGAAACGAAACAAAATAAATAAACTAATCTAACCCTCGGTCGACCAAGCACCAAGGCTTGGCCGACTGAGCACGACTCGGCTTCAGAATTTAGGGTTTTCTGTGGCTGCTGTCGATATGATTTCTGATAATTAGGGTTGAGAATGCGCTGCTATTTATAGATTTTTAAGTCGGCTATGCTTAAGTCGGCCGTGGACGCCCGTCCACTCCTTCGGACGCCAGTTCAGCTGCTTTGAAATCTTCGAGTCGGGCCGAGCTGGATTGGACGCCCGTCCTATGCAAAATTGGACGCTCGTCCAGTGAAATCTTTAAAACTCTGAATCAAGTGGCTCTTCCTGGACGCACGTCCAAGCTTATGGACGCCAGTCCAGGCTGGACGGATGGCAAACGCTCGTTCAGTCTTCAAATCTTCATTCCAATCCTCAACTTGCATCTTTCTCCTTCCATTAAAATTCCTTTTACGACATGTCTATGTACCTACAAAACCACAAAAACATGCAAAGTGTAAAACCATAGATAATTACCAATAAAATCACGAAATTAGCTCAAGTTTACACTTAAAGACTTTTAAAACTCATTTGCTCAATAATTCGATTAAACCCTTAATTTCTATGCAAATTATATGAATATGGAGGAAATCATTATAAAATATAACGTTATAAATCGCATAAAATCACCCTTAACATAAGCCTCGTGTCATATCAGAGTATTTAAAGATTCACACGGAAGGAAACAAGCTGAAGACTCGGAAAATAGACCCTCGGGGTCTTCCAAAATAACCGCTAACGAGAGAACAACTGCTGTCAAACTAAATCATAAATAACTGAAAGCAAAACTATTTTCCATTACGACTCACTTGTCTGAAAGAAGGAACAACTACAAAAGGAAACTAAAACATAACCGACTTCATTACTCCACTCTTAAACTAGCTCTTCCAGCTCGTCAAGTACCTGCAACCTTCTTATTACAGGAAAAAAAAGGAGTGAGCACAGGCCAAATGCTCAGTAAGGAGAAAGAAGATCAAAAGGGAGATTCATGGTTGTCAAATGCCGGGAGACACGACATGAATCCACTTTATCCACTTTCACAATCAGTTTAGTGAACAATACTTGAAACATAAAGAAATCCACTTGTACACATTTAATGCACAAAAAACATGCCTACTTACTGTATCGTTTTATCTTGCACATACTTGTTAAGTTACATTAATCACTTACTTAGCCTACTCGTGAACTTGTCATATTCTTGTCTTGTCACTTACTTAACATGAGGGCATGGCGCGACACGGGGAACATGACTAGTTACACGTCCAACGTGGGTCTGGGTCACGGTACCCTGTTCGGTACATCGTCTTGAAAACGACATGGGGAATACAACTAGTCACATGTCTGACATGGGACTTAGAACCCATGGTACTCCGTTCAATACATCGCAAGGTTACTAACTATAAACACATTAGAGCACATAAAGCATGTAATACCACATCAAGGTCCTTAAATAACCTACTAAAGTATTCAAAGACCATAACAACACCATACTCCCAACCTATCTCCACTGTTAACATGAAAAACCAAAACGCATAAAACATAAATGTAACAAGAAAGATTAATAACTTTCTTAAAATAGTTTGGCAAATACCCGGCAACACATAATCATGTATGGTTTCGTGCAACTTAGCATAAACAATATTAAAACAACTTAAAAATCATAATCATAAACTAAAAAGGAACCTTTTAAATTAAAAACGGAACCTTTTGATAGAAGAACTCCTTACCTCTTAACCTTCAAAGCTGAATCTACGAACAACTTCTATAAAACAATTAAATCTAACATTAATTCTATGTCAAAACTACGATTTCGCGATGATACGATAATGAACCCTAAATTTAACGGTAGGGCCGAACTGAACAGTTCAGCTTGGGAAAATTACCTTGCTGTAAATCTCAGATTGTTTGCATAAAATTATTCGTCTCGTTGTTGTGATCGTTTTGACTGTTTGTATCTGCAAAACGGATCAACGGAACACCGTTAAAAGAGAAATTGCTCTCTACCGGGCACTTTGCGTCGACGAAGGAAAAGGGTGCGCAGCCTTTTCTTGTTTACTGACAATGCAATTGCATTGTGTCTGCATACGTGTATATATAGTACCTTTACAACAAAATCCTTTTTTTTTTTTTTTTTTTTCTTTTTAAATAAAAGGTTTTAGGAAATCATTATTATTATTTACTTTCCTTGTATTTCCTTTTATTTTGAATTTAGAAAAATGCTGAAAAAGAAAATATTTCGAAGTGATGAAAATACCCTTATAAGAATTACGGGGTTTTACATTCTCCCCTCATTATAAGAAGTTTCGTCCTCGAAACTTGACGCACCTGGAGAAACATCCAAAGCGAAGACTTTAGAAGGTCCACCTGTCTTGCCTTTGGAAGAAGCTAGAGAAGGAGTTGTCTGAACACTCTTCTTGGGACAATACTTGGATATATGCCCCGGATGTCCACAATTATAGCACACTGGTTCAATGTAGCGGCACTCCCTTGGATGATACTTAGAACATTTAGGGCACAAAGGGTAGGAATGAGATGCCTTAACTGGATCTTCAACCGCAACTGAAACCTTATTTTCATGTGACTCCTCATAGGACCTCTTGTCTCCAACACGCACGGTAGAAGACTTATAGATTCGCTCAACCCTTGTGGCACGATCCAACAAATCAGCCATACTCCGAGGAGGGACACCTGACAACCTGTCCTGAATCTGCTGACTTAACCCTTCCTCAAACTTATCCGTTAGCACCTTCTCATCAGTCAACATCCCTGGTACATACTGACTTAGCTCATCAAACTTGTGGGAGTACTCAAGAACTGTCTTATCATCTTGCTTTAACCTGAAAAACTCTGCAGCCTTTTGCGAACGCGCGGAGGAGGGGAAATACTTACCATAGAACAGCTCCTTAAAAGTTTTCCAATCCACATAAGGTCCTCTCGTAGCTACGACTGTCTCACACCACTTCTGAGCACCTTCTTTCAGAAATGAGGCACCCAAGCTAGCCCACTTATTCTCAGGCACTTCCAAAATCATTAAGAGCCTTTCCATTTCCCTAACCCAATACTCTGCCTTCTCAGAACCACCTGTACCATTGAAAACTGGAGCATTGTTCTTCTGTAAGCTTGTGAACCAACTGCCTGCCTTGGGTGCTCGTTCTGTTGACCTTTCTGCCTGAAGCTCCCTGATCATCCTTTCCTCCCTTTCATCCCTATTTCTCATGTATGCCATGAAAATCTGCATCATTGAATCATCATGAACTCCAGAGCCACTGCCTACACCTGAGCCGGTATGAAAGGTTGTCGTTCCTGGAGTGAACTGTGTCCCGAACAAGCATGTAAACGGAACCTGTTGATACTTTGCTGAGGTATGATGTGGGAACCCTGCTGACCGACCTGGACGCTGGTGGGTGTAAGAGTCATGTTGTGGTCGAGAAGAGGGTGGTAGCCTTCCGAAGTAGTCCTGGAAGGGACATCTGATGCATGATGCTGAGGCCCTTGGGAAATCCCTTGAGAAAGCCCTTGGGAAAGACCTTGGGAAAGCCCTTGAGAAAGCCCTTGAGGCTGGCCTTGAGGCTAGCCTTGAGAATGGCCTGAGATCGGCCCTGAGTTCTTCCACGCCGTTGCCCCGGGGCCATCGGTGGGAGCGAAGCTATAAGAGGGATCGGTTCTGATGATGCTGGAGGATCCTGGTTAGAACGGTTAGATGTAGACTGGGTAACTCTCTTATCGCCTACTGATAGCAAAATAACTAACTGCTAACTTTAACCGACAGAGTATCGAATCAACAGTAGTATAGTGATAGCAAGGTCGAATCCACAGGGAATAACGTTTAAGTACCAAAGTCGACGTAGAACTTGGTTTAGGTCAAGATTGCGGTGGAGAGATATTACACTAGTGCGAAAGTAAAAATTAGCTAATGGTTGTAGTTCTAGTTATTAAAAGGTATAGCCGAATTATGATCCAACGAGTTACTTTTACCCCTAAAGGAAGACTTGACAGAGAGCGTGTATTAACCAACCTACCTTTCCACAAGTATTTTAACGACATCCACGGGTGCCAACTCCTAATTTCGGTGTTAAGATCTCGAACAACTCTCACTCAACACCCTATGTGAAGTTAATTAATTTTCCCTTTAGAAAACCGATTAACCTAACATGATTACGCTCTTAGAGTCGCTCGAACAACGATGACAAACCTCTCGTATTGGAAACGGTCCTAACAACTAGGCCGAATCTACGCAACGATCCTAAAACCCCTTTTCCCACATCTCACCGCAAAATACATTTATAGGTTTGATATGTGTGACAAGTGAACTAAATGATCGTTTAATTCAAAGACGTTTAGAATAAGTTTTAGGACGTGGATTACTCATTAAAACATTATTTTACGCGCTACACAACTCCCGTTTAATCCCCCCTTAGGGCGTTTTTACTCGTTTTTACATAATTCGACTACACGTACGTTTAGCTATTCATTTTGGCGATAATAACGGAATGATTAACGGAAATTATATTAACGACGAAAAGTAAAAGCGAATTCATTTTTTTATAAGTACATATATATATATTTATATATATAGATATATAGTTATATAGCTAATAATATATATATAAGTGCATAAAAATAAATATACTATATATATATCGTGCGTAAAAGTAAATACGTAAGTAAATGCGTAAAAGTAAATATATATATATATATATATATATATATATATATATATAAGTGCGTAAATAAAATGCGTAAAAGTAAATATATATATATATATATATATATAAGTGCGTAAATAAAATGCGTAAAAGAAATGCGTAAAAGTAAATAAAAGATCGAAACAACGAGCTGTTGATAATTATACTATTACAA
The DNA here is from genome assembly GCA_036785695.1 of Gentiana straminea. Lineage (NCBI taxonomy): Eukaryota > Viridiplantae > Streptophyta > Magnoliopsida > Gentianales > Gentianaceae > Gentiana > Gentiana straminea. The sequence goes on from JAVUPR010000437.1 coordinate 2,560,819, forward strand.
CGGTATTCCAATTAATTTATATAAAAACAAATACATATATATATATATATAGACATATATATAACTATATATATATATATATATATATATATATATATATAGTATATATATGCGGCCCAAAAGAAGATGAAAGAAGATGGAAAGAGATCTCTCTCTATATATATATATCTATATATCTCAACAAAACAACACAAAAAGAAAAAATGATGAAGATGATGATCAATGATGAAGAAAAAGATGAAGATGGTGATCAATGAAGAAAAAGATGAAGATGGTAAAAATGGAAGATGATGGAAAGAGATATATATATATATCTATATATATATATATATATATATATCACAACAAAACACAAAAAAAATCAAAAAGAAAGATGGTGATGGACGATGAAGAGGGGGAAGAAGAAGATGCAGAAGAGAAGGAAGAAGAGAAGGGGGCTCTCCTTTGTGTATGTAGATTGGTGGTATATATAGGATAAGATATATATATATATATATATATATATATATATATATATATATATATATATACATGCATATGGCCGAAAGAAATGATGAACCTAGCCATCAAGTTGATCTAGCATGTGCAATCTCTGATAATTTCAACTACCGGATCGATCCGGTGAAATCCCGGATCGATCCGGGCACTATTCCAAATATCCGAACCGTCAAAATTCGTCTACACAAAGTATCGCAGTTCAGTAAAATGGCCATAACTTGAGTTGCAGACATCCGATTGACGTGATTCAAAGTGCGTTGGAAAGCTCTTTCAAAGATCTACAACTTTCATGAAGGACACTTCTTCAGAAAATGCGTTTTTGATGGGCCATTTGTTCGTCGAAGATATAATTCGATAGTGGTACTACGAACCACTGATCCACTTGACCTTTTAAGCTTGTGCGCACACTCTTATATCCCCATAAACACCTCTTTTAAGCCTCAAAACGTGTCGTTACTCGGGATTTTGGTTAACCTATAATTTCGCAATAAACCACCAAAATACCAAACGTAAATCCGACACGACACTCCGGTTACTAAACCGGTACAAAAACTAGTAAAAACACATAAAAATACGATATTTTATATAATAACTACTACTAACATATTTAGATGAAACATAGGAATTAATGACTCGAACTGATATAAAAATACTCGAAATGATATCAGAAACGGGTTGAAAAGTTATAAAAATAACGGTGAATTTTTCCGTTATCACAACCCCCACTTAGCTTTTGGTCGTCCTCGAACAAAATTAGCGATAAAATAAAATGAATGAGGAAAAATTCATGAAGTTAAGATATAAATGACAATCGATGATACAACCAATTGAATCATAATCACACGTTAACCGCAATATAAATGTATAACGAGTGTGTGTGTGACAAGCCTTTTCAATTTCCACTATCCTCTCTTGAATAAATCAAGCAAACGCACTAGTATCCATTCAGACAATCCTAATAACTTTCCTAGGTATAGGCAGTAACAGTTCCACACAAAGTCCTCCCATGTACTTATTAGGATAATCCCTAAAGCATATCATTCAGTTTATACTGGGGATAGTCAGAAGATAACTTCTTCTTTTTTTTTTTTTTTTTTTTTTTTTTTTTTCATAGGATACTAACATATCCAAACTCATATAGTATATGCCCTCATTCCTAGCAATAGGATGTTTCGTGATAACACCCTAGCTAGACTACAATCATCAGGCAATCGGGAGCTTTTAAACCTCATAGTGATATAGGACGTTTCGTGATAACACCCTACCGCACTCAAATCATTGGTAGCTACAACCGACATATATATAGTTTATCTTATTTTGATATTCTTCCTATCACATTCAAACCTTCAGATATTCACAGTACACGTTTAGAAGTTAGGTACTAAGTTACTACTATCTCTAGGATAAACCACTAGAATACCGAATGGATACGAGTTTAAAATTTTCGCTTCAATATCAAAGGCTTACGTGAAGGAATTCATGTTATACAAATAAATTTCCGGTTAAAATACACTTGCGGTTCACATTGGTTATACATATCCAAATTGATCATTACATCTTTAAATCCATGAAATATATACCTTATACAAATTATTTTAATCAACTAAATAATGCTCGAAAAAGATCAAAAACTAAGGGTTTAAACACTTACCGCCATTTCTAAACCAACCGTACTCTACCCCCACTTACGATTTTGCATTATTCTCGAGTGTAAATGAGATAGAGAGGAAGACTTAGCTTATAAACCAGGCAGAAAGGTGTTATCGAATCCCGTAACAATGCCCATGAGAAAGCACATCCCGAATCCCCGTACCAAAACAACCAAAACAAAGCCAACACGGGACATGGTCCTCGTGCCAAAGTATGTAATAGGGATATGGGAATAATAAGAAAATGGCCCCGTTACGTCGAAAACTCGATAGCATATCACATAATAGCTTTAGATGGAAAAATAACCTTAACGGGTAAAACACAGAACATCTAAGCATATACGTATTATAGAAAGTATCACAAGAGCATATATCACGGTCAAGTCGCCTATTCTTAGTTTCATTTTTATTACACACAGCTTTATTAAAGCGGGAATACTCACCACTCTACTACAACGACTAGAAATTTGAAACAGACTAGATCATGAAATGTAATGTAGTGAGTCTTTTATACCCGATCCTCAAGGGTTCAATAACCTAAGTCCAAGAAATGATACATTTGAATTTTTATCTTTTTCTCCATCGGGATTTTCGGATAACCACCTAATCATTCCCTCTTAATGAAATTCAAACATTCATCCCGAGACTTGGTTGTGCTTTGTGTTCATCTTTCATACGATTCTACATTTCATTAAGACTAGTCTTATTCAAATTATTTATTTAACGGGCGCCTCCCGGTAGCGCTTTTGTTTAACGTCGTTCGCTCGACGGGGTGACTTTAAACAGACTCAATCAACCAAAATCCGAACTCAAGAAGATCAATAGCTTAAGAAAAATTAACAAAGCGAGAACCATCGAAATTAAATTGTCTAGAAATGTACCTCGTTTGGCTCTCGATGCTACCTCCCAAACCGTCGAACCTTCTTTTATCAGCCTGTCGAACCATCTTCTTTTGAAAATCACCATAAAGCTCATCCATTGGGGAGTATACAAACTGGACCGCAGAAAATTCATCCTCACAGAGTGGACGAATGTAGTAATCCGGGACCAACATATCTACTATTACCAACTCTCCTAGTGGCTTTACTAAAGATGGCCGATCAATCTCTTGCTCCTCTAACTCTGAAATCTCATTATAGCAAACTGAATCTTCAACCTTTTTCTCGACCTGAACTTCTTCAGTGATAACATCATCATCCTTAACCACCTCACATGGTCTCTGCCTCTTTCACATACCTCACTAATTCAATCAATTCCCCCACCTTGTCTTGAAGATTTCTTATGGCGGAGTCAGTACTTACCTTGAACTCCTGCATGTCCAACAGTCGCTCTTGCAAGATCTGGTCCAATCGCTCTAGTTGCTCTATTTGACTGTCGGTGAAGTCTTCTTGTGGCATGGGGGAAAACTGATTGTATTGATTTTGATTCATCGGAGGTGAGTAGTAGTCCTCTTGCCATTCCAGACACTGATCAGGTGGCTGAATATGGTTAAAGCTATCAACGTGCTGAGTATGAACACCGTAATCGATAAGTATTAGGGTTCGGGTAACCCTCATAATATCGTGGCTCATAACTCGAATAACCATAATTTTGGTCCCGGTATGCATTTGGGCAATTATAGGACCAAGAACCCCGGTTATTCTCGCTCGTTGATATTGAGGTTGAGGCACGAAGCGTTGATGATAACATTGTTCCGGTGCTCGTGGTTGGTAGGAATATTGTTGTTCGTGTGAGTAGTTTTGATTGAAAAATCTATCCATTTAAACTCAATCTGCAAGATCTCAGAAAACAACAGGAAAACAATAAAATTCTTTTTTTTTTCTTTTTCGTTTTTTTTTTTTTTATTTTATAAAACCTAGGCCCAAGCCTTCGGTTCACTTACAAGATATCACAACAATATCACACATTTCCCCGGCAACGGCGCCAAAAATTCTTGATAGCAAAATAACTAACTGCTAACTTTAACCGACAGAGTATCGAATCAACAGTAGTATAGTGATAGCAAGGTCGAATCCACAGGGAATAACGTTTAAGTACCAAAGTCGACGTAGAACTTGGTTTAGGTCAAGATTGCGGTGGAGAGATATTACACTAGTGCGAAAGTAAAAATTAGCTAATGGTTGTAGTTCTAGTTATTAAAAGGTATAGCCGAATTATGATCCAACGAGTTACTTTTACCCCTAAAGGAAGACTTGACAGAGAGCGTGTATTAACCAACCTACCTTTCCACAGTATTTTAACGACATCCACGGGTGCCAACTCCTAATTCTGGTGTTAAGATCTGAACAACTCTCACTCAACACCCTATGTGAAGTTAATTAATTTTCCCTTTAGAAAACCGATTAACCTAACATGATTACGCTCTTAGAGTCGCTCGAACAACGATGACAAACCTCTCGTATTGGAAACGGTCCTAACAACTAGGCCGAATCTACGCAACGATCCTAAAACCCCTTTTCCCACATCTCACCGCAAAATACATTTATAGGTTTGATATGTGTGTGAGTGAACTAAATGATCGTTTAATTCAAAGACGTTTAGAATAAGTTTTAGGACGTGGATTACTCATTAAAACATTATTTTACGCGCTACACAACTCCCGTTTAATCCCCCTTAGGGCGTTTTTACTCGTTTTTACATAATTCGACTACACGTACGTTTAGCTATTCATTTTGGCGATAATAACGGAATGATTAACGGAAATTATATTAACGACGAAAAGTAAAAGCGAATTCATTTTTTTATAAGTACATATATATATATTTATATATATAGATATATAGTTATATAGCTAATAATATATATATAAGTGCATAAAAATAAATATACTATATATATATCAGTGCGTAAAAGTAAATACGTAAGTAAATGCGTAAAAGTAAATATATATATATATATATATATATATATATATATATATATATAAGTGCGTAAATAAAATGCGTAAAAGTAAATATATATATATATATATATATATATAAGTGCGTAAATAAAATGCGTAAAAGAAATGCGTAAAAGTAAATAAAAGATCGAAACAACGAGCTGTTGATAATTATACTATTACAACGGTATTCCAATTAATTTATATAAAAACAAATACATATATATATATATATAGACATATATATAACTATATATATATATATATATATAGTATATATATGCGGCCCAAAAGAAGATGAAAGAAGATGGAAAGAGATCTCTCTCTATATATATATATCTATATATCTCAACAAAACAACACAAAAAGAAAAAATGATGAAGATGATGATCAATGATGAAGAAAAAGATGAAGATGGTGATCAATGAAGAAAAAGATGAAGATGGTAAAAATGGAAGATGATGGAAAGAGATATATATATATATCTATATATATATATATATATATCACAACAAAACACAAAAAAAATCAAAAAGAAAGATGGTGATGGACGATGAAGAGGGGGAAGAAGAAGATGCAGAAGAGAAGGAAGAAGAGAAGGGGGCTCTCCTTTGTGTATGTAGATTGGTGGTATATATAGGATAAGATATATATATATATATATATATATATATATATATATATATATATATATATATATATATATATATATACATGCATATGGCCGAAAGAAATGATGAACCTAGCCATCAAGTTGATCTAGCATGTGCAATCTCTGATAATTTCAACTACCGGATCGATCCGGTGAAATCCCGGATCGATCCGGGCACTATTCCAAATATCCGAACTCGTCAAAATTCGTCTACACAACGATATCGCAGTTCAGTAAAATGGCCATAACTTGAGTTGCAGACATCCGATTGACGTGATTCAAAGTGCGTTGGAAAGCTCTTTCAAAGATCTACAACTTTCATGAAGGACACTTCTTCAGAAAATGCGTTTTTGATGGGCCATTTGTTCGTCGAAGATATAATTCGATAGTGGTACTACGAACCACTGATCCACTTGACCTTTTAAGCTTGTGGCACACTCTTATATCCCCATAAACACCTCTTTTAAGCCTCAAAACGTGTCGTTACTCGGGATTTTGGTTAACCTATAATTCTGCAATAAACCACCAAAATACCAAACGTAAATCCGACACGACACTCCGGTTACTAAACCGGTACAAAAACTAGTAAAAACACATAAAAATACGATATTTTATATAATAACTACTACTAACATATTTAGATGAAACATAGGAATTAATGACTCGAACTGATATAAAAATACTCGAAATGATATCAGAAACGGGTTGAAAAGTTATAAAAATAACGGTGAATTTTTCCGTTATCACCTACCATCACTGAAAAATAAGGAAAGGTTAGAACCACTCTTAGACTAGGATTCAAGATTCACAACTTAAGATTAACATCCTAGACAGTAGTTTGACGCCCAAGTTTCCCTAACTTAGGCTCTGATACCAACTGTAACGCCCCTGTCCCGAAAACCGAGTCCTTATCCGGACATGGGACGCTCGGCACGTGACATATTTAGAGTAAACCCTAAATCCCATGTAAGCCTCGTGTCATATCAAAGTATTTAAAGATTCACACGGAAGGAAACAAGCTGAAGACTCGGAAAATAGACCCTCGGGGTCTTCCAAAATAACTGCTAACGAGAGAACAACTGCTGTCAAACTAAATCATAAATAACTGAAAGCGAAACTATTTTCCATTACGACTCACTTGTCTGAAAGAAGGAACAACTACAAAAGGAAACTAAAACATAACCGACTTCATTACTCCACTCTTAGCTCTTCCAGCTCGTCAAGTACCTGCAACCTTCTTATTACAGGAAAAAAAAAGGAGTGAGCACAGGCCAAATGCTCAGTAAGGAGAAAGAAGATCAAAAGGGAGATTCATGGTTGTCAAATGCCGGGAGACACGACATGAATCCACTTTATCCACTTTCACTATAGTTTAGTGAACAATACTTGAAACATAAAGAAATCCACTTGTACACATTTAATGCACAGAAAACATGCCTACTTACTGTATCGTTTTATCTTGCACATACTTGTTAAGTTACATTAATCACTTACTTAGCCTACTCGTGAACTTGTCATATTCTTGTCTTGTCACTTACTTAACATGAGGGCATGGCGCGACACGGGGAACATGACTAGTTATACGTCCAACGTGGGTCTGGGTCACGGAACCCCGTTCGGTACATCGTCTTGAAAACGACATGGGGAATACAACTAGTCACATGTCCGACATGGGACTTAGAACCCATGGTACTCCGTTCAATACATCGCAAGGTTACTAACTATAAACACATTAGAGCACATAAAGCACGTAATACCACATCAAGGTCCTTAAATAATCTACTAAAGTATTCAAAGACCATAGCAACACCATACTCCCAACCTATCTCCACTGTTAACATGAAAAACCAAAACGCATAAAACATAAATGTAACAAGAAAGAGTAATAACTTTCTTAAAATAGTTTGGCAAATACCCGGCAACACATAATCATGTATGGTTTCGTGCAACTTAGCATAAACAATATTAAAACAACTTAAAAATCATAATTATAAACTAAAAAGGAACCTTTTAAATTAAAAACGGAACCTTTTGATATAGAAGAACTCCTTTCCTCTTAACCTTCAAAGCTGAATCTACGAACAACTCCTATAAAACAATTAAATCTAACATTAATTCTATGTCAAAACTACGATTTCGCGATTATACGATAATGAACCCTAATTTTAACGGTAGGGCCGAACTGAACAGTTCAGCTTGGGAAAATAACCTTGCTGTAAATCTCAGATTGTTTGCATAATATTATTCGTCTCGTTGTTGTGATCGTTTTGACTGTTTGTATCTGCAAAACGGATTAACGGAACACCGTTAAAAGAGAAATTGCTCTCTACCGGGCACTTTGCGTCGACGAAGGAAAAGGGTGCGCAGCCTTTTCTTGTTTACTGACAATGCAATTGCATTTGTCTGCATACGTGTATATATAGTACCTTTACAACAAAATCCTTTTCTCTTCTTTTTCTTTTATTTTCTTTTTAAATAAAAGGTTTTAGGAAATCATTATTATTATTTACTTTCCTTGTATTTCCTTTTATTTTGAATTTAGAAAAATAATGAAAAAGAAAATACTTCGAAGTGATGAAAATACCTTTATAAGAATTACAGGGTTTTACATGTAATGTTCCGTTAGCTTTGGATTGAACTTTTTATGTATAATCTACTAGCATATCGCCGGTGTTATGATAAAATTTCAATGGTTGTTAAAAAAAATTTGTTGCATTAATAGTTCATTATAAATACGAAACTGCAGTTACACAACAATATTGTTACACGATATACTTTCACACCATTGCTCATCATACGAGCTATATCAATAAATAAATCTTACATAATAATCAATGGTGTATGTAAAAGTATCTTATGATCATTTGTTACAGCAATTTACAAGGAAACTATCACTACTTTTAAAAAAAAATCAAATCATTTTCATCTACACAAACATCTTTGTAGAATACAGATGCATACAAATTTTTCCAAAACACATGCATTAAAAAAGACGTATGGGCATCATATATTCCCGTTAGTCCGGCTCAATAAAATCTTTCGCCGGATCCTTATTTGGCTTAAATCTGTCATAATATTAACTAGATTGTTCTAAATGGAAAAAACTTTCAAAGTTGTCTTATTTACTCTAATAACCTCTATATTTTGTACTTATAGCGTGTTTATCTAAGATAAATTAAAATAATGGCATGACCAAAACTAAACTGCATTACCCGACATTAATGTAAAACCCGACATTAATGTAAAATGTTATACAGAGTAATACTAATAGGTTGGTCGATTAAATCGAAGAGAAATTGGCTAGACAGCTTTGTTTATAAAGTGAAGACCTTCTAGGATGAAATCCCCATAATATTACCGGTTATTGGACAATCGAATAATGTTTTCAAGGATACCGAAAAAACTTGTGAAAAATGATTTTAAAAAAAAAAAATAAATTTGATCACTTGATTCTCGATCCCGATTCAGATGGGTACCAAGCTGTTTCTCCTCCGCCAATACTGACTGCGAAAAACCGCTTCCCATCGATCAAAATTCCTGAGAAGACAGTACGCTGAAACCTTCAGCGATTTTAACACTAATGCATGACCTATGTATCAATCATGGCTGGGCTACTCCATGTCTCAAAAGCCTGAGGCGGTTGATCAACGGTGGGTCCAATTGTGTCAGAGTTGGTTTTGCATTTCCCATGCGTACGGTACAAAAGCATGGTAACTAGTTGTTAGGGCCTGTTTGGTAATCAAAATAAGTACTTATTCTAAACAAATTAAGTGGTAATTGGAAATAGAGGTGTTTGGTAATATTTTTAACACATCTTAATATATTAAGTGTCACTTAATTTTATGTATAAAAAAGTAACCAATTTTCAGCGCTGGATTGGATGCTTATATCTGAAAAAGAGGTGCCGGCCCTTTCCTATTTTATCGCATGTCACGAAGCAACCACGTTTTTAGCTTTAAATGTTTTCCATTTTATGTGTGTGTGTTTTTTTTTTTAATGTGTTGTTAATATTTTATTCTTCCCATAACAAAACCCGTTTATATTCTATATTTCATAAGAACCTTTTTTTTTGTAAAATGAAAAAGAAAAATGGGTAATACATTTTTTTCATTCAAGTTACGAAGTATTTAATGAATTATAGATCATAAAAACTTATACATACAATCTTAGCATAATAACTATGACATTTCAAAATTTTTTTTTTAATAATATATATATATATATATATATATATATATATATATATATATATGTGTGTGTGTGTGTGTGTATACACACACACATATATATATATATATATATATATACACGTATGTATGAATATGCATACATAAAATAATAAAAACGCACACACGCGCATACATATATATATATATATATATTGTGTGTGTGTGTGTGTGTGTGTATAAAGAGAAACAATAATTTGTATATATAAACTATAAAAATAAAACAATTTCTAATTTCAGATATAGTGTTACCAAACGGTCTAATCAATTTCAGCACTTAAATCATTCAGTTACTTAATGTATTCAGATTTCAGATTTCAGACTTCAGACTTCAGTTTTAACAAACGGTGTGTTTGGTCAAATGCTGATGGTAACTAGTAAGTTTAGTGTGTGTTTGGTTGAATTGGTTCTGGTAAGTTTGGTAGTACTCTAATAACTTCTGAGGTTATGTGTTTCGGTAATGTCTATTGGTATGGGTTTGAAGTGGTTGTTGAACAAGTATTTAGGTGTGTGTGAATCAAATTCTTCAAGGCTTGTATGGGTTTGAAGTGGCCGGTTGTTGAAGGGTATTTGCTTAATTCTACTTTTTGTTAGGTTTGACATTATGTTTTTTAAGCACATGTGATGCGATACGGTCCCAGGAGATCGACGAAAAAATCAATAAGAGCGGAAACCCTAACCTAACTGGGCAGCAGTCTAGGAAGAGGGCCAAGAACAGCTCAACGCTTTGCTCAAGAACGCTGATAAGCTCTCGAAAGGGGTGCAATCTCTACGACAAAGAGATCACTCGCTCGCAAGCGATGTTCTTGATCAATCACAGACCAAGGAAGAAGAGAAAACTCTTGTGTGTAAAATAATATCAAAAATCTGTCTTCTGAAATAATATGTTTGCCTTTATATAGGCTACAAGAATAAAATCATAAGGGTAGTTTGGTAATACCCAAAAGTGGCACCTAAATATAATTAGAATAATTAAAATAATCCTCAAAAATAGCCTAATAATATAATAGAAAATAAACGACGTCGTGGACGTCAAGCTAATCCGTCCTCGTGATCTCCGAGCTCCGTAGCATAAATAACGCAACAAATAGCCTGCTCGTCGTCCGGCTTCGCTTGTGCTTGCTCGTTACATATATCAATGATCAACGTGTCCAAAACATCACGCATCTGTCTCTTCTGAAGCCGTGTCATCGGACCGTCTCGAATAACCAAATGATCAATCGGCGGCATCGGGACCAACGGGTCGGGAACCTCTGAAGGGATCACATCAACATGATTTAGCAAGTGTTTCTAGGTTGCTGATGCTCTGTTTGCTATCTGTTTTCGGGGCTATTTACACATATGTGTTGCTAGTTTGCTGATGCTCTGTTTGCCATTTATTTTCGGGACTACTTACGTACATGAGGTTAGATTTACTTTGATGTTTCGTTTGCAATCGGCTATGTATATTAACAGCTCAGCTCTAACGATCACACGAGTTATAGTTATACAGAGTCATTGGTTGGTTGATTAAATTGGAGAAAAATGGTCGGACAAATTGACGGCCATATCGGATGCAAATCACCAAATTTGACGAGAGTTTTATACCCAAGAGATGAATTGAATTAGGGTAAAAAAAATAGCTAGGTTGATGGAAATCTTCCTGAAATGACAATTGTATCCTCAGAGAATGTTGGCTAAAAGGACATTCTAAAAACGTATAGAATATTTTCTATAGTACCTAAAATATGTTTTATTTATTTTACTTCATATATTTTACTTCAAATCCTATTCAATTAAAATATGTTTTATTTATTTATTTATCAAAGTTTTTTCAATGATTGTCAAAACTGAATTAAGTTATATGAAAATGTTGTTCTATAAAATTATCGATCCACATATATTATTGGCTAATACTACATAAGTTTTATCATACTACATTTAATCACATCAATCCAAACGAGCCACACGGTGTGTTCAAAGATGGAAGGTGATGTTGTGTAATCGTAAAGTAGTCCTGATTTCATGTCCTAGTTAGACTAAAGGGGGATGGAGCTGAGCTGAAAACTAGAAATTAACAGTGGGCATGTGGCATTAACGGGTAGATATAGAAGATAATGCTGACTAGACTTGATCTCGTGACATCCTATTCTGATATAATATTGAATTATTATCTCTTTCAAAAACTTAAGCTGACGGAAATGTAGGTAATTAATATTTTATATGCATCAACAATTACGAACTACCACTACTCATAAAAGCATTGTCAAAGTGTTTTTATTTGCACAAAACTTGGTGTAGAATATAATGATACAACACCGATACCAAATTCGTAGCAAGTAATCAAGGAATCCACAATCATGAAATATGTACCTCTATGCTCAATAGACACCGAATCATTTCATATATTCATCATAACAAGAAACGTTATGTCTATATTCTCAGACTTTGGTGAACTCCAATTGCTTTTGGGCTACAATTCTGCGGAATTATAATCACAAAAATCTTTACTAGTCTTTCATTGTCCAAAACTTGTAGCCATGAATTAATAATCCACACCCATATCCTAAGACAAACGTAAAAACAAAGCTCTAATTTTTGCCTTTATTGTCAATCAAGACATAACTATCTTCATAACACATTCCAAAAATAGCCCCTCATGACGTAAGAAATGAAAACTTGATGTTGATTTAAGGGAAACTTGAGTTTTTATGCCTATTTGTTATAGGGCATATTTTTCAAACTATTTGTTACCGGGCATATTTTTCTAAACTCAAGTTTCCCTTGATTTAAATGTATTCTTACGTCCACAAAAATCTAAGTCAGAATGTTAAATGATCTCTTTTAACTTTGTTCGACTTTTTTTTTCCACAAACGACGAAAGTTTTATTACCGAATAAGAAATTTACAACAAAAACTAGTCAAAGCTAGACTGAAAACGCGGCCTAATGCCACACTACAAAGTAGCCTAACGCCGCACTAAAGCCCGACTTTTTACATGCGAGCATGCTTTGTTTTGTATTCTATAAGTACCTTATAACCAAATGATTAATTTCAGTATCCTTCAAGTATTTAAAGGCATGACTGTAATGTACATAATACCAAGATGAGTACAAACCTGTGCAAATAGCACCTCCGCTCCAAAATATAAGTCTTCCAAAGTGTTTTTGTTGGAGAAAAAACCCTTTTTGAAGGGTTGAATAGTCAACTTTAGCGCGATTTACGGATAGGCTCCGATGTATGTCATCGAGAGTTAATGATATCATTAAATACTCCATACGGAGTAGTTGATGATGGGCTTTTGAATCACTTGATTCGGATATCGGGTGAATGAGAAATTAATGGCTAAAGTTGGTAGAAAATATGTAGGAGATGGGTGTTGAATGGAGGACCTCACCCCATTCTCCCACATAGGTAGCTTGAGGCTTGTGAGCTCAAGTAATAAGAGCTAGTGTATACTCTTATAGATGTGCCCCAAGGGGCAAGGCACTTTTGTGCAGGAGGGAGGGAGGACTTAGATTATTCCACACGCGCGCGCGCGCCGCCACCGTCCGGGTCGGGTCGGGTGTTACTATTAAATTTTTGGACAAAATTTCTTTATGAAATTTACCATAAATTAATTTTGGGATGTGATTGTGTCATTCGACCAATCAGAATTCGTTGAGTCATTCGACCAATTAGAATTCAAAGATGCGTCATCCGACCAATCAGATTGCGGGATTTAATCCCACATGGCGTGAGGAATAAAGGGGCGCCTAGCTTCTTTCCTTCAGGGAGAAGTAGGCCATTGATTTTCCAAGGTCGAACGGTATCATTCATCAAACAACTACACCATACACACCTAGGTCAAATGGTATTGCTAAACGCAAGAACCGAACTCATTAAGAGTTGATGAGTGCTATGTTGATAAGTTTGAGTTTATCTCAGAACTTGTAGGGGGAGCTGCTGTCACGGATTTTATCTAAGCAAAATAAACAAGTAATAAATTTATAAATCCGGTATACCCCAAGTGCAGGGATCGTAGTATAGTAGCTACAACCGGAGTCGAATCACAGGGAATCGAGGTTGGTCTAGTTCTTAATTCTTCTAAATTGTCACGAGAAATAACTAAAAACGAAAACGAAAAAAACAATAAAGCTGGAATGAGAGGGTTGTCAATCCAAAGCCGGGAAATATAGTTGCGGACCTAAACTAACTAAATAAATCTATTCTATAACTAAAAAGAAAAATAAAATTCTAAAATAGCAACGAAGACCAAGGCACAAAGATAATTTCAATTAAGTTAACGAGGAACAAGCAATGATCCACCTATCTCGCAACTCTCAATTTCTACCCTAGATCGTTTAGTGAAGATTTAATAAAGATGTGGTTCACCTATCAAAGGTATGAATTTCTACTCTCGTAGATAATTCGCCTATTAATCTTTCATCTCTCGATCTTAAAGATTAACGCTTTCATAACCAAGGTGTAAGATTTCTCAATCTAGCAGCCTAGAAATTTAACCTAGCAACTCTCGTTATTTTTAGGTTAAAAATCCCATCTTTACTACGGTGATCTAGGTCTAACAACGATTTTAATCAAACGTTAAACATCACAAAGCAACCATCTCTCGATTTAAATTGCATAATCAATAAAGCACATAATAAAGATACAACCTTTAAATAAAAACTCACAAAACAATCCAAGATTCGAAATCAAAATGCTGCTGAGAATTGGCTTCACAAAGCTCGTTCTAGGCTTAGCCTTAGCTCGTCGTTGGAATACAAATCATATAAATAAAAAGAAGATAAAAAGATGTTTATGATGGTGGGAAAACGCAGCTAGGGGCCCCCTGCGGGGCCCTGGGGCGGCCGGGGATCGAATTGTTGTGTTTAGGGTTGGAAAGAACGCGACTATAAATAGGTTTTTAAGTCGGCTACGCTGAAGTCGGCGGACTGGACGCCCGTCTGGATTGATGAATTTCTTCGAGTCGGGCCGAGCTGGATCAGACGCCCGTCCTATATGTTTTTGGACGCTCGTTCACCAAATATCTGTCAATCCTGAATCCATTGGCTCTTCCTGGACGCCAGTCCATGTAGTTGGACGCCAGTCCAAGCTGAACGGAGATAAACGCGCGTTTAGTTCTTCAAAGCTTCCTTATCTTCACTCCAAGTTCAATATGCATCTTTCTCTCCACTTAATCTTCAGTTGGACATCCTTTAAGCTCATTCCTTGCCATGCAAATGCACCTACAAGTTGATAGAAAAGTGCAAAGTGTAAAACCATACAAAAATCACCAATAAAACCACGTAATTAGCTCGAATTCGCACTTAAATACTTTTAAAACTCATTTGCTCAATAAATCCTTTAAACACTTACTTTTCTATAAAAAGTAATCAAACACGAAGGAAATTGCTACGAAATAATATCATATATATCGTAAAAATCACCGTTAACAACTCCCCCACACTTAGCTTTTGCTCGTCCCGAGCAAAACAAAACAATAAAATCATGGACTTACTTGAACATTGAACCACATAAAATCCCATACTTCAAATCACAACCGGTCGACTAGCATCAAAAACATACATCCCATGCAATAAACGATTACTCGAATGTGTAGTGTGTGCAAAGCCTTCTTCAACTTCCTCCGATTCCACACTTGACAATTAAAATCAAGCTAACCAACCAATACCCATTAAAGACAGATAATGAATTACCTTGACTATACATACGCCCTACAAAACTACTCACGTCATGACTAGAGTAATACATGTGTTTTCGAAATCTTTTCAGTCGTACCCAGAGGATATTTCCTACAATATATTCTTTGGTCTATACTGGGGATAAGGTAGGCGATAACTAAGTCTTTCACTTATTCACACCAAATTCCTTATGTAAATTGATTCAAATTATCTTTCACAATTAAACACACATCAGAATGAGCTCTTGCCCGTCATAGTAGAATAGGACATTCGAGATATACCCTACCTTACTCAAATCATAACGCAGCTTTTTCTGACTGTCGTGAGCTTTTGGTCATCATAGTGGTATAGGACATTCGTGGTACGCCCTACCTCACTCAAATCATCAACCAGCTTCCGACACACCCAATTAATTCATTTTTTTTTCTTTTTTTTTCTCTTTTTTATTTTTATTTTTTTTTGTATTTTCCATAGAACAATAGTCACGTTTCGCTTATCACATTCAGGCTTCGGTATATTCACGATACTTCCTACTTCAATTCCAACTACGCACATTTTACAATTTTCATGACATTAGCACTAAGCGAACGGTCTGATAACCAGAATAAAAAATCATCGGTTTAAATGGGTACAGTTTCCTAAGTTCAGCTCGTCATCGAATAGGCTTACGTGAAAAGAATTCGAGTAAAGGCTTATTTAACAAAGGTCTATGCAAAAATACTAGTCAACTCAGCACAAGTATGGGAATATAACAAGTAAGTAAGCCAAAATAAACTCATGCTCGGGACGGTTCAATTTTTTTTCAATTTTTCAATTTTTTTCACAAAAGATAAGCATAATAAATTGAGCACATAGGTACAAGCAATCCCTCCCCCACACTTAAATAACAACATGTCCTCATGTTGTGCAGAATAAGAAAAACTTAGCTGGTTTGTAGTTCGAAGGTGGCAATTCTGGAAGTGGTCATGAGTCAGATCCAGAAATGCTTGAAGAAATCAGTAGACTGCGGACCATCCACCGGAAAACTGGCTTCATCTGAAAGCTCGCAATTGCTATCGCAAATATCCTGCACACTTGAAAAACAAAACAAAACGGACCTCGGGGGTAGGGGCACAAAAGATGATAGACAAGGCATTATCATGGAACAAAGCATAAGTAATGCAAAAATCGACAAAAACCGAATCTATGTGAAAAGTAGTGCACAAATGTAACATCGGCAGGAAGGAAGGAATCACATTGATTTTTCAAATTTAGCTCATGCAAGTTACCTGGCCACAAAAACCGGCACCAAAACCCAAGACGACACAAAACAAAACTAGCCCCCCTTATTCAACAAAAACAAAATAATCCAAAATAATAAAAAAAAAACTATTCTTATTATTGGGTTGCCTCCCAACAAGCGCCTTTGTTTAGTGTCTTTGGCTAGACACACATACTATTCAGCCTGGATCAGACCACTTAATCTTTCTCCCGGCCACTACTTCGTGTAAGCTCTGGTCATTAGTGTGGCTACAGAAACAGCATCTCACACATGGGGTCAAGTTCTTTACCGCTTTCCAAACATTCCTAATTTTCCCCATTGTAGACTTCTTCTTCTTCAGTCTTCTCTTTAACTGTGCCTCCCGTTTAAACTCTTCTATATCCCAACTACCAGCCAGAACTTCCTCTACTGGACCACTGCCGTCATCCTCAGAAAACAAATCGGGTGAAAACTCGTCAAACTCATTGACTTCAGGAGTACCACACCCGAGGATGTCGAGGAAGTGAACAATCAAAGGCTTCTCTTTGGGTTGACCAATATAATGCTTACACATTTGACCATTCACTCTGAACGGCTGGTCACCATGACCTCGTAGTTCTAAAACACCTCCAGGAATGATTTGGAGAATTTCAAAGGGACCGGACCATCGTGTCCTCAGCTTACCAGGGAATAGATGTAACCTGGAATTGTACAATAAAACTTGTTCCCCTACTTGAAATTCTCGCTTCTCGATTTTGGCATCGTGAAGGAGTTTTGTCTTTTCCTTACTTATCCTGGCGCTTTCGTAGGCCTGAAGTCTAAATTCGTCTAACTCATGCAACTGTTGCAATCGATGTTTTCCACAAGATTGGGTATCGAAGTTTAAAAACTTCGTGGCCCAATACGCTCTATGCACCAACTCGATTGGTAAGTGGCATGGTTTACCATAAACCATTTGATAGGGTGATGTACCCATGGGGGTCTTATAGGCAGTTCGATATGACCACAGTACATCATCCAACTTTAGACTCCAGTCCTTTCTATGACTGTTAACTGTTTTCTCCAGGATCTTCTTTAAACTTTGGTTGCTTCTTTCAACCTGACCACTAGTCATAGGATGATATGGTGTGCCTATTTTGTGCCTGACACCATATTTCTCAAGCACTTTCTCCAGGGGTCGGTTGCAAAAATGTGTCCCTTCATCACTAATCAAGGCGCGTGGACACCCGAATCTCACGAAGATGTTTTTCTTAAGAAATGTCATGACCGTCTTATGATCATTGTGAGAGGTGGCTTGAGCCTCCACCCATTTCGATACGCAATCTATGCAGACTAAGATGTATTTATTTCCACAAGATGATGGGAATGGTCCCATAAAATCGATACCCCATACATCAAAGACTTCGCATTCTAGGATGGGTTTCAGTGGCATGTCGAAACGCCTTGTCAAAGTTCCGGTTCTTTGACACCTATCACAAGCTTTACAGAAAGCTTCTGTATCCTTGAAGATCGTGGTCCAATAGAAACCAGATTGAAAGATCTTGGCAACGGTTTTCCAAGGACCAAAGTGACCACCAGTAGGTCCACTGTGGCATTGTTCAATGATATCACGTTGCTCAGATTCAGGAACACATCTTCTTAACAATCCGTCTTTACAAATCTTGAAGATGTAAGGTTCATCCCAAACGAATGTTTTCAAATCAGAGAAGAATTTCTTCTTCTCCTGATAGGACAATTCTGGATCAAGATATTGGGAATGAACGTAGTTTACGATGGACGAATACCATGGAACATCTGGAGCACAACCGTCGATAAGCATGACATTCTCCAGAGGAAAGTAAAGATCTATATCGTCAGGGTCTTCCTTTTCCTCATTCAATAATCTCGAAACATGATCAGCCACTACGTTTTCACTGCCCTTTTTGTCTTTAATTTGGACATCAAACTCTTGCAGGGTCAGTATCCAACGTAGTAAGCGCGGTTTAGCCTCTTTTTTTGTCATGAGATATCGCAAAGCAGCGTGATCAGTCCACACAATCACTTGAGCACCCAACAAGTAACTACGAAACTTGTCCATAGCAAGACTACGGCCAATAATTCCTTTTCAGTCATCGTGTAGTTTACTTGAGACGGATTTAGTGTGTGGCTGGCGTAATAGATTGGCTGGAATTTCCCGTTTATTCTGTCCTAAGACTGCGCCAACAGCATAGTTTGATGCATCGCACATAAGCTCGAAGGGGAGATTCCAGTCAGGCGAAATAAGTATTGGCGCGGAGATTAATCGACTTTTAAGCTCCTCAAACGCTTGCTTGCAACTCTCGTCAAAATCGAAAACAACGTCTTCTTTAAGTAGTGTAGACAGGGGCTTGGCTATCTTGGAAAAGTCTTGAATGAATCTCCTATAGAAACCGACATGTCCAAGAAAACCTCTGACTTCGCGCACATTCTTAGGATAACTCATCTTCTCGATAGCTTCTACTTTGGCTCTGTCTACCTCAATAACTTTGGCGGAGATCTTGTGGCCAAGAACTATTCCCTCATCTACCATAAAATGACAATTTTCCCAGTTTAGGACTAAGTTCTTTTCCACACATCTGGATAAGACCTGGTCAAGATTGTCAAGACAATCATCGAATGATTGACCAAAGACCGAAAAGTCATCCATGAAAATTTCCATACACTTTTCAACTAGCCCGTCAAAGATAGCCAGCATACATCTTTGAAATGTAGCTGGGGCATTGCAAAGACCAAATGGCATTCGCCTGTAAGCGAATGTACCATATAGGCAGGTGAAAGTGGTCTTTTCTTGGTCAACTGGATCGATGGGTATTTGAAAATATCCTGAGTATCCGTCCAGGAAACAGTAGAATGCGTGTCCCGCCAGACGCTCAAGCATCTGATCAATGAAAGCAAGGGGAAAATGATCTTTCATTGTTACCTCATTGAGTTTCCTGTAATCAATGCAGACTCTGTAACCAGTAACAAGCCTCAATGCTATTTCTTCTCCCTTCTCATTCTTCTCAATAGTAATTCCTCCCTTTTGGGAACTACTTGAGTCGGGGATACCCATTCACTGTCAGCGATTGCGTATATGATACCCATATCTAAAAGCTTGATAATTTCCTTCTTGACCACCTCTTGCATATGAGGGTTGAGCCTCCTCTGGGGCTGTCTAACACATTTCGCACCATCTTCAGTCTTGATTTTATGCATACAGATGTCAGGAGATATCCCTCGGATGTCTCCTACTTGCCAACCAAAGGCTTTCTCATTCTTCCTCAAGACGTTTAATAGCTTCATTTCTTCTAATCGAGACAGCTTGGCAGATATAATTAATGGAAGCTTGTCACCTTCTCTTAAAAACACATACTTTAGATGTTTAGGCAACGGCTTCAGTACCAGATCTGCAGGGGGGTCTGTAACACAAATTCCGTTGTTATCCCTGAAATACAAAGAAAGAAAACACGAAAATTGTAACAACCAAAATTTTATTAATTTATAAAATAAAAGTGGTACAATCTCTTGAATCCTTTGATTCTCCCTTTTTTTGTCGGTGATGATTAATGCTCTCCCGGATATAGCGGGGGTGCTTTTAATTTGGTGTTGATTGTTGACCTTCCGGATATAGCGGAAGTGCTTTTAATTTTGAGTTGACGACTCCGGATATAGCGGAGGTGCTTTTAATTTGAGTTGACGACTCCGGATATAGCGGAGGCGCCTTGAGGTTGACGAAGATTGGAAGGAACTTTTATGTTACCTTCGATCCCCTTGTTGAAGAACTTCAAGTCTTTTCGTTGATCTTCGAATGTTGGAGATGATTTTGGATTTTCTTCTTTTGAAGAACTTCCGGCCCTTTTCTTTGGAAATCTCTCGATGCTTTTGGTGTTGTTGAAGAGTGCTTGAAGCTTTTGCTCGAGACCTTTCACCTTCTTTTTGTCTCTCTTTTCTCGTTGTTCTCTGTCTCTTGAAGAACTTCAAGGATTTCTTGAAGATCTTCGAGTGTTGTTGATGAATGCTTGAACCTTCGGTTCTCGGGATTTCTATCAACTCTTCAATGTCTTCTCGTCCGTCTTTTGCAAATGACCAAGCACCTCCTATTTATAGTGGTAGATGGAAGCCAATGATTGATTTGCATTAAATGTGGGAAATATTCGATTGAATTTAGACAATCCTTAGAATATTCCACATTTATGATAAATCAATAAAATCTCCTAATTATATTTAAAAGATTTTATGATTTATTGTTTTCATATTATTTTCTAATATTTAATTTGGAAAATAATACCAAACAATTCCAATTTCATGGCATATGTAATATGTAACATATATAATGTGTCACATATATATTCTTTGTATATTTACATAGCCATTAAAATCAATTAAGTCTCTAATATTAATTTAAGAGACTTTAATCAATTATCTATTTTACATTATTCCCTAGAATTTTTAATAGGAAATAATATAAAATAAATTTCGATTTTGACAAATGTATTATGTGATATATATAATTTGTCACATAAAAATTTATATATCTACAAATGCCCCCTCGAGACTTGTTGTTGTCCGGACAAGTTTTACCGTAACGACAAGTTTCGACACATTGGCTTATTATTGCGATAATCCCATGCATTTTTTTATTTTATTTTTTTTATTATATTTTTTTTGTGTGTTGTTTTTTCATTACAAACACAAATATTTGCCAAGAATCAGACGCACTAGGCCCGATGATGGACTGTCTTAAAGATTTGCAATTGTGTGCCCTGGGAGTTAGTCGGCGGCATCATATTTTTTTTTTTTTATATATATATATATTTTTTTTCCGTGTACTTCAAGCACAAGTTAATCTATCAATGCGTTCCATATTTTGTCGTAAATCGAGGAATTCTGTAGATTCACCTCCTCTTTCATCCTTATATAAGCAACTTGTATCCCCCTCTCTCTGTACACCCAGTACCTACTACACAAAAGAGAGATACGGGGGAAGTTCTATAGAGTTGTAGCATCTTATTTTTTCTCGGAAACTGAATCTTGCTTCTTGCCTATCTCTGTTAGTCTCCAGTAGTTTGTTTGTTTTTTTCTTTATTTCTTTATTATTTTTTTTGAATGTAAGGCGATTGCTTCAGAAGACAAATTTTCTGTCTTTTCTTCCTTTTGGCTTCAGGAATCCAATTATACCCTCCTTTTTCTGGAACGGTATATACATATATGTGATGGAGCTGTTATAAAACAAACATTGGGTTCCCATGCATATATGGAGTTCCCTTTTTATGCAAATAGCACGTGGGCCTTAATTTTCTGCTTCCTTTTTTTTTTTTTTTTTTTTTTTTTTTTGGCCGCTGATAGTGTGAATTGCTTCCCTTTTGTCATGTATTTGCAGGTTTTGAAGACATGGCAGTTTTCCGGGAAGTGACAAAAAATAATAAAAGATACTTGGTGGTCGTGCATGGCCCAACACACGCGGATCAAACTCGGGTTTAAGCTTGCGGTTCATCCACCTATGAGTGGCTCTCGTTCTGGCAGCCTAACCCAAGGTATCGACACAACAACACGACTTTACATGGAGTTGAAGCGGTCGAACGGCCATGTGGAGTATGCGCTATGCCCTTTGGCGAATAGCACGAAGCCTCGGAGCCACACTTTTTCCACCCTTGGTCGGCGAATCATTGACGGCGAGGTCCAATGGGGAACCGTGTTAAAAACCACAGAGTCTTCACCTTCATCGAGCGATATTGGGAATGGCTCGAAGATGTGCTTTCCCGCAATAAAAGCATTCGAAAAAGACCGGTCTATATGATGCCCTAAGCGCATCTCTCTTCGCCTACTCCAAATGCCCAAGCGCCATCCGAGCTTTCGCGAGGCATGGTGTCCGTAAACTAATACGCTTCACACCGATGCCGGAGAGATGTCCATCTCCTTAGCGGATTTATGGCACATTGGTGGACTTCCTGTCACAGGAGATTTGTACGAGGAGGTCATCCCTAGTGTTGACGAGTTGACTGTTCAAGATGCTCATCAAAGGGCGAAGTCCCTTCCCGTGAGCTGTCAGCATCTTTTTGATGCATATCTTCACTGCTTGGTGGGCGTTTATGACCATGAGAACCCGAAAGTTCCCCTCTCCCGCTGGGTTGATTATTGGTGTAAAAAGTCGACGGTGTACAAAAAGCCCACCCCGGAGAAAAGAGGAGCGTATCGTCCAAAGGATACTCAAAATCCTAGTGGCGCCATAGCGAGAAAATCCTCGCCGATGGTCGAAAAAAGATGAAGAGTTGTTTGCTCGCCTTCATATTGACGAAAACTCAAAGGAGGAGTCCTTCCTTGCCGCCTTTATCGCCCGCTCGGTTGTGTTCGTTTGCCCTCCCGTCTAGTGATGCGACAATCGGGCCTTCGACTTTTAAAATGGCAAGTCCGATCGCCTACGGGAAAGTTCATTGCCTTGCCGTTCCAAAAGTATTGGCCGCATATATAGAGGTTTAAACATGGTTTCACGCTCGTCCGCCCCCGAGCGAGGGGATGCTTGTCTTCCATGGCATTACGTCATTGGGTGGATTGCACGTTATTTTGGAACTCATCACGAGTGTCATCACCTTTGCCCGGACCCATGATGGTTTCTTACTCGGCGTAGGAGGAGCCAAAAACCTCAATGATCATGAAGGTCGAGACCTTATTCACCAAGCTCGTGGCGTCGCTTGGTGGGCATCCGTTCCGAAAAGAACCAAAACAGCTTAAAGTTGATGATGGTGGATTGCCTACTCGAGATCGGGTCTTTTTCCGGTCGGTGCGACCGAGCTTCTTGGTATTTCATCAAGATGGAGCATGCTTTTTCGAGCCGTATAGCCCGTATCGGTTCGCACCGCAATTCGGGTTCTTCCAAGTCGTTCCTAAGGACCTCCCCGACGATGGCCGCCGTATCACAATTGGGACGGGAAAACAATTATGGGAAATGTACTTTACTCCCAATAGTCGTCTCAAGGTAGTATTTCCCGAAAGCCCTCGGGAATATGATAGTTACTTCTCTTCCAACTTTGGTGAGTGGTGGCCACAAGTGCATGGCTCGTACCGCTTGATGGAAGATCTTCTCTAGTCGCGATCGTTAACGGGGGCTCTACTAAAGCAAAGCAAAGTACCCCTATCATAAAGATAAAGAATGTCGAGCCTCCGGAACCTCACAAGGAATCACTCTCCCCAAAACCTCTTTGTACCCGAAGCGGGTTGAAAAGCCCAAGGATGTCCGTACCGATTTGAAGGAGAAGAGACAACTAGATGATGCGGCGGTTCTTAGCGGCGGCTCTCCTCGTAGCGATGTGAACCGGAAGCGTCAAAGGAAAGGTACCGGGAAACAGTAATCACTTACTCCTTGACGGATAGCGACATTAATTGGTCGGCCTTTTTTGATGGTGTCCCATCTCCGAGTCACTTTATCACAAACTTTTCAAGGATTGTAAGACTCTTACTTCATTCGTTGCATTGTTTTTATTATATTTATTGCCTCGCTCACTTTGCAACCTTTTTTTTTTTTTTTTTAGTTGGACAATGAACCTCTATACGTAGCTAATCTTCCGCAACAAAGCGAGCCATCAACCAACGGTCCCGATGCCTTCACTTGGAAGCTCAAAAGGTCGGGAAGGAGCACACTCTTCCAATAACAGTTGAAGATGGCAATGATACTTTACCATCCCTGCATTCTCATGAGAGAAATGACTTTGGTACCAATCTTATGCCCAATGCGGAGGTTACCGCTGAGAGCGGCACTCAGATCGTCGATGGTGAAACTGAGTTAGGTGATCAAGACGTTGATGAAGGTCTTTCTACAGCCCATTCCGTGAGTAGAGAGCGCGTCATACTTCCTCCTTTGGCCTCACTTCCCCGAAAGGCAGAGGTTTCAGAGTTCAAGCCAAGGGACGTGATCTCGAAGTGTCGTCACCACTTTCTTGAGGCGTTGTGGGAATCTATCAGAGACAAGCTCTCATGCTGCGCTATAGACAAGTTATCCTCCGTTAAAAGTGGTGTTTATGAAATATTCTTAGAGATGGAGAATACCAAAGTGTTAGACCTTTCCCATTTGAAGTCTCTTCTGGACACACTTTTTAGGAACGCCTCACACTACGGAGCTGCTTTGGATGACGTTTCGAAGCGGCTTCCTGAAGAGGAGCATGATGCAAAACTTTCAATTCTTTGCGAACATCTTTCAGAGGCCGAGATAGCGGAGAAGGTACATCTTGAAAAAGTCCAATCTTCTCAAGATAGGCTTTCAGAGATTCGAGGTAGAAGAGAAGAACTCCAAAAGGAATTGGCCGCCCCTATGAGTAAAGAGGAGAATGAGGTTGCTTTGTCACTCAACGATTTTGATGAGGGACTACATGGGTTGACCGCTCGTGTGTCCCAACTGAGGGGGGAGATCGCCGACTTGGAGGGCACATTTCCATTACAGCAGGAGGAGATTGATGTTCTGAATAAGATGAGGGAGTTACTAGAAGGCAACCGACGTGACTTGGAAGACTTCAAGCTACCCGTTTAAATCCCCTTTTTTTTTGTTCTTGAGATTTCTTATTTGCTTGTTTATTTACTTTCTTCCTAGATGTAATAAAACTTTATTGCTATCAATAAAATCTTATTATTTTCTTTCCATCTCTTTGAAGTCCTTTTTTTTTTTTTGTACGACTGAGCTTGAAATTCACTTTTTTTTTGTTTCTGAATGGACCTTTTTTTTTTTTGGTATGACTGAACTTGGAGTAACTTCCCAAGCTGCCTACGTACCCCGGGAATGCTTTTAGGGGATCAAGTCAAACGTAGTTCAAATTTTTTTTTTTTTTTTTTTTTTTTTTTTTGATATGATTAATGCAAGTTTAGGCTCGTGCTTAGGAGCATTGATTGTGCGTTTAGGCTCGTGCTTGGGAGCAAGTGTTTGAGTCATGCGTAAAACTTTTGAGGAACTTGCCGTTGATTGGGCCAAGCTTGACACCGTCTTTGTCCACCAACTTGTATGCTCCATTAGTGTAGACCTCCCGAACAACATAGGGGCCATCCCATTTTGAGGTGAACTTGTTTTTGGACTTATGTGTCAAGATGATAGGTCTTCTCACCGCAAGGACTCGTTTCACCAACTTGGAATGATCTCGGACGCACTTTCTTGTTGAATGCCTTTGACAACCGTGCTTGGTAGCATTCAAGATTCCGTTGAGCCCGGAGCCGCTTTTCGTCCGGTGCTTCCAATTCTTCAAGGCGAAGGCGAGCATTTTCTTCATCGCCGACCTTCTTGGATAGCGATTCTCGGCCGAAGGGATTTGCCTCTCAAGGGGCGGCACGGCTTCAACACCGTATACAAGAGAATAGGGAGTGGCCGAGTTGGCGTCCGAAAAGTTGTACGGTATGCCCATAGCGCTTCACTCATCCGCTCGTGCCAGTCTTTCTTGTGCCTTGCAACCACTTTCTTCAACAAGTTGCATAACGTTTTATTGAAAGCTTCAGCAAGTCCGTTGGCCGGCGCATTGTACATGGAGGACTTGTGTTGTTTGAAGCTGAACTGCTCACACAGATTATCAACCAAGCTATTCACGAACGGCTTCCCATTATCCGTGATGATGTAGCGTGGAACTCCATAGCGATATATGATGTTTACTCGGATGAAGCGGACTACATCCACTTTCTTCACCGGCGTAGTGCAACAGCCTCAGCCCATTTAGAGAAGTAGTCGGTGGCAGCCAAGATATAAAGATGTTGGCCCGATGATTTCGGTAGGGGACC
Source organism: Gentiana straminea (assembly GCA_036785695.1). Classification (NCBI taxonomy): domain Eukaryota; kingdom Viridiplantae; phylum Streptophyta; class Magnoliopsida; order Gentianales; family Gentianaceae; genus Gentiana; species Gentiana straminea. The sequence goes on from JAVUPR010000437.1 coordinate 2,587,369, forward strand.
AACCACATCCATTCCCTAGGCATCAAAGGGCCATGCCGCTACTGTTGGATGTAATGGCTCGGGAGGTTGATGAATAAAGTTAGCATGGAATTGGCATGCTTCACATTTTCGAGCGTAATCCATGCAATCTTTTACCATGGTCGGCCAGTAGTATCCCATTCTTTTAATGCGAAAATGCAGCTTCGGTCCGGACCGATGGGCGCCACAAATCCCGGAGTGAGCCTCCTCTATGGCGTGAAGAGCTTCATCTTCTCCAAGGCAACGAAGAAAGACTCCTTCAAAAGAACGCCGATACAAGACATCATTGTGAAGGAAGAAGCGTGGAGCCCGCCGTCTTATGTCAACTTTCTTCTTTTGATCGTCGGGGAGCTTTCCGTATTTCAAGTACTCCACTAATGGATGACGCCGTCCTCTTGGTCTATTTCATAGACACGTACAAAGCATAACTATCATTATCTTCTTCCTCATCTTCTTCGATGTATGGAGGAACCACCCACCGCTCACGAGACGGGGACTTGCGTCTTTCCATCGGCGATTGCCGTGTCGCAGCCCAAGTTTGCTAGAGCGTCCGCTTGCTTATTTTCTTTTCTTGGAACATGCTCAATTGTGACGTCGCCAAGGTAAGCAATGATTTTTCTTGCATACTTGTAGTATGAGACTAACTCTGGCTTTTTTACATCGTAAGTGCCTTCAAGCTGGTTGATGATCAATTGAGAGTCGCCATAAACATTTAATCTGCATTGCTTTACATCCATTGCCATCTCAAGCCCTAAGATCAAAGCTTGGTATTCAGCAACATTGTTGGAGCAATATTCCATCAATTTGAATGAGTATGGCAGCACTTCACCTTCTGGGGAAATAAAAATGACTCCAGCGCCAGCACCGTCTCGCCTCGCCGCTCCATCAAAATACATTTTCCAAGGCGGAAGTACTTCAATCACCATGACATCCTCATCGTGCAAATCATCCGAGAGCTCCCATTCCGCCGGGATTGGGTGATCGCCCAAGAAGTCCGCAAGCACTCGCCCTTTGACGGCCTTTTGAGGCACGTAAACAATTTCAAATTGTTGAAGTTGGAGATACCACCTTGCTAATCTATCTGACAGCACGGGCTTGGACATGACATATTTCAGTGGATTTGCCTTTGACACCAAATGCACAGTATGAGCTTGAAAGTAGTGCTTTAACTTCTGGATGGCGAATATGAGCGACAAGCATAGTTTCTCAATTGGAGAGTATTTCACCTCATGAGGAGTCATTGTCCCGCTCAAATAATATAATGCACTTTCTTTGCCTTTGTCTTTCTCCCGAGCGAGCGGCACCTACCGACCGTTCTTGCGCGGTGATGTAAAGGATAAGAGGTTTACCTTTGATAGGGGCTGCCAAGATCGGGGCATTCATCAAGTATGATTTAATGCTTTCAAATGCTTTTCTACATGAGCTATCCCACTCGAACGGAACTCCCTTTTTCATCGATGGCTAAAAGGTTGGCACCTTCCGGCGAGGTTTGATATGAACCTTCGTATGTATGCTAGTCTCCCTTGTGGCTTCTAAGTTCATGCGCATTACGAGGCTCGGCATTTTCATAATGGCTTCAACCTTGGATCGGTCGATTTCTATTCCTCGATGACGGACGATGAAGCCGAGGAATTTGCTCGAACCGACTCCAAATGCGCACTTTTGGGGGTTCATCTTCGATTGGAATCTTCGGAGCCTATCAAAGACTAATCTCAAGTCGTTTATGTGGTCGGCCTTCTTCTTCGACTTGACGACCAAGTCATCAACATAACATTCAACGTGTTGGTGTAGCATGTCATCGAATATTTTCTGCATCGCACGCTGATAAGTTGCCCCCGCATTCTTTAATCCAAATGGCATCACCTTGTAGCAATAAATACCCTTCGGTGTTCGAAATGCCGTGAGTTCTTCGTCTTCTGGAGCCATACGGATTTGATTATAACCCGAAGATCCATCCATGAAGGATAACACCTCGTGACCAGTGGTTGCATCTACCATCAGCTCAGTGATTGGCAAGGGAAAATCATCTTTGGGGCATGCGTTGTTCAAGTCTCGAAAATCAACGCAGACACGAATTTGCCCATTCTTCTTCTTCACGGGTACGATGCTTGAAATCCATGTTGGATATCTAACCTCACGAATGAAGCCTCGCTTCAATGAGTTTGTTGACTTCTCGCTTCTATGAGAGGCACGAGGTCCGGCCTAAATCTTCTTTGAGCTTGCTTCACGGGACGCGATCCCTTCTTTACGATAATTGATGAACGGCTACTTTTGGGTCTAGACCGGGCATCTCTTTGTACGTCCATGCAAATACGTCTTTGTATTCCCGTAAAAGTTCGAAGTAGACTTTTTCCTCTTTCGAAGACAAGAGGGCACCGACGAAGGTTGGTCGCGGCTCATCCGGGTGCCAAGATTGACTTCTTTCAATTCATCGATAGTGGACTTGACCCCTTCTTCCGGCTCCGGGGCGCTTCCTCGGCATCCTCTTCCACATCATCGTTACCGAAGGTAATGTGATAGGTGGGATAGGCCTCTTCACCGGTGGTGATAATGTATGAGGAGCCAACACTTTCTTCGGCTCGTCTCGTTTGTAACGGTGGATTTACTTCTCCTCGTCGTATTTGACGTTGCTTCCCGTATGCACCACAGTGTGTAATTTTGCTTTCAGAACATTTCCGCAATGTATGACTAAGTCAGAGTGGCGCCTCATGCGAGATGGAATCGTGCTCCTGATTTCTCTAGGGTCTACTTCCACGCTCATTTCCTTAGTTGAACGCTTCTTGGACCACTTTCTTCCGTTTGCTCTGGTGGATCGAATGGCACTCTTCGTTGAAACTGACAATCTCTCCAATGCCGAGACACGATCTTTCTTGGGCCCTAATCTCTCGAACACTGAAGGTCTTTGGGAGGGCTCGTTCGATAATATTTGTTGAAGATGCTTCATCTTCCACACCGATATAGTTATTGCTTGCTCTTTTTATCGAGATACGGATGGGTGATGAGGGAGCATATCCAAGGCCGTTCGCGAAGATCCAACAGCCTTACTACTTCCTTCGAGGCCTTCGATATTCTTCCAAGTTCTTCACTTTTTGCCCCCACTATTTGGGTAGGACTTCGAGATCCATGCGCGCCTTTGCAAGGAGTTTGTAAGCAATAGGGTCGAATCCTTCCTTTCTTGCGGTTGGAACGACTCCATGCTCCACAATCGGACCCTCTTTGGGACGCGTAAAGCCTTGCAATGGAGTACTCGACTTCATGCATTCTAACTTAGGAAGCGGGAGTGTTAACCCATTTAATTCTTTTGGCGCTTGTGATGGGTGATTGTCTCCCTTATGCTTTGCCACACGTAGAAGCACTGGAGGTTTTGACTCTTCATGCCGACTTACGTCTTTAGTTGACATCGCTTCTTCTTTAACCATGTTTTCCCACCTTTCTTTGCTTTCTTTTGAGTTATCACTGTCATCTTCTTTTGCAGGAACCGGTTTCAAATAGAATTTGGCATCCGCGAAGTGTGCTTCTGCTTCAGCAAAAGGATTTTCATCTGCAACGACTTTTCCCACTACCCCGTTGCGCCAATACTTAAAGCACTGATGGAGAGTTGAGGGGACGACTCCGTTTTCATGTAGCCACGGTCTCCCCAACAACATGTTGTATGAAGTTTTGGCATCGATGACATGGAAGAGCGCGCTGGAAGACATGTCATCCATTAAAGTTTCTAGTCTTATTACTCCAATTGCTCTTTGCCCGCCTTGATTAAATCCTTGGATCATAAGGCGGCTGTCAGCAAGTTCGTCCATTGAAACACCAAGCTCTTTCAATGTGCGGAGCGGTAAAATATTGACAGCGGAACCTCCATCCAACAACACTCGATTTACTCTTCTTCCAAGTGTGAATGTACTTACAAACAACGGGCGGTTATGGGGTGCTGACCCTAGCAGCATATCATCATCTGTAAAGGTTATCTCAGTTGTGCATGCAATTTTCACTCTGATTGGAGCCTCCTCTTCCGTTAGAGCATTTCCCTGCACGATTGCATCGTCATCTTCTTCCAAATGGATAGCGCAACAGGAAGCCACTTCCTCTTCCAAGTATTTTTTAAGGTCCTCAACTTCAAAGATCTTCTTAGGCATATACCCTAGCAATGTGACGGGAGTGCGGGGACTTTTGTATTCAACGCTTTCCAAAGGGATATTCTTCTTTTCCTTTCTTTCCTTTCTTACCTCGCTTTGATGCTTTCTCACCCTTTTTGCTTTTTTGTTTCTCTTCAAAGCATGGAGGACTTAGGGTGATTCTTTCTTTTCTCTCGCCGACTCGAAGTGGCACGTCACCCTTTTCTTCTTCTTGTGAGTCACTAGAATCCATATGTCATTGTCTTGTTCGGTGGACTTAAGGTTTTTTTCTCTTCTTCATCAAAAGCCCTTGTTAATCCAAGAGAAGTTGCGAAGTTCTCCTTGACGATTGGTAGAAATTCAAAGGACTTGATTCCAATTGGATCAAGAGATCCAAATTGAATGGTTTCTTCATGATCATTCCTCGGTTCTTCTATAGTGATTTGATTCGTGCTCTCTTTCTCTTCCTCGAGCACGATCTTTCCTTCTTCGGCCAAACGCATAACTCGTCTTTGAAGACGAAACACTTCTCGATAGGGTGACCGCACAAGCGATGATATTTGCAATAATTTCCCTCCCGTGCTTTTGCAAGCATCTTCGGGCGCTTTGTTTCGGGAGTTCGATGAGCTTGGCTTTCAACAACTCATCAAAAATTGTCGGCACATCCGAATCAAAGAAGGGATACTTCTTTTGTTGTCTTTCGTTCAAGGTAGGTCGTCGCCTTCTTGTTTGCTGAGGTTCGAACTTTCTTTCCTCCCACTTGCTTGAACTTTGGTTGTTAACTCTTACCGGAGCTACAGTGGCGGCATTGGACTCTTTCTTCTCCATTTTAGGAGCAGTTTTCACGGTTTTCTTCACTTCTTGCTTTTCTATGACCCTCTTGTGGTCTTTCACGAGGGCTTGACCTCCGTTGGCCTCAATGCTCAATTCCATGTCATGGGCGCGAGTAGCTAACTCCTCAAAAGATCTCGGCCGAATCCCTTTGAGAATGTATTGCAATCCCCAATTCATGCCTTGAATGCACATCTCAATGGCAGAGGCTTCAGACAACTGGTCTTTGCAGTTGAGGCTCAGACTTCTCCATCTGTTAATGTAGTCAACGACTTTCTCTTCTTTCCACTGCCGGGAGTTAGTTAATTCCACCATGCTGACAGTTCTACGAGTGCTGTAGAAGCGATTAAGGAAAATCTGCTCCAGTTGCTCCCAACTGTCCAGAGAGGTGGGGGTAAGATCGGTGTACCAGTCAAAAGCGTTGCCTTTGAGAGAACGCACAAATTGCTTCACCAGGTGATCTCCATAGGTCCCGGCATTGTTGCAAGTTTCAATGAAATGGGCGACGTGCTGCTTCGGGTTGCCTTTCCCGTCAAATTGCTGGAAATTTGGTGGTTGATAACCAGCCGGCATCTTCAAATCATCAATTCTTTTGGTGTATGGCTTGATATAAGTCTGAGATGACTTCATGGACCCTCCGACTTTGTCATTGATCGTCCCCATGATGAACTCCGGAGTTGGCCGATAGGGATGGTTCCGTCGGGGGAGATCTTCGATTGCTTGCCAAGGTAAAGGACTTGGAGCCTTCCCGGTCCTTGAAAGAGTTTTCGGGAGCGACCTTCAAGTTGTTCGCCATATGCGAGAGACTTGAAGACTTCTTGGTCTTTGGAAGTGACATCGTGTTCGTCCTCTTCATCACGCATCACTTCTTTTGACTTACTTGCTTCCCCAACGGAATCAATCTTGCTGGCAAGCTTCGCAATTTGCATGTCTTGAGTTTGAACATGCGATGTGAGGGCTTCAATGGCCTTCGTGAGGGTAGCAATATGCTCCTCCAGAGTGGTAGAATTCGTCATCATGACATCCGCTGCCATTGGCGACATGAATCCATCAGAAGCTTCGTGAGGGGAAAAGAGACTAATGCCAAGCTGTTTCGCCATGCCTCGAGTAACCGGGCCAGAAATTTGTCCCTGGGATGAAGCACTAGCAACAGTCTTTTCAGCAACAGCCTTAGAGACTTTTGAGACATCATCTTTGGCAACCTTTGAAGCAGCAGCCTTAGCAACTTTTGAAGCAACGACTTTTGGAGTAGTCGCCTTTGAGACTTTTGAGGCATCAGCCTTTGGAGCCATTTGTTCTTGAACTTCTTTTTTTTTTTTCTTATGGAGAGATGAAAGGAGAGATTGGTCCCACTGGGCGTGCCAGAATTTGTAACACAAATTCCGTTGTTATCCCTGAAATACAAAGAAAGAAAACACGAAAATTGTAACAACCAAAATTTTATTAATTTATAAAATAAAAGTGGTACAATCTCTTGAATCCTTTGATTCTCCCTTTTTTTGTCGGTGATGATTAATGCTCTCCCGGATATAGCGGGGGTGCTTTTAATTTGGTGTTGATTGTTGACCTTCCGGATATAGCGGAAGTGCTTTTAATTTTGAGTTGACGACTCCGGATATAGCGGAGGTGCTTTTAATTTGAGTTGACGACTCCGGATATAGCGGAGGCGCCTTGAGGTTGACGAAGATTGGAAGGAACTTTTATGTTACCTTCGATCCCCTTGTTGAAGAACTTCAAGTCTTTTCTGTTGATCTTCGAATGTTGGAGATGATTTTGGATTTTCTTCTTTTGAAGAACTTCCGGCCCTTTTCTTTGGAAATCTCTGATGCTTTTGGTGTTGTTGAAGAGTGCTTGAAGCTTTTGCTCTGAGACCTTTCACCTTCTTTTTGTCTTCTCTTTTTCTGTTGTTCTCTGTCTCTTGAAGAACTTCAAGGATTTCTTGAAGATCTTCGAGTGTTGTTGATGAATGCTTGAACCTTCTGGTTCTGGGATTTCTATCAACTCTTCAATGTCTTCTGTCTGTCTTTTGCAAATGACCAAGACCTCCTATTTATAGTGGTAGATGGAAGCCAATGATTGATTTGCATTAAATGTGGGAAATATTCTGATTGAATTTAGACAATCCTTAGAATATTCCACATTTATGATAAATCAATAAAATCTCCTAATTATATTTAAAAGATTTTATGATTTATTGTTTTCATATTATTTTCTAATATTTAATTTGGAAAATAATACCAAACAATTCCAATTTCATGGCATATGTAATATGTAACATATATAATGTGTCACATATATATTCTTTGTATATTTACATAGCCATTAAAATCAATTAAGTCTCTAATATTAATTTAAGAGACTTTAATCAATTATCTATTTTACATTATTCCCTAGAATTTTTAATAGGAAATAATATAAAATAAATTTCGATTTAGGACAAATGTATTATGTGATATATATAATTTGTCACATAAAAATTTATATATCTACAGGGTCTTCCAAACTTGATTTAAGATCTCCACTTTTCAACTCAACATCGCTGAGTTTACTTAGTGGTCCCACTGCCAAAGCTTCTCCTTTCAACAACTCATCCTCCAATTCAGCCTTCTAACCTGTTCTAGATTCACCACACCATGATTATTCGGCTTCTCAACTAGTCGCTCGTATTCAGTTGCAACAGCCATGACTTGCTTTTCCATGAAATCATTGAAGTCATCAGACATATCGTCAATGGAGAAGCCGGTCGGTCTTTCAGAGGGTCTCTGGCTAGATTTGGAAACATTGTAACTCACCTCTTGATCACCAACTCGTATCGTCACTTGCCCACCATCACAGTCAATGAGGGCTCTGGCTGTAGACAGAAAAGGTCTCCCAAGAATTAGAGGGACATTCTCATCCTTCTCTATGTCTAGAACGTACCAGTCAACCGGGAATGTAAATCTATCAATTTGAACTAACACGTCCTTTATTATTCCCGCAGCTTTCTTGGAAGATCTATCCGCGAATTGAAGATTCATGGTGGTGGGTTCTAGAAGATTGTCTAACCCAAGCTGTTTGCAGACAGACAATGGCATCGGGCTTATGGATGCACCCAGGTCACATAAAGAGTTTGGGAAGACTAGGCCTCCCATCAGCAATGTGAGCACAAATTTCCCAGGGTCACCCCTCTTGATTGGTAGATCTTCATAATTGATCATAGAGCAATCCTCACCAATCAACCGATCCATGTCTGCTAACTTCTTCTTAGAGGAAACAACATCCTTGATTAATTTGGTATACTTAGGCATCTCAACCAAAACCTCGGATAATGGAAGATTAACCTGAGTATTTTTCAGAAGGTTTAGCACTTTTTCATACTTTTTATCCTCACTCAAGGAGATGTTGCTTTTTCTAGGTGGAAATGGAAGCTTGTTCAAGTCACTCTCAGAAAGGACTTTCTTCGAGGATGAACTGACAGCTTTGTCTTCCAAATCCTTCCACCTTACTACCTTTTCATTCTTCTTACTAGTCAGGGGATCAGCCCCCTGACTCTCACTTGATTCTCCATTCCTCAGGGGTTCAGCCACTTGAGGACTTCCAACTCTTTCACCTCTCAGGGGATCAAACACCTGAGTATTTTCTTGCAGCCAAGGGGAACGTAGGTGCTCGACTTCCCCTCCTGCCTTATCGCTGGAAGGAGGGGTTAGTGGTTTCCCTGGTGAGGGGGACCACTTAGTTGAGTACCTGACCTTAAGTTCATCGCACTGGCCTCTTCTCTACCGTACGGAATTGAAGGTACTGGTCGGTGCATTGGCTATTATTCAAATCGGCCGAGCAACTTGACCACCCTTTGGATTCTTCTCTCGTGAAGCCGGGCAACCGCCCGGGGGTCTAGAAGCTAACCTGTTCACCAATTGCCCTATTTGCCTCTCAAGATTCTTGTTTGTGCTCATCAGGAGTTGGATGTTTTTGTTTTGCTCTTCCTAAAAGGAGCTCCATTCAGCTTGGATATCATTCGAGTGCGAGGGGCCTTGAGAGTTTTGGAAGTTCTGCGGATAAGGCTGGCTGGACCGATTCTGAAATGTGGAATTAGAATTGTTAGGCCAATTCTGACTGAACCTTTGATTATGATTGGAAAAATTAGAGTTCTGGTTCTGGTTGTAAGTAGGGTTTCGATTGAAGTTTTGATTTTGATTAAAATTCGAATTTGGATTGAAATTTTGATTCTGACTGAAACCCTGGTTTTGAGGATTACTCTGGCCAGAGAATTGATTATTAAACCTCTGATTGGTCTGGCCAGAGAAAGCGTTTACTTCAGAATTCTATCCGTTCATAGGACAGAAACGAGATGTATGCCCCACATTGTCACAGTTCTGACATGTGACTGGATTATACTGTCCATTGTCATGAACAGTATTAACTTGATAAGCAGAAGGGGAAATGAATTGACACTGGCCAACCATATGGCCAGTCTGGCAGCAATTTTCACAATACAGAACTTAAGAGTTCTGTGGGGATGATAGGTTTTGATTGATCGGATTTGGAGGCGTCTGAGAAGTTGCCATCTGCTTTTGCAGCATGGCGATCAAATTTTGCATATTCACCTCCTCAATCTTGGGAGGAGGAGGTGCTTGGATAGCTTGATATGAGGGGGCATAATTGTATTTGGAAATATCCTCGAATAATGCCCACCCCTCTTCAGGTGTTTTCCTTAAAAATGCCCCACCAGAAGAACTATTAACCATGCCCTTCGTGGGCTCGGTCAATCCACTGAAGAAAGTATTGACTTGCCTTTGTAATGGCAAACCATGATGGGGACACTTTCTAAGAAGAGACTTAAACCTCTTCCAACACTCGAAAAATGACTCATTTTCCTTCTGGCAGAATGTGAAAATATCACTTAAACATTGGGCTGTCTTAGAAGGTGGGAAGTATTGACTCATGAACTCTTTCTCGAGTTCCGCCCAGGTAGTGATGGTTTCAGAAGGGAGAGAGTGGTACCACTCTTTTGCTTCCCCTCGTAAGGAAAATGGAAACAGTTTAAGTTTTATAGCATCCTCACTTACTCATTGGATGCGAGTTGTACCACATATCTCTAGAAACGTGTGTAAGTGAGTATGAGGATTTTCTGACTGATAACCGTGGAAGATAGATGCATGCTGCATCATTTGAATGAGCCCGGGTTTCAGTTCAAAAGTAGGTGCAGTGATGGTTGGTAGAACGATAGCCGGGTTGACCCTGACTTCGCCAGGCATGGCGTAATCAGCCAACGTACGTCTATCTTCAGCAGCCATAATGACTATATTTTCGATCTCTTGAGCTAGATCTTGCTCGATATCTCGATCGACTGTGTTCTCTTCGTCAGGGAGGTCCGCAAAACGGAGTCTTCTCCTGTTTGGTCGGACTATGGTCCGCTCGAGGTCAGGGGTATAGAGTAGTGGCCCTTTTTGACTCCGAGTTTGCATAAATGACGGACGTTTTCTAGGCTATACAATCATTACCGGCAGTGTACCGGGTCAAATTGTAGTTCTAGTCTGGTGAGTCAGGTCGTATCCTCAGGGAAATGAAAATCTAATTCAAAGTGTGGTTAAACACCAAGAAGCTATTATTAACTCGATCTAAGTCGCAGTTTTTACCTTTTATAGGGTTAGATTGTTAGAGTTAGATGTTAGTAAAAGAGTAAATAAATACTTATATAATATACAGATATATATATAAATATATAAATACATATATAGATACATAGACATAAATATATATATATAGATATATAGATATATATAATATAAATACTAATATAATATATAGAAACTAGCCAAGATAATGTTATTGAACCATGATCTCTTTTTAGTTAAATGATGAGACAGATCTTCCTTTTTCAAGGTGTAATTATTATGTGAAACGGTGCACTCCTCAGCTCAATAGTTCCCTCTCACACGAGCGTACGAAACTCTCATATGTCTCATCAACTGTCCGATGTCATCCAAAAGATTGGGTACTCCGTTTTGTCATGCGGTCAATGTCAAGGATCTCGATCAGAACAGGTAAATTAACGTAATAAGATCTTGAGCACAATTTTAATAAGATTTGTTTCTCTCAAAACAAATCTGCCCCCGGGTAGGAAATAGGATTCCGTTGTCACGTTTTCACTCGGCCATTTTTACCCTCCGGTTTTTCTACCATTGATCGTATATCCTAACTTCACCGTTTAGTTCGTCATTAGATTATAATTCGTTCATCGGTTAATTACGTCAATACGAACGTTTCATTTAAGCACGGGTAGAAAAAGATTCATCATAATCGGTTTTAATCATTTTTACCATAGTCAATCATCCATTTTACCAAAAAGATTAAAATAGTTCAATTACATATTTTGGCTAGATATAGATAAGTAATATATAAATAGAAATAGAAATAATAAACATAATAATATTAGAATATATTACCGATTACAATTTGTTGAATCGGGGTCGTTTCCTCCGGATATAACATAACAAAGCTTCGAAATCAACAATCTTCGATAATTATTCCATCATTACAACGATACTATAACTACTTTATTTATATATATAAAAACATATACATATATATATATATATATATATATATATATATATATATATATATATATATATATATATATATATATATATATGGGCCCAAAATGATGAAACCAAGAAAAGAGAAGAAAGGAGATGGAAGAAGAGGGGAAATGGAAGAAATGGGGAGGAGATGAGAAGAGAGGAGCAAAGGATTGTGATGAGTTTGGGGAGGTATTTATAGGGAGATATATATATATATATATATATATATATATATATATATATATATATATATATATATATATATATATATATATATATATATATAAGTATATGGCGATGGATATGCTAGCAAGTTTGTTAGAAGATGGTGGGTGTAATGATGAGTTATCACATGCACCATTAGGTGGTTATAATCAAGTTGGGAAAATATCTCCACTTTTCCCGGCGTTTCTATTGCGGCGCTTATCGATAAAATAGCCATAACTTGAGTTGTAGACCTTCAAATTTACATGATTCAAAATTTGTTGGAAAGCTCATTTGAATATCTACAACTTTCATGAAGAAATCTTCCCCAGAAAATGCCTCTAAGTTGGGTCAAATGTCTGTCGAAGATATTTTACGGTATAAGTACGTAGGAAAATCGACCCTTTAAACTCGTAAGCTTGTGCCATCTTCTTCTTTCCCTCAAATCCATCTTTTAGTGCTCAAAACATGTCGTTACGTGGAATCTTGGTCAATGTATAATCCTGCAATGAATTACCAAAACACCAAACGTAAATCCGACACGACACTCCGGTTACTAAACCGGTACAAAACTTATAAAAACTTATAAAAATACGATAATTTATATAATAATTACTACTTACACATTTGGATGAAATTAATAAATTAATGACTTAAATTGGTACAATAATGCTCAAAGTGTTATCAATATTAGGGTAAAATGTCATAATAATGATTGACAATTTGTCGCTCATCAATAAACCGATACCAAAATCTTGTTATTTAACGAGAACGAACAGAGAGGGAAAGTGGTGGCAGAAAGGCCAGACGGGCGTCCAAGTTACTGGACGGGCGTCCGCCTGGAGAATGAACAGGACGGGCGTCTGGATAACCGGACGCTCGTCTAACTAGGTAAAAATACGAACAGAGTTATAAAAACTTGACCGGACGGGCGTCCACTACTCTAGACGCCCGTTTACTGGAACAGAAACGAAACAGAAACTAAAACAAAAATATCTAAATTAAATTACTAACGATAATAAAAACTAGACAACCGTCCGGTTCCCCGGCAACGGCACCAAAAACTTGTCACGGATTTTATCTAAGCAAAATAAACAAGTAATAAATTTATAAATCCGGTATACCCCAAGTGCAGGGATCGTAGTATAGTAGCTACAACCGGAGTCGAATCACAGGGAATCGAGGTTGGTCTAGTTCTTAATTCTTCTAAATTGTCACGAGAAATAACTAAAAACGAAAACGAAAAAAACAATAAACTGGACAGAGGGTTGTCAATCCAAAGCCAGGAAATATAGTTGCGGACCTAAACTAACTAAATAAATCTATTCTATAACTAAAAAGAAAAATAAAATTCTAAAATAGCAACGAAGACCAAGGCACAAAGATAATTTCAATTAAGTTAACGAGGAACAAGCAATGATCCACCTATCTCGCAACTCTCAATTTCTACCCTAGATCGTTTAGTGAAGATTTAATAAAGATGTGGTTCACCTATCAAAGGTATGAATTTCTACTCTCGTAGATAATTCGCCTATTAATCTTTCATCTCTCGATCTGAAAGATTAACGCTTTCATAACCAATGTGTAAGATTTCTCAATCTAGCAGCCTAGAAATTTAACCTAGCAACTCTCGTTATTTTTAGGTTAAAAATCTCATCTTTACTACGGTGATCTAGGTCTAACAACGATTTTCATCAAACGTTAAACATCACAAAGCAACCATCTCTCGATTTAAATTGCATAATCAATAAAGCACATAATAAAGATACAACCTTTAAATAAAAACTCACAAAACAATCCAAGATTCGAAATCAAAACGCTGCTGAGAATTGGCTTCACAAAGCTCGTTCTAGGCTTAGCCTTAGCTCATCGTTGGAATACAAATCATATAAATAAAAAGAAGATAAAAAGATGTTTATGATGGTGGGAAAACGCAGATAGGGCGCCCCCAAGGGGCCTGGGGCGGCCAGGGATCGAATTGTTGTGTTTAGGGTTGGAAAGAACGCGACTATAAATAGGTTTTTAAGTCGGCTACGCTGAAGTCGGCGGACTGGACGCCCGTTTGGATTGTTGAATTTCTTCGAGTCGGGCCGAGCTGGATCAGACGCCCGTCCTATATGTTTTTGGACGCTCGTTCACCAAATATCTGTCAATCCTGAATCCATTGGCTCTTCCTGGACGCTAGTCCATGTAGTTGGACGCCAGTCCAAGCTGAACGGAGATAAACGCGCGTTTAGTTCTTCAAAGCTTCCTTATCTTCACTCCAAGTTCAATATGCATCTTTCTCTCCACTTAATCTTCAGTTGGACATCCTTTAAGCTCATTCCTTGCCATGCAAATGCACCTACAAGTTGATGAAAAGTGCAAAGTGTAAAACCATACAAAAATCACCAATAAAAACACGTAATTAGCTCGAATTCGCACTTAAATACTTTTAAAACTCATTTGCTCAATAAATCCTTTAAACACTTACTTTTCTATAAAAAGTAATCAAACACGAAGGAAATTGCTACGAAATAATATCATATATATCGTAAAAATCACCGTTAACAGCTGCCCTCTCAGCAAAATTCATTCTGACCAAGATCCCTTCAGTGAAGAAGGATGACACCCCGTATGAGTTGTGGAAAGGCTGTGGTTTAGCTACACATTCTTGGAAATGTGGGGTTATTTGGCTAAGGTCGAAGGGCCTAAACCAAAGTGAGTGATAGGACCTAAAATCGTTGGTGCCTATTGTTCTGGTGCATGTATCAGACATCAATGATATACATGAACATGTCATCATCGAGTCTAAAAATGTGGTGTTCCTTGCGGATATCGTTTCTTGTAAGGAAAGTGTTAAAGAAGAAGCAAGCATGAGTAGGCGGACATATAAGAGAGTGGTCCTCAAGAAATTGAGGAACATCGTCTTAGTAAGAGGGCTAGGACTTTCAAGTCCTTTGCTCCTGATATTCTAACCTATATGTTAGAAATGAACCCATGACATATGCTGAGGCAATGTCAATACCAGAAGCTCATTTCTGGCAAGAGGTGATAAATAGTGAAATCAATCGTGCATAACCTCACTTGGAATTTGTTTGGTCTCCCAACGGAAATAAACCACTCGAGTGCAAGTGGATTTCCAAAAGAAGTTAAATGTTGATGGATTTATTGTGAGGCGTTGTTGGTAGCCCGAGGGTATCAACAGAAAGAAGGCCTTGGCGTTTTACTCACCAATTGTGAGAATTACTTATATAAGGGTTCTCATCGATATAGTTGGAGTCTATAACCTAGAAGTCCATCAAATGGATGGTTATGGTGAGTTGAAAGAAAAGATGTACTTGGAACAACCCGAGGGGTTCATAGTTCCAGGACAAGAGAGTAAGATGTGTAGACTTGTGAAGTCTCTCAGTGGGTTCGAATATTAGCCAGAGCAATGGCATATCAAGTTTGACAATGTTATGTTGTCAAGTGGGTAGGACATATATATTTCTACATTAAGAACACACATATGTGATAGTATGTCTATGACATGCTAATAATCGTAAGTACTCATGAGAGTATCATGAATACGCAAACAATGTTGACAAGGGACTTTGATGTGAAGGACCTGAGAGTTGCAGATGTGAGCACTCCACTTGACCTAAGTATGCACTTAGTCAAGAATAGAGGTGAACCTGTGGATCAATTGAGATATTCTCAAGTGATTGAAAGTCGGAGGTACATAACCAGTTGTACACGACCAGACTTAGCATGTGCAATGAACAAACTGAGTAGGCTCACGAGTAAACCAGACCATAACCATTGGAAAGCCTTAAATAGGTTGTTTGAGGTACATGAAGTACACTATGAGTCTGGGATTACGATATCCAGCAGTATTAGAAGGATACTATGATACAAAAATCCACGATTGGTGGTGCTGTTGTGTCCTGAGTATACAAGACAGACATGCATAGCTCGCTCCACAATAGAAGCTGAGTTCATAGCACTGATGAGGCTGGAGAAGAAGCTGAATGGCTTAGGAATTCCCTGAGGATATTTCATGTTGACCTGAACTAGTGGCTGCTATCAGCATACACTGCGGTAGTCAGTCGGTCATAGGAAGGGCACAGAGTAGTGCGTACAGTTGTAAGTCTCGACACATATGCCGGAGACACAATACCATTAATAAATGGTCTCTAATGGTGTGATTTCCATCGATTGTGTAAGATCGAAGGAGAATCTTGAGGATCCGCTTATAAGAGGTTTAGCTAGAGATCAGATGTCAATTGTGACAACTAGAATGGGACTGAAGCCTAATACGCATGTTTCCTTGTAGTGGCAACCCAACCATGTTGACTAGAGATCCCAAGATCATGGTTCAAAAGGGACAACTAAGCTATAAGGAACAATCCAAAGACTTACCCATTCCGAGAGAATAAAAGTGCTATCTCGCAGAGGGTGTGAGGTTAAGCTTAGCTTTTAATGATTTCTATAGCTTGATATTCAAGTGGGGTAGGGCAGAATACCATTGATAGGAGGTCACCTATGTAAGTGCGAAGTGGGGCCGCTTTCGTGAGAATTTTGAGGCTTGAATTCTCTAAAGCACTTTACGAAACCAAGTGTTGTCCCGGGGCCGAGACGTACACAACCATGAGAACCGAAAGGTGCTAGGGAAAATATTGTGTGAGTGCTATTGTCTTGGTTTACACTAAAGTCTGAACATTTCAAGACCTAGTTCACTGATTAGCCGAGTAAATCCGATAGTACTTCACTAAGGCAGGTTCAAGGCCAGAAACTACCTCTCCTGATGCAATATTTTTCCGTCTGACTTCTCTTCAGAGTCTGCATTTGTATTTGCATTAATTTTCATTCATGTGGGGGATTGTTGGAGAAAAATCCCCTTTTGAAGGGTTGAATAGTCAACTTTAGCGTGATTTACGGATAGGCTCCGATGTATGTCAGCGAGAGTTAATGATATCATTAAATACTCCATACGGAGTAGTTGATGATGGGCTTTTGAATCACTCGATTCGGATATCGGGTGAATGAGAAATCAATGGCTAAAGTTGGTAGAAAATATGTAGGAGATGGGTGTTGAAGGGAGGACCTCACCCCATTCTCCCACATAGGTAACTTGAGGCTTGTGAGCTCAAGTAATAAGAGCTAGTGTATACTCTTATAGATGTGCCCCAAGGGGCAAGGCACTTTTGTGCAGGAGGGAGGACTTAGATTATTCCACACGCGCGCGCGCCGCCGCCGCCGTCCGTCTGGCTCGGCACGTGCTCGGTTTGGTTCGGTTCGGGTGTTACTATTAATTTTTTGGACAAAATTTCTTTATGAAATTTACCATAAATTAATTTTGGGATGTGATTGTGTCATTCGACCAATCAGAATTCGTTGAGTCATTCGACCAATTAGAATTCAAAGATGCGTCATCCGACCAATTAGATTGCGGGATTTAATCCCACATGGCGTGAGGAATAAAGGGGCGCCTAGCTTCTTTCCTTCAGGGAGAAGTCGGCCATTACTTTTCCAAGAGGGAATGTTTGATGATGTGTCTCGGCCAATCATATTTGAGCATTGGTTCCTCCTCTCCACTATATAAAGAACCCCATTTATGAGAGTTTATGCATCGAATTTTCTCTTGTGTCTTTCCACCACAAAGAGTCAGTCATATAGATCTACTTATTGAGTCGAAGAGAAGTCGGAGCACTATGTAAGTTCGCCGGAGCTCGAGTTTTTGAAGTGCCTCTAAATCCGAGACGAAAGCCGTTGTATCTTGGGAGACAGTTGCTACTACCGTGGACACCATACCGGAGCAATTTGTCTTAAGGAAAGAGTAACTACTCGCCTCGGTTTGATCTCTAGTTTTTATTTTGTGCATACTACCTTTATTGTCTAATGTTTGAATCAGATATGCATGATGATATATATTTTGTTAGATCTGCTAAATAATATGAATTATTCTATTTGCGTGATTTATTTTCTAAATTAATATTCCGTAATTTAATCTGTAAATTACGGATCTGTTCCGTAAATCACTCCACAGACGACACCTATCCCTACAGTTTTCACACAAATTAAGAAAGTGGTTGAAATTATAAATTTAATGGTTAATATCTAAAATGCCCCATGACTACATTAATGTAATAGTTGTCAAGTAATGAAAAGTGGTTGGATTGATAATAAATTAGGGATAAAATAGAGAAAAGAGTAATAAATTTTGCATTGGTAATGTAGAACGGCTTATACTGTGAGACAAAACTAAAAAAATAAGATGACTTATATTTTGGAACGGAGGTAGTATTAAACTCCCCACAGCTGGAGGTCTGGAGCGAATCTTCTACATTTTCTCTATCTACAAATCATTAAATTCAAAACTAAATTTGTCAATCTTTTTTTATATATATTCATATCATATTCCAAATGAGAATTTATAATTCGATAGGGGTTTACATGTTCATCATTATTTAAAATACAACACATTAATTGTTTTCTTAATATGTGGGCACCACAAAAAAATGGACACCTTTGTGATGCACACTGATTAAGAAAATAATTAATGTGTTGTATTTTAAGTAGTGATGGACATATATGTCCTTATAACATAATGAATGCTATTTTCGAATATAAAATGAATATATAAACATTAAATGCTATGATAGAAGAATGTTTGGAAAAATACATTAAATGATGTATTGGTTTTCCAAATGGACAGTTTTTATGAGACAATTTATTTTTAAAAAAAATGGACATTTTTTATGGGAGGGATGTAGTATTATTTTGGAACATTCAATTTTCTATCATCTTTTTACGGATTATTTTATGTGAAATTTTATGGCGATCAATGACCACCAAACTCAATAGAATATGTCATCACATGGATGATTGTGATAATTTATGTTAATTCTCAACCAGTATTATTGGATATATGTCATCACATGGATGATTGTGATCATGTGTGATCATGGATGATTTGCCTTATTTTATTTTATTTATTTGGTCTAATACTATTCATTTAATTATTTCTACGTAATAATTACTATTATTACTATTATTTTAAAACAAAAAAAGTAATAATTACTCCACACATCCTATATGCGGTTTAAGGTCAATCACCCCGTTAATTCAACACAGAAATTAATTGTAATATTTTACATCTTATATAAACTCTTCATCTACATGAAATACATTCTAGGGTTTATTATAAAAAAAACAATTTGAATATAAAAATATTTGGGGAGAACAGTGGAATATTTTTCTGGATAAAAAAGACATATCCACTGCTGCAAACAGTGGATTTGAGGTCAGTTTCACTACTCCAAATAGTGGATTTAGGGTTATGAACAGTAGATTTGTCTTTATCACTCAATTTACATTTCCACCTTCCTGATTCCTATTTTCCCTCTTTTTTTTGTCCTTTTAAACCACTCCCCCTACATTCTATTTCTCATTTAAACTAAAATTTTATATGTATGAAATTTATCATATATAATCATATATATGCTTAATAACCCACCTTTCCTTAAAATTAATAGATTTTTGTCCTGAAGGACAAAATTATCAAAAAATCGGGATAGAAGGAAACAATAATTTAATCAGGACAAAAGTAACAATTATGAAGTAACAAATATGAAGTAATAAATATAGAATAGAGTAAATATGAAGTAACAATTGTGAATCACAAAGTAACATTAACACGTGAAGTAACAATTGTGATTTTTGTCCTTTATAATCATGAAATTGTTACTTTTGTCCTTCCAGACCCATTTATTAATTTTTTTATCCTTGTGACCTCTTGCCCCTAAAATTAAAATAAAATAAAATTACTCAATCATTCATGTATGATCTCTTACGGAGTCGTTGCCTTATTCTCTTTAAGGTGTCATGTCTCGTACTGCTTTGTATAACCTATTCGGCCAAGGGTTGGTATTTTTATGGATATTTTTTTATAAGGACTAGTTTGAGTACTTAATAGGCTTTTAAGACACTAAGAAATCTTATTTGTTTATAAAAACACAAAATGAGTAACTAGACAAAACTATTCTTTTTTTTTCCTGTAGCTAAAAATGTTTTTTTTTCCTTTCGTTTTCCTGGAGCTAAAAATGGTTTTTCTTTTCTTTTTTTTCTGGCCGCATTTTCTTTTATTTTTTAGATTTTTGTCAAGAATGACAAAATTATCAAAAAATCGGGATAGAAGGAAACTGTAATTTAATAAGGACAAAAGTAACAAATATGAAGTAACAAATGTGGAATAAAGTAAATATGAAGTAACAATTGTGAAACACAAAGTAACAATTTTAAAGTAACAATTGTGATTTTTGTCCTTTATAATCATGAAAATGTTACTTTTGTCCTTCCAGACCCATTTATTAATTTTTTTGTCCTTGCGGCCCCTTCCCTCTTTATTTTTTTCCTGGCCGCGTTTTTATTTTTTTCTGGCTGTTTTTTTTTTTTGAATGCTAAAGAGACATCGCGGTGTCTTTTTATCACGGTGTCTCTGCATCGGGGGTGTATCTGCATCGGGGGTGATCTCTGCAATGCGGTGTCACTTCATCGTGGTGTCTCTGCAATGCGGTGTCACATCATCGCGGTGTCTCTGCATCGTGGTGTCACTTCATCGTGGCGTCTCTGCATCGCGGTGTCTCTGCAATGCGGTGTCACTTCATCGCGGTGTCTCTGCATCGCGGTGTCTCTGCAATGCGGTGTCACTTCATCGCGGTGTGTCTACATCGCGGTGTCTCTTAATCGGGATGTCTCTTCATCGTGGTGTCTCTGCATCGGGGGTGGTCACTGCATCGCGGTGTCTCTGCATCTGGGGTGGTCACTGCATCACGGTGTCTCTGCATCGGAGGTGGCTACTGCATCGAGGTGGTCAATGCATCGAGACGGTCAGCGGAAAAAAAAGGGAAAAAAAACGCCCAGAAAAAAAGGAAAAAAGAAGAAGAAAAAACATTAAAAAAACAAAAGCAAAACAAAATTATGGTAGTTTGATCCATGTACTAATTATGTGTCCTTATAATCAAATAAGATTTTTTAGTGTCCTATTTGCCTAATTAAGTATAGGAAATATTAGGTTTTAGTCTAATTTCCATGCTGTATATAAATTTTAATCCAGTTTGAATTTTTTTGTTGGTTTAATGACAAAACATTTTCCTTCGAACTATTTTACCTTTTCTTTTAATATTAGCTTCATTTCCATTTCTTTTAATATTAGTTTCATTTCCTTCGGATTCCTCCCGTCTCTGTAGCAGAGAGAGAAAAACACAAACAAATCCATGGCCGGATTGCAGAGATCGGAAATTTTTCTAAACAGAATTGGTTGATTTTTGTTTGAACAGATACGACGGCGGTGGAGTAAGTGGGGGAAGAGAAACTCTGAGGCAGTTTCTCGACGGAGACTGAGGCAATTTCGGTGCAGCCTTCGTGGAGCGTCGTCGTGTACGTTTTCTGAGGATGAGGGAAATGGAAAATAAGTGGATTTGGAGAAAGGGGAATTGGAGATGAAAGTTTATCGAAAAAGAGAGAGAAGGAAAGAGTGTAGAATCTGTCATTTGAGTGTAGCGGGGAATGAGAGGAATTCCGGTGATCGGAGGATTATTGAGCTGGGTTGTTGACATTGTTGTTGTAAAGGGGATTTGGGTTCAGCCCACAAGCAATGTGCAGAGACTTGGTTCAAAATTAAGGGTAACAGGTGAGTTGCATACAATTCCTTCTTCCACTCTTTACTTTCTATTTATCTATTTATTTTGGCTGTTGTTTCATATCTTCTGTAATTTTTTATTTTCTTTGTTAAAGAAAGTTTGTTTCAGGCAATTGAAGTTGCTAATCAAATGACACTTCTCAATGGTTTTATAGGCAATTGAAGACTAATAATGTTTTATCTATTGTTAATTTGTTTCAACACAAGTTTTTGTCATGGTAGTGTGGCGGATCCAGGAAATAATTGCAGGGTGGTCTTAGATTTAGGTTGTGTAAGGTAAAAAAGATTGAGTTTATTTTTTAGGTGTTTAAAATTTTTAATTATATTTAGATGGTATATGGAAACAAAAAAAAAAGATGGTGTAAGATGAAAAAATAGAGTTTGTTTTAATGATTTTTAAATTTTATATTAGATTTAGATGATATATTAGGTTGAAAAAATATTAATCTAGTAATGAGAATGTATTAATTTTGCTTTTTAAATACATTATAAAAGGGACCGGTGTTTGTTTTTATGTTCTTTAATGTTATATTATTAGATTTAGGTGGTATAAGATTAAAAAAATGGAGTTTGTTATTTTTATTTTTATAGAAAAATAGACTTTATTATTGAGATGTTTTTTTATTACATTTAAATGATATAAGATAAAAAAGATTTAGTTGAAATAAGATTTAAAAATAGGGGGAAGGGGAAACAAGGACAAAAAAATTAATAAATGGGTCTGGAAGGACAAAAGTAACATTTTCAAGATTATAAAGGACAAAAATCACAATTGTTACTTTAAAATTGTTACTTCACGTGTTAATGTTACTTTGTATTTCACAATTGTTACTTCATATTTACTTACTTCATAATTGTTACTTTTGTCCTTATTAAATTACAGTTTCTTTCTATCCTAATTTTTTTAATAATTTTGTCCTTCTGGACAAAAATCTATTAAAAATAAGGTCTGATAACTGTTGCCGCCGGGTATCCCGATTTTTTTAAAAATTTTGTCATTATGGACAAAAATCTATTAAAAATATGGTCTGAGCCGCCGGGTTTCGAACATGTCTGATAACTGTTTCCGCCGGGTATCCCGATTTTTTAATAATTTTGTCATTCTGTACAAAAATCTATTAAAAATAAGGTCTGAGCCGCCGGGTTTCGAACATCGGCCTATTAAGAAAAGGCAAAACATGACCTATAGATGGACCACCAAGCAAGATAACATTATTTACAGATTGTTATAGACGTCAAATACATATAGAATTACTAATATTCATATAATTATTTATAAAAAAATAAATTTTTTTCTGTTTACATTGAAGGGTTTTGACGGTTTTTTGTTGCTCCTTTTTGCTGTTGTGGTGCAGATCTTTTTTATACTCATTTTGGGTTGGTGACTTTGTTGTTAAAGTTTTGAATGCAGGGTAAGATTCCATGCGTTTGATGAGTTGAGTTGGAAAGCTGAGAGTCAGGTTTTAGTTCAATATCAGTTTTGTTTCCTGCTACTTCTTTGTTGTGGCATTTGGTTTCATTATGATGCTTCTGTTTGTAACAACTTGCTTTCGCTTTGTTCATTTTTTCCTTGAGCTCTTTCTACTTTTAATCTAGCTCATTGTTACACTTTTACCACTCTCTGCTGCAACAGAGCTCAACTTCAACACCACTGGTACCTAACTGTGTATTCATCATTTATTGAAGGATTAATGATAAAGTTTGTTACTTTTATTTTATGTATCTGTCCGGAACCTCTATATATTCTCACGCCTCGTCGGAACCACTGGCATAGTCGTCACATCGGGTTTCTGCTCGTGTTTCTCACTGAACTGGCTCAATTGGCCGGAAAACCATCGACCGGAACCATAAACATCTTTCTGCTCGCTTATCTATTTCTGGATAATTTTATACCACAATTATACAGAGTAATCGTCATTGGTTGGTCGATTAAATTGGAGAAAAAATGGTTGGCTGTCGATGTTTCTTGATAATTTTTATACCACAATTATACAATTTTTATACCACAATTATACAGATCATTCGTTGGTCGATCAAATTGGAGAAAAAATGGATGCAAATCACAAGATTTGAACATAAATTTAAACATAAGGGAAAATTTTGGTGGTGTTAACGGTGGAAGGCTATTATTTCTTGAGATAAGGGTCGGTGTTTGGCTTTAACGACAGTCTTATACCGAAGATATGAGTTGAATTAGGGTAAAAATAAATAAATGGCTAGGCTTGGGGGATCGTCGTGAAATGACAGTTGTATCCTCAACAGCTAAAAGGACATTCTAAAAACATATAGATTATTTTCTAAAGTACCTAATACTTCATATATTTTACTTCAAATCCGATTAAATTGAAATATGTTTTTTTATTTATCAAATTACTAGTGGGGTGTCACAATGATTATCAATACGAAATTAAGTTATATGATAACATTGTTCTATCAAATTATCGATCAAAGTGTGTTGTTGCTACTACTACATCAAATTTATCCTATCATCAATCCAAACAAGGCACATAGAATGATAATAATAAATAATCATCACATACTTTTACATCATTGCTCATGGTATGACTCACATCAAACCATAAGTCATACTTCATAATCTAAAATTTATGTAAACGTATGTTGTGATCACTTATAACTGTTGAATTACCATAAGTCAAACTCCATAATATACGGTGTTTACATACTTCATAATCTAAAATGTATGTAAACGTATGTTGTGATCATTTATACGTGTTGAATTACCATAAGTCATACTCCATAATCTATGGTACGTGTATTTAGACGTATGATGTGATCATTTATTACTGTCGAATTATCATCTTTTCTAAATGATTAAGCTAATGGAAAGGTAGATAATTAATATCATATATATATATATATATATATATATATATATATATATTGCAACTCAAGTGTTGGAACAATAATTAACGTTTTATATACTTCAAAACGTCCAACACGCCCCTTCAAGTGTTGGCCTAAAAGATTGTGGGAGATGCTCATCACTTGAATTCAAATGTTGACACACCCCTTCAAAGGGATGGGGAGGTGGATAATTAGCATTTATACTTCAACGGGTCTTGCACGCTCTTTTAAGTGCTGGCTTATAAGAATGTAGGGTGAGAGGATCAACACTTGAAACAATAGTATAAATGGGAAGATCATGCTGACATCAATGCTTGATCCCATGATCTCTTGCTATGATAACACGTTGAATTATTATCTCTCCTAAAAGTTTATATTGATAAGGAGATAGATAATTAATATTTTATATATTTTAGGAGGAAGGGGCCAGAAAGACAAAAAAAAATTATAAATGAATCCAGAAGGACGTTACTACATTTTATTTGATTAAAAAGAATAAATTCATAATGAATGGACAAAAATACTCTTTTACACACTAAACACGTAGTAACGCTAGATAAATTGTAGTAATAGCCAGAAAAACAAGTAGTAACAGCCAACAAACAAATAGTAACAACCCATAAAATGTAGTAACATCTATTGAAAAAGTAGTAACAGAGTAACATCCAACAAACAAGTAGTAACAACCCATAATATGTAGTAACATCCATTGAAAAAGTAGTAACAGCCAATAAACAAGTCGTAACACCCAAAAAACTAGTAACAGCCCATAAAATATAGTAACGGCCAATAAACAAGTAGTAACTGCCCATAAAATAGATAAAATTACATCAGAAAATGTAGAAACATTAAAAAATTAATAGTAACAACCCTAAATTCTAAACTTAAAAAAAAAAAAAAAACATCCCGCTTCTCCGGCAACCATGGCCGCCGTTAACTCAATTCTCCAGTGCACATGGCCCCAGCCCAACTGCCTATAAGCACCGTTGCCACCGCCATCAATCTGGTGCAAATCCACTCTGTCCATCCCCGAGAAATCTCCGTCGAGTCACCCATCTTCCATGGCCGCAGTCACCACGCCCCCGCCGCCACTCTCTCCTATCTACCGCCCCAAGCCTCCACTCTCTCCAGTCTCCTCCCGTTTCTCCTAATTGTCCGGTAAGCCCCCTCCTTCTCTCCCTCTCTTACCTCGTCCTCTCTCCCGTTTTTGAACGCTGATGCGTTTGAATTCGTTTTTGATTGAACGCTGATGCATTTGGCGTCTGGATGAGGGAAATATTAATTAGGTTAATTATGTTTAATTAGAAAAAGGTATTTTGGAAAATTTAATTAAGTTTTGTCCTAATTAATAATTTATTTCCTTGTAGCCTAATAAATACATTAGTTTGTATTTCTAGACAAAAACCTATATATTTTAACAATTACGAACTAGCACAGCTCATAAAAACATTGTCAACGTGTTTTTATTTGCACAAAACTTCGTGTAGAAATTGATGATACAACAAGGATATTAAATTCGTAGCATGTACATGAAAGACATTGAATTTCGATTCATTAATCAATGGATCCATTATCATGAAGTTTGTACATCTACGCCCAACAGACACCAAAACATTTAGAACTATTTCCTTCATAACAAGAAACGTTATGTCTATGTTCTCCGACTTTGATGAACTTCAATTATTTATGGGACACAACTCTATGCAATTATTATCACAAAAATCCTTACTAGGTCATTCAATGTCCAAAACACGTAGCCATAATTAAAATTCCGCACTCGTATCGTAAGACTAACGGTTTAAAAAACAAGCTCTGATTTTTTGCTTTAATTGTCACACAAGACATATGTGTGTGCTTAAAACATTCTAGAAATAGCCCTCATTATGTAATAAAGAAAACCTGATGGATTTAAAGTATCCTTACATAATTATCCTAACATCCACATAAATCTAAGTCAGAATATCAAATGATCTCTTTTAAATTGTCCGACTTTTTGTATGTGAGTATTCTTTATTTTGATTTTCTTAAGTACTTATAACCTTATTGACTTAAACTATAATGAGTCTTCAGGATCCCTTAAGTGTCCACCCAGCATGACCGTAATGAACGTAATATCCAGATGCATAGAAACCAAAGCACATATTAAACTCCCAATAAACTAAATAATCATTTTCAGGATCCCTTAAGTGTCCATCCGGCATGACAATAATGAACGTACGTAGTATCCAGATGCGTACAAACATAAGCACAGATTAAACTCCCAATAGTTGAAATATGGAATCTTTTGCAATACCCCGGCATGACTTTATATTATTATATTTGAGAAACAATTAAGTTGTCTTTATTAGAAACGGGTATCATGATGTTTTAATCCAATACTTTTGGAATCCTACTTTAATCCAATCGAGAGGACGCATTTTAATACGTATACCCTCAACCAGATACAAAACACTCCACATGAGTTATCACCGAACAATCCTAACACCATATGTAACGCCCCGTTCCCGGACACCGAGTCCTTATCCGGAAATCGAAACGTTCGGCACGCATAATAAATAATATTACACGTAAGCCTCTATTACGTCGTATCAAATAAAAGCAAACGGAAGCTACAAAGACTCGGGTAATTTTTTTTCAAACATCTCAGAATAGAAATTCAAGAACTAGAGAAGGAAATGTAAAGTTATTACATCCGAAACAAAACCAACGAATCCCAAAACAAGACGAATTCCAAAGTACTAAAAGTAAACTACAAAATCCAATAATAATCCAAATCTAGGAAATAAATAAAGAAATGAATAATAATTAATCAAAGTCTTCAACTCCGGCGTCCTCAAACGTCGTCATCAAAGTTCTCCTCGAACTCATCATTTACCTCGTTCGTCTTCTCTCCCCCAAACACATAAATAAACATGCATTTGAGGTAAGTACAATGTACAAAGTAAGAAGTAGAAGCTACAATATGATTAAGGTTTATTATTAAAAGATTTGCCTTACTGAGACCGACTCGATCTAGGATTCACTACATGCCCATCGACACGTCGTGACTATACATTTCTAACTTAGCTTATCTTTGTTACATCATTACTCAAGGACACAATGCATGGTGAAAATTCCACCACGAGATATACTTGCCAACTACGGTGATTAGCACCGGTAGTCCCGGGATCTCCCCGGTATGCATATACGTTCGATGGATTTCCTCCACTACCCTTGACCTTTTGAGCCGTAGCGTTGTCCACCTTTTATGAACGTATCACATCGCCGATTTGAATCGGTGCCTAACCAAGAATAGATGACGTTTTAGCTTTTACTACACTTATGTAATTATTAATGTGAATTAACTAGTCACCAAAGTGTTTTCGAATAATACTCACCTAATCACTCTACTCCCTCACTTAGACAACTAGACATCACATCCTATCAATTACACGGACAATGATGAACCCTAGTTCATCAAAGCACAAGCCCTTTCATGCCCTTCCGACGGATCCGAACTTCAACTCCCTTTAAGAGTACATTCGGTGTTTTAACTGAACGAATCAGAAACTCAATCGGGGCTTGTTCATATTTAATTAGTGTTATTAAATCATGAATTAAGTTAAAATTCAAAACATAGCTTAAAACAACATTATATAGAAAACTGGGGCAATGCGTGCGCATTACTCTAGAATGCGTGCGCATCCCTGCTGCACTTATTCTAAGCAATCTCGCATCGGGAATGCGTGCGCATTGCTAGCCAATGCGTACGCATCCTACGCGAGAAAAAGCCCTAAAACCTGTTTTCCAACCCTTAACGGTCTCTACTCGAATCTAAACATCTTGCACATGAATTATAGCGAAAAACAAGTAGAAAACATGTCTTTTAAGATCCAAAACAAAACTTAATCCTTAAACATCATCTAAGCTTAAAACTTGATACAATATGCATCCAAAACATGATCTATTCTACTATAAACCACAATTAGATTGTAGGAAGAGCTTCTTACCTTTAGCAAGCTTATTCCAACACAAAACTCGAGAAAAAGACGACTAAAACCGATCTTTCTCTTATCAAAGCTTCAACTTTCGCAATCAAAACGTTGCCTTCTTCACAACGATTCCGGCGCTCTACTATGATCCGAAAACCGTCAAGAATTGCTTTAACGACCGATTGAAAAACTCTCGGCCCTAATTTTTGGCTCACACACGCGAGAGAGTATATGGAGGTGGAGAAAAATCGATTTCTAATAGGTTATAAGAATTGTGGGGATTTATTCTCCTTAAATAGAAAATCCCAAAAAAAAGATAGAGATATTATTATCTTCCTTTATAATAAGATAAATCCCAAAAAAAAGGATAAAGATCTTATTATCTTCCTTTATAATAAGATAAATCCCAAAAAAAGGATAAAGATCTTATTATCTTCCTTAACTATATACATATATATATTTCGAAATATACATATATAATTTAACAAATACTTAAACTCCGAATAAAAGGAACCGAACCCAATATTTCGTTTTCGCAAAATGACACGTCTGCCCTTTCCGAAAATCGGAATATTACATTCTTCCCCCCTTAAAGGAGTTTCGTCCTCGAAACTTAAAACATACATGGTAAGTCCATAAAATGCGGGAACTCGCCGATCATATCGTCCTCAACTTCCCAAGTAGCTTCATCCGGTGAATGATTGCTCCATTGCACCGTAACTAAAGGAATCAACCGTCTCTTAATCATCTTTTCCTTCCGGTCCAAAATTCGGTCGGTGTCTCATCGTACGAAAGATTATCCTGGAGACCCTCCGGATCAACAGTAGTCTCAATATCCGTCTTGGTCAAACACTTCTTTAACATTGAGACATGAAACACGTTGTGGACTCTCGACATGGATTCTGGTAACTTGAGTTTGTAAGCCAAAGGTCCAATTCTTCCTAGAATCTCAAAAGGTCCAACGTACCTAGGGCTTAGCTTTCCTTTTTGTCCAAAACGTTTCACTCCCTTCATTGGTGAAGCTCGTAGGTAAACTCTTTCACCAACTTCAAACTCAAGAGGTCTCCTTCTAACATCCGCCCAACTCTTCGTCTATCTTGAGCCGCCTTCGATTCTTCTTGACCAAATTTGAACCCTTTCTTTAGCTTGCTCAACCAATTCGGCCCGGTGATTTGTCTTTCCCCGACTTCATCCCAAAACGGCGGTGTTCTACATCTTCTTCCATATAATGCTTCAAACGGTGGCATGCCAATACTTGCATGATAACCGTTGTTGTAAGCAAACTCCGCTACCGGTAGGTAATCATCCCATGATCCACCTACTTCCAACACACAAGCTCTCAACATATCTTCAAGTGTTTGGATGGTTCTCTCAGATTGTCCATCTGTCTGAGGATGAAAGGCCGTACTCAAATCCAACTTGGTTCCAAAAGCGCTTGTAAACTTTTCCAAAACCGACTGACGAACCTCGAATCACGATCCGAAACTATCGAGATAGGTACTCCGTGTAACTTCACTATATTATCCAAGTATAGTGTCGTCATTTTCTTCAAGGGCATATCGACCTTATATGGTAAGAAATGAGCGGATTTGGTCAATCTATCCACAATCACCCAAATCGCATCATTACCGCCTCTCGTCTTAGGTAAACCGGTGATAAAGTCCATAGTGATCTTATCCCACTTCCATTACGGGATATCCAATGGCTTAAGCATTCCTCCCGGTCTTCTATGTTCCGCTTTAACCTTCGGCAAGTATCACACTCGCAACGAACTTGGCTATCTCCGGTTTCATCGAGGGCCACCAAAACCTTTCCTTCAAGTCTCTGTACATTTTGGTAGCTCCTGGATGAAGCTGCGAAAGCAATCCTATGTGCCTCTTCCATGACTCTCTGTCTTAAATCACCAACCTTAGGCACACACAAACGATCCCGGTACCAAAGATTGCCATTCTTATCTAACACATATCCAACCGTAGGCTTTTCCCTTGCAACTCGCTTCAAGTCAACCAACACCGGGTCTTCATCTTGCTTTTCCCGAATGTCATCCATCAACTCGGACCTTGCTAACAATGGTGCCATAAACTGTCGGTCTTCAATCGATCAAAGCTTCGGATTCTCAACCCATCTAACCTTTCGCAACGTCTTCAACACTCGATACTGCAAACACTGGTTTTCTGCTCAAGGCATCAGCCACTACATTTGCTTTGCCCGGATGATACTGAATCTCCAAGTCATAATCCTTTACGAACTCCAGCCATCTCCTTTGTCTCATATTCAGATTTTCCTGGGTAAAGAAATACTTCAAACTCTTGTGATCGGTGAAGATCCTGGCCTTAACTCCATACGGGTAGTGCCTCCAAGTCTTTAGGGCAAACACTACCGCCGCCAACTCTAAGTCATGTGTTGGGTAATTCTTCTCATGCACCTTCAAGTTGTCGGGATGCATAAGCAATTACCTTCCCTCCCCGCATCAACACACAACCTAAACCTTGTCCCGAAGCATCCGTGTAGACATCATAATTATCAAAGATCTCCGGAACCGCCAAAGCGGGGCCGTAGTCAACCTCTTTTTCAACGTCCGAAAAGCATCTTCACACTCACCGGTCCACTCGAACTTCACATCCTTTTGAGTGAGCCGGGTAAGTGGTGTAGCTATCTTTGAGAAGTCTTGTACAAACTTCCTATAATAGCCGACCAAACCGAGAAAACTTCTAACCTCTCGAAACGGTAGTCGGTCCGGACCACTTCTCAACCGCTTCAATCTTCGCGGGATCAACCTTAATGCCATCTCCGAAATGACATGACCCAAGAAACTCACTTGATTCAACCAAAAGTCGCACTTCGAGAACTTGGCATACAAGCTGGTTCTCCTTTAATGTATCCAAGCACTATCCTTAAGTGTTCTTCATGTTCCTTCTCATCCTTAGAGTATACAAGGATGTCATCTATGAACACTATCACAAACTTATCCAAGTATGGCATGAAAACACGCTGCATTAAATCCATAAATGCGGATGGGGCATTAGTGAGTCCAAAAGGCATAACTAAGAACTCATAATGTCCATACCTCGTCGAAAGTTTGTCTTTGGTATATCGCTACCTTGATCTTCAACTGGTGGTATCCCGATCTAAGATCAATCTTAGAAAACACTCTCTTGCCTTGCAACCGGTTAAACAAATCATCAATCCTCGGCAAAGGGTATTTATTCTTGATGGTCGGATTATTCAACGCTCGATAGTCTATGCACATCCTCATGCTACCATCTTTCTTCTTAACAAACAACACGGGGCTCCCCAAGGCGAAGTACTAGGCTGAATTATATTCCTCTCAAGCATATCCTTGAGCCGTGCTTTCAACTCCTTCAATTCAGCCGGTGCCATTCTATAGGGTGCCTTAGCAGCCGGTGCCGCTCCCGGCATCAACTTGATCTCGAATTCTATCTCTCTATCCGGCATGTTTCCCGGTAACTCTTCCGGAAACACTTCGGGGTATTCCTTGACTACGGGGGTCTCCTCTAACTTAGGTTTTACCTGCTCCACATCAAGCTGCGTACAACAAGTAGCCTTCACAACCTTTCGACAAGCCCTTATAGCCTTAACCGCCGAAATTATAGGGTGACGCTTCTTACTAGGCTTGTAAATGTTACCTTGATAAGTCTTATCTCGATTTTCCCGGTATCTTAAAGGTCACTCTCTTTTCTCTACAATCCAAGTGGACGAAATTCTCGGATAGCCAATCTATTCCAAGAATCACATCAAAATCGAAAAGTCCAAAACCGTAAAGTCACTCTTGCAACAATACTTTCCAACTCGAACCTCTACCAGGGGTATCAACTTGGTTACCTTAGTCACCTTCCCTAAAGGTGTTGTTATCTCCAAAGTATTTCTTAAAGGTTCCATTGGCAAGTTAAGCTTCTTAGCTATCTTAGTTGACACAAAAGTATTAGACGCTCCCGTATCAAACAACGCCGTAATCGCTAAGTTGTCTAATATTATTGTACCTAGGATGTAAATTCATTTATTTAAATACAAATACAACATGATTTAAATCGTGCTATAAAAGTACTCAAATAAATTAAATTAAACAAAAAGGTACACGAAATAACATTATCGTCCGGTTCGCTATCTCGGCATCCACCGCAAAGACTCGGGCGGGCGACTTGGGCCGCCTTTCCCACTTCCTTGCTTCGGAATATTCGAACTCCCCTTCGTGGGACACATCTTGGCAAAATGTCCTAAATCTCCACAGTAGTAGCGAGCCTCCGTATTAGCCTTACACTCACCGAGTGATTCTGTTGCACTTAGAGCATAAAGGTGCTCCGGTGGGTGGCTTACTCGTTGTAGGGGCCGTTGTCTTCTTGAAATTTTGTTGGGGTGCTCCCCGGCTATTGCCCCGGCTTGTTCCAAAATTCCTCTTGCTCCCGATAACAACGGTGGCCTTCTTCCCGAATGTCTCAACCTCTAAGGCCTTATTCAACAACTCGGCCATGTTCTTGGCCGTGAAACCCAACATGCCGGATCGTATCGATACGATAACCCTTCCTTGTATAGGGCCATCTTCCTCTCTTCTACCTTCATCAACTCGGGGTAGAATCTTCCCAATTCGTTAAACTTGTTGGTGTATTGTGATACTTGTCATGTAATTACCTTGCTTATGCTTTAGAAATTGACTTGCCATGTACGTCCGCACCGTTATTCTTTGGAAAATACTCATTATAGAACATTGCCTTAAAGCTTTCCCAATCCGTCACTTTACCATTTCGCTCGTATAGCATCTATCCATGCTTCAAATTCGCACCCAAAAGGAAACTAACCGCCAACCGTGCCATCTCGGTCTCGGGGACATGTATGTTCCTACATGCCTTCTCAAAACTCCTTATCCACTCTTCGGCCTTCGAATGCTCGACATTCCCAAAGAAGTCTTGAACTTTGTTCCTCCTTAATCTCGTATACCGGTCAATCGGTGGTGCTTGCTCGGGTGCCGGTCTGGCGGGTGGGGCTTGTGGATAAAGCTGGAGGGTATTCAAAAGGTATCTCTTCTTTGTTGAAACCGGGGTTGATGTAAACCGTAGGGTGGGTAACCAAGACCTTGTTGATGGTCAAAACGGGGTGGAGGTGGTACAAGAGGTCGGGGAGTATGACCCACCTTTGGAGGAGGGTAAAAGGTCCGATCGCCGATGAGAAAACACCTTGGTGGAGAAGGGTAGCTCACCTCTTTGGGGGATAGATACTAGTTGCTTGGGGGTACGTAGGCGGTGGAATGTCTCCCACTACGGTGACTCGTATAGGTGCTTCTCCCGGTTCTCCATAGATGTAGTTGTACCTTGGTGGAGGGTGACTTTGCGGTGGCGGTACTAAACCCACCGGAACGTCACTTACCAAGGAAAAGCGAACCGAACTTCCCACATGCCATTGTGGGTGTTGCTCCTGATGAGGTCGCGGTGACAAACTCCGCTGAGATCGTGGTGTAGGGGTTGCAGTATGAGGGGGTGGAGTGGGGCTCGGGTGAGGTGAAGGATTCTGCCTCACGAAACCGCCTCTAACAACTGGCGGCGTAGGACTCTCTCGACGTACTCCCGAAGCACGCACCCGCTCCGGTTCTCGTGAACACCATCCCGATGATCAACGAAAACCAAATCGTTACTAAGAGGTCTAAAGAGAACTTATCTTAATAGAAAGAAAGCCTAAAAGACGCTTCGCTCTGATACCAACTGTAACGCCCCGTTCCCGGACACCGAGTCCTTATCCGGAAATCGAAACGTTCGGCACGCATAATAAATAATATTACACGTAAGCCTCTACTACGTCGTATCAAATAAAAGCAAACGGAAGCTAAAAAGACTCGGGTAATTTTTTTTCAAACATCTCAGAATAGAAATTCAAGAACTAGAGAAGGAAATGTAAAGTTATTACATCCGAAACAAAACCAACGAATCCCAAAACAAGACGAATTCCAAAGTACTAAAAGTAAACTACAAAATCCAATAATAATCCAAATCTAGGAAATAAATAAAGAAATGAATAATAATTAATCAAAGTCTTCAACTCCGGCGTCCTCAAACGTCGTCATCAAAGTTCTCCTCGAACTCATCATTTACCCGTTCGTCTTCTCTCCCCCAAACACATAAATAAACATGCATTTGAGGTAAGTACAATGTACAAAGTAAGAAGTAGAAGCTACAATATGATTAAGGTTTATTATTAAAAGATTTGCCTTACTGAGACCGACTCGATCTAGGGTTCACTACATGCCTATCGACACGTCGTGACTATACGTTTCTAACTTAGCTTATCTTTGTTACATCATTACTCAAGGACACAATGCATGGTGAAAATTCCACCACGAGATATACTTGCCAACTACGGTGATTAGCACCGGTAGTCCCGGGATCTCCCCGGTATGCATATACGTTCGATGGATTTCCTCCACTACCCTTTGACCTTTTGAGCCGTAGCGTTGTCCACCTTTTATGAACGTATCACATCGCCGATTTGAATCAGTGCCTAACCAAGAATAGATGACGTTTTAGCTTTTACTACACTTATGTAATTATTAATGTGAATTAACTAGTCACCAAAGTGTTTTCAGAATAATATTCACCTAATCAGCTCTACTCCCTCACTTAGACAACTAGACATCACATCCTATCAATTACACGGACAATGATGAACCCTAGTTCATCAAAGCACAAGCCCTTTCATGCCCTTCCGACGGATCCGAACTTCAACTCCCTTTAAGAGTACATTCGGTGTTTTAACTGAACGAATCAGAAACTCAATCGGGGCTTGTTCATATTTAATTAGTGTTATTAAATCATGAATTAAGTTAAATTTCAAAACATAGCTTAAAACAACATTATATAGAAAAGCGGGGCAATGCGTGCGCATTACTCAGAATGCGTGCGCATCCCCGCCGCACTTATTCTAAGCAATCCCGCATCGGGAATGCGTGCGCATTGCTAGCCAATGCGTACGCATCCTACGCGAGAAAAAGCCCTAAAACTCGTTTTCCAACCCTTAACGGTCTCTACTCGAATCTAAACATCTTGCACATGAATTATAGCGTAAAAAAACAGTAGAAAACATGTCTTTTAAGATCCAAAACAAAACTTAATCCTTAAACATCATCTAAGCTTAAAACTTGATACAATATGCATCCAAAACATGATCTATTCTACTATAAACCACAATTCGATTGTAGGAAGAGCTTCTTACCTTTAGCAAGCTTATTCCAACAGAAAAACTCAGAGAAACAGCAGCTAAAACCGATCTTTCTCTTATCAAAGCTTCAACTTTCTGCAATCAAAACGTTGCCTTCTTCACAACGATTCCGGCGCTCTACTATGATCTGAAAACCGTCAAGAATTGCTTTAACTGCCGATTGAAAAACTCTCAGCCCTAATTTTTGGCTCACACACGCGAGAGAGTATATGGAGGTGGAGAAAAATCGATTTCTAATAGGTTATAAGAATTGTGGGGATTTATTCTCCTTAAATAGAAAATCCCAAAAAAAAGATAGAGATCTTATTATCTTCCTTTATAATAAGATAAATCCCAAAAAAAAGGATAAAGATCTTATTATCTTCCTTTATAATAAGATAAATCCCAGAAAAAGGATAAAGATCTTATTATCTTCCTTAACTATATACATATATATATTTCGAAATATACATATATAATTTAACAAATACTTAAACTCCGAATAAAAGGAACCGAACCCAATATTTCGTTTTCGCAAAATGACACGTCTGCCCTTTCCCGAAAATCGAAATATTACACCACATAACACTCCACATGAGTTATCACCGAACAATCGTAACACCTTTATATTTAGAATTACAACCCGTATAAAAAATCTAGACCCAAACTTATAAAAGATGAGGGTCTAATCCTTAAAACCAAATCTATGAGGCGGGATAAATCTATCTTTTAATATAGTGGATTAAACCATAACAAATTGTCAATATAGGACAAGTTTAACAACCCGGATATATATACCTTTTCATAAATGCTTGAGACTTGTGACATGTCGACAAATAAATTTGTCGATTAATTTATTTTCCCGGTAAGTACTACATATGCAACTACGAATTTCTTTTTACTTTTTCTGGAGAGTAAAAAAGAAAAAGACAAAATGAAAGAAACAAAAAATTATTAAGAGTAACCAATTCAATCAATGATAAAGTAAAGGCGTCATGATTCGAGTAAAAAAATAATACCATTTCACGTGTCATGACTGAATCGGTTGAATCGAAATTACTCGAATTTCGGGTCAGGTGGTTACACGAGTAAACCAAAGTCTGTGTTTGTTTTGGGTTGAAGTTTTTTTTGGAGTTTTTTTTGGGGTTTTTTTAAATAAAATGATTGAAGTAATGATTAGAAAGTTAAGATGCTTTTTTGAAATTCGTGTAGATTATGAAATGATTGGTGAAATAAAGTAGAATAATGAATAAAATAATGATAAAAAAGGTAATAAAGTGAAATGATAAGAAATGATTTAATATTTTTTTATTTATAATTAAAGATTTGATTGGTGGGAAAATTATAAGAAATAATTGGTGATGTGATGTAAAAAGAACTTTCAAAAAAGCTCTTGGAAAAATAAACGGAGCCTTAGTGGTTGATTTTCTTTTCTTTTTTGGGGCAAAGCCATCCGGTTAGCAAATACTACTGTAAAAAAGTACTGAGAGTTATTGCAAAACACTTCACTATTATTTATTTTGAACTTTTCTTTTTTATGTTATTCGAAATGTGTTAAAAATCAAGCGTTCTGCGTTGTACTAAAACATGCCAATTGGTTATACTAAATGTGTTATTTTTTTAAAATAATGTTCCAACTAGGGTTCGATCTCGTGACCTCTGTCTCCGATACCATGTTAAGAATCAAGCGTTCTCCGTTATACTAAAACCAGTTGGTTGTAGTAAATGTGCTACTATATTTCCTTCGATATTGAAAGTGCAAGCAATATGTCCCAACAAAACGCTATGAGTGAATTTCATGTATACTACATTTCAAAAGTTCAAGAGTTATTGCAAAAAAAAAAAAAAAAAAAAAAAAAAACCTTTACTGCTAAATCTGTTCCATAATAACTGAGACAGTTGCCAAAAATACATAAATTAAGAAAGTAAAAAAATTTTGATTTTGATTAGATAAAGACTAGAATACCCTAATGAAAAATAGAATAAATAATGGTAGTGTATTTAAACATAGTATGAAAAAAATAAATAGATGGGTAAAAAAACAAAAAGTGTATTAAATTTTGCACTGTAAAATGTTTTGCCTTAGTTATTTGGAACAATTTTTCTTTTTAAATTGTCTTAGTTATTTTGGAACGGAAGGAGTATTAAATTTTTTTGGACTTTTCTCTATTTATTTTTGAAATGCTATTATAGAATTTAATGGGAAAGTTGAGGCCAAGTGTTTGTATTGTCGGGGACGGCTACAATAATTATGTGATACGGGTCTGGCATCGAAAACCACACAAATCGTATAACAAGTTTCTAAAAAATTATATAAGAAATAGGGATAAGGGGCTAGAAGGACATCAAAACTTCAAAATGGGTCTCAAAAGATATTTTCTATTTTGAGTCATTAGAAAGGACAAAATGATATTTGATTGACTGAAATACCCATGGTTTTTTTTAATTATCTTTTCTGCAATTTGTAGTAATTAACTATACGTGTAGTAACCATTTCCCAATAAATGCGGTGCCTAAGAATCGTCCACTGGATTTATTGCATATCTTGAAAAGGCATGATATACTCTCGAAATTAAGGCGCCGTTTTCTGTTCCACCCATAAAGATTTTTGACTAAATATTAAATTCATAATGTTAAATAGTAAAAAAGAATTACAAATAATGTAATAGTTGCAGGCAGGTAAGAATTACAAACGTAATTAATATATATATATATATATATATATATATATATATATATATATATATATATATATATATATTATGAGTGAAATAACGAGTAATACGTGAAGTAACAATACAATAAGAATGATAATATCTAACATATAGTAAAAATTACGATTGAAGTAACAGTAACACGTGAAGTAACAATGCAATAAGAATGATCATTTCCAACATACAGTAACAGTTATGAGTGAATACTTCTTTGTACATTGGTTGTAACTACCTTTTTTGTATATGTTACTATATTTTTTCTAGTGTTACTGATGTTTAATGTGTAACTACGTTTTTTTATT
Source organism: Gentiana straminea (assembly GCA_036785695.1). NCBI lineage: Eukaryota > Viridiplantae > Streptophyta > Magnoliopsida > Gentianales > Gentianaceae > Gentiana > Gentiana straminea. Next base: position 2,625,810 of record JAVUPR010000437.1, read on the forward strand.
GTAACTATATTTTATTGATTGTTATTATTTCTTTATATGTTACTACATTTTTTTTGGTTGTGAGTACACTTTTTATGTGTAATAATTAAATTTTTTTGATGTGACTACATCTTTTTAATCAATAGCTTTTTCCCCCGTATTTTAGATTGTGGATTTAATTAGTCACATGTCTCTCTAAAAAACTTGTCAAAAATATTTATGACTGCAATAAATCAAAATCAGCGCATTTAAAGCCCTTTTTTTTGTATAAAATCACCGCATTAACAACAAATCAGCGCTTTTTTTAAAATCACAAAAAGGGTATTTTTTTAAGTTCACATATGTTTTGTCCTAATTAATCATCAGTGTCCTTGCATCCTGGTTTATTTATTAACTTGTCTTTCTTGACAAAAACCTATAAAAAAATATATGTATAATTATGGGTCAAGGATAAATATTTGAAAATTTTAACGGGCCAATGAGTACATATTGATGTAACACCCCGAGTTTTCAGGAAGGGTAAAATAGTAATCGGGTTATTGTCTTATAACCTAATTATTATTTAATCTAGTAATTTAATTAAAAGGGTTTAATTAAAAGTCTGGGAATTTATTTTAAGGAAATAAATATCATTTCCCTAAAAATAAACTCTCCTCCTCATTATTCACACACACGCCGCAGTTATAAAAAGAATAAAAAAAACATGAACGTAACGTATTCGGGGTTCTGAGAAAAAACGAAAGCGAATAAAGGAATCTTCATCCTCTAGGCTAATCCGTTGTGATTTTGTGCAGACCACAATAAGAGAAGTGATTCGTCTCATTGCGGTAAAAGTTTCCATACCAATGATTCGTGATTTCCTAAGTTTTCAGTTTTAACCTCTTTGGGAATTTCAAACGTTTTTTAGAAATTTTTAAGCTTTGTATGTTCTAGGTTAAAATAGAATAATAATCATCCATGACCTTGAGGTTGTAACTGTGTTGTGGTGCGGTGTTCACCATACGTCGTGTCATCCAACCTTGGTGTAACAAAGGTGTAAGTGTGTAACAAACCTACTTGTGCAAGATTATACTATCGAGCTAGTTGAGGGTGAGTTTGCCCTTCTGTTACAACGTACATGGAATTGTAGAAATTATTCTTATTATATATATATATATATATATATATATATATATATATATATATATATATATATATATATATATATATATATAAACATTATATGGTGTAATAAGATTTACAAAAATTTGAATAACTAGACAAATATGTAATACATAAACTCTTTGAATATCTAATATATGGCTCGAAAGAAAATACAAAAATGTGTTGGCCTTCAAAATATTACACTTTGTAAAAGATAATTGTGTTATTAAAAAGAAACATATAAAATACGACGTATTATTTGTCAAATTACAATCAAGGTTGAAAACCATGTATTTTAACGTGTTTACGAAGAAAAATTGTGTTTAGGAGTGTTACGTTGGAGAGTGTCGGCATCATGCAGGGGAGTGTCGACAGCGTGTCGTAAATGTGTTGAAAAATATATCTTAATTAGCTGTCACATGTCGGAGGCGTGTCAGTCGCGTGTCGGGTCGAAAAAGTGTCGGGCACGATGCACGACACCCAGATTAAAGTGTCGATGCTTCATACATCATGATATGATTACATATTTTGGAATTATGAAGAAGTTAATGATTCAGCAGTCTTTTAACAAAAGTAAGATGAACATTAAACATCTCCCGGAAAGCTATTTCGCATCTGCAAAGTGTGGATGTGAATTTGAGGAGTTCTGGATTTGATAATCTATCCTATATTTCCTAGCAAAATTTTGTTATGCAATTGTGTTTAAGCCTTTTCCAGTTATTTTTCTTGATAATTTTAAGTTACAGTCCCGACAACTGGCCGTTTCTCGTGCTTTTGGTGATAAAAGTCTTAAAGCTCACCTGCGATCAGATCCCGACATTTTTGATTTCACCATTGATGTCGGCTGTGACATTCATATCCTCGCCAGTGATGGTCTTTTGAAGGTAAAACATATAGATAGCGATTGGGTCACAAACCAGGGGCGGACCCGCATGATAGAGGTGGGGTGTATGGATCCACTCAAACTTCCGTGCGAAATTATTAATATATCCCTTTAATAATATTAAAAACTGTGTATGAGTATTATTTCTGACAATCTGTAGTGCAATTATCCATTTAGTTCAACATGTTAGAAGCTTTACTACTTATCCTAATGTCACGGGCCGATTCGAAACTTTAATGTTGAGTCTTTTTCACATTTGGTCCTCATTTGAAAATTTTCCTAGGTCCGTCAATGTCGCAAACCTTTTTGACGCACCTATCATCTGTAACCAAACTGATCACAAAGGACCCCATAAACATCTGAATTTCTCTTGGATCCGCCAATGTTTTCATTTTTTTTTAAATTCGGCCCACACTTGAAAAATTTCCTGGGTCTGTCTGTCACAAACCTTTTTGACGCACCTAACATCTGTAACCAAGGTCCGCCACTGTCACAAGCCTTTTTGACGCACCTATTATCTGTAAACAAACCGATCACAATGGACCCCACAAACATCTGAATTTCATGAGTCCGCCTTTGTCACAAACCTTTTTGACGCACCTATCATCTGTAACCAAACCGATCACTACAAGAAAACTGGTTTAAAGGGACGACATTTTGTCGTCCCTTAAAATGTTTAAAGGGACGACACGTCGTCCCTATAAAGACGTCCCTTCTGCTTTGTCCCTTTAAACAACGGACTCCTTTGAAGGGACGACAAAATCGTCCCTTTAAAGGTATGCTGACGTGGCACGGACTTTTCTAAGAAATTTCAACATGCTGACATGGCAAACTGGACGACATTGTCGTCCCTATAAACATAATTCATTTTATTTTATTAAAAAAATTATTATGATGAAATTTTTTAATTTTTTTATAAAAATATTTAAAGGGACGACAATGTCGTCCCTTAAAAGCATTTATATTTAGTTTCAATAATAAAATACAATATGAAAAAACAATATTTTTTTATCGAAAAACATTTAAAGGGACGACATTGTCGTCCCTTAAAAGCATTTATATTTAGTTTTAATAATAAAATTCAATACGAAAAAATTATATTTTTTTATCGAAAAACATTTAAACCCTTAAAAGCATTTATATTTAGTTTTTATAATAAAATTCAATACGAAAAAAAAAATATTTTTTTATAGAAAAACATTTAAAGGGACGACATTGTCGTCCCTTAAAATATATTTGGGAAAAATAATAATAATTTAGGAAAACATTTAAAGGGATGACACGTATTTGTTGGGACGATATGTCGTCCCTATAAACGGAAAAAATTTCCAGAAATGGATTTAAAGGGACGACATGTCGTCCCTTTAAACAGATAAAATTTCTATAAATTCATTTAAAGGGACGACATGTCGTCCATTTAAATATTTTTTTTTAAATTTCTTTTGTTTTCGCATGGCCTCCCATGCTATTTACATCAAACCAATCCTGTTTTTTCCAAAATCAATAACAAATTATAAGAGGGAATTCATAACAAAACACTCGGTAAATATGTAAGAAAGGGAACAATTAACTCGAGGGAAGAATATAACAAAATAAAATTTATGAGATTTAGAAACACGTGAGCAAGAAATGTGAAGAAAGACCAGATAATACCATTACAAACTCAACAAAAGCTATCCTGGTAGAATGATGGTAGTCGCCAAGTAATCTCAAGCGCTGAACCTGTGAAAAAAAAGGCATAATAACACAATTCATTACCAACTGTACAAGCAGCAGCGCTAATCTTTTTTCATAGAACTAGCTAACAACCTCTCCACACATGGTTTCATTAGATCGAATAAGTACATTCGATCTAATAAGTACCTTGTGTCAAAATTGAGAAATTCTATGGCTCGGATCTTTAGTATTCTATTATTTATTACCTGTGTCTACTACTTAGGCAGAATACCGTTACCCATTCTTACTAATAAACCTAATAAACTGAAACAAACATCAAAAACGGAAGAAGGGGTGGAAGATCTTGATCTCTATTTCCGGTGATTTTTACGATTTATATTACATTATTTCGTAACAATATCCTTTGTATTTTATTAATTTTTATAGAAAATTAAGTGTTTAATGGATTTGTTGATAGAATGGATGTGGAAGTTATTTTAGTGCAAAGTCGGGTTATTTACGTGATTTTATTAGCAATTATCTATTTATATATGTGATGTTACACTTTGCACGTTTTTATTATTGTAGGTACAACGAGCATATCGTGGATGAATCGAAGAGTTGAAGGAGTTCGAGCAGCAATTTATTTGAAGATTAAGGAGAAGGATAAAATAGGAAGTATCTTATATTTTTATATTAGGGTTTAGATTTCTTTTACCCTAATCTCGAAGACAAACATTATAAAAGGACGGAGTCATCAGCATTCAGCGAAAACAGAAGACATAACAATTCACCCTGAAACAGAAATCGGCGCAGAACCCGAGAAGGCACAGTTCGGTCGACCGAACTGCACCTCTCGGTCGACCGAGCTCAACAATTTTTTATTTATTTATTTTTCGTTCGTTCCGAAGATGAGTAGAGGCTGAGCAGCCTGGAACAAGCTTTGTGAAGCCGTCTCAGCAGCGTTTTGATTTCAACTCTTGGATTGTTTTGTGAGTTTAATTAAAGATTGTATCTTTTTTATGTTTTTATTGATGTTATGCAATTTCATTGATGAATGTATTGCTGTGTGATGTTTGATGTTTAACGTTTGATGAGAATCGTTGTTAGACTTAGATCACCGTAGTAAAGATTAGATTTTTAACCTAAAAATAACGAGAGTTGTTAGGTTAATTTCTAGGTTGCTAGATTGAGAAATCTTACACCTTTGTTATGAAAGCGTTAATCTTTAAGATCGAGAGATGAGAGATTAATAGGCGAATTATCTAAGAGATTAGAAATTCATACTTTTGATAGGTGAACCACTATCTTCATTAAATCTTCACTAAACAATCTAGAGAGGAAGTTGAGGGTTGTGAGATCGGTGGATCATTGCTTGTTCGTTTTCAATTTATTTGTTATCATCTTAGTAATTTTATTATCTTTTTAGAATAGAATTATTTTCATTAGTTTGGCTCGTAACTATCTTTCCTGGCTTTGGATTCTAGATCCTCTGTCCAGTTTATTGTTTTTGTTTTTTTAGTTCTGTTTTGTTTTATTTTTCGTGACAATTTAGAGAAATTAAGAACTAGACTAACCTCGATTCCCTGTGATCCGACTCCGGTTGTAACTACTATACTACGATCCCTGCACTTGGGGTAAACCAGATTTATTTTATTACTTGTTTGTTTTTCATTAGATAAAATCCGAGACAAGTTTTTGGCGCCGTTGCCGGGGAATCGGTACGGTTGTCTAGTTTTATTAATTTTTCTGTTTTTCCGTTACTAACTTTTCGTAGGTAGTTTTCTTTTTCTGTTTCCGTAGCTTTTTCTGTTTCTTTATCTTTTCAAAAAAAAAAGAGAGTAAATTGGCGGGAAAAATAGGCAAGAAGTTTTTTTTTGTTTTCGTGACTAGTACGGTGTCAGGAGTCTTGGAACAAAATTTGATTTTACCAGGAAAATTTTTGCTTCATTTTCCACGAAATTTGGCGGGAAAATAAATTTTCCAGGAAAAATAAATTCTGTTTCTGTTTTTTTTTCCGAACCTGTTTCGAGTCTGTTTTAGTTTAAAAAGAAAAAAAGAAAAAAAAAATGTCATCAACTAGGAGTGTGCGAGATCAGATCGCCATGCTGCAACAGCAGGTGGCAGCCCTTCAAATGTCGCGCAATCTTTTGAATCAGACCCCGTCGTTTCCTCAGAACTCTCAAGTTCTGTTCTGTGGAAGTTGTTGTCAACCTGGCCATATGATTGGCTAGTGTCATCTTCTTCCCACTCCTGCATATCAAGTTAATGCTGTCCAGAATCAGGGACAGTACAGTCCAGTCATATGACAGCTATGTGACAATGTGGGACATACTTCTCGTTTCTGTCCTATGGGTGGACAGAGCGTTTTCAGTGGCCAGCAATATCAGAGGTTTTACAATCAGTTCTCTGGCCACAGCAATTTTCAGAATCAGGGTTTCAATCAGATTTGGAATTTCTATCAAAACCCGAATTTCAGTCAGGACCAAGATATCAATTTTTCCAATCAAAATCAAAGTTGGTCTGGGCAAACTTTTCCACAACACTTTCAGAATTCCTATCAGAGCACCTCTCAATCTATTGATCTTGAAGCTAAATTGGAGGAGCTCCAATCCTTTCAGAAGGAGCAAAATGATAAGTTCCAACTCTGTTAAGGGTGAATTTATACGATTTATAACGCTATATTCTATGATATTTTCCCTCATATTTGCATAATTTGCATGAGAAACGAGTGTTTAATAGATTTATTAAGCGAATGAGGTTTTAAATGAGTTAATCGTAAAATTGGTTAATTTTGGTGTTTAAATTGTGATTTTTATGATTATTTGGACGATATTACATTTTGCGATGTTTTAATGTGTTATAGGTACATGTTTGATGCTCAAATGTTGATCAAGAAGAGATAAGAGTCGAATTTCATTGATGATAAAAAGATAATGATGGTTTGATTTGATAAAAAGAGATAGAGATGAAGAAATCAAGATGAAGTCGACCTTGAACTGGCGTCCAGAGTAGACGGGCGTTTGATATCCTGGACGAACGTCCAGGAGGAACTTTTACATTCAGGATAATCAGATTTTTCCTGGACGAGCGTCCAATTTAAAGAAGGACGGGCGTCTGGTCATGACTCGGCCCGATTCGAAGTTTACATTGAAGAGTGGACGGGCGTTCAACCCAGTAAACGGGCGTCCAGCAGCCGACTTTGCCGAACCGACTTGAAAATCTATATATAGGCGGCAGTTTCTCCACAATTACAACACATTACTCAAACCCTAAACCTAGGGGCGGCTCAGCTGCGGTCTACTTTAGTTTTCATCCAGTTTTTATGCTTTCAATTTCTAGATAAAAACCTTCAAATTTATGTACTTTTTCAAGCTTTCCGAGTTGATCAAGTAATGTTGAGAGGCTAAAGCCTTATCAAACGAGCATTGTGAAGCCATCCGACACGTTTTGATTCCATTTCTGCGATTATATTGTGAGTTTTATCTAAAGTTGTTTCCTTTATCATTGTTTATATTGTTTAATTGCAATTGTATCGAAAGACTTGCATGTTATGATTGTTTTTATGTTGATGAAAATCTCTATAAACCTTAGATCATCATGATAAGGAATAGTTGTTTAATCTATCATAACGAGAGTTAATAGGTTAAATTGCTAGGTTAAAGTTTACACCTTTGGTTAGTAAAATCGTTAATCTTAGATCGAAAGATATAGATTAATAGGTGAATTACCTAAGAAATTAGGGTTCATGGTTTAGATAAGGAGAAACCACAACTTGGTTAGAAAACGCAATATAATCGAGATAGGAATTGATACTTGTTAGGATAGGTGGATCAATCGCTCGTTTGTTCGTTAAAACCTGAATTTAATCCCGTGAAACTCGAATTGCCTAGTTTAGTTACTTTTATTTCATAAATAGTTTAAGTTTAATAGTTCGCAACCCGTATCTTTCCTGGCTTTAGATCATATCTTCTATCCAGTTTTACATTAAGTTTGTTGTCAGTTTCGTTTAGTTTCATCCCATTGTTTAGTTTAGTAATCGTGACATAGGTTAGTTAGTTGAACAAAAACTAGGGTTAGCAATCGCCAGTTCCCCGTAAGATCGACCCGGCATTAACCACTATTACTACGATCCTTATACTTGAGGTTAACCGGATTATTACTTGTTTGTGTTGTGTTAATAAAATCCGTGACAAGTTTTTGGCGCCGTTGCCGGGGAACCGGACGGTTGTCTAGTTTTTGTTTTTATGTTTTTTTTAATCTTATTTCCTGTTTTTAATTGTTTTAGTTAGTTTTTAATTAGATAATTAGGTTTCTAGTTAGGGTTTAAGGTTTTCTTTAGTTCTCTTGTGATTAGATTTTCTTTCTGTCGGTTTTTCCATCTATCTCTTTTCTTCCTCTGTTTTTCCTCAACCCCTTTCTCTTTTCTGCAATTTTCTGTTTCTGTTCTAGTTTTCCCGCTACCAAACGGGCGTCTAGGATCTTGGATGCCCGTCCGCTGGAAAATTTTCAATCCTGTTCTGTTTCCATTCACTTAGACAAGCGTCCATAAAATTTGGACGCCCGTTCAGGTTTTCTGAAGACCAGACGAGCGTTTGGGCATTTGAACGCCCGTCCAGTCTGAAAGTTGGGCAGACGCCCGTCCAAACCTTTGGACGCCCGTCTGTTTCATCATTTTTCCTTAATAATCCTATTCCTTTTCTTTTCTTTTCTTAGGCTTTAATTTTTAGTTAGGGTTTTTGAATTCTTAGTCTTTAGGTTGCTTTCACTTGTTTTTGGTCCGGTTTATGCAAACTCGGAGTCAAAAAGGACCGTTACTATACACCCCTGACCCCGAGCGAACCGTAGTCCGGCCAAACAGGCGGATTCTCCGTTCTGCGGTTCTGGAAGGACGAGCCGAGCAAGATCTTGAGGATCAGTTAGCCAAAGAAATCACCGATTTTGTAATAATGGTCGCTAATGATAGACGTACGTTGGCGGACTACGCCATGCCAGCGCGATCACGATCAACCCGGCTATTGTTATCCCGGCCATCACCGCCGAACTTTGAGCTAAGGCCTGGCCTCATTCAGATGATGCAGCATGCATCTATTTTTCATGGTTATCAGTCAGAGAATCCACACACTCACTTGCATACATTCTTGGAGATATGCGGTACCACACGCATCCAATGAGTAAGTGAGGATGCAATCAGACTGAAGCTTTTTCCATTTTCTCTAAAGGGAGAAGCGAAGGAGTGGTATACTTCTCTTCCCTCTGAATCAATCACCACTTGGGCGGAACTCGAAAAGGAGTTCTTGAGTCAATACTTTCCACCTTCGAAAACAGCCTAGTGTTTGAACGAGATTTTTACTTTCTATCAGAAAGAGAATGAGTCCTTTTTCGATTGCTGGAAAAGATTCAAATCTCTGCTGAGGAAGTGTCCCCACCACGGCTTGCCGCTGCAAAGGCAAGTCAACACATTCTTTAGCGGATTGACCGAGCTTACAAAAGGCATGGTCAATAGTTCATCTGGTGGGGCGTTTCTGAAGAAAACACCTGAAGAGGGATAAGCATTGTTCGAAGACATTGCTAAATATAACTATGCTCCATCCTATCAAGCTATTCAAGCACCTCCTCCTCCTAAGGTAGAGGAGGTAAACATGCAAAGTTTGATCGCCATGCTGCAGAAGCAGATGGCAGCATCTCAAGTTTCAAATCCGATAAATCAAACTTCTTCTTTTCCACAGAACCCTCAGGTTCTGTACTGTGAAAACTGCTGTCAGACTGGCCATATGAATGACTAGTGTCAGTTTAATTCCCCTGCTCCTTATCAAGTGAATGTTGTTCATGATTATGGACAGTATAATCAAGTCACATGTCAGAACTGTGACGAGGTGAGGCACACATCTAAATTCTGTCCTATGAACAGACAGAATGCTGAAGTGAATGCGTTCTATGGCCAGAACAACCAAAGGTCTAATAAAGTTTCTGGCCAGCAAAATTTCCAAAACCATGGGTTTAATCAATCTTCTGGTGTAACGCCCCGTTTCCGGACACCGAGTCCTTATCCGGAAAGAGCGCTCGGCACATCTATTATCAAATAAAAACTCAATAATACATGCAAGCCTTACGTCATACATCAGAATCCAAACGGCGCGGAAGATAAAACAACTCAACAACTCGGGAAAACAAACGATCGCAACATACGGTAATCAATGCTGTGAAAACTAAAATCCATTCAAGGAACTAATCATCCAAAATTAAATCCAAAAGGTCTCAAAGGTAACTAATCCAAAAGGAAGAACAACATTATTCAAAACTTGAAACAACTGTTTTAAAAGAAACAAACTAAAAGATCTAAGTCTTCGAACTCCAACTCAAACATCATCGTCATCAAAGAACTCATCAGCGGTAACCACCTGTTCACCTTCTTGGGGAAAAGGAGAAGACAAAACAACGTAACGGGGTAAGTACAAAAGTACTCAGTAACGTGTAGAAGATCGTATAACCATGCCCTCATAAAGAAATAAAAGCAATACCGTCTTTTATTAATTCATTTCCGTTATTAGCCCTAGCTAACTATCATATTATGTTCATTGCATAACATGAGGTTCCAAGGGTATCTAGCTTAGCTCAAGTTTGTTACATCATGAATAACAAGGGCACTACGCCTAGTAATAGGATGTACTAGAACAAGCGGGTGCAACCCGCTTAGAGACTCGCTCTAAGTAGCCCCGGGAATATCCGAGTCCCGATGGTGTGATGACCGGCGAGTGCACCGAGACGCTTTATCCGGCCAATCGATTGACCGGCGTGGGTACGTCTACTTTGTCTAGTCGAGAACACATCGCGATATTGTACTATGCCTTACCAAGCATTGCATGATGTTTAAGATTTTAATCTAGCACATACGTTTGATTAGGTGTTTAACTAGCCACCTAAGTGTTTTCGGAGTAAGCTCCCTCACACTTCCTACCCTCGTACTTAGACCTCTAGACACGGACAAGCCCTAGCAATTACACAGACATCGATAAACCCTAGCTTATCGAAGCACAAGGCAAATCCGAAGCTTCCAGTGGTCCCACACTTCATCCTTTTAGGGAATCCATGTGGTGCCGGAACTAAACGCACCAGAAGCTAGTTCAGAGCTTTGTCACGTAAGGTTATGCAATAAAGATCATGTTATAAAGCCTGAGAGCAAGCTGACATCACAAGACAATAGAAAACTAGAGACACAGACCAACGCCCGTCCGACAGACTGAACGCCCGTCCGGAAGACCGAACGCCCGTCCACCTTCAAGCCATCACATCCTGTATGAAAAACTACTCCTTGGACGCCCGTCCGAAAGTCCGGACGCCCGTCCAATTTGCAGAGGAAGCAGACGCCCGTCCATTAGGCCGACGCCCGTTCATCCAAACTCAATTCAATCCTCGTATCAAAATTTCACCTTGAACGCTCGTCCAAGGGAACCGGACGCTCGTCCACTTTGCAGAGGAACCGGACGCCCGTCCGAATCCCTGGACGCCCGTCCACCTGGGAATTTCCCAGAATTCTGCAACTTAACCCTGCGATTTCCATCGCACATGCACCCCAAAAACTCGATTTTTAACAGATAAAACAGCAGAAAACAATACAAAAAGATTGCCTACAACCTTACGAGAACTTAGCCATACGATAAGAAAACCACGTTACCTCGATTCTTGCGAGCTACTACGATCCACGCAACCAAAGCTTGAAAAAGATAAACCTTTTAACACCGAGCCTAAAAACGATTGACACCATAGGATTACTACGATGCTTAAACACAGGAAAACGCGGGTTGAACGCGAAAACGAACCCTAAACAAGAACGATGATGAGAACTTACGTTAACGGCTCTAAGGATGGTTGATATCCAAACGATCCTCTTGTCGCGGTGATTCTTTTTCCCTTGAGATGTCTGTCCAAAAGATCAACGGATTAAGCCTGGGGATTGAAAGTTCTTCCTCTCTTTTTTTCTAAACTTGCGGCCTCCCCTCAAACAATGCGCCCCTTCTCTTTTTTTTGACAAAAGTGATTAGGTTAATTTAGGATTATTTCCTTTTTATACATCCCAAATTTCCTAATTACCTTATAATTCCTCAATTATCCCCTTTTCTTTTATAAAACCTTTAAAAACCAAAAGAACATAATATTCCGATTTATTAAAAGACCGAATTGCCCTTTATTCGAAAATCGGGATATTACATTCCTCCCCCCTTAAGAGGAGTTTCGTCCTCGAAACTAGAACATACCTGGAAGATGAGGAAACTCTGGGAACTCGTCTATCATGTCCGCTTCCACTTCCCAAGTGGCTTCCGTCAGTGCATGGTTGCTCCATTGCACTAACACTAACGGGATCATTCGCCTCTTGATCATTCTTTCCTTTCTGTCCAGAATCTTGATCGGCTTTTCCACGTATGATAGGTTGTCTTGTAACACTTCCGGATCAATCTCAGATTCCACATCCACTTTTGATAAGCACTTTTTAAGCATTGATACGTGGAAGACATTGTGGACTCTAGACATCGATTTCGGCAACCGTAGTCTATAAGCCAACTTCCCAACTCTTTCGATGATATCAAAAGGTCCTACGTATCTTGGACTTAGCTTTCCTTTCGACCAAACCTCTTGACACCCTTCATTGGAGACGCTCGAAGGTAAACTCGTCCCCAACTTCGAACTCTAGCGGTCTCCTTCTAACATCGGCCCAACTCTTTTGGCGATCTTGTGCGGCTTTCGAGATTCTTCCTTATCAACTCGATCTTCTCCTTGGCTTCTTTGAACCATCTCCGGCCCCGTGATGTGTTTCTCTCCTACTTCATCCCAATAAAGTGGAGTCCTACACTTCCTACCATACAAGGCCTCAAAAGGTGGCATTCCCAAACTTGCGTGGTAAGCGTTATTGTAAGCAAACTCCGCCAAGTTGAGGTAATCTATCCAAGAACCTCCGGCGTCCAAAACACAAGCTCTAAGCATATCCTCGAAGAGTCCGAATCGTTCTCTCGGACGCCCATCCGTCCGAGGATGAAACGCTGTGCTCAAATCAGTCTTCGTTCCAAAAGCTTAATACAGACCTCTCCAAAAGCGACTGATGAATCTACTATCCCTGTCGGATACAATAGATAAAGGCACACCATGAAGCTTCACTATATTGTCGATGTACATAGTAGCGAACTTCTTTATAGGCATGTCTACCTTACACGGCAAGAAATGGGCTGATTTGGTAAGTCTATCCACAATCACCCAAATCATGTCATGACCGCCCTTCGTCTTAGGCAAACCGGTGATGAAATCCATCGTGATATTCTCCCATTTCCATTCCGGTAACTCCAAAGGTTTCAAAGCAAACCTCCCGGCCTCTTATGTTCGCTTTCACCCTCGACATGTATCGCATCTCGCCACAAACTCGCGATCCCTAACTTCATACCAGGCCACCGTATTTTTCCTTGAGATCTCTATACATCTTAGTGGCTCCGGGGTGAACCGCAAAAGCAATCTTATGAGCCTCATCCATAACCTTCTCTCTTAGACCATCCACATCCGGTACACACAAACGGTCTCCATACCAAAGATAACCGCTCTTGTCCAACCGATAACCCACTTGTAGGTTTTTCTCGGGCCACACGCTTCAAATTAACCATCACCGGGTCCTTATCTTGTTTAAACCGTATCTCATCTAGCAGATCCGACCTCGCCATCAATGGCGCCATAAACCGGTCTTCATCCTTTCGCTCAACCACTTCAATGCGCATTCTATCCAAGCGATCCACAACTTCTTGTAAGGTGGTGATAGCATTAACCGCTCTCCGGCTAAGTGCATCAGCTACGACATTCGCCTTACCCGGGTGGTATTGAATGTCCAAGTCGTAGTCTTTCACAAACTCTAACCATCTTCTTTGTCTCATGTTCAGATTTTCCTGAGTAAAGAAGAACTTAAGGCTCTTATGATCCGTGAAGATCCTTGTCTTGACACCATACAAATAGTGTCTCCAAAGCTTCAGAGCAAACACCACTGCTGCCAACTCCAAGTCGTGTGTAGGGTAATTCTTCTCATGCACCTTTAGCTGCCTAGATGCATAAGCAATCACCTTTCCTGACTGCATCAAAACACAACCCAAACCTTGACCCGATGCATCTGTATAAACATCATAATTATCAAAAACCTCCGGTAAAGCCAACACTGGAGCTGTGGTCAACTTTTCTTTCAAAGTCTGAAAGGCCTCCTCACATTCATCGGTCCACTCATACTTAACGTTCTTCTGAGTAAGTTTCGTGAGAGGTGTAGCTATCTTCGAGAAATCCTTTACAAACTCCCGGTAATACCCTGCTAGACCCAAGAAACTCCTTATCTCTGTCACTGATGTCGGTCTAGGCCACTTAGAAACAAACTTCTATCTTTGCCGGGTCCACCTTAATACCTTCTCCGGAAACTATATGTCCAAGAAAACCGACTTGATCCAACCAAAACTCGCACTTGGAAAACTTGGCATACAAACTTGTTCTCTTTTAAGGTTTGTAGCGCTATCCTTAGGTGTTCTTCATGCTCTTCCTCGTCTTTAGAGTATACCAAAATGTCGTCTATGAAGACAATCACAAACTTGTCGAGATAAGGCATGAAAACTCTTTGCATTAGGTCCATGAACTTTGATGGAGCATTAGTGAGTCCAAACGGCATGACCAAAAACTCATAATGTCCATACCTCGTACCGAAGGTCGTCTTAGGTATATCCGACACCTTGATTTTCAAGCGATGGTAACCGGACCTAAGATCAATCTTAGAGAACACCTTCTTACCTTGCAACTGGCTGAACAGATCGTCAATCCTTGGTAAAGGATACTTATTCTTGATTGTCAGTTTATTCAACTCTCTGTAATCGATGCACAAGCGCATACTCCCATCTTTCTTCTTCACAAACAAAACCGGTGCTCCCCACGGTGATGTACTTGGCTGGATGATGTTTTTCTCTAACATATCCCTAAGCTGAATCTTCAACTCTTTCAACTCAGCTGGTGCCATCCTGTATGGCGCTTTAGCTACTGGTGAAGCTCCTGCGATCAACTCGATCTCAAACTCTATGGCCCTATCAGGCATGTGTCCTGGCAAATCTTCCGGGAAAACTTCAGGAAAGTCCTTAACTACACGAGTCTCTCCTAACTCGGGTTTGAGCTTTTCCTTATCTAGCGCGTACACCACAAAACCTTGGCAACCCTGCCTCAAGGCTTTTAAGGCTTTAACTGCTGAGATGATCGGATGCTGTTTCTTGCTAGGCTTGTATACGATACCCTGAAACGTCCTAGCTGATTTTCCTGGAACTTTAAAGATTACTCTCTTGCCTTTACAATCCAAAAAGACATGGTTATTAGACAACCAGTCCATGCCTAGGATAACATCAAAGTCTGAGAAATCCAACATCATCAGGGCATGCTGGCACTTGTAAGTCCCAACTCTAATGTCGACTGAGGGTGTGACTTGAGCACATCTGGTGACTCGGCCCAAAGGGGTGGATATACTCAAAGGTCTCTCCAACTCCTTAAGGGGTAGGTTCAACTTCTTAACTATCCTTGGAGAAACAAAGGTTCCTGAAGCTCCGGTATCAAACAGAGCTGAAACTGCTAGATTATCTATGATTATGGTACCTAAAAGTGAATCAATTTACGTATAAATATGTAATATCATATGCGCGCTATATCATATTAAATATTTATAAGAAACACAAACACTGAAAAAGTACCTGTCACCACAAAGTCATCTAACTCCTCTGGCTCCGCATCTGTTGCAAAAACACGAACCGGTTCGCTACCCGTAGGACGACTACCCCGCCGGTTACTTCGCCCTCCCCGCCCGATTGCCCCGTGATAGCTTCTTAGGACACGCCCTCGAGTAGTGTCCCGCTTCCCCGCAAAGTGGAAACAATTCAAGCTACCACCATGCAATCTCCCGTATGTGCCTTGTTACATTTAGCACAAACCGGTGGCGTCCCACTTGTCGAACTCTTCATTGCTAAACTCCCCGACTTCTTTACATTCGCCGTGGCGCCCTCTATTACCTCCTTGAAAATTTGAGAATGGCCTCTTGTCCCCAACTACAACGGTCGGCCTGTTGGCAAACCTTTCCGCTGTCAATGCTCTATCCATGACGCTTGCCATACTCGTCGGTCTATCTCCAAGCATACCTTTTGCCACATTATGTGACAACCCTTCCATAAACTTGTCTATTTTCTTTTCTTCACTCTTCATAATCTCGGGGTAGAACGCCTTGACTCGTGAAACTCTCGCGAGTACCGTGTCACCGTAGTATTTCTTCCCCGTTTTAAACTCGAAACTCGTTGGCCTTTGCATTTTGTGCCGTTCTAGGGAAGTATTCCTGGTAGAACAGATCCTTGAATACCGCCCAATCCGTGATCCTAGGATTAGCTTGCTCATAAGACTCCATCCAACTTTCTGCATTACCCGCCAACAAGGATACCGCCAACCGAGCCCATTCGGATTCTCGGGGCCCTCATGTTTCGCATGCCTTTTCAAAACGACGAAGCCACAAGTCCGCTCGCTCGCCGGCTCAACATTACCGAAGAACTCGGTACCCTATGCTTCTTCACTTTCTCATACCAATCTATTGGTCTATCATAACCCCCAAACCGCCGATGCTCGAAACCGCCGCCGTACCGGTGGGGCATTCTGATAACTCTGTTGCGGCTGGGTGTAGCCAGGTGCTACGAAAGAACTCGATCTAGGTGGTGGTGGAGGTCGAACTGTCGGCTGAGGGGTGAAACTCAAAGGTGTAGGTGGAAACATGGATACCTGTGGATAACTGAAGAACTGACTGGCCGGTGGGTTAGAAAGTCCCAACCCGGTCCAAGTGGTGGTCCTTGGGGCTGATGTAGAAACTGGTACGCGGGTGCTAAACCTTGAAGGACCCGCTTGTTCCACTCGACCTCTAACAGAATTACTTGGTTCTTGATTTCCACCATGACTGGGGTTGTTCACTTGAGTGACCGGAGGAACCTGAGTAGCTGGTCCACTCCTCCTCCTTCTCGGAACCACAACCTCGGTAAAATCCGTCTCTGCGTTACTTGTCTGGGTATTATCTGCCTCGGCGTTATACGAACTAGCTCCTCCTCTAGTAAGCACCATCCCGTAGCCAAGAAAGAGAGGGGTTACTAAAGCTCTAAACTTATCTTAAAGGAAACCAAGTCCTACACAGCAAAGAAAACCTTTCTCTCTGATACCAACTGTAACGCCCCGTTTCCGGACACCGAGTCCTTATCCGGAAAGAGCGCTCGGCACATCTATTATCAAATAAAAACTCAATAATACATGCAAGTCTTACGTCATACATCAGAATCCAAACGGCGCGGAAGATAAAACAACTCAACAACTCGGGAAAACAAACGATCGCAACATACGGTAATCAATGCTGTGAAAACTAAAATCCATTCAAGGAACTAATCATCCAAAATTAAATCCAAAAGGTCTCAAAGGTAACTAATCCAAAAGGAAGAACAACATTATTCAAAACTTGAAACAACTGTTTTAAAAGAAACAAACTAAAAGATCTAAGTCTTCGAACTCCAACTCAAACATCATCGTCATCAAAGAACTCATCGGCGGTAACCACTGTTCACCTTCTTGGGGAAAAGGAGAAGACAAAACAACGTAACGGGGTAAGTACAAAAGTACTCGTAACGTGTAGAAGATCGTATAACCATGCCCTCATAAAGAAATAAAAGCAATACCGTCTTTTATTAATTCATTTCCGTTATTAGCCCTAGCTAACTATCATATTATGTTCATTGCATAACATGAGGTTCCAAGGGTATCTAGCTTAGCTCAAGTTTGTTACATCATGAATAACAAGGGCACTACGCCTAGTAATAGGATGTACTAGAACAACCGGGTGCAACCTCGCTAGAGACTCGCTCTAGTAGCCCCGGGAATATCCGAGTCCCGATGGTGTGATGACCGGCGAGTGCACCGAGACGCTTTATCCGGCCAATCGATTGACCGGCGTGGGTACGGTCTACTTTGTCTAGTCGAGAACACATCGCGATATTGTACTATGCCTTACCAAGCATTGCATGATGTTTAAGATTTTAATCTAGCACATACGTTTGATTAGGTGTTTAACTAGCCACCTAAGTGTTTTCGAGTAAGCTCCCTCACACTTCCTACCCTCGTACTTAGACCTCTAGACACGGACAAGCCCTAGCAATTACACAGACATCGATAAACCCTAGCTTATCGAAGCACAAGGCAAATCCGAAGCTTCCAGTGGTCCCACACTTCATCCTTTTAGGGAATCCATGTGGTGCCGGAACTAAACGCACCAGAAGCTAGTTCAGAGCTTTGTCACGTAAGGTTATGCAATAAAGATCATGTTATAAAGCCTGAGAGCAAGCTGACATCACAAGACAATAGAAAACTAGAGACACAGACCAACGCCCGTCCGACAGACTGAACGCCCGTCCAGAAGACCGAACGCCCGTCCACCTTCAAGCCATCACATCCTGCATGAAAAACTACTCCTTGGACGCCCGTCCAGAAAGTCCGGACGCCCGTCCAATTTGCAGAGGAAGCGACGCCCGTCCATTAGGCCGACGCCCGTTCATCCAAACTCAATTCAATCCCGTATCAAAATTTCACCTTGAACGCTCGTCCAAGGGAACCGGACGCTCGTCCACTTTGCGAGAGGAACCGGACGCCCGTCCGAATCCCCGGACGCCCGTCCACACGGGAATTTCCCGAGTCGCAACTTAACCCTGCGATTTCCATCGCACATGCACCCCAAAAACTCAATTTTTAACAGATAAAACAGCAGAAAACAATACAAAAAGATTGCCTACAACCTTACGAGAACTTAGCCATACGATAAGAAAACCACGTTACCTCGATTCTTGCGAGCTACTACGATCCACGCAACCAAAGCTTGAAAAAGATAAACCTTTTAACACCGAGCCTAAAAACGATTGACACCATAGGATTACTACGATGCTTAAACACAGGAAAACGCAGGTTGAACGCTGAAAACGAACCCTAAACAAGAACGATGATGAGAACTTACGTTAACGGCTCTAAGGATGGTTGATATCCAAACGATCCTCTTGTCGCGGTGATTCTTTTTCCCTTGAGATGTCTGTCCAAAAGATCAACGGATTAAGCCTGGGGATTGAAAGTTCTTCCTCTCTTTTTTTCTAAACTTGCGGCCTCCCCTCAAACAATGCGCCCCTTCTCTTTTTTTTGACAAAAGTGATTAGGTTAATTTAGGATTATTTCCTTTTTATACATCCCAAATTTCCTAATTACCTTATAATTCCTCAATTATCCCCTTTTCTTTTATAAAACCTTTAAAAACCAAAAGAACATAATATTCCGATTTATTAAAAGACCGAATTGCCCTTTATTCGAAAATCGGGATATTACATCTGGTTTCAATCCTAATTCGAATTTCAATTCGAATCAAAGTTTCAATAGAAACCCTGGTTTTAGTCAGAACCAAAACACAAAATCTTCCAATCCTACTCAAAGGTTCAACCAGAATTGGCCTTATAGTTCCAATTCTAATTTTCAAAATCGGCCCAGCCAGCAATACTCTCAAAATTTTCCAAACTCCCAAGGCCCTTCAAGCTCAGGAGACCTCAAGGCTGAATGGAACTCATTCAGAGAGGAGCAGAACAAAAATATTCAGCTCCTTATGAGTACAAATAAGAACCTTGAGAGACAAATAGGGCAGCTGGCTGAGCAGTTAGCTTCAAGACCCCCAAGGCATCTACCCAGTTTTACTGAAAAGAATCCAAAGGGCGGTCATGTAGCTCAGACCGATTTGAACAAAGGCCCTTGTACTGACCTCGTACCTTCAATTCCTTACGGTCGAGAGGAGGCCAGTGCAATGAACTTAAGAAGTGGTACTCAAGTTAGTGGTCCTTCCCACCAGGGAAACCACTAGCCTCTCCTGCCATTGATAAGGCAGGAGGGGAAGCTGAGCACCTACACTCCCCTTTGCCAAAAGAGAATACTCAGGTGGCTGATCCCCTGAGAGGTGAAAATGTTGGAGATCCTCAAGTGGCTGATCCCTTGAGGACTGAAAAAGCAAGTGAAAGTCAGGAGGCTATCTGAAAAAGTCGTTCGGTGGAAGGATCTGGAAGACAAAAATCTGAAAAAGTCGTTCGGTGGAAGGATCTGGAAGACAAAGCTATCAATGCATCTTCAAAGAAAGTCTTTTCTGAGAATGATCTGAAAAAGCTTCCATTTCCACCACGAAAGAGCAACATACCTTTGAGTGAAGATAAGAAGTATGAAAAGGTCCTTAACCTTCTGAAAAATACTCAGGTAAATCTTCCATTATCTGATGTCTTGGCGAGATGCCTAAGTATACAAAATTCATTAAGGATGTTGTGTCTTCGAAAAAGAAGTTAGCAGGCATGGAAAGGCAAATTGGTGAGGATTGCTCCATGATTAATTATGAAGACTTACCAATTAAAAGAGGTGACCCTGGCAAGTTCGTACTTACAGTATTAATGGGAGGTCTAGTCTTTCCTAATTCTTTGTGTGATCTAGGTGCCTCTATAAGTCTTATGCCAATGTCTGTATGCAAACAGCTCGGTTTACAAAGCCTTCTAGAACCCACTACTATTAGTTTACAATTCGCTGATAGGTCTTCTAAGAAAGCTTCAGGGATCCTGAAAGACGTTTTAGTTCAGATTGATAGATTTACCTTTCCAGTCGACTGGTATGTTTTAGATATGGAGAAAGATGAAAACGTCCCCCTGATTCTTGGAAGACCTTTCTTATCTACAGCTAGAGCCCTCATCGATTGTGATGGTGTACAAGTGACTATCCGAGTTGGTGATCAAGAGGTGAGTTACAATGTCTTAAAATCCATTCAAGTGCCCTCTGACCCTTCAACCGGCTTTTCCATTGATTATATGACAGATGATTTCACCGATTATATGGATAAGCAAGTCATGGCTGTAGAAGCTGAATATGAGCGATTGGTCGATAATCTAAATACTCATGGTATGGTCAATCTAGATCAATTAGCAGCTGATTTCGAAGAAGAACTGTTGAGAGGAGAAGTTGAGGCGGAAGAACCACTGAGTAAGCTCAGTGATGTTGAGTTGAAAGGTGGAGATCTTAAGTCAAGTTTGGAAGACCCCCCCTGCTGATTTGGTTCTGAAGCCGTTGCCCAAACATCTAAAGTATGTGTTTTTAAGAGAAGGCGACAAGCTTCCGTTAATCATATCCGCCAAGCTGTCTCGACTAGAAGAAATGAAATTGATCAACGTCTTGAGGAAAAATGAAAAAGCCTTTGGATAGCAAGTAGGAGATATCAGAGGGATATCTCCTGACATCTATATGCATAAGATCAAGACCAATGAGGGTGCGAAATGTGTTAGACAGCCCCAGAGGAGGCTCAACCCTCATATGCAAGAAGTCGTTAAAAAGAAATCATCAAGCTTCTGGACATGGGAATCATTTATGCCATCGCTGATAGTGAATGGGTCTCCCCAACTCAAGTAGTTCCCAAGAAAGGTGGGATTACAATTGAGAAGAATGAGAAGGGAGAGGAAATTGCATTGAGACTTGTCACTGGTTACAGAGTCTGCATCGATTATAGGAAGCTCAATGAGGTAACCATGAAAGATCATTTCCCCCTTCCATTTATTGACCAGATGCTTGAGCGCCTGGCGGGGCACGCATTCTACTGCTTCCTAGATGGATATTCGGGATATTTCCAGATACCTATTGATCCAGCTGACCAAGAGAAAACCACTTTCACTGCGCTTCTTATGGTACATTCGCTTACGGGCGAATGCCATTTGGTCTCTGCAATGCCCCAGCTACATTTCAGAGATGTATGTTGGCCATCTTTGACGGGCTCGTAGAAAAGTGTATGGAGATCTTTATGGACGATTTTTCGGTTTTTGGTCAGTCTTTTGATGATTTCCTTGACAATCTTGATCAAGTGTTATCCAGATGTGTGGAAAAGAACTTAGTGCTTAATTGGGAAAAATGCCATTTCATGGTAGATGAGGGCATAGTTCTTGGCCACAAAATCTCAGCCAAGGGTATAGAAGTTGACAGGGCAAAAGTAGAAGCTATCGAGAAGATGAGCTATCCCAAGAATGTGCGTGAAGTGCGAGGTTTTCTTGGACATGTCGGTTTTTACAGAAGATTCATTCAAGACTTCTCCAAGATAGCCAAGCCCCTGTCTACTTTACTTAAGGACGACGTTGAGTTCAATTTTGATGAGAGCTGCAAGCAAGCGTTTGAAGAGCTCAAAAATCGTTTAATATCTGCTCCAATTCTTATATCGCCTGACTGGAACTTACCTTTTGAGCTTATGTGCGACGCATCAAACTATCTTTGTTGGTGCGGTCTTAGGACAAAGGCTTAACGGGAAATTCCGGCCTATCTATTACGCCAGTCACACATTGAACCCCTCTCAAGTTAACTATACGACCACTGAAAAGGAATTATTGGCCGTAGTCTTTGCTATGGACAAGTTTCGTAGTTACTTATTAGGAGCTCAAGTAGTTGTGTGGAGTGATCATGCTGCTTTGCGTTATCTGATGACTAAGAAAGAGGCCAAACCGCGCTTACTCCGTTGGATATTGACCCTACAAGAGTTTGACGTTCAAATTAAGGACAAAAAGGGCAGTGAAAATGTAGTGGCTGATCACGTTTCAAGAATGTTAAGTGAGGAAAAGGATGATCCAGATGATATAGATCTTTACTTTCCTCTAGAGAACATTATGCTTATTGACGGCTGTCCTCCTGATGTTCCATGGTATTCTTCCATTGTCAATTACCTTCATGCCCGATATCTCGATCCGGAAATGTCTTATCAGGAGAAGAAAAAGTTCTTCTCTGATTTAAAATCTTTCGTTTGGGATGAACCTTATCTTTTTAAGATCTGTAAAGATGGTCTGCTTAGAAGGTGTGTTCTAGAATCTGAGCAACGCGATATTATTGAGCAATGCCACAGTGGACCCACTGGAGGTCACTTTGGTCCGTGGAAAACCGTTGCTAAGATTTTCCAATCCGGTTTCTATTGGCCTACGATCTTTAAGGACACAGAAGCTTTCTGTAAAGCTTGTGATAGGTGTCAAAGAACCGGTACTCTGACAAGGCATTTTGACATGCCTTTGAAACCCATCTTAGAATGCGAAGTCTTTGATGTGTGGGGTATCGATTTTATGGGACCATTCCCATCATCCTGCGGTAACAAATACATCTTAGTCTGCGTGGATTACGTGTCAAAATAGGTGGAGGCTCAAGCCACTCCTCACAATGATCATAAGACGGTAATGAAATTCTTAAAGAAGAACATATTCGTGAGGTTTGGGTGTCCACGTGCCTTGATCAGTGATGAAGGGACGCACTTCTGCAACCGACCCCTAGAGAAAGTCCTTGAAAAGTATGGTGTTCGTCACAAGACTGGCACACAATATCACCCGATGACTAGTGGTCAGGTTGAAAGGAGCAACCAAAGCATTAAAAAGATCCTGGAAAAAACGGTTAACAGTCATAGAAAGGACTGGAGTTTGAAATTGGATGATGTACTATGGGCATAGAGAACTGCCTATAAGACTCCTATGGGTACATCTCCATATCAAATGGTTTATGGTAAGCCATGTCATCTGCCAGTCGAGTTAGAGCATAGAGCTTACTGGGCTATAAAGTTTCTGAACTTTGATTCTCAATCCTGTGGTAAGCATCGACTGCAACAGTTGCATGCGTTAGACGAATTCAGACTCCAGGCCTACGAAAGCGCCAGGATCAGTAAAGATAAGATGAAACTCCTCCATGACGCCAAGATTAAGAAAAGAGAATTCCATGTAGGGGAACAAGTTCTTCTATACAATTCCAGGTTACATCTGTTCCCTGGAAAGTTAAGGACACGTTGGTCCGGTCCCTTTGAAATTCTCCAAATCATTCCTGGAGGCGTTTTAGAACTACGCGGTTATGGTGACCAACCGTTTCGAGTGAATGGTCAAAGGTGCAAGCACTATATTGGTGAACCTAAAGAGAAACCTTTGATTGTCCGTTTCCTCGATATCCTCGGGTGTGGTGCTACGGAAGTCGAAGAATTCGATGAGTTTTCACCCGACCTGTTTTCAGAGGATGGCGGTACTGGTCAATCTGAAGAAGTTCTAGCAGGTAGTTGGGATATGGAAGAGTTTGAGAGGGAGCGTCAGTTGAAGCGTCATCAGAGGGCTCAGAGAATGAAGAGGTCAACCATGGGGAAGTTTAAGCGTGTTTGGAAAGTTATTAAAGGTTGTACCCCATGTGTTAGGTGTTGTTTCTGCAGCCAAACTGCTAACCAAAGTCTAGACGAGGTAGTGGCGGGCAGAAAGGTCAAATGGCCTGATCCAGGCTGAGTTTAAACGGTGTCGAGCTAACGACATTAAACAAAAGCGCCACTAGGAGGCATCCTAGATATCGTTAGTTTTAGTCGTTTTTTGTTTTGTAGTTTAGTATTTAAGTTTTAGTATTTAAGTTTAGCTTACTAAGTTTTGTTTTTGTTTATATCTGTCAGTTAGTTGTGCTTTCTAGATATGGATTTCGGAGTTCTACCGGAGGAGTTACCTTTCCTTAGGAGGATCCCACTTATCACGGTAGATGATGGACCGGGAGGGACTATAGTGTTGCACGTAGATTTTGATATTAGTACCCGCGTCAAGACTGTCACCTATGTTCTTATTGTTCCCCGCTGTTCGGGAGGTGGAGACTTCACTACTGAGGAGTTGCAGGAGGCTCTAGGACGTCCATACACGATCCTCAATGATCCGATGCTGACAGATTTAGCGCTAGTGCTGCAAGCTGAACATTTTCGAGGTGTTGATGTAGCTGGTGAGGACTGGGGTTTACAAGATGAGTATGACTTCCCTCCGGTGATTGACATGCTCCGCCGTCTTATTCGAGTGATAGATTGGTCGGCCATTTACGATGACTAGCGTTCTTAAGTTGTTTCGTCGAGCAAACGACGTAAAACAAAAGCGCTTGGTGGGAGGCAACCCACTGTTTTCTATTTGTTCTTACTTGTTTTCTAGTGATTTTATGTATTTCGTTGATTTTCATTTGTATTTTTGAAGTTTTAATTAAGGTTAATGATAAAATGCAAGGTTGAATTTAAATTGTATGAAATTTTATACTTTTTGCATTTTTCTCGTCTTGGACGCCCGTCATTCGGAACCGGACGTCCGTCCACCATGCACAGTTTGTGGACGAGCGTCCAAAACTCTTGGACGCCCGTCTGTTAAGCTCTTTTCAACGCTGTATGTGATTTGGCCGTCTGGACGAGCGTCTGTTTATATGGACGCCCGTCCAGTTCATATGCTTTCCAGCTGAACGCCCGTCCATTATCATGGACGCCCGTCCAGACCTGCGTCTATATATACCCCCTGCTTCCATTCTTTATTCAAATCGAAAAATTTAAATTGCCAAACCCGACTTTTTGCCTCCTTTTGCTCGAAAATCCACATTTCTACACCAAATTGGGCGATTCAAGGCCTTGCAAACAGCTCTCAATCCCCTCTTTTTAATTTTTCAAACGCAATCCACCAACATACAACCGTTGTTTCGAATCAGCAACCTAGCTTGTGCGGTTTTCTTGGGAGAAAAATCCAAACTTTCGGTCGTTCGTGCGTTGTTAGGGCTGCAAATCACCATTGTCATCATCCTATCATCCTATGATTTCATTTGTCTATTTTTCAATTTTGATTTGCCCTAGCTACTGTGATTGTATATTATTGATACTTTTCCTTATATGATTCGTTGTACTTTTGATATTGCTACTGTCACTTTTCCCGATGGATCATGTAAGCTATACGGCATCCGTACTTTCATTTCTACTTTGTTTAAACTTTTGGGATGTATTGAATGATTTATCTTTTGTTGATATTCGGTTTTGTATCTCTTTTTCTTCTGGTATAATTCCCCGTTTTCCCCGAGATGTTTCCGTGTTTGTCAAGTCGTGCAGGTATATTTTTAGCGGTTTTGTCGAGCTACATGTTATGGTTACGAGTTTCCAGTGTCACTATGTAGGCTCCGGCCTGACCGACGAGTCGTGTATCGGTTGAAATCAGCTAAGTCTTTGACCTTTTCTTTTAATTCCGCACAACATGAGGACATGTTGATCTTTAAGTGTGGGGGAGGGGATGATTTGATATGTATCTATACATTTGCTTACATTCGTTATGTTTCTATGCAAAAATGAGCTAAAATGGGCTAGGTTTTCAAAAAATTTCGACATTTCTATTTTTGTTTTGTCCCGAGTAAGCAATGCATAATCTTTGTTCGTTATTTTTATAGTCATCTAAGCTATATATCATATGTCTGATAAGTTAGTTGTTTCACCTGAAATCTATTTTTCACGAGCCATAGTGAACGATGAGCTATAATATAAAGTTATACCCCTTTTCGATTAGTGATTTCTGTTTTTCTTATAAGTCATGTGCTTAGTGCTACGTATATATCTTGAGATTTATGGTAGTTTGTATTTAGATCCAAAGTATGTTATACTGTGAATATCTAAGGTTTGAATGTGATAAGTAACACGTAACTTATTGTCAAATGAAAAAGTTGAATTAAATGAATAAAATGTGTGTGTCGAAAGCTAGTTGATGATTTGGGTGCGATAGGGTATACCACGTATGTCCTATACCACTATGATGACTAAAAGCTCACGACGATCGGGAAAAGTCGCCTTATGATTGGAGTAAGGTAGGGTATATCTCGAATATCCTATTCGCTATGACGGGCAAGAGCTCATTCTGATGTGTGTCTAAAGTGAAATAATTAAATCAACTAGTGAATTGGTATGAATTGAATATAAGACTGAGTTATCGTCTATCTTATCCCCAGTATAAACTGATAGATATGCTGTAGGGATTATCCTCTGAGTATTTCAGAAAGGCCCTAGATATGTTCTATCATCTTTTCGGGATATGTCACGTTTGTAGGGTACACCTTATGAGTGTCATTTATCGCTAGTCTACGAGGGGGTATTAGCTAGTTTTGCTTTGAGTTTCTCAAGTTTGGATTTAGTGGAAGTTTTCTATGGCTTTGCATGCACACACTGGTGAACCTCTGATTTATTAATCTATGCTATGTTGTCTTAGATGTCTGTTTTTGTCTCGAGCCTTTATCTTGTTTTGTTTTGCTCGGGACGAGCAAAAGCTTAAGTGTGGGGGAGTTGTTAAGGGTGAATTTATACGATTTATAACGCTATATTCTTTGATATTTTCCCTCATATTTGCATAATTTGCATGAGAAACGAGTGTTTAATAGATTTATTAAGCGAATGAGGTTTTAAATGAGTTAATCGTAAAATTGGTTAATTTTGGTGTTTAAATTGTGATTTTTATGATTATTTGGACGATATTTCATTTTGCGATGTTTTAATGTGTTATAGGTACATGTTTGATGCTCAAATGTTTATCAAGAAGAGATAAGAGTCGAATTTCATTGATGATAAAAAGATAATGATGGTTTGATTTGATAAAAAGAGATAGAGATGAAGAAATCAAGATGAAGTCGACCTTGAACTGGCGTCCAGAGTAGACGGGCGTTTGATATCCTGGACGAACGTCCAGGAGGAGCTTTTACATTCAGGATGATCAGATTTTTCCTGGACGAGCGTCCAATTTAAAGAAGGACGGGCGTCTGGTCATGACTCGGCCCGATTCGAAGTTTACATTGAAGAGTGGACGGGCGTTCAACCCAGTAAACGGGCGTCCAGCAGCCGACTTTGCTGAACCGACTTGAAAATCTATATATAGGCGGCAGTTTCTCCACAATTACAACACATTACTCAAACCCTAAACCTAGGGGCGGCTCAGCTGCGGTCTACTTTAGTTTTCATCCAGTTTTTATGCTTTCAATTTCTAGATAAACACCTTCAAATTTATGTACTTTTCTCAAGCTTTCCGAGTTGATCAAGTAATGTTGAGAGGCTAAAGCCTTATCAAACGAGCATTGTGAAGCCATCCGACACGTTTTGATTCCGTTTCTACGATTATATTGTGAGTTTTATCTAAAGTTGTTTCCTTTATCATTGTTTATATTGTTTAATTGCAATTGTATCGAAAGACTTGCATGTTATGATTGTTTTTATGTTGATGAAAATCTCTATAAACCTTAGATCATCATGATAAGGAATAGTTGTTTAATCTATCATAACGAGAGTTAATAGGTTAAATTGCTAGGTTAAAGTTTACACCTTTGGTTAGTAAAATCGTTAATCTTAGATCGAAAGATATAGATTAATAGGTGAATTACCTAAGAAATTAGGGTTCATGGTTTAGATAAGGAGAAACCACAACTTGGTTAGAAAACGCAATATAATCGAGATAAAAGATAGTTTTCTTCTCGTTGTAGTAGTTTTGCTTTGTTTTATTTTGTCTTGGGTTTTGGTGTCGGTTTCTGTGGTTAGGTAACTTGCATTTTCGTAATTTGAAAAATCAATGTGTTTCCTTCCTCCTGCCGATGTTGCATTTGTGCACTACTTTTCACATAGATTCGGTTATTATCAATTTTTTTTGCATTGCTTATGCTTTGTTCCTTGATATTGCCTTGTCTATCATCTTTTGTGCCCCTATCCCCGAGGTACGTTTTGTTTTGTTTTTCAAGTGTGCAGGATATTTTCGATAGCAATTGTGAGCTTTTAAACGATGTCAGTTTTCCGGTGGATGGTCCACAGTCTACCGATTTCTTCAAGCGTTTCTGGATCCGACTCGCGACCACTTCCAGAATTGCCAAATTCGAACTACAATCAGCTAAGTTTTTCCTATTCTGCACAACATGAGGATATGTTGTTATTTAAGTGTGGGGGAGTAAGGGATTGGTTGTTTGTACCTACAAAATGTGCTTAATTTATTATGCTTATTATGCTTACCACCATTCTTCAAAAATTCAAAAAAATTTCAAATTTTTTAAAAAAAAACATCCGTCCCGAGCATGAGTTTATTTTGGCTTACTTACTTGTTATATTCCCATACTTGTGATCAGTTGACTAGTATTTTAGCATAGACCTTTGATAAATAAGCCTTTACTCGAATTCTTTTCACGTAAGCCTCTTCGATGACGAGCTAAACTTAGGAAACTGTACCCATTTAAACCGATGATGTTTGATTCTGGTTATCGGACCGTTCGCTTAGTGCTAATGTCATGGAAATTGTAATATGTGCGTAGTGGAATTGAAGTAGGAAGTATCGTGAATATACCGAAGCCTGAATGTGATAAGTGAAACGTAACTACTGTGCTTTGGAAAAGTTGTTTTAAAAATTGAAATTGGGTGTGTCGGAAGCTGGTCGATGATTTGAGTGAGGTAGGGCGTATCTCGAATGTCCTATACCACTATGATGACCAAAAGCTCACGACAGTCAGAAGAAGCTGCCTTATGATTTGAGTAAGGTAGGGTATATCCCGAATGTCCTATTCTGCTATGACGGGCAAGAGCTCCTTCTGATGTGCGTTTATATGTGAAGGATAATTAAATCAACTTACATAAGGAATTTGGTATGAATAAGTGAAAGACTTAGTTATCGCCGCCTTATCCCCAAGTATAGGCCAAGGTATATGTTGTAGGGAATATCCTCGGGTACAACCGAAAAGATTTCGAAAACACATGTATTACTCTAGTCATGATGTGAGTAGTTTTGTAGGGCGTATGTATAGTCAGGGTAATTCATTATCTGTCTTAAATGGGTATTTGTTGGTTAGCTTGAATTTAATTGTCAAGTGTGGAATCGGTGGAAATTGAAGAAGGCTTTGCACACACTACACATTCGAGTAATCGTTTATTACATGGGATGTATGTTTTTTATGCTAGTCGACCGGTTGTTATTTGATATATGGGACTTTATGTGGTTCATTGCATGAGTAAGCCTATTTTTTCTTGTTTTGTCTTGCTCGGGACGAGCAAAAGCTAAGTGTGGGGGAGTTGTTTACGATGATTTTTACGATTTATATTACATTATTTCGTAACAATATCCTTTGTATTTTATTAATTTTTATAGAAAATTAAGTGTTTAATGGATTTGTTGAGAGAATGGATGTGGAAGTTATTTAAGTGCAAAGTCGGGTTATTTACGTGATTTTATTAGCAATTATCTATTTATATATGTGATGTTACACTTTGCACGTTTTTATTATTGTAGGTACAACGAGCATATCGTTGACGAATCGAAGAGTTGAAGGAGTTTGAGCAGCAATTTATTTGAAGATTAAGGAGAAGGATAAAATAGGAAGTATCTTATATTGTTATATTAGGGTTTAGATTTCTTTTACCCTAATCTCGAAGACAAACATTATAAAAGGACGGAGTCATCAGCATTCAGCGAAAACAGAAGACATAACAATTCACCCTGAAACAGAAATCGGCGCAGAACCCGAGAAGGCACAGTTCGGTCGACCGAACTGCACCTCTCGGTCGACCGAGCTCAACAAATTTTTTTTTTTTTTTTTTCGTTCGTTCCGAAGATGAGTAGAGGCTGAGCAGCCTGGAACAAATTTTGTGAAGCCGTCTCAGCAGCGTTTTTATTTCAACTCTTGGATTGTTTTGTGAGTTTAATTAAAGATTGTATCTTTATTATGTTTTTATTGATGTTATGCAATTTCATTGATGAATGTATTGCTGTGTGATGTTTGATGTTTAACGTTTGATGAGAATCGTTGTTAGACTTAAATCACCGTAGTAAAGATTAGATTTTTAACCTAAAAATAATGAGAGTTGTTAGGTTAATTTCTAGGTTGCTAGATTGAGAAATCTTACACCTTTTTTATGAAAGCGTTAATCTTTAAGATCGAGAGATGAGAGATTAATAGGCGAATTATCTAAGAGATTAGAAATTCATACTTTTGATAGGTGAACCACTATCTTCATTAAATCTTCACTAAACAATCTAGAGAGGAAGTTGAGGGTTGTGAGATCGGTGGATTATTGCTTGTTCGTTTTCAATTTATTTGTTATCATCTTAGTAATTTTATTATCTTTTTAGTATAGAATTATGTTCATTAGTTTGGCTCGTAACTATCTTTCCTGGCTTTGGATTCTAGATCCTTTGTCTAGTTTATTGTTTTCGTTTTTTTAGTTCTGTTTTGTTTTATTTTTCGTGACACTTTAGAGAAATTAAGAACTAGACTAACCTCGATTCCCTGTGATCCAACTCCGGTTGTAACTACTATACTACAATCCCTGCACTTGGGGTAAACCGGATTTATTTTATTACTTGTTTGTTTTTCATTAGATAAAATCCGAGACAATCTCTGCAGGGGTAACTTGTACATACAAGGTAATATTCCTAAGTACGACTCAATAAGACCATTTTTGACAAACAAATTAGGATGATTTTGTATTGCATTTGCATTGCCTTTACAAAAAAAAATGATTTGACTCATACCATAAGCAAGAACAGCTTGGGTGGCAAGAGCACAATCCCACACTTGACTTCCAAAGCTCTGCAAACGAAAGAAGTTATGTAAGCTATGCCAACTTTATTTCATTCATTGTCATATATATTCCAATGAATCCAAACCTGCATTTTCATTCCATCTTCAGCAAGCCACAAGTAATCTGGCACTCCAGCTAGATGTTACTTGAATTCATCGCAATTAGGATCATGCGCCCACCAGCACATCATCTGCAAACTCTGCAATATTGTAAACAAGAAGATTTGCATACATTATTTCCATTATCGTTGCTAACCACTCAATTGCATACATGATTTGCATAAATGACTTCACTTGCCTTTTCTACACATCCAATGGTGATATATCTACTCTCTTGTGCTCCATATCTCATGTACTGAATATTAAACTTTCACGATCGTTTCATTCACCTCGTTTAACTAGAATAACATTCAACTCATTCAAAAAATGGCACAACACACAAATTTTTCATTCATTAGAAAATGGCACAACTCAATCCAAGTCCAAATCCAAATCCAAACTACACCATACTCATACACTACTAGCATCAACTCTATACAAAAATATCACAACACATGTGTTTACATAAAAATGGCACAACACAACTATCTTCAACTTCTCAAAGATCCAAATCCATACACTACTATCATCAACTTATTAAAGATCATTGTTGGGGAGATTTTGCATCATTAAAACAAAAGAAAATTTATAAAACCTATACTACCATGCAAAACTACCTCCTAACCGGCCGAATACCGGGTAGTTGCTAGTAAAGTTGGATAAGTACGGGTATCGATCCTCGGGGAAAGGGCTATTGAATCTAACTTATTAATTCTTCTTTATTAACCTAAACCTAAACTAAAACGGAAAATAAACGGAATGAGAGGATTGTTAATCCAAAGCCGGGAATGATAAAAGCGATAAAAACATAAATAAAACTACATCTACGAAAGCAGTAAAACTAACTAATAACTGAACAAACATAAACAAACCATGATCAACCTCTTCCCAACAACCATCACCTCACCGAAAGAAATAAGATTAACACATATTCATTCACAAGTCATCTTGGATTATTATCTTATCTAAAGAAGCGTTTCCTCTTCCGATTTATCACGCCATTCATTAGTTTACCTTCCGGTCTTAACTAACATCTATACGAAGCAAAGATACGGATTAAATCCTAATCTAACAACCTTATCCCTCAACTTCCGTTTGTTGGAATAATAATTGTCAATCTCTATCATGGCAATCTAACGAATTTATTAACTTCCGTTATCTAAATTCGATTAACATACGGCATCTCAAAGCATGAAAAAGAACAAGTTAACTCACAAAATAAACACATGAAAAATCTCATCTTTCCGGTGATAATGATACTCAATATCTCCCTAGGATAATTTTGCAACGAATTAATTCAAATCGTGGTTCTCTCGTAAACCTAGATATTTAATCTACGAACTTTCGTTATGTATAGATTAAAAATCTAAACTTTCCTACGGTGATCTAAACTACACCGACTTTCGTCATACGGTAGAAATCAACAAAGCAATAATCTTTCGATTTATATGCAATTAACAAATTAAACATAGGAAATAAACAATTGAATTAAAACTTACAAAATCATCCAAGAAACAAATCGAAGTGCTGCTGGAAAATAAGAAGCTTCAAGCTTTGTCCATGGCTGCCACAGCCTTATTCATCAATGGAGAAAAAGAAACGAAAACTGAAAATAAAACCTAATCTAACCACCGGCCGACCAAGCATGGAAGCTT
Source organism: Gentiana straminea (assembly GCA_036785695.1). Taxonomy (NCBI): domain Eukaryota; kingdom Viridiplantae; phylum Streptophyta; class Magnoliopsida; order Gentianales; family Gentianaceae; genus Gentiana; species Gentiana straminea. Next base: position 2,658,678 of record JAVUPR010000437.1, read on the forward strand.
GGCCGGCCGGGCTGCTCCCATGATCGACTTTTTGAGTGCAAGTGAGAAGCTGCTGCGTATAATGTATGTGACTAGGGTTGAATGCTGCGCTGAATTTATAGGCTGCAATGTCGGTTTGCTGTATGGCGGTGCTGAACGCTCGTCTAGAAAGTCGGACGTTCGTTTGATAATTTTTGCAAGACTCTGTATCAAATTGCTGCTGTGAACGCTAGTTTAGAGTTTGGACTCAAACTTCTAAAATTCATATCTTGAGTTGTAGACCTCCAAAAATTATGATCCGAACGCCATAATTAAGCTCTCGGAAAACTCTACAACTTTCGTTAAGGACTCTTCTTCGAAAACGCCTTTTTTGACTAGCCCGTCGTATTACGTGTCTTTTCGGGATTTTCCAATACCACAGCATCATTATCCAAACTTGTAACGCTCATATATCGGGCCTCGTATGTCGGAATGAAGTGATTCAAAATCCTGTAGAATCCTCTCTTCAAACACTACAACTCTTCTCTTGAGGTCGAGAGTCAAATCAGTGTATATCATATCAAGAACTGCATCGGAAGTTCGGCTGCTTGAATGCTTCATTCCAAGCTTTATCTCCATCTTTATCCTCTTCCAAGTCAAAAACATGTATCTACATTGCATCCAAACACCACAAAAACGTAACAATATCCAAAACCATATAAAACAATCAAATAATCGTATAAATTGATACGTTTTCATATTTAACTCTTTAAATCACCATTCACTCAATATTTCACTATAAACCTCAAAATCTATGAAAATCATACGTATATGGGGGAAATTGAGGTGAAAATATATATAAAAACACTACAATTTGCCCTTAACAACACCCCCACACTTAAACTTTTGCTCGTCCCCGAGTAAAACAAAACAAGAACATACTATCAAGAATCCACATAACACGACACGAGATATAGTCAAAATCATGACAAGCTAGTATTCAAGCAAATCGACCTCACTCGGTGATGTGTGTGCGAACCTACTAAACTTCCACCGATCCTCTCTTGATATAATACATCAAACACTAACCGTTATCCGGTCAACTAAACGAAAACTTCATTCTATCTACAGCACTTACCTAACAAAAACTAATTACCAAGAACATAGTAACTAACTCACAACTAAACTCCTTTACTTAGTACCAAGAAAATACCTCTCGGGTCTCTACCGGGTTTAGATCAACTTGACTTAGAATTCCAAAAAACGTACATTTATATTTTATATTTCCTATCGTCGCGTCTCAAAAGTATAACACTCTCCCCTACATTAGAGGCGCAATCACCCCGAGATCACTCGAACCCTTACCGTCCAAGGTAAACCACACTCCCCAATTGGGGCAGTATCCAAATGGACTCGAGGTGATAGTTACAAACAAAATTCCCGCAAAGAAATTCTATTCATTTATTATTTATAGATATATATATTTTTATATTTTTCAAACTCTTTGGAAACTCTCGGTCAAATATATTTCTAACACATTCAAGACTCTCAAAGTTCTCAAGAACACTAAGGTACCGAGATTCTAACTGTGAGTATAGCACAAGTTCTTAACTTTCATTAATGCTAAATAAGTGTTATCTGTATCAAGAATTAACTTTCCTTTAACTAACCGGAGACTATTTAAATTTGGCTCTTCATCTAATAGGTTCGTGAAATGAAGTTCAAGTGAGTATCGAATCGACCAAACCTATTCTTAAACATGATATGACTACTGATAACAACTAAAGGGTGCCAGATTATAAAACTAGCATGCCATTGAAGTGTTACTCAGGACTAAACAAAAAAATTTTGAAAATTGAAGCACTTTTCATAGAAAATTATAACTAATATGAGCAAATGAAAGTAGATACATAAATCATCTATCCCCTCCCCCACACTTAAATTGCAACTTGTCCTCAAGTTGTGCAAAATAAAAGAAAAGAGAACTTAGCTGATTTGTTGTTCGAATGTGGCAATTCCGGAAGTGTCGCGAGCCAGATCCAGAAATGTTGAGGAAATCGTAGAGACCGTGGACCATCCACCGGAAAAGCGATATCGTCTAAAGCTCACAAAAGCTAATGCAAATACCCCGCACACTTGACAAACATGAAATATCTCGGGGATAGGGGGAAGATAACATATAAAGCACGGGAAAGGAAGTCTAGAGAATTTTTAGATTAAGCTCATATAAAGATGGACATATACATGGAATATTACAAAATAGTAGGGCTAGGTGCAACTATATGAAAATGCATTACAATGCAATCTACGTGAAAAATCCTAAAAATAAAATAAAGACGAGGTAGTATTACGGAAACCGACAGTTAACTACACTCAAAAAGAAAAATAAACTAGGTGGTATTACGAAAACCGACAGTGACCACACTTAAGAAAAATAAAAGGAAAAATAGAAAAACAATGCAACTATATGAAATGCAACTAAATGAAATGCATTTAAATGATATGCAAAAAGAAAATAAAATAAAAGAAAGAAAACTAGCCCACTATATGCAACACGACATATATATAAACGTCTACCACATAATGACAGGTTACGATAAACGACAGTGCTGTCACTAGTGCCGACGCGCCTTAAGACTTATCGAAAGTGATAGACTTATGGAAACCAACATCATCTATCTAAACGGGTATAACTCATATGGAGAAAGGACGTAGCATACGGAAAACCGACAAGTAGCTACCCATATGAACTATAAAAACAAAGGAAGCACGTAAGTCTTAAAAGCTTAAAAGATTCATCGGAGCGGTATGTAGCATACGGGAACCGACATTAGCTACTAATTAACCATAAGAACAGTTATAGCTTACGAGAACCGACAAATAACTATAACATGCCTGGATGAATCATATATAAGGAATTGATCAATTATCTAACATGGATTCATAGATGGAAAGGTAAAAACATATAAGTTCGGGACATCTATGTAAAAATCAAGTAGCCACAGAAGCTCGTATGAAAAATCCACATCAAATAAAAGCATTAAAAATAAAATCAAGAAAAATTCGGCGGAACCGATCGGACGAGCGTTCAAAGGAAAACTTCGCGGACGGGCGTTCCTCACTTTGCGGACGCTCGTTTGCAAGGAAACCGACCGGACGGGCGTTCGTAAAGACAGACGCCCGTCCGGTTCTTCAAAAAGTTGAAAATTCATGGACGGACGGACGTCCACTCAACCTTCCCAACGCTCGTTCACCCGCAATGTTAGGGATCGGACGGGCGTTCACTTACGTGAACGCTCGTCCATACATCGAATTTGCATAGAAAACGCGGGAAAAACACAGCAAAACCCTAATTATCTTAAAACATCATACATCATCACGCAGCGACCCTTATCAAATTAAAGCACGGGGGTTAGACTAGGTAACACTAAACATGTAACTTCACGTAAATCGAGTTGAGTAAAAAACTTTTGCACATTCTTAACCCAACGGTCATCGAAACACGGCAAAATAAAAACTCTCAATTTATTTAACGCTACTTTTATTAAAAACAAAAAAAAAAAACGTAACAAAATCGAGAACTAACAAAACTAGATTCAACATGACACCTATTCCCCGGCAACGGCGCCACTTTTGTTGGGGAGATTTTGCATCATTAAAACAAAAGAAAATTTATAAAACCTATACTACCATGCAAAACTACCTCCTAACCGGCCGAATACCGGGTAGTTGCTAGTAAAGTTGGATAAGTACGGGTATCGATCCTCAGGGAATTGGGCTGTCGAATCTAACTTATTAATTCTTCTTTATTAACCTAAACCTAAACTAAAACGGAAAATAAACTGGACAGAGGATTGTTAATCCAAAGCCAGGAATGATAAAAGCGATAAAAACATAAATAAAACTACATCTACGAAAGCAGTAAAACTAACTAATAACTGAACAAACATAAACAAACCATGATCAACCTCTTCCCAACAACCATCACCTCACCGAAAGAAATAAGATTAACACATATTCATTCACAAGTCATCTTGGATTATTATCTTATCTAAAGAAGCGTTTCCTCTTCCGATTTATCACGCCATTCATTAGTTTACCTTCCGGTCTTAACTAACATCTATACGAAGCAAAGATACGGATTAAATCCTAATCTAACAACCTTATCCCTCAACTTCCGTTTGTTGGAATAATTATTGTCAATCTCTATCATGGCAATCTAACGAATTTATTAACTTCCGTTATCTAAATTCGATTAACATACGGCATCTCAAAGCATGAAAAAGAACAAGTTAACTCACCAAATAAACACATGAAAAATCTCATCTTTCCGGTGATAATGATACTCAATATCTCCCTAGGATAATTTTGCAACGAATTAATTCAAATTGTGGTTCTCTCGTAAACCTAGATATTTAATCTACGAACTTTCGTTATGTATAGATTAAAAATCCAAACTTTCCTACGGTGATCTAAACTACACCGACTTTCGTCATACGGTAGAAATCAACAAAGCAATAATCTTTCGATTTATATGCAATTAACAAATTAAACATAGGAAATAAACAATTGAATTAAAACTTACAAAATCATCCAAGAAACAAATCGAAGTGCTTTGGAAAATAAGAAGCTTCAAGCTTTGTCCATGGCTGCCACGGCCTTATTCATCAATGGAGAAAAAGAAACGAAAAGCGAAAATAAAACCTAATCTAACCACCGGCCGACCAAGCATGGAAGCTTGGCCGGCCGGGTCGCTCCCATGATCGACTTTTTGAGTGCAAGTGAGAAGCCGCTTTGCGTATAATGTATGTGACTAGGGTTGAATGTTTGCGCTGAATTTATAGGCTGCAATGTCGGTTTGTTTGTATGGCGGTGCTGAACGCTCGTCTAGAAAGTCGGACGTTCGTTTGATAATTTTTGCAAGACTCTGTATCAAATTGCTGCTGTGAACGCTAGTTTAGAGTTTGGACTCAAACTTCTAAAATTCATATCTTGAGTTGTAGACCTCCAAAAATTATGATCCGAACGCCATAATTAAGCTCTCGGAAAACTCTACAACTTTCGTTAAGGACTCTTCTTCAGAAAACGCTTTTTTTGACTAGCCCGTCGTATTACGTGTCTTTTCGGGATTTTCCAATACCACAGCATCATTATCCAAACTTGTAACGCTCATATATCGGGCCTCGTAAGTCGGAATGAAGTGATTCAAAATCCTGTAGAATCCTCTCTTCAAACACTACAACTCTTCTCTTGAGGTCGAGAGTCAAATCAGTGTATATCATATCAAGAACTGCATCGGAAGTTCGGCTGCTTGAATGCTTCATTCCAAGCTTTACCTCCATCTTTATCCTCTTCCAAGTCAAAAACATGTATCTACATTGCATCCAAACACCACAAAAACGTAACAATATCCAAAACCATGTAAAACAATCAAATAATCGTATAAATTGATACGTTTTCATATTTAACTCTTTAAATCACCATTCACTCAATATTTCCATATATAGCTCAAAATCTATGAAAATCATATGAATGTAGGGGAAATTGATATAGAAAATATATATAAAAATCACTATAATTTAGCCCTTAACAATCATTTATGTACCATTTAATCATAGACTAGCTTATTTTCCACACAAAAATGCACAGCACTTAATCTACAAAAATATCACAACTCAATCCAAGTCCAAATCCAAATCCAAACTACACCATACTCATACACTACTAGCATCAACTCTATACAAAAATGTCACAACACATGTGTTTACATAAAAATGGCACAACACAACTATCTTCAACTTCTCAAAGATCCAAATCCATACACTACTATCATCAACTTATTAAAGATCATTTATGTACCATTTAATCATAGACTAGCTTATTTTCCACACAAAAATGCACAACACTTGATCTACAAAAATATCACAACTCAATCCAAGTCCAAATCCAAACTACACTATACCCATACACTACTAGCATCAACTCTATACAAAAATGTCACAACACATGTGTTTACATAAAAATGGCACAACACAACTATCTTCAACTTCTCAAAGATCCAAATCCATACACTACTATCATCAACTTATTAAAAATCATTTATGTACCATCTAATCATAGACTAGCTTATTTTCAACACAAAAATGCACAACACTTAATTTACAAAAATGGCACAACAGAATCTCGGTTTGAACTTGTAACTTGTTACTACTGTCATCTAACCGAATCGAACCCTCCCATAAACCGAACCCAACCATGTACACAAATGGCACACATCCTCACTATAGTTTTAACTACAATTGCATTTATACACACACACACCCCAATTTTAACTACCAACTCAAACGAAAATCGAAAATATAAACCAAAATAAACGAATCAATTACTCATTACTAATCATACTACAACTATCAAACCAAATTGTCGAACCCTCAGATATAACCGAATCGAACCCTACCATTATAACACCGAACCGAACCCTCCAATAAACCGAATCGAACCCTACCATTATAACCAAAAAGCAAAAATGGCAAATTTGAAACCGAATTGAACCTTCCTATAAACCGAATCGAGCCCATTTGAAACCTTAACCAACAACATGATAACTTCAAACTTTAACAAATTAATTGCATTTACACACACACAAGCATGTTGTATTACAAAAATAATGGAAGAAATTGACGAAAATAATAAGAAAAGATGATTCACCTTTGATTGGGGTGAAATTAGACATGTTTTTCGTTGAAAATGGTGAAGAATCGCCGGAAATCACCCCAAATTCGCCCAAATCGCCGGAGCTATGCCAAGGAAGAAGAAAGAGATTGAATGAGAGGAAATATTTCACGAAAATAAGATGAAAATTGGTTTACCTAAGTTTATGGATGAGATTAGAGGTGATTGGTTGTTGAAAATCGTAAACAATCGCCGGAAATTTGGTGTAATCGCAGGAAATAATGGAGGAAATACGGAGAAGAAGAAAAAATAGAAGAAAGAGGGAAAAAATGAAGCTGCCCGATTATATTATCTGTGTCTTGTTTAAAAGGACGACAAAGTCGTCCCTTTAAACCCAAAAAAATTTTGGCGGCCAAATTTTCCCCTCCAAAATTTCATACAATTTTTGATTTTATTTGTTTAAAGGGACGACAATTTCATCTAAAGGGACGACAAAGTCGTCCCTTTAAACCCAAAAAATTTTTGGCAAATTTTCCCTCGAAAATTTCATAAAATTTTTGACTTTTTGTTTAAAGGGACGACATTGTCGTCCCTTTAAATAAACTTTTATAAAAAAATAATTTTATGAACTCTAATATTACATTTTTATGATTAAATACCTTAATATTATATTTTCGTTCATAATATATATATAACACTATTTTATTCGATAACGATCTAACTCATTCGCTCGATAACGAACCCTTAGATTCAAATCAATCGCTCGATAACGAATCCCTAAATTCAAATCGATCGTTCAATAACGAACACCGAAACTTAACTCATTCGATCGATCGAGCCATAGTAGATACAACTATCACAATGATCGATAACGATCATGAAATAACTCATTCGCTCGATATCAAATCCCGAGATTCAAATCGATCGCTCGATAACGATCGATCAAGCCATAGTAGATAGTACTATCACAATGATCGATAACGATCTAACTCATTCGCTCGATAACGGACCCTGAGATTCAAATCGATCTCTCGATAACGAACCCCGAAATTCAAATCGATCGTTCAATAACGAACACCGACACTTAACTTATTCGATCGATCGAGCCATAGTAGATACAACTATCACAATGATCGATAACAATAACGATCTAACTCATTCGCTCGATATCGAATCCCGAGATTCAAATCGATCGCTCGATAACGATCGATCACGCCATAGTAGATAGTACTATCACAAAGATCGATAATGATCTAACTCATTCGCTCGATAATGAACCCTGAGATTCAAATCGATCTCTTAATAACGATCCCCGACTCTTAACTCCTTCGGTCGATAATGATCCATCGAGATATAGTTGATAGTACTATCACAATGATCGATAACGATTTAACTCATTCACTCGATAACGAACCCTGAGATTCAAATCGATCTCTTAATAACGATCCCTGACTCTTAACTCCTTCGCTCGATAACGATCCATCGAGACATAGTACATAGTACTATCACAATGATCGATAACGATCCAACTCATTCGCTCGATATCGAATCCCGAAATTCAAATCGATCGCTCGATAACGATCGATCAAGCCATAGTAGATAGTACTATCACAATGATCGATAACGATCTATCTCATTCGCTCGATAACGAACCATGAGATTCAAATCGATCTCTTAATAACGATCCCCGACTCTTAACTCCTTCGCTCGATAATGATCCATCTTGATATAGTAGATAGTACTATCGCAATGATCGATAACAATTTAACTCATTCGCTCGATAACGAACCCTGAGATTCAAATCGATCTCTTAATAACGATCCCCGACTCTTAACTCATTCGCTCGATAATGATCCATCGAGACATAGTAGATAGTACTACCACAATGATCGATAACGATTTAACTCATTCGCTCGATAACGAACCCCGGGATTCAAATCGATCGCTCGATAACGAACCACGACTGTTGACTCATTCGCTCGATAACGATCGATCGAGCCACTCGATAATGAACCCCGAGATTCAAATCGATCTCTTAATAACGATCCCCGACTCTTAACTCCTTCGCTCGATAACAATCCATCGAGACATAGTAGATAGTACTATCACAATGATCGATAATGATCTAACTCATTTGCTCGATATCAAATACCGAAATTCAAATCGATCGCTCGATAACGAAAATGAACCTCGACTGTTAACTCATTCGCCCGATAACGATCCATCGAGAAATAGTAGATAGTACTATCACAATGATCGATAACGATCTAACTCATTCGCTCGATAACGAACCCTGAGATTTAAATCGATCTCTTAATTACGATCCTTGACTCTTAACTCCTTCGCTCGATATTGATCCATCGAGACATAGTAGATAGTACTATCACAATGATCGATAACGATTTAACTCATTCGATCGATAACGAACCCAGAGATTCAAATCGATCTCTAAATAACGATCCCTGACTCTTAACTCCTTCGCTCGATAACGATCCATCGAGACATAGTACATAGTACTATCACAATGATCGATAACGATCTAACTCATTCGCTCGATATCGAATCCCGAGATTCAAATCGATCGCTCGATAACGAACCACAACTGTTAACTCATTCGCTCGATAACGATCGATCGAGCCATAGTAGATAGTACTATCACAATGATCGATAACGATTTAACTCATTCGCTCGATAACGAACCCCGAGATTCAAATCGATCTCTTAATAACGATCCCGGACTCTTAACTCCTTCGCTCGATAACGATCCATCGAGACAATGATCGATAACGATCTAACTCATTCGCTCGGTAACGAACCCCGAGATTCAAATCGATCTCTTAATAACGATCCCTGACTCTTAACTCCTTCGCTCGATAAGGATACATCGAGACATAGTAGATAGTACTATCACAATGATCGATAACGATCTAACTTATTCGCTCGATAACGAAACCCGGGATTCAAATCGATCGCTTGATAACGAACCACGACTGTTAACTCATTCGCTCGATAACGATGTCGAATCTCAGGAATGAGATCAATCGCTTATTAACGAACCCCGAGATTCAAATCAATCCCTCGATAACGAACTGACAATGTATAGTAGAGAGTATTATCATAATCATCTGTATTATCGTTCGATAAAGGAATTTTTATAAAAAAAATAATGAATTTTATATTTTAACGCAATGTTTATTAGAATATGTATATTATAATTTAATAATAAACTGAATATTATTTATTAACTCAAAGTTTTATATTAAAAAAAAGTTAATTGCCTTTAAAGGGACGACAATTGTCGTCCCTAACAACCCAAAATTTATAATTTATTTACATAACATATTATTTTCTGAAAAAATGTTTAATGGGACGACATTGCCGTCCCTTTAGACGTGCATTTTATAATAAACTGAATATTATTTATTAACTCAAAGTTTTAGAGCAAAAAAAAATTTAATTGCCTTTAAAGGGACGACATTTGTCGTCCCTAAAAACCCAAATTTTATAATTTTTGTACATAACTTATTATTTTCTGAAAAATATTTAATGGGACGACATTGTCGTCCCTTTAGACGTGCATTTTATAATAAACTGAATATTATTTATTAACTCAAAGTTTTATATTAAAAAAATATATAATTGCCTTTAAAGGGACGACAATTGTCGTCCCTAAAAACCAAAATTTTATAATTTCTTGTACATAACATATTATTTTCTGAAAATGTTTAATGGGACGACATTGTCGTCCCTTTAAATAGTCTTGTCCACGTGGAAATCCAAGCTGGCACGGTGGGGTTAATATTTTATTTTTTGGGACGACATTGTCGTCCCTTTAAAGTTTCCCTCCGAAAAATCCGCCCAAAACTTTGACTATGTATGAATTCATTTAAAGGGACGACTTTGTCGTCCCAAAAAAGATATTTAAAGGGACGACTTTGTCGTCCCTTTAAACCAGTTTTCTTGTAGTGACAATGGACCCCACAAACATCAATGACTTAAGAGTTTTTCACATTTTTTTTTTCAATTTGACCCCACTGGAAAAATTTCTTGGATCCGATACTGTTACAAACCTTTTTGACGCACCTATCATCTGTAACCAGGGTTCGCCACTATCACAAAACTTTTTGACGCACCTATCATCTGTAACCAAACCGATTACAATGGACCCCAAAACATCTGAATTTTCTAGGTCCGTCACTGTCACAAACTTTTTGGCGCACCTATCATCTGTAACCAAACCAATCACAATGGACCCCACAAACATCAATGACTTCAAAGTTTTTCACATTTTTTTAATTTGACCCCCACTGAAAAATTTCCTAGGTCCGCCACTATCACAACCTTTTTGACGCACGTAAACAATGGACCTCACTATCACAACCTTTTTGACGCACGTATCATTTGAAACCAAACCGATCATAATGGACCCCACAAACATCAACGACTTCAAAGGATTGGAATGTCACAAATGTTGTGCTTCTGTTATTCTTGCATATTCACACAAACTTTACACATTAGTTGCGGTGCATAAACAAACAAAGCAATAGCGTGTGTTTTGACGCACCTATCATCTGTAACCAAACTGATCACAATGGACCTCACAAACATCTGAATTTCCTGGGTCCGGCACTGTCACAAACCTTTTTGACACACCTATCATCTGTAACCAAACCGATCACAATGGACCCCACAAACATCAACGACTTCAGAGGTTAGAGATGTCACAAAGGTTGTGCTTATGTTATTCTTGCATATTCACATAAACTTTACACATAATTAATTTCGGCGCATAACCAAACAAAGCAATAGCGTGTGTTGTTCATTTATTAACATTATAAATATCTAACAAAAGTTGGTTTCCATACAATTTCATTTTCAGGTCATGTCTAACAAGATGCCATTGGTATTGCGAAAATAACGAGTGACCCTAAGAAAGCTGCTGCATTATTAAGTATTGAAAAGGGACAGCAAAGATGACATATGTTGCATTGTGGATATGTTTAGGAATTGAGAGCCCACCGTCATTGGTTGGTTCATTAAATTGGAGAAAAAAAATGTTGGCTAAATTGACGGCCATCTGGAATGCAAATAATGAACCTAGATTTGAATATAAGGGATGAATTTGGTGGCATTAAGGGTGGGAGGCAATTATTTATCGAAGTAGGAGTAGATGTTTGAAGGCTTTAACAAGAGTTATATAGTGAAGAGATGATTATGTTTAGGGTTAAAAATACTTTAGGACATTTAGAAACACATAGAATGTTTTCTGAAGTACCTAATACTTCATATATTTTACTTAAAATCCGATTCTCTATCTATCAAGTAATTAGTGGGGTGTCACAATGGTTATCAATACGAAATTAAGTTATATGATACTCACTTTGTTTCTTTTTATCTGTTACATTTCAGAATTTGCTCTGTTTTTATTTATCATTCATTTTATATTTCAAATGTATTATTTATTATTTTTTTCCCACCTTTACCAATAAAATATTTATATTTCTTATAAAAAAATACATTTCCAATACTAAAAACTCCTTTACCAAAAAAGTATTTACTTCTCCAATAAAAAAATTACATTATCAATACTATAATTCAAACACATTAATCAGTTTCTCAATCTGTGTGAATCTTCTCTCAATGACATATAAAAAGAAACGGAGGGAGTAATATTGTTCTATCAAATTATCGATTCCATGTGTATTGTTGTTGGCCAGTAACCATGTGTATCATATTATATTTTATCACATCAATTCAGACGAGTCATATAGTATGTTTAAAGTTGAAAGGACGGGCGTGTGGCATTAATTAGTAAATATGGAGAACTAAAGGAGGTGGAAGCTCTACTAAGACGGAGATGGAAAGGTGGGCACAACGCTCGGCGTTAGGTAGTTAGGAGCGAAGGTAGTATGAGGCAGAGCCAAGACTAAGAGACGATGGAACTCTCAAGGCGACATCTGAGATGAGAAGAAACAAAGCGCTAACAACGGATAAGCATGGCATCGACTCATCCCGTCTCGATTACTAGTGAGACGAAATTTACTTAGTCTTGTGAGACCTATCGTAGAAAATTCCCGAGACCATTGATTAGAATGTTCCTGAGGCGGGCAGGCAAGGAGATTACTTGGTGCATACCGCACATTGCTTCAAATATAAAGAAATTGGTTTAATCCCGCCAGAAGACCAAAAGCATCATTTCATCTTGTTCCATGAGGAAGCGAAGCGGGCTACTTGTCTTGCCTCGAGCCCATAAGAGAACTACTGCTCTGGACTATGATGGTGCTGTTCTGCTTAAAACTAGGCTAGGAAATGGGCCTAACTCCATTCGCGGATGAACCCCTCGGGCGGTATGCTTGGTGACGCGTGCCGTCTACTCTGCTTGAGTGCATACACTAGGGTAGGGCTATCGAATTGAGCAGCTTCCCTTGTTCACTATGGCTTAAGTCTTTGTGCAAGACAAAGTCTAGTTTTGACTTGGAGGTCCTCTTGTAAGAACATAAAAGAAGCATTCCACAGCCGTAGGTGCTCAATTCAATTGGATTGAACTGCTTGAGCTAGAGCTTTGGACTCTTAGGCGTTTTGCAGTCTATTCGGACACGAACGACTAAAAGTCCCTACGGACTGCCTGTACTAAGAGAGGCGTATAACTCTTCTCCTGATAGACGATGAAATGATTCAAGAAAGACTCGATACCAATAGGGGGCCAGTTTTTCGGCATTATGTTCTTAAAAAAATATAAAATGGATTTCGCGTAGAAGCGAAATCGAGTGGATAGATTTTGCATCTATATGAGATGCAATTTGTTCAATTGAAACTGGTCGCGTAGAAGCGAAATCGAGTGGATAGATTTTGCATCTATATGCTCTTAAAACATCGTCCGTTCGCGGGACTTGATAATATTGTATGTGGCAAGAAGAACACGATTTATTACCAGGGATCTAACGAAGTAACGAGCTAAAACAACGGCTGTGCGGGGTTTGTCGGTCGTATCCGTTCATAGTTCTATGTATCATAGTAGAGACTCGAAAGTGGGGAACAAAGTAGATATATCATGGTCTGAACTCTCAAAAAGAATTCCAGTAAAGTAATCTGGTCGAAAGGGGCCCGCTTACCCTCCTATAATTACATTCACGAATACTACAATATTATAATATTTTCTTAGGTTCATGAGCATCGGTTGTATTAGGTAAACCTTGCCCTCTTTGGTGATTAAGATCACTTGACTTATACGTATTAATTTTATTTCGTTATTGTTTCTTTTTGGATCATCCTGAGAGCATTTAGCCACTTGTTAGCCTCACTTATTTATCGTGTAGCTTTCGACTGGCTTCAACGTATTCAAACGGGAAAATAAGTGCTTTTGCACTGTTGTACCATAAGGTGACTTCTCTAGGCGTCTCCTTTCTTCTGTAGTAAGGGCTGCTGCAGGCTCTTCTTTGAATGCATCCGTAGAGTGTAGCTATTACTCTTTCTTCCTTTAGATGATGTATGTGTGTTGATTGATGAGAGATAAACTTATGATCATTATTACGACATTTTACCCCAATATTGATACCATTTTGAGCATTTATGTATCAAATCAAGTCATAAATACTAAGTTTTATCAAAATGTATAAGTAGTAGTTATTATATAAATTATCGTATTTTTATAAGTTTTTATTAGTTTTGTACCGGTTTAGTAACCGGTGTGTCGTGTCGGATTTACGTTTGGTATTTTGGTGCTTCATTGCAGGATTATTCATTGACCAAGATTCCACGTAACGACATGTTTTGAGTCTAAAAGATGGATTTTGAGGGAAAGAAGAAAATGCCACAAGCTTACGAGTTCAACGGATCAAATTATTTTTCCTACGCGCTTCTACCGTAACCTGTTTTTGATGGAAATTTGACCCGAATTAGAGGCATTTTCGGGAGAATAGTTCTTGACTAAAGTTGTAGATATTTAAATGAGCTTTCCAACGCATTTTGAATCACGTCAATCGGAGGTCTACAACTCAAGTTATGAATTTTTTACCGAACAGTTGATATCTCGGGTCGAACCGGATATTTTTGGCTCAACTTGTTGCATGTTACTCCATGTGCTAACTAATGATGATGATGATGAGTCATAACAAACTCATCAATACCTCCCACATGCTTGTAACAAACTTGGCATATACTTAGCATATTCTCCAAAAATATCTCCCTCAAATATCACCTCCCTCATTACAACCTCCCTCAACTCCCCCTATAAATACCTCCCCATATCCATAAAAATCCTTGCCCCATCTTGGCCACTCTTGGCCAAGATCTCTCTTCTCCACCTCCTCCCATTTCTTCCATTCCCCTCTTCTTCATGTCCGTTCTTCATCTCTTTTTTCGTTTTATTTCATCTTTGGGCCCGTATATACATATGTCTATGTATGTATATATGTTTTTATAAATAAAAGTAGTAATCTTCGTTGTAATGCTCGAGAGAATTACCGAGAAAGTTGTTATTGAAGAAGTTGTTATTTTCGAGAGAATACGGCTTTGATTTGCACTTAACGGGTAATTTTATAAAGTTATTACTTTTGTTGTTTATTTATATATATATTATATCTATCACTATGTTAAACTAAAAATATGTCTAGCCAAGATATGAATCTGAATTAGTTAATCTTTTGGTAAAATGAATGATCGACTCTGGTAATCATGATTAAAACTAATTATAATGAATCTTTTTCTATTTTGCAACGTATTGATAATATATTCGGAATGACGTAATCAATCATGATGAATACCACATATAACCTGGCGATGTACCGACCGACGAGAAGTCAGGATATGAGTAAAAATAGAAAAACCGGAGGGTAAAATGGCCGTCTGATTAACGGAATCCTATTTCCTACCCGGGGGCAGATTTGTCCTGGAAAGATGAATCTTATTGAAATTTGTACTCGAGATCTTAATAATGTTAAAATCACAGTTTAATTGAAACTACACCGTTTGTGTTAAATCGATCCGCTTGACAACCGGAGCCTCTTGAATAACATCGGCCGTCTGACGAACGGAATAACCTCTTTTATCCGGGGTAGATTTGTACTCGGTACCTGTTCAGACTAACTAAGATTAGCATGGGGCAGTTGTGGACCTTGGACTGATGACATTTGACATACGACAATTTCATACGCTCGTGTGAGGAGGAGTTGTCTAGCTTAGGAGTACACCGGTTCATATATAATTGACCTCCTTGCATCAAGGAAAAGATCTGTCTCATTTATTTCTACTAAAAAGAGATCGTAATTCAGTAACGTATTCTTGGCTAGATCCAAAAATATATATATTATCTATTTTTATATTTATATATTTATTTACTGCTTTACTAACAATCTAACTACTAACATAATCTAACCCAGGAAAAAGTAAAAGCTGCGACTTAGATCGAGTTAATAATAGCTTCTTGGTGTTTAACCCCACTTAAAAGAATTACCATGTTTTCCCCGAGGAATACGACGACTCACCGACTAGAGCTACAATTTGACCCGGTACACTGCCGGTTAGGATCTGTATAGCCTAAGTAATGTCCGTCAGCTTTCTGGCGCCGTTTCCAAGGTTAGGTTTAGGTCTGTCAGTATTTTGGCGCCGTTTCCAAGGTTAGGTTTAGGTCTGTCAGTATTTTGGCGCCGTTGCCGGGGAAAACGTCGCTAATTTCTTTCTTTGTGTCTAGGGTTACTACTTGTATTAGCTCAAAATTCTCGAGGATAAGTCAACACTCTTCTTATCACATTTCTTTTTTATTTTCCGTTGGTATCTACCCTCTTTTAGTTACCAATTTTCTTCTTCTACCAATTTCGAGTTATTTTCTATTTTCGATAGTAGAAATTAAACGCGGTTCGTTTATTTTTGTTGGTACCTACCTATTGGTAAGATACCAATTAAAAAAAAAAAAAATACACTCGGTAAATACCGAGTGGACTCGGTTTTTACCGAGAGAAAAAAAAATTGTGGTTTTTTTTTATCGATTTCGTGTTATTTTCTATTCGATATTTTCTATTCCACAAGAATTGTCAAATCGAGTTATGAAAACGGCCGAAATCAGTAATGAAACACCATCTGATTCAGGTTTTATCTATTTCAAGTTATTTTTCTATTTTTCGATAGTTGATGACCAGAAGTGGTAAGGCCCCACTCACTCCTTATAGGCCTGATTTAAACACTTACGAAAGGCGAGTTAAGAGTAGAGAGTAAACGCGGTCATATCGATCGGGGAAATCCCGACCAAGTATCATTTTCAAATCGAAATACGAGAATGACCGAAACTAGTGATGAAACACCGAACGAGGGCTTGATCATGCCCAAGGGAATATTAATAAATAAAATAAAAATAGAAATAATCAGAATTGGAAGCAGGTTGGAAGGAACCAAGTTTGAAATGGCCAATTCAAACCGAACCTTATCCAACTCAACCCAAATTCATCTCGGTTCAACCGGATAAGGAAACACCATATCCAATGCATATTTTGAAGAAAAAGGTACGTAAGAATGATGAAACACGGATCATTCGAGGAAGCTTTACCATATTCATCTAATGACAAGGGTAAGGGAGGTATACATTCTATCCCTATTACATAGATGAAGTTGGATAAAAAGTATGTATGTTTTCTTGACGATTTTAGTAAGGGAGAAGTTTGGGAGTTAATCATGAGAGCGTTGTCTTCAACACTTACAATTCATTGAAATATCCATGCATTACACTAGAATCTTGTTCTTGTGTGTACACTTTGTGTTTTTTTTTTTTTTTTTTGTGGATTGTACTAACACGCAGGTAATTGAAGAAGATGACTTCAGCAATAATGTGAAAGCTCGCAAACCTAAAGCTCGAAAATCAAAGGAAAAAGTCAAGAATCGTTTGGATTGGTGGGAATTGTCTAACCTCTATTGGAAACCGGTATTGAAGAAGGATGCGGTGCGTGAGGATGACCCACCACCAGTGCCTTAAAAACTGAAGCACGGTAAAGTCTGGCTATAGACTATAAATGTAGTCAATGACGGGTACTATCCTTCCTTTTTACTCCTTAAGCATTTATTTTTAGTGGATTATGTGCTTAATTGTTACGTGCTTTTGTGAGTAATTGTTAGAAGTATCCCGTTTTGTTTAGTATATTATATTAGTTAATCCTTATCATTTTGGTCAAGCAAACGACGTTAACCAAAAGCGCTACCGGGAGGCAGCCCGTAAAATGTTAAATATAATAATTACTCATAATTTGGATGATACTTTGGTAATACTTCGGATTGATTTTCATTTTGTTTCACCAAGTCTTAGGATGAATGTTTGAATGTCATTAAAAAAGGGAATGATTAGGTGGTTATCCGAAAATCCCGATGGAGAAAAAAGAGAAAAATTCAAATGCGTCATTTCTTGGACTTAGGTTGTTCGAACGATTTGAAATAACCCTTGAGGATCTGGGTATAAAAGACTCAGAGTTAATACTTTCTCACATATTTCATATCATGATCTAGTCTGTTTTAAATTTCAAATAATGTGTGACATGTATTAGTTCAACTACTGTGGAATATTGTGTGTTTTAAATCAATAAAAGTTTATGTGGTGTGTTTATCTACCCTTTTGCATTACACTGTCACACTCCACATACTTTTATTTTATTTGCACACACAACGGTCATAACTTTGACCCACCCACCCACCCTTTTTATCATCCGAGTATTTGTTTTGACTTGTTTTAGTGCACCATTGCTTTCCCAACAACTTATTTACACTCACTTTACATTGAGGACAATGTAAGTTCGTAAGTGGGGAGTGGAGTCGTTGGTCTAGCAATGAAATTAATGTTTATTTTGTATCAATAAATCCCTTAGTTTTTGATTTTTTTTTCGAGCATTATTTAGTTGATTAAAATAAACTGTATAAGGTATATATTTCATGGATTTGAAGATGTAATGATCAATTTGGATGTGTATAACCAACGTGAACCGTAAGTGCATTGTAATTCCAAATATATTTGTGTAACATGAATTCCTTCACGTAAGCCTTTGATATTGAAACGAAAATTTTAAACTGTATCCATTCAGTATCCTAGTGGTTATTCTATAGATAATTGCGTAACTTAGTACCTAACTTTTGAATGTGTACTGTGAATATCTGAAGGTTTGAATGTGATAGGAAGGATATAAGTTAAAGAAGAATACCAAATTAAGATGAACTATCTATATGTCGGTTGTAGCTACCAATGATTTGAGTGCAGTAGGGCGTTATCACGAAACGTCCTATATCACTATGAGGTTTAAAAGCTCCGACTGCCTGATGATAGTAGTCCAGCTAGGGTGTTATCACGAAACGTCCTATTGCTGGGAATGAAGAGGCATATGCTACACATGTGAAATTAAGTTCATCAAAAGAAAAAAAGAAAAAAAAAGAAAAAAAAGAAATAAAAAAATAAAAAATAAAAAATTTTAAGCGTGGTTGAAAACTTAGCTATCTTCTGACTATCCCCAGTATAAACTGAATGATATGCTTTAGGGATTATCCTAATAAGTACTCGGAAGAACTTTGTGTGGAAGCTATATCGCTTATACCTAGGAAAGTCATTAGGGGTACATCTCGAATGGATATTTGTGTGTTTTGCTTGATTTATTCAAGAGAGGATAGTGGAAATTGAAAAGGCTTGTCACACACACACTCTGTTATACACTTATATTGAGGTTAAAGCCTGGTTGTAATTCTAATGGTTGTATTATCTAGTTGTTCCTTATACCTTATATCTTCATGAATTTATCTCTTATTCATTTTGTTTTATCGCTTGTTTTGCTCGAGGACGACCAAAAGCTAAGTAGGGGGTTGTGATGAGAGATAAATTTATGATCATTATTACGACATTTTACCCCAATATTGATACCATTTTGAGCATTTATGTATCAAATCAAGTCATAAATACTAAGTTTTATCAAAATGTATAGTTATTATATAAATTATCGTATTTTTATAAGTTTTTATTAGTTTTGTACCGGTTTAGTAACCGGTGTGTCGTGTCGGATTTACGTTTGGTATTTTGGTGCTTCATTGCAGGATTATTCATTGACCAAGATTCCACGTAACGACATGTTTTGAGTCTAAAAGATGGATTTTGAGGGAAAGAAGAAAATGCCACAAGCTTACGAGTTCAACGGATCAAATTATTTTTCCTACGCGCTTCTACCGTAACCTGTTTTCGATGGAAATTTGACCCGAATTAGAAGCATTTTCTGGAGAATAGTTCTTGACTAAAGTTGTAGATATTTAAATGAGCTTTCCAACGCATTTTGAATCACGTCAATCGGAGGTCTACAACTCAAGTTATTAATTTTTTACCGAACAGTTGATATCTCGGGTCGAACCGGATATTTTTGGCTCAACTTGTTGCATGTTACTCCATGTGCTAACTAATGATGATGATGATGAGTCATAACAAACTCATCAATACCTCCCACATGCTTGTAACAAACTTGGCATATACTTAGCATATTCTCCAAAAATATCTCCCTCAAATATCACCTCCCTCATTATAACCTCCCTCAACTCCCCCTATAAATACCTCCCCATATCCATAAAAAATCCTTGCCCCATCTTGGCCACTCTTGGCCAAGATCTCTCTTCTCCACCTCCTCCCATTTCTTCCATTCCCCTCTTCTTCATGTCCGTTCTTCATCTCTTTTCTCGTTTTATTTCATCTTTGGGCCCGTATATACATATGTCTATGTATGTATATATGTTTTTATAAATAAAAGTAGTACTGTTGTAATGCTCGAGAGAATTACCGAGAAAGTTGTTATTGAAGAAGTTGTTATTTTCAGAGAATACGGCTTTGATTTGCACTTAACGGGTAATTTTATCAAGTTATTACCTTTGTTGTTTATTTATATATATATTATATCTATCACTATGTTAAACTAAAAATATGTCTAGCCAAGATATGAATCTGAATTAGTTAATCTTTTGGTAAAATGAATGATCGACTCTGGTAATCATGATTAAAACTAATTATAATGAATCTTTTTCTATTTTGCAACGTATTGATAATATATTCGGAATGACGTAATCAATCATGATGAATACCACATATAACCTGGCGATGTACTGACCAGAGAAGTCAGGATATGAGTAAAAATAGAAAAACCGGAGGGTAAAAATGGCCGTCTGATTAACGGAATCATATTTCCTACCCGGGGGCAGATTTGTCCTGGAAAGATGAATCTTATTGAAATTTGTACTCGAGATCTTAATAATGTTAAAATCACAGTTTAATTGAAACTACACCGTTTGTGTTAAATCGATCCGCTTGACAACCGGAGCCTCTTGAATAACATCGGCCGTCGACGAACGGAATAACCTCTTTTATCCGGGGTAGATTTGTACTCGGCACTGTTCGGACTAACTAAGATTAGCATGGGGCAGTTGTGGACCTTGGACCGATGACATTTGACATACGACAATTTCATACGCTCGTGTGAGGAGGAGTTGTCTAGCTTAGGAGTACACCGGTTCATATATAATTGACCTCTTTGCATCAAGGAAAAGATCTCGTCTCATTTATTTCTACTAAAAAGAGATCGTAATTCAGTAACGTATTCTTGGCTAGATCCAAAAATATATATATTATCTATTTTTATATTTATATATTTATTTACTGCTTTACTAACAATCTAACTACTAACATAATCTAACCCAGGAAAAAGTAAAAACTGCGACTTAGATCGAGTTAATAATAGCTTCTTGGTGTTTAACCCCACTTAAAAGAATTACCATGTTTTCCCTGAGGAATACGACCTGACTCACCGGACTAGAGCTACAATTTGACCCGGTACACTGCCGGTTAGGATCTGTATAGCCTAGGTAATGTCCGTCAGCTTTCTGGCGCCGTTTCCAAGGTTAGGTTTAGGTCTGTCAGTATTTTGGCGCCGTTTCCAAGGTTAGGT
This sequence comes from Gentiana straminea, assembly GCA_036785695.1. NCBI lineage: Eukaryota > Viridiplantae > Streptophyta > Magnoliopsida > Gentianales > Gentianaceae > Gentiana > Gentiana straminea. Next base: position 2,680,241 of record JAVUPR010000437.1, read on the forward strand.
TTAGGTCTGTCATTGATTCGATTCAATCTTGCTCTGAAGGGCCCGTGGCTGGTAGCTTGTTTGCGATCATGGGTACGTTCTTCTTTTTCTTTCTCCTATGAGACGGAAGTAGAGGCCAGCCAAGCTATGCATATAGTCAAGATTGTAGTGCCGGTACCTATGTCTACCGTACTGCGAATCTTTGGTTTTACATCCCAAAGCACTCACGATTCCGCTCTCTTTGTTAGGAAGTCGATGGTACCGGTATCGTTCTTCATTGATGATATGATCATTCCGGGCGTAACGCCGAATTAGATCCCTTTCACCGACATCCGGCCAAATTATATAGAGCACCGCTCTTCATCTTTCTCGCCTCTTCAACTACTACCGATCTTCCTACGGTTCGTCGATTACTTGGATTTGTACACTTGCGAGTGACATAGTTTCCGTCTCCTGAATACCAACTTTCTGCAGGGGTGGATTGAGCGGTGGCAACGTCCGAAAGGTATGATTTTGTAGTAGATGGGGCCCTTCTATCTTTGAAACGGGCTGAAAAGCCATATCGCTACTAATATAAAAAAATGAATAGAAGGAAGGTTATAATATTATGTTCTAAAGATCATTGCAAGGTTCTTTAGCCTATAGCCTGTTTGAATAGAATTGTAAACTAAAGCGCTGCACGACGCTAGCCAGATCCCTAGGAAGGGAGATAAAGTGGAAGACAAAAACCATTGTACAAAGCAAAAAGACTTCGTCACCGGACCTCATCAACATGGTCAATCCGAATGCCTTCATTACGGACCCGATTGGCGGTATTGCAAGGGGGAAACTCAATAAATAGCATAGATAAGGAAGTGGCTATTCTTTTTTATGATATGCGCTTTATACCATGTGGTCATAGAAAGGGACTTTTTAGTCCGACTGATTATGATAGTCCATAGAACTATGAGTCTTTCTGGCTAGCTTCTGAAGAGCTATATAGATACTCGCACGTTCATAACCCATTATAATATAATCCTCGACGGTAGCGCCCCATGGTACTTCTGGAGATGTTCCAGGCTACTTCTGGATACGGATCGACGGCTAGCTGGCGATACCGTGTGTGCCTGTACGGCGGCACTCAGCATACCATTTGAGGTACCCTGGAGCAATAGCATTGCTCAGATCACAGAGAGATAAAGTGAAGCCCCTAGCAATAGGGTAATGGTAATGGAGTAGTATGATACCACCCTGACAAGTTAACTCTGCGATGTTGCAAGTGGCTTTGGTTACCTCTCACATCTTTTCTTACTTCTTTTTGTTGAGGCATCGGTCGAGCAAGCAAAGATAATGGAAAGGGTCCTAAAATACTTTTGGGGACAAGCACGGCTAAGTCGAAGTTATTTGTATCCCCAAATGCCACCGCCCACAACTGGTATGAGCCGCACATATAATATAATCTAGAAAAATACCTAGGTGTTACGTGGAGCTACAATAGGCATTCTGTGATAGCCCAAAAGTGGGATATGCACTCATATGATTCCGTACGTGCGGGTCTCGTAGTCGACATGAAAAGAACTCCCATGAAAGCTATCAGCTGACATTATAGGGATGCTCACCTCCTTCATACTGCCGACGTTTGCCCAGGGTTTACGAAAGGCTTCTTCTCGCAAAAAAAGGTCGAGACTCATTCGGTCTACCGCATATAACTACTTTGCTAATCTATTCTGGGTGTAGTAGTGATCTTATTAGTCAACTTCCTCTTCGACGGCTTCATGGAACCTCCGTCACAAAATTCTCAATGCCCTTCACCAGGTCCTCCGTCAATTGCCAGGAAAGAAAGCACCAGGTCCTGATGCTCTCCACTCTATCTTTTTACAGAAGCACTAGGTGTGAGTAACGCAATTCTACAATGTCGGTGCTAGCGTGCGGGGTATCAATCGCACTTTTATTAGCTTGATCTCTAAAATAAAAATAAAGGATGCAGAGTCCATGAAGGATTATAGACCCATTAGTTTATGCAACTCTGTGTACAAGTAATTGTCTAGAGTTATCTCCAACAGTTGAAGTTGGTGATATCATCTCTCCGGCGTTTGTAGACTTATCACGGACAACATCATCGCAGCTTCCACGGGAGCACATGGATGCCACAACCATATGGCAAAGGCATTCGACCTCGTCAGAGGATGAAGGAAAGAGCATCTTTTAACGAAATGAGAAGTGGGAACTTTCCCAACGCATTTAGGCCTTCACCATCCCTAGTCCCCAATGGATATATTATAAGGTCGTCTTTCTTCAGTCGAAGAGGCCGGGCCTTACTACTTACTATAGGGGCGCTGTAGCCTATGAATCTGGGAGATCCGAGACAGACGTTTCACCCGCTCCCCCATCTCCATCATGATTGGATTTTGCCTCGTAAGCCTTGTAAGCAATCTTCAGGTCAATGTTAGCTTTGAGAAACGTCAGAAAAGTGTCTTGAGGGTAGAATCACACGTGAGAACCCCAAAACTAGCTTTTTAGCTTAGTCAACTTGACTTGCTCGTCAGACTAAGACTCCTTGAATGAAGCTCGAAGGTCCTCAAATGGAGTGTACTTTGATTATTAGACCTGCAATAGGCGTAAACCACTTCGGAGGTCCCCTATGTTGATGGACCAGAAAGAACGTATTAGAAGAATAGCACGATTTAAATACAACACGATGCCCGGTCCTAATGAGAGATGACCTTAAAGGGGTCTCAAAGCGGCGATTGTGCTTAGGATTTGACCCGTATCCGGGGTGGAAGAAGTGAAGGTCTTTTTTTGATTCTACGCTTATACTCTGTGGTCTATTCGCTGTGCTACAAGAAAATTGGATGATGTCGCCTGAAGTACTTTAGGTTTTCGCCTTAGTACAATGGTCATACAACCGAAAGATAAGTGCATCAGGGTGCACTGGTTGATGCGGAAGGCCAACATGGGACTATTCTAATGAATTAGGTCACATTGTCGGGAGTCGTCTGGGTGGGTAGGTATACGCATACCCTAATCCATCATAAGGTTGTGCCCATCTTTGAGCATACTTTTGCAGCTCATTATGGTTAATAGACCGAGATCCTGGCACCTTTGAATGGTGGTTAGGTGGTGGTTTACCACTGAATCCCTATGTAAGAGGTGTAATATTTTCTATTCTATGCGACAAATGTAGGGTTAAACCTCCTACTTCTGTCGATATAGAACATGAAGGATTAGCATTCTTTTATGAGAAAACTGCTAACGATTATTAGAACATGGTGTCTGATCTACACACACCGTTGGTATCTTTCTTTAATATTTCTCCTGTAGAGACGAGGCATAGGCGTAGACAGATTGATAGAGATGTCGTCCGTCTTGCGCTTGCGTTTAATCTCTATTTGAGAATTAATAATGTTGTACACCTTTCGGTTATCCCAAACTCGTTTAACAAGTTCACGGACTAGAATGAGCCATAAGACTTCAGGTGCACCTGAATACAACTCAAGGCAAGTACTAAGCTTCGGCTTGGGGGTCGTCTAGAGTTTATGGGCAGGCAGACTAATCATCTGCTTGTCCATGGACCAAAGAGTGAGATTGTGTTAAGAAGCACTTCCTTTGTTATATTTTATCCTAGCACTAGTTAGTAGGCTATTTTGATAGTAGCTTTTTTCTTTTTCTCTTCTTTCTCAAAGTCCCACCCTTTCTTTGAACCTTGTTAATGATCGAACTTAAAGATATGAACTGAGTGCCATTTGATGAGTAACTAAGAACAAAGGAGATGGATATGGAAAGAATGAAGTAATGAAAGAGGAAGTCATTGCTAGTAGTAACGACTTGTCACGACCCATTGATTCATATAGAATCCATGTCCTAGGTGTATCAAAAAACATTCTTTTCGCTAAGCGTATATAATAAAATAGAGTGAAAGGGTCCACCCCGAAACCGAGCCAAGGGGGTACTAACTAACAAAGTGAGTCCTCTCCGAACCGCAGAAGATAGTTGCCCATCATACGGCTCACCAACTTCACTTGCCTCTATAGGAGGCTCACTCCAAGCAGGTTCAGATCACTTACAATACATGGCTCTACGAAGGAAGGGGTTGGGTTTGGAGCGTTTTCAATATGATTATATTCCTTTACGATGAGAAATGCGAGTCTGTTTTGTCCACTTTCTCCATCCCCTATCAAAATGATCAATAAGGAAGGGCGAGCTTGCTTCTTATTCCCTTGATCTCTTTCATCTCTACCTCTGACGAGCATTAAATCCTCTCACATACGTTCGAGTAACTTCGTACCTCTCCTTATCAGTCGAGTGGCGTACGCACCTCTCACATTCCAACATAGTAAACTATGTAGAGACTAAGAGTCCGTTCGAGTGGCTTATAATAACTCGTCACAAGTATTTGAAGAACTCGTTACGGTACTTCACTCGTTCCACTCGCTCGCTTCACTTCGCTACACTCGCTTCGCACCTCGCTCGTTGTCACCTATGTTGAAGAAAGGTTTGGAACCTTGTAGAGAATAAAGAGGGGCCAAGGATCTTCCTCTCAACAGTGCTTTTCGAGGCTCGACTCTCCCCCCTGAATAAGTAAGGCCCCATTAGATGGGATAACGAGTAAGGATTGAAGCCCCTTAGCTCGCCGTGCACCGGACGGGGGGTTACTCGTAAATGTGTAGAGCCAAGTGTAGTGTGGTGTAGTAGTAGGCACTTCTAGGCCCCTTCCCGGCTATCAGATTACTCTAGTGCTTCGGGTACTGCGGACCCTCTGCCATCCATTGCAGCAGAGCCGTTTCATGAGCGGGAGGGGGGAGGGGGCTAAGCGCAGTTCTTTGAATCAAACAAAGGTTGAATGAAATCGATTCTTTTATATATATATAAATCTAAATTGGATAGGATGGATCTATCTTTCTATTCATATATATTACTAAAAAATGGATTTCTATAGTTAAGTAGCGTAGCAAGAAGCCCAAATCCTTTATTTGGCTAGGAAAGACTGCACTGCTTTGGGCCCAGGAAGTGAAGGGAATGAGCTCGGTCTCCTCTGTCAAGCATTAAATCCTCCACACTTCTTTTTCTTCGTGCCTGTTCCGCATGCGCTTCGCGCGCCATTGGCGCTTTGCTCTCCTCTGGCGAGCATTAAATCCTCTTATTCTTCATTGGACCGTTTGGATGGACTTCGCCGTTCTTTCCCAACTAAAATAGAAAGGGCTGTATCACATCGAGATGTCGATTCGTTTTCCGTCCCCAATGAGATGGGGAATTTTGAACCCTCTCTTTATACTTTTTGGCCCTTCATCTTTCTGAATCGAAACCAGGCCCGGCTCGCGTCGTTCCAACAACCGGCGGGGAGCACCTCAGTATACGATCGCGCGCAGTAACTAGGACTGTGGACTCGTACAAGGATATTGAGTAGTGATTGTGGACTCATACAAGGATATTGAGTAGATGGTTTATGTATCAGACCCTCTCTTTTATAGCATGCATTCCCATCTGTGTCGCAACTGATTCGGTAAGCTACGTGCCCGGTGCACGGAGAACTGCCTTCGGTCCCCCAAAATGACTCGTGGCAACCTTTCGGCCGCCTAACGACCTATAACGCTAGTCACTACTCCCACTGGGGCTAGGAAGTAAGCCCCACAACCCAAAGCGGCGAAGAACAAATAGAATTTGCTACAAAATCCGGCTAACGGGGGTATTCCTACGTATGAGAACATAGTAATGGAAAAGGTAATAGCCAAAATAGGATTCGTTTTGGCTAGAGCGCCCAAATCAGCTATATATTTTACACGGGTTTGCCGTAATGCTAAAACTATGGCGAATACATCCATCGTCATTGATGCATAAATAAAGATACCAATTAGTAGTGATTGAATTCCATCTATGGTTCCACATGATAAACCAATACGAATATAACCTACATGTCCAATTGAACTATGAGCTAGAAGTCTTTTTACTTTCGTTTGGGCCATGGCGCCCGGTGCTCCTAAGATCATAGAAGCAATGCCGAGAAAAAGAAGATTTGTTGCAATGTAGCTCCATAAGAACCATTAATAGAAAGACGTGAAATATTAGCGAAATAGATATTTTAGGCGCAATAGAAAGGAATGTCGTAACCGGGGTGGGTGAACCCTCATAGATATCAGGTGCCCACATATATAGAATCAAAAGAGATATTCCGTCCGAAGGGGAGGGGTTTTTTCTTCGGGGCTCGAGAGATGGAATAGATAGGGCCCCACAAGTTTTGAATTCTATCCGGGGAATTCACACAAAAGGGAACGAGGAATTCTCAACGAAAAAAGTGCTCTCTGAACCGAACGTGAAAGTAGTTTTCCATCAGACGTCTGTTCCCGTAACTCTACTCTCAACTTGGATTATATTTCCAAAAAAAGGTCCGCTCTCGGCCATTCCACACTCTGCCCTGTAGAGGCGTGGTTATCTGAAGTGGATTCTCTCTTTTGTAGTAGATGCCGAACCTGTTGTAGCCAGCGCTTTGCTTTATGTTGTAGTAGATGCATCGCTTTGCTTTATGTTGTAGTACATGGACCCTTTCCTTTATATTGTAGCCAGCGCTTTGCCGAGCCGGTTTTCTTAGAAAGGACAGGCAAAGCTCGAAGGCTGCTATCCCAAGGCCAACGGGCGGAAGGAGGATTTAATGCTCGACAGAGGTTATGAAATAGACTCTTAGTATGTGAGAGGTGCGTACGCCACTTGACTTACATGAGAGTAATAGGGGGTGGAACAAGCTCAGAGGAAGGTTTGCCACAAAACAAGAAAAAAGACCCGTTCGGTAATGTGTGGGAAGGAAGAGAAGCGGATTAGCTAATTGATGGTACTAAAGATGATTACCCGGGAGGAAAAGCTGTTAGACGTAGACCCGTGCTTTGCCACCGGCTGATAGAGTTGGAACATAAACTCCTAGAATCGCAACTTAAGCTGCTAAGCTATAAGAGGTTCACGCTGGTACCATAGTGAATCAATTGTGTGTGTGCCCGGGATAGGTAAGGTATAGACCAGTGCTCGATAACCGGCGATGATAAAGGTTTATGAACGAACTTTAGTGCCAGTTGTAGAATATCTTAGTTGTTCCATCCGATTATCGAATATCAGACGTTTCACGATAAATCTTAAAACCTATATAAGACCTTCCCGGGAAATAGCAACAAGGGGTTATACTACTAGTACTTGTTGAGCCCAAAGGTCGATGTAATTGAGAGATAAGAACTTCCTTTAAGGTCAGCTTCAGGTAAGAATGTATTGGTACATCCAGATAATAGGTATACATAATAGGTTCCATTACTGACCATAAATACTATCTATCCGAAATAGTGATAGTGGTATTGGGATATTCTTATTTCATCATTGATGAATAGTGAATAGTCCAGATTAGTCCAGAAGGTATCATGTTTTTTTCCATGTGTTCCCCATTTCCTGGCAAGTCTTTGTGAAATAACAACTTCGATGAGAGGGTGGGAGGTTAAGTGATTCTCCGTTTTCTACTTTGTTTTTACTTTTTTCCATGTGTTCCCTCCGTTACCCCTTTTTTGCTCTTTATCCCCCTTTTCGTGCCATATGCGCTTTTTCTAGTTAACCCGGATCTTTCTAAAAATACCACTTATTGGAGGGAGTAGGTCTTGCTTCATATTTGTTAATTCATTTCTGGAACACCTCTATCTAACAGAAGCGTCTATAAGAACGGGGGGTGGGGTGGTGGGGGGAGAGGCTCAACATTCGAAACTAGAAATTAACCGTGGCCGTGTGGCATTAATCGGTAAATATGGAACTCGTATACATGGGAAGCTTAAGATGTCTAAAATAATGTGGGGGTGGGGCGCCATTAATCGGTAAATATGGAACACATATACATGGGAAGCTTAAGATGTCTATAAGAATGTGGGGGAGAGGCGGCATTAATCGGTAAATATGGAACTCGTATACATGGGAAGCTTAAGATGTCTAAAAGAATGTGGGGGAGAGGCTCAACACTTGAAACAATAGTATACATGTGAGAAGAGAGTGCTAACAACAATGTTTGATTTCATGAATTCTTGCACTGATACCATGTTAAATTATTATATCTCCGAAATACTTAAGATGATAGGCGGTCCATAATTTAAATTTTATATACTTTCACAATTACGAACTAACACCACTCGCATTGTCAATGCATTTTTATGTGTACAAAACATCGTGTAGAAAATAATGATACAACAGCAAAACCAAATTTATCGCATGTAGATGAAAGACCTTAAGTGTCAATTCATTACTCAAGCAATCCACCATCATGAAGTGTTAAAGCATAAGAACCTTTCTGTAGTTTATGATAAGTTATGGCTTAAGTGTGTAATTTGGTGCTCTAGATCCCATGTGTGATTCCTGATCAGGGCATTGTATTCTGACCCCAATGCTTCTTTCACACCCTGTTCTGTTCCTACCGAACCCTTTGGTGCTAATTTGGCTCAAACTTGCACTGTAAAGCTAAATCGTGACAATTACTTGCTATGGAAATCCACTATTCTCCCGATTGTTCGTGGACATCATCTTGAAAATCATATGACTGATGTTAATGGTTGTCCACCCCAGTTCGTTGTGAGTCCTGTGTATGGGCCTGTTTGTAATACTGCCTTTGATGATTGGGTGACTATGGATAATCTGCTAGTAGGCTGGTTGATGGCATCCATGACTGAACAAGCTCTTGTCAAGTTGATTGGCTGTAACACTGCTTTTGAAGTTTGGAATAGGTTAGAGACCTTGTTTAACAATAGGTCTGAAGCTAGGATCCTGGAATACAAAGGAGCCTTGACCAGGACAGAAAAAGGGCCTAGATCCATGATTGATTACATTGCCTTGATGAAATCCTACTCAGATGGTCTAGCAGCAGCAGGTTGCCCCATTTCAAACTCAGAAGTGATTCTGTCTATTCTTGGAGGTCTAGGCAAATATTATGAGTCTAATATCGTCAATATCACCTCTAGGATTGGATCATTGACTTGGCCTGAGGTTCAGTCTCAATTGGTTACACATGAAAGATTGATAGCCTGATTTAATCCTACTACAACTCTGGATGTTCCAGCACCATCTGCCAACTATGCAGCACAAAAAAGTGGAGGTCCTAGACCTAATTCTAGACCAAATTCTACCTTTGGAAATCAGGATGCTGGTAGAGGCAGAGGTTCTAGAGGTAATAGAGGTGGCAGAGGTAGAGGAAATGGACGTGGTGGACAAAATCAAGGGGGGCCTAGACCTGTTTGTCAAGTTTGTGGAAGAACTGGGCACACAACAGCTAGATGCTACTATAGGTACAATTCTGCTTATACTGGTCCACCTATGAACAATAACAAAAACAATGGAAATGCTCAGACAACTTTGTTGATCCCAGCTGGTATGCTGATAGTGGTGCCACATCTCACATTGCATCTGACATCAATAGTCTCCATTTGAATTCAGGTTATGAAGGAATCGATACTCTTCAAGTAGGTAATGGTGAGTCTCTTAAAATCACTCATATTGGTCAATCTGCTTTACCTGCAAAATGTAATTCTTTCTTGCCCATCAATTATATTCTTCATGTTCCCACCATTACCAAGAATCTCTTAAGTTTATCTAAATTGCCTACTGATAATCATGTTTACCTTGAATTCCATTCTAACTCTTGTTTTGTGAAGGATATGGCTACCAGGAGAGTTCTAGTGGAAGGAACCCTTAACAATGGCCTGTATCAACTTCATGTTCCTCCAAATCTGAGGTCCCTTCACTCCAAAACTTCAAGTGCTCCTTCCAGTCCCAGTCCATATTCCAGTCAGCTATCTGAAGCTTCTTCCAGACTCAACTCTAATAAGATAGTTCATCAGTCTTTTGTTGGTTCTTTATTTAGTAGCAATTCTGCCAATGTTTGGCATAGAAGGTTAGGGCATCCCTCTGAGAGGGTTATGCATCAAGTCCTAAAGAAATGTAATGTGAACTTGAAAGTAATGAAACTGTTTCTTTTTGTGAAGCTTGTTATATCCTAATTCTAGCAGTGTGTCTACTTTACCTTTTGATTTGGTTCATTCTAATTTTGGGGACCTGCCCATGTGCAGTCTACTTCTGGTTACCATTATTATATACACTTTGTTCATGATCTGACTAGATACACTTGGATCTTTACTTTAAAGCACAAATCTGATGCACTGTCTACTTTCTTACAATTTCATACCTTTTTTAAACCTCAATTTCACAAAAAAATTAAGTGTCTTCAAACAGACTGGGAGGAGAATTTAGGTCATTTGAGCAGACCTTTAAAGAATATGGTACCTTGTTTATGCACCCCTGTCCTCATGCTCATGCCCAAAATGGGATAGCAGAGAGAAAACATAGATCTATAGTAGAAATGGGGCTTTCTCTCTTAGCTCAAGCCTCAATGCCTCTCAAATTCTGGTGGGAAAGTTTTCAACACTTTGTCAGACTTCTGAATTATTTACCTACACCTGTTCTTAATCACCAGTCCCCTTATGAGTGTCATTTTGATAAACCTCCTAATTATTCTCTTCTTAGGACATTTGGTTGTGCTTGTTACCCCAATCTTAGACCCTATCAATCTAAGAAATTTCAGTTTCATTCTCAGAAATGTGTCCATCTTGGTCTCAGTCCATCTCACAAAGGATATTTGTGTCTTGATCCCAATGGAAGACTGTATATATCAAGAGATGTTACCTTTGATGAATTTTCCTTCCCTTATAAAGGAATTCCATTCATGCTCCTGAACCCTCCAACACTGGTCCTTCTCACTCCTTTTTGAATCCCACAGTGTGTCTACCAGATCCAACCAAGTCTCCATCAGACACTAACACTCCTATCAGTCCATCTTCATCTGGTTCTAGTCCTTCCACACATCTTTCATGTCCTATTAGTCCTTCTCACATAACCACTCCTACTCTTAGTCAGGATGTCTATCAAAACCTTGCTTCACCAGAACCACATCAGGCATCCCATCTTGACATGTCCTCTCCTTCTTCACCTCAAGTCTCTGGACATGTAGAGTCCTCTCCTTCCTCCAATCCTTCCCTTCCTGAGTCCCCTAGTCCTAGTCTTGTACCACAACACGAAAACCACAACAAACATCCTATGCAAACTAGAGCCAAGAGTGGCATCTTCAAACCTAAAACCTACTCTTTTTTAGCCACATCCACTTGTTCTATACCCTCACCAGAACCAACCAGAGTATCAGATGCCTTAAAAACTCCAGTTTGGAAGGCAGCTATGGAGTCAGAATACAATGCCCTGATCAGGAATCACACATGGGATCTAGTGCCTAGATCTCAGGCTCATAATCTTGTTGATAATAGATGGGTCTTCAAAGTGAAATTGAATCCAGATAGCACTGTTAACAAACATAAGGCCAGGCTTGTGGCCAAAGGATTCCATCAAACACGAGTCATTGATTATTCAGACACATTCAGTCATGTAGCTAGAGCCTCTACTATCAGAACTGTATTGGCTTTGGTTGTGTCCTTGGACTGGCCTATAAGACAAGTTGACATCAATAATGCTTTTCTCAATGGTACTTTGTATGAGTCTATTTTTATGACACAACCTGAAGGTTTAATTGATAGTACCAAACCAACCCATGTATGTCACTTGAAGAAGGCTATTTATGGTTTAAAACAAGCCCTTAGGGCTTGGTTTGATGAGTTGAGGAAACATATGATCATTTGGCAGTTTGTCCAGTTTAAAGCTGACCCCTCCTTATTTATCTTCAATTCTGGTAACACCATATTGTATGTCTTGGTTTATGTTGATGACATCCTAATCACAGGAAATACTCCCAGTAAAATCCAGCAGTTTGTTACTTCTTTGCATAACAGGTTTGCCTTAAAGGATTTGGGGAATTTACATCACTTTCTTGGCATTCAAGTGAGGAGGGATCAATCAGGTTTGTGACACTCCTATGACTAATCCTACACTTTGCAGGAGTACTTTAGGAGCTCTTCACTATCTCACTTTTTCAGACCTGATTTCACATATTCTGTCAATACCTTGAGTCAACACATGCAATCCCTTACAATGGGACACTGGCAACAGGTGAAACACCTACTTAGATATGTTAAAGGTACCACCATGGTCTACATTTTAAACCTGCACACCCCCTACTCATACATACTTTTAGTGCTACTGACTGGGGGTAGACAAGGTAGACAGGAAGTCTGTTGTAGCTTATTGTGTTTATCTTGCTGGCTCTCTTGTATCCTGGTCCTCCAAAAAACAATATGTGGTTTCCAGGTCCAGGACTGAGTCGAATACATGGCCCTTGCCAATGCTACAACTGAAACTCAGTGGCTTCTTAATCTTCTGTCAGAACTGAAAATCAGCTTGGTTTCCAAACCAGTACTTTGGTGTGACAATCTTGGTGCATGTTACTTAGCTCTTAATCCTATCATACATTCAAGAATCAAGCATGTTGAATTGGATGTGCATTTTGTTAGAGACAAGGTCACTCAAGGTGTTATAGAAGTCAAACACGTTCCTACCTTTGATAAAGTTGCAAATCTTATGACAAAACCTCTTTAAGAAACTATGTTTCATTACTATAGAAACAAACTGAATGTGATCTCTACACCGTTCAGTTTGAGAGAGGATGTTAAAGCATAAGGACCTTTTTGTATTTTATGATGAGTTATGGCTTAAGTGTGTAATTTGGTGTGTACCTTATCCACTAGATTCTAGATAGATTTGTTATCCTTTATGTAATGGTGTAAGGACACATTTTGAGTAATTCAATGCAATAACGGAATTCACCACTGGCTTTGAGTTGAAGTATATACGTCTATGCTTGATCGACACCAACACTGAAGTGTATATTATTACGATATTATAATATTGCATGATGTATTATTTTATATTTAATTAGTGAGGATAGATTGGTAATTACGGTTAGATACAGAAGCCCTGATATGGGCTATAAATATTGTAACTATGGATTGTGAATGATATGTGAAATACATTGATTGAAATCTCAGCTGGGCAAGCTGGGCTCTCTAATCTCAGCTCGGCCCAATGGCATGGAATTTTAGATCTTTTGAATGTCTCTTAATCGCGTGATCGTTTGACTGATAAGTACTCATAGATTATTGATACCGGCACAACTCACCACATGTCAGGTGACCGCACTTTATTTATTCAACTACGACCGATTGAGCATTGTTTGATTGGGTTACCAGATGGACGTTCCTCGTTTGCAACTCATTCGGGAACGGTTATTTTGGACATTCCTCGTTTGCAACTCATTCGGGAACAGTTATTTTGTCGGGGAATTTACGACATTTGAATACGTACCATAATTAAATTGTAACTTGGTTTCGGCGGCTCAATTTTTGAATGATCATAATTGTGTGATGCAGCTCACCGATCGTTTATGTATTATGTAGGACCGAGTGGCGAGGACGCTGATTGGACTGGGAGAGTGTGTAGATGGACTGTTTCGGTTTGTGGGAGTTCAGAAGGCTCGGGTTCTGGCGGTAGGTGGTGCGTAAACTGCGGACTTGTGGCACCGGCGTTTGGGACACCCATCAGAAAAGATCCTTCAGTAGGTTCCTAATATTTCCCTTTCCAAATATTTAAATAAAGATGGATGTGATATTTGTTTTCGGGCAAATCAGACCCATGAACCCTTTTCCCTTAGTGACAATAAAGCTAGTCGTATTTTTGAGTTGATACATTGTCATTTATGGGGAACCTATAGTGTTCCCTTGACTTTTGGTGCTACGTATTTTTTAACTATTGTCGACGACTACTCTCGGTCGGTTTGGATTTATTTGCTGTTACATAAAATGGAGGTTGAAAATGTTTTTCTCGTCAGTTCGAGGTCACGATTAAACGAGTACGTAGTGGTAATGGGACTGAGGTTCGGCTGTTGCTTCCTTATTTTCATAAAAATGTATTATTTTTGAATCTTCATGTGTTGGTACTCCGCAGCAGAATGGAAGGGTAAAACGTAAATATCATGACATCCTAAATGTTGCATGAGCCCTTAGTTTGATGGTCATTTGCCCCTTAAGTTCTGGGGAGAGTGTGTTATGATTTCTTCCTATTTAATTAACCGAAACCTGTCAAGTGTTTTAAACTACAAAACACCTTATGAGACTCTATTTCACAAAGAACCGAATTTATCGATGCTTAGAATTCTTGGTTGTTTGTATTATGCCCATGACCATCGTCCCTCACATAAATTTTCCGGCCATAGTCGTAAGTGTGTGTTCTTAGGGTATCCTTTTGGGAAGAAAGGGTGGACCATGTATGACCTTGATTTGGAGGAAATTTTTGTATCCCGAGACATCAAAATTTATGAGCATGTTTTTCCTTTTTCTCTCCAGACAGAAGGTAGTGGGTCTCCCATATCCCTTACCCAGTTTTCGATGATGTTGACATAGTAGATACGGGGTTCGAGGCTTCTCCTTGTTCTCCCGGGCATCCACCATTACCGGATCCTCGAGTTGAGGGTGACGCACGGGCATGATGATACAGACAATCCGACACATGATATTGCATCCTCACCACAACCTCGACAACCAGGTGACGGTGCAGAAGAATCAGGCAGTGGTATACGATAGAAGATCCCGAATTCTCGGTTTCAGGATTTCGTGACACATACTCTGGTTGCACCGAAAAGTCCTACTCCATGCTCTTCCACTCCCTCGGCATCCTCAGGTACTCCGTATCCTCTTATGCATTTTGTAGATTATAATATGTTCTCTAATAAGCATCGCAAGTTTCTCGCAACTATCACAGTTGGAAACCCTCCAAAATCTTTTAGGGAGGCGATTAAACATGAGGGTTGGCGTATGGCAATGGCTGAAGAAACCCAGGCCCTAGAAGATCAGGACATGGGTGTTGAAGCCTATTCCTCTCGAGAAAAAGGCGTTGGAGAGTAAGTGTGTATATACTGAGAAATATGATGAGCATGGGACCCTGCAGTGGTTGAAAGCCCGATTAGTTGCATTTGGACATCATCAGGAAGAAAGCGTTGATTACTAAGAGACATTCACCCTTGTAGCGAAGATGGTTACTGTCCGCACTTTTCTTAGTGTTGCTGTGGTGAGCCGGTGGGATATTCACCATATGGATGTCCATAATGCTTTCTTGCATGGGGATTGAGCGGAGGAAATTTATATGAAAATACCTCCCGGCTTTGAGAATGAGGGATTTGCAAGATGCGCAAATCATTGTACGGGTTGAAACATGCACCGAGATGTTGGTTTGCAAAGCTTGCCTCAGCTTTGCCTCAGTATGGTTTCCGACAGTCTTATTCGGATTACTCATTGTTTACCTTGACTCGAGATTGGATTCAACACATGGTACTCGTATATGTTGATGATATGATTGTTAGGTGAAGTGCCCGAAAGACTATTTGTGTAATTGTTTTTAATAATGGATGACAGAATTTATCTCATTTTAGTTACTTGCTTTGTGCTTGTAAAGTATTACACTGCTGAAAACCCTAAGTATATCTATATGTAACCACTTAACTCAGTGTATGGATTGCACGTGAGGATTGAGTTAGTGGAGATATGCTTAAACTGTTAGTCTGTGGTAAACTTAATCAGAGTTTAAGGTCTCTTGATTAAAACACCAATAATGCGCCCATAACACCTTGGGGTGTGATAGTCTTATCCAGACTATCGGTAGAGGGTACCTACGTGGGGCATTTATATATAATGGCATTCATATAGGACTGGACCGATTTAATATGAATTTCTCGATATAATTCCGTAATCGAGGAATCTTATTAAATCATTAGATGATCATATATGGATCAACCTTAATCTTGAGGTGATCACAGGATGCTTCTTGTCTCGGGGTAGTGTTTGATGTGTTAGTTACGGTTCACTTAAATATGTGTTCCAAGCCACTTCTCATTGGCACTATCTCCAGATGAGTGAGTAGTTCGATTTTCACGGACATGGAATCCATTCCTTCTGCGGGAAGTAGAGAGACGAGTCCCCTTATTTGTTAGCCTTAAGAAAGTGATCGATCCCGGGAGTTCATATTAGACTAATTGATCACTAGTCAGATATGTGAACTAATTGATCATCAGGGGGTTAATGGTAAATAAGGATAAGATATTATGTGTCGGGTTTACGGAGATATCCCACTCAGAATGGACAGTCTATGGAGGGTTAATCCGTATGTAGTGATTATATCAATGGACGCTTATTCACTCTATGGGTTGAGTATAAGTATACATCTATAATGGGTAGAAGCTACTGGTTATAGGTCCATGGTCCCCGATGTGGCTTCTGTAATTCGGACTAATAATCTTGTTATTTGGACCTCAGTGAAAATTGATTGGCTGGGCTAATTAATTGATATGCATGGATATTATTTAGTTTGGCTAAATAATATAATACACATAAAAGACATTTTATGTGGGCTTAGTGACCCTTAATGGTGGAGCCAATATATGTCATTTAATTAGAGAGAAATTAGTTTTCTTGGATAATTATTTGACATGTGATTTATCTTTTATTTGTTAAATGATAATTCATGGAATATTAGATAATAATATGATTTATCCTAATTTGTTTGGGATAATCATTTTATTTATCTTTTATTTGGAATAAAGGATTTATATAATAATTATCTCTTAATTATTAAATCCTTGGAGGACAAGGTTTACTCTCCTATATAAAGAGAGTTCTCCCAAGCCTTAGAGATTGGCAAATTTCGACCACACGCATAAAAAAGGAGAGGAAAAATTAGTTTTCATGTCTTGGGTTTTAGAAGAAGAAAAATTCTAAGTTTTTCTTGGTGTTGCATATCGAGGAGGTTCGTGTATCAAGAAGGGTGTCCACCAACCGCCGTTTGGAGAACACATCGGAAGATCTTGGCATCTCTTCCTACTATTGGTAACATGATCTTAACCCCCTTGTAGTTGTTTAAGTCTTTTAATTATGTATTGTGATATATAAGTCGTGATCCATCCGCTGCGCGTAGATCTAACTCGTTTAGATCTAAGAACTTGCATCCTTCAATGATCGTTGCAGGAAATGATAAAGTTTTGCTGATGATTTTTAAAGAATATTTGGGCAAGTGTTTAAAACGAAGGACCTCGGGGCTCTCAAATATTTTGTTTGCATCGAGGTCGCGAGAAACAAAGAAAGGATTTTATTGAATCGGGGGAAATATGCACTAGACATTATACATGAGGCCGGCTTACTTAGGATCAAGCCTGCCAATTTCCCAATAGAGCAGAACCACAAGCTAGCACTTACGACCGGTGTATTGTTGACTGATCCGGGGCCGCACTAACGGCTGATTGGGCGGCTTATATATCTCACGTGACCCGATCTGGCATATTTTGTTCATGTCTTATCTCATTTTATGCAGGCACCTCGGATTGAGCATTGGGAAGCGGGCTTACGACATGTTCATTATTTGAAGAAACATCATGGGCAATGTATTTTGTTGCGATCTAATGGTTCCCTGATTTTGGAAGGGTTGTGTGATTCTGATAGGGCAAGTTTCCCGCTTACTCAAAGTTTATTGAGTGGTTGGTTTGTGTTTCATGGTCTTTCGCCTATCTTCTGGAAATCCAAGAAACAGACCATGGTATCTCGGTCCTCGGCTAAAGCGGAATATCGGTCTATGGCTTCTCTGGCATGTGAATTAAAGTGGTTGAGATAATTAATCGCAGATTTTGGTGTTCGGCACCCTCCGGGGATACGACTCTTTGGTGACAGTCAATCAGCTTTATATATCGCACAGAACCCAGTCTTTCATGAACGGACGAAGCATATCGAGGCAGACTGTCATTTCGTGCGTGATGCATCACGGATGGTTTAATTCTGCCTTCATATGTTCCTACGAAACATCAGTTAGCGGATATCTTTACGAAGACGTTGGGTCGACAGCAGTTCGAGTTCTTATTGCACAAGTTGGGCGTTCGAGATATTCACGCTCCCACTTGAGGGGGGGGGAATTTCGATATTACAATATTGTATGATGTATTATTTTATATTTAACTAGTGAGGATAGATTGGTAATTGAAGTTAGATACGGAAGCCTTGATATGTGTTATAAATATTGTAACTATGGATTGTGGGTGATATGCGAAATACATTGAGTGAAACTTAACACACACACACACACACACACACACACACACACACACACACACACACACATATATATATATATATATATATATATATATATATATATATATATATATATATATATATGTATATGTATTCTCTAGTATACATAATGCGTTAGATATAAAGAAAAAATTACGGAATCTGGATTGTTATAACAGTATAGGGAATCCAAATAGCAAATAAGACAATTACAGAAACAATCTATTAGTAAATAATCAAGAGGATAACAGAAACAAGAAAAACACAAGATTTAACGTGGTTTCTGGCGTTGTGCCGACTACTTCACGGATAGAAAGAGATATATTATTATTCACTGAAGTCTAGAAAGTTTTTCTCACATTTACATTGATTACAAGATGGTATTTATAGGCACAAATCCACAAAACCCTAACCGAATATTTGTCGGAACTGACATAAATGCCCCAGATGCGGGTCTAACTCTACTGACCCAACTCAGCTAGCCAATGCCCAGATGCTCAGCTCAGCAGTATTCTCAAACACAGCAAACTCAGCAGACTACTGACAGAAGGATCTTACCTGACTTCTCCAGCTGACTTCCATAGATACTCTAGTCAGTAGACCATCTCCTCAGTTGACTATCGAATAGCTTTGTTAGATTCTAGACATAGAGATCAAATCACACTTGACAACATGGATGAACGCGGTAGATGTAACAGAAATTTCACATAATCTGTATTTTAAGCACACAAAAATAGAGTATCTGCAACATTGTTATTTTTGCTGTTGAAATTTCTAAAATTAAGTTATTAAAGATTTACAGTACAGTATATACTTGTATTTATCTATAAAACAGTTTTTATGTATTTTTACACCGGATTTAGTTCATAAAACAATAATAAAATTGATTCATTTTATTTTTATTTTCACCGGGGAGACATTGTAATTTTTCCATTGGACCGGAATTTCTATTGGGGCATTGTAATTTTTCCATAGGATGGGTCCTCGAATTTCTATCGGAGAACAACAATCAAATGATAAAATGATGCTGAAAATAAAGAGCCTTCATTGAGTCCAAATTTGATGTCCATAAAATTTGGTGGGTTCTATCGGCACACCCCAAATTACTATTGGCACCCATTTTTTTTATTATTTTTCTGGATAAAAAAAACGTGAGTCACATCGGTGTTCCTTGTTGCACACCAACATCAGTGACACTGACGTTGATGTGCAACAAGGAACACCAGTGGAAAGTTGTGGACTGACGTTTCTAAGTTTTAACAATTTTTATATAAGGAACTTAGTCACACTGGTGTTCCTTGTTAAACACCAACGTCAGTGACACTGGCGTTGGTGTTCAATTTTTAATTATGTTTCTGTGTTATATAAACAGAAGAAGTCATACTTTCCTTTTAGGAATTTGAATGTTCAGAATTAATGATTCTTACCGTTTTGGCAACTTGTTAATTTGTAAAATTGTGCCTGCAAAAACTGTTCTTAACAAAGATTTTATATTCAATCATGAAAGAATGTTTTTCTTTTTTGAAACTTTCCTTAGTTGAAAGAATGTTTTGCTTCTAGTTCTACTTATATGGAAGGTTGGTTCAATTTCTACAATCTGTAACTTTAAAAATTGCAAAGTGGATTATGCAAGTTTCTACATGTTAAAAAACATATTCAAACGAAAGTTTGTTGTAAAAGGATTCCGAAATTGTGTCTTGCTTAGAACGATTACGTGTTAGAATTTTGAACATGTTTATGCAATCTGTATATGTATATTTGTTTGGTAAACATTTTTTACATTGAATTTGCATTCTGGAACGTGTTCATCTATGTACTGGTTTAAGTTTTCTGAAGAAGAATAAGGATATACGTTAGCAAAAGTTGAAACAGAAAATTCATGTTTAGCCGAATGTTTATTTGTTAAATATGATACAACAGCATGTTTATGTGCGATTCTTTCTGTAAATTTATTTTACCTGATATGTGAGATCTTAAACATCTTCCAAATTATGTTGGTACTAATTCTGAAGATGTGAAACGACTACTAAAAATCTGCAACATAAAATGTAGAAAAACTGCATGTTTTTGTGTAAAAATGCAAAATGTTGTCTTGTATACCTTTTGAAAAATCATGTTAACAACTTGAATTTTGTGCTAACATGGTTTTACTAGTATGTGAGTATAGTTTATTGGTAACAAAAATCTAAAATTTGGTTGGAAATTTTGTTGTGCCGAAAAATATATTTAGAGTCATGACATTTTCAGAAAATTGGAAAAACTGCATACCTTGGTTGTAGGCCATATATCTTTGTAATTACTCGCTCGTTTATGAAAACACAAAAGACGAAAGTTGTTCGTTTGGCAGTATACTATAAAATTGTGTTTTTACTTTTTTGTTAAAGTGCTCCATTTTTTTTTTAAATTGGGAAAACCATTGTGAAAAAAGTGCAGATTTTTTTTTGTGTTAATTTTGATTGTTCATCTTCTGTGTAAAACATAAATGGAAGGTACATCTGAAGATGTGAATGCCTTTGCATTGCCCCGTGTCACGGTACAAGGAGGTGCCTCCTCACACCATGAGAAACCGGAAAAATTCAACGGACAGAACTTTAAGAGATGGCATCAGAAAATGCTATTTTACTTAACAACATTGAGCTTGGCTCGTTGGCTAACTGATGACCTTCCTGTGATAGAAGAGGGAGAAAATCACAAAGCTTTTGTAACGGCATTAGATGCTTGGAAACATTCTTATTTCCTATGCATGAATTACATTTTGAACTGTCTTGAAAATACTTTATACACCGTATATAGTATGTGCAAAAGTGCAAAAGAATTATGGCAAGCACTTCAGATGAAGTACAAGACAGAATATGCTGGAAAAATGGAAGTACATTGTGGATAGGTTTATGGAGTACAAGATGGAAGAATCCAAAACGGTGGTTAGTCAAATGGAAGAGTTACAAGTGATTATCTCGGAATGTCACGAAGAAGGTATAATTTTCAATGAACCTTTCCAAGTGGCTGCTATAATTGGGAAACTTCCACCGCCGTGGAAAGATTTCAAGAATTATCTGAAGCATAAGAATAAAGAGATAACAATGAATAAGTTAGTGGTAAAGTTGCGGGTTGAAGAGAACAACCGTCAACTTGACAAATGAGGGCACATTGGATATTCCAAGGCACATATGGTGGAATCCAATTCGAATGCACACAAAGGCAAGAAGCGAAAGTTCAATTCAAAGGGTGCTTCAAGTTCTAAAGGCAACCGAGAGGGCAAGAAATTCAATGGTAATTGCTATATTTGCGGGAAGAAAGGACACCGCGCTAATGAATGCCGTAAGCCTCGGAAAGTTGAACAATCAAATGTGGCGGAAATAGTCACGGAGACTATGGATGAG
This sequence comes from Gentiana straminea, assembly GCA_036785695.1. Lineage (NCBI taxonomy): Eukaryota > Viridiplantae > Streptophyta > Magnoliopsida > Gentianales > Gentianaceae > Gentiana > Gentiana straminea. The sequence goes on from JAVUPR010000437.1 coordinate 2,701,677, forward strand.
TTGAATCTATCCGCTTGAGATTTCAAGAATTTGTTGAATGAACTTGAAGTTGTTGAATTTAAAACTCAAATTTGTAGTATGTAATAACAAATTAAATTATACTTTATCATATGTGTATAATAGTTGTATAATGTAAATTTATATGTCGGTGTTGAAACACACCTTAAACTTTGTATTTGGTGATGTAAAAAAGTTGCGATTGTGAATATATATATATATGTTATTGTTATATTCATGTCAATTATAGCTGTTTCTTTCGGTATTTTGATATACATTTCAAGATATAGAGATAAAGTTGATTATGTGTATGATGTACGCTTCAATCGAAATGCTAAGTTCATTAATCGATTCGTGGCGATCAAGTTGGAAAGTTTAGTTCAGGGTTCAATGAATCTTGTTTCGGTACCAAATTGTACGAATGATGATTAACTTAAGCTTTAACCAAAGCTGTGAGGGAAGAAAAAAGTCTTCTTGACTAAAACTTTATCATATTCTTGGATATGTGGGGGTGATTGGTAAAGATGATTTACCTAAATAAATCAAACAACGAAAGAAAGACATGCAATGGAATTTGATTCATTTCGAATTCCTTGGAATAATATTTTGTGTGACTTAATAGTCTATCACTTTATTGGATGAATTAATCGATAAGTGATAGAATACACACATAATATAGTAAACAATGGTAAGTTACGATTCATACGTCGTAGACACAATACCATTGAATAATGATCTCTAATGGTTGATTTCCTCGATTTTATAAAGTCGAAGGAGAATCTTACGGATCCGTTTAAACAAAAGTTTAGCTAGAGATCGAGTGTCAATTCTAACAAACAGAATGGGATAGCCTACGCATGACTCCCTTATAATGGCAACTCAACCATGCTGACTGGAGATCCAAAGATCATGGTTCAAAAAGGACAACTAAGTTAAAGAGGGACAGTTAGCACTTACCCATTCTGTTAAAATAAATGTGTTGTCTGTGATTGATAGGTTAAGCTAAAAAACTTTTAATGATTCCTATATCTAGGTAAAGCTAATTGGGGTATTGAAGAGTACTCTTTATGGGAGGTCACCTATGTAAGTGGAAGTGGGGCCGCTTCTATGAGAATTTTGAGGCTAAATTCTCTAACACACTTTCTGAAACCAAGGTGTTCTAGGGCCAAAATGGACGCAACCATGAGAACTTAGAGACGGTCAGAGGGTCTGTTGTGTTGATATCATTGTCTAGGCATGCACCAAAGCTGAGCAGTTCAAGACCTAGTTCACTGCTTAGCCGAGTATGTCCGATGGTATTCTACTAGGGAAGGTTCAAGGCAGCAAACCACCTCGCCCGATGCAATAGATCTTCGTTTGTTATCTCAACTCAGTCATCATAGCGTATGCATTGTTTTTCATTCATGTGGGGGATTGTTGGAGTTTTTATATATCTATGAGATTTTGTACATGTGGCGAACAGTCCACTTGTAGCTCGATTCCGAATGGGTTACGATATGCATTACCGGAAGCTAAAAACAGTTTTGGAAACTACTAAGTTAGTAGTTGATTTTAGGCTTTTGAATCACTCGATTCCGATATCAGGTGAATGAGAAATCAATGCCTAAAGGTAGAGTAAAATATGTGGGAGTGTTAATGAATGTTGTGTATTCATTGTCCCACACAGGTAATTTGACTCAAGTGGAATCACTACTTAAGAAATAGTGTGGCACTTAGAGGTAAGCCCCAAGGGGCAAGATAATTTTGTGAAGGAGGGAGGACTTAGATGCTTGTTTGTTCATGCGCGCCGCCGCCGCCGGCTCGGTTCGGGCTCGGCTTGGCTCAATATTAGCTTTTTGGACCAGCTCAGAATTAAATTCTGAATAAATGCAACAGGAAAATAGGCATCAGTTCGGCCATGTGATGCATCTGTTCGGAAATCCAACCGAATATTTCCAACAGTTGCAACTCTTTTGCTTAAAACTGAATTTTTTTCAACTGTTGCAACCTCTTTTGCTGCGAAAATTCTGAACAGATATTGCTGTTCATTGCCTCATACTCTGTCTATATATTCCTCATTACTGAATGAAAAATACACACAAATTCTCCCTACCATATACAGAAAATCTGCACAAAATTTTCAGTATTCATTCGTCGAGATAACAAGATCTTATCAGTTCGTCGTTCTTTCGTCATTCAAGTGCAAGAATTCGGAAAGGTTGATTGTTGTATCTTGGGAGACATATGCCATACACCGTGTGCACATAATCGGGGCATTAATGTCTTAAGGACAGAGTTCTTAACTCACCTCAATCTGAATAAGTTTTCGTTTTACTTATGCTTTCTGTCAATTTCATTTAATTGATATGCAGTATTTGGATCATGAATAAAATTGTGTTTGTTTGATCATGTGTTTTATTTTTTCTGTTTATTCAATTTGATTGTTTATCAGAATTCAAAACGAATCGACGTAAATATTTCCAACAATGATTAAACAAGGTGAATATATATTCACACGGTAAATTATCTTAGTGCACATATTCTTTTACCCGATTTTGTCCTTTGAATTTTCGAGCATATTCATTCTAACCCATATTTAGGCAAAATGTTGAATTTATCTGCCTGAATTTGGGTCAGAATGCATAAAATAGGCTTTCTGATAGGTATTGGGTCTAGAAAACAATTAACTTTTGACTGAAATTAAGTCAGAATACACAACCATATTCTGACTTATATTGCGTCGGAATAGTGTCTGTTGTGTGAAAAGATGTTTCTTTAAAGAAATTTTAACAATATATAGGTTCCATTTAGAGATAAAATCATTAATTACATTTTAATATTACACTTTACAATTTAAATGACTGAGACTAAATTCTCCTCTAAAATGTCTGTTCATGACAAAGTATAATGTACATAACTGAGGGACGAAGACCGACGAAGACTATAGGATCACACAAACCAGTAATTCACCGAGGTTCACCCTTAGTGATACGCATAACTGAATCAAGATACGTAACTTCGAAATCACCAGTACCTACCCTAGTGATATGCGTATCTGAATCAATTAAGATACTTAACTTCGAAATCACCCGTTCCTATATTGGATGATGATTGCCGTAACGCGTTTGGATTCATGGCAAGGATAATATCGACAAGCTTTCTTTCCTTTCATTTTTTATTTTAAGCGTTTCTTTTCAAGATTTCATAATCTTAATCTTCGAAGCATCTGTTGTACTGGACGAACGAGCCTAGACCGCCTTTGCGCCTGGTTCGCCGTATATGGCGGCATGGATGTCGTCGCGTAGTGATAGAATTTTTAGGTGACTATGGTTATGGAAAAGCCTCAAATTATCTTGGCGGGCTCTACATCGTGTTCTAATGCATTTAGTTGCATTTCTTGGGAAAAAGAATCATTGCAGTGTAGAGTTAGCTCTGTTTGGAAATTTATCGTGTCCAGGAAAACTTGTAAGTATTTTTTTTTGTGAATCAAAATAATTTACGTAGCCTTTTGAGTTTGATTTATTTATCTTCAATCTCGTAGATTCAATTACATATCGCCGGCGGCGGCTTCATCGATCGAGCCCAGGTTGAAAATGAAGTATATGGGTGACGTCCCTGTCAGCTCAGCAGTGGTGGAACTGATGAGACTCCTCGCCTGAAATCGCCACAAATCGAGAAATGTGAGTTGAAATCGCTCAGTAAAAAAAACACAGATTAAATTGGTTAGTTATACAGAGTAATCGTGATTGCTTAGTTGATTAAATTGGAGAAAAAAATGGTTGGCAAAATTAACGATATGGGATGCAATTGAGATTTCTTGAGGTAAGAGTTGATGTTTGAAGGCTTTAACGAGAGTTTTATACCGAAGAGATCAGTTGGGTGAGGTTAATAATAGCTAAGATTGGTGGGAATCTATATGAAATGACATTTGTATCCTCAATAAGAATGTTGCCTAAAAGGACATTCTAAAAACATATAGATTATTTTTTAAAGCACCTAATACTTCATATATTTTACTTCAAATCCGATTCAATTCATATATGCTTTTATATTTATCAAACTGCTGGTGAGGTGGTACAATGATTAATAAAGTAAGATGATAATATCGTTCTATCAAACTACGATCCTTGTGTATTATTGGCTAGTACCACATCAAATTTATCATATCATATTTTATCACATCAAAATCAAAACGAGCCACAGAGTGTTCAGAGATGGAAGGCATTGTTGTATAATCGTAAAGTAGTCCAAACAAGCCACATAGAGTGTTCAAAGATGGAAGGTCTTGTTGTATAATCGTAAAGGGGTGCATCGTAAAACCACATAGAGTGTTCAAAGATTGAAGGTCTTGTTGTGGGCATGCAAGCGGCATTAACAGGTGTCAACTTAACACATTCTAGAAATAGCCCCATGTGACGTAAGTAATGAAAACCTCATCTGGATTTAAGTGTATCCTTTTTTAATTGAACGAAGCCTTTTATTAGGAAGAGATGAAAAGGTTCGTATAAATCCGTATCATGGTCCTCCCCTTTTACCAAATTACCTAGACAAAGCATAGACATGTCTTCTTAAAACCTATGCGTGGCAAACCCCGTGTGGGAAAATCATACGCAAAGGAAAGAGTACAACACCCTATACTTCCAAAAAATAAAAGACCTCCAAAAAATACAGTTGGAATGAAAAGTAGAAATAGAAACTTTGTTTGTGATCAGCATCCTCCGCCTTGAATGAAATGTTGATTGTTGTCCCATCAAGATTATGGATAGTTAAAGTGATGAGTCCTAGGTGAAATGTCCCTCAGAAACTGTAGATTTCTGTATGCCACACTCGGAAATAGATGTGTTAAAGTCTTGCATGGCGGCAATATCTGGATGCCCATGTCCGTTGTATTCATCTAAGAAACGTATGACATTAAAGTCACCTCCAATTAACCAAGACATTCAGAGTGCAAATCAACCTCAAATAATTCCACAACATCACCCGTTCTGCTCTAGAACTGGCATAGATGACCGAAACGATAAAATGGACGCTATCATTGAACTCCAAATGTATACCCTAATCTGAATTATGAACAATATCCCAAGCATATGTAATATTCCAAAAAAAACCATATTTTGGTGTTTGGATTAGAAATCGCATAACTGAATCCCATTTTTAATCGCACCTTATTAAGGTAGTTAGGAGAATTAACCACCGGTTCCATAAATGCAACAAAAGACTAATTATAGGTACGTACCAATTTTTTCAACCTTAGTATCTAGGAGGGGTCGCCCACACCTCTTATATTCCAAAAGAGACCGTTCAACATATTTAACTGTTAAAATGGAAGAATATGAATGGGTTGCAATCCCTTTATCCATAGCTGCATAATCTTTTCTACTTTTCCTCCTTTTAGTCACCATTGTAAAATTACCTTCATAAGCCTGTTCTTTGGCTGGATTTTGTTCTGTGTTGGTCATATCTGTGGAGGCCTGTGTCAATTCATCTATAGCTTGAGCTACAGATTGTGGAGCAAGTGAGTCGTTTTTTGCATTTTCCAAGGAGGCCAAGCCTTATCAGACACCTATATCGGCCTCCACCCGTCTTACTCTAGACGGCGGCCCTCCCTGAGCCGATCCATCGCTTTACCGCATTATTGTTGGCGGTCTATAGTATCTTGGTTTCACTTGCCCTGATATTGCGTTCACGGTCCACAAGGTTAGTAAGTGTTACGACAGATCGATCAAGAAGTGATGGTGATTGTGAGTAAAGATAAAAGAATAACAAGTAAACAAACACAAAAACAAGAAGAACACAGATTTAACGTGGTTTCCGGCAATGTGCCGACTACTCCACGGAAAAACGAGGATATTTAATTATCAACAGAAAGTTACATCAAGTTACAATTAATACATACGGTATTTATAGCCTTGGGAATCCAACCCTAACCGACTAAACAGCCAACCCAGTAAATGACTGAAATACCCCAGAAGTAACTCAAACAAACTGCGAGCGAGACATGTCTTACAAGTCCGCTGAGCATCAGCAGACTTGTCTTCAGTAGACTAGCCATCAACAGGTTTATCAACCCTACTGAACATGCCCCCCAGCTGAACAGCAGATTTCAGCAGATGCTTTATACATTGCTGAACCGAACATGTTTCCATACCAAACCTCAGTAGCATAAGTTTATGTCACCATTACAAATGTCCACCTTGACTTCAACTTCATGCAAACTAACCAGATGCACAATCAAGTGCCAGATGCACAACCAAGTGCAAGAAATCCTCTTTGTCTTCAGACTTGAATACTTCAGCAGATCTTCAACATCAGTTGAGTATTCCCAGATTCAAATTAACACCTTTGGATATTCAGCAAGTCCAGACACAACTGAAACTTTCCCCTTGGAACTGGTTTAATGAACATATCAGCAGGATTCACATCAGTGCTGATCTTCTCCACTTTAACCCTCCTTTCATTTCTTAGAAAATGATACATAACATCAATGTGCTTGGTTCTCTCATGGTGAACCTGGTCCTTAGCCAAACATATTGCACTAAGGCTATCACAATACACCTTGGCTTGATCTTGATGCAGACTCAAATCATTGACTAGCCGCTTTAACCACATTGCATCCTTTATTGCTTCTGTCAATGCCATGTATTCTGCTTCAGTAGTAGATAATGTCATTGTACCCTACAAAGTTGCTTGCCAACTTACCACAGAACCACCCAAAGGAAACACATACCCAGTCATAGATCTCATGCTGTCCACATCAGCAACATAATCAGAATCACAGTGCCATGTGATAAAACATTGAGTACCACCTCTATAAATGAGTCCAATATCTGATGTACCCCTAAGGTACCTGAATATTCTTTTCACTGCTTTCCAGTGTTCCTCTCCAGGTTGAGCCATAAACCTGCTGACAACACTGACTGCTTGAGCCAAATCAGGCCTAGTACAGACCATGGCTTACATTAAACTGCCCACTGCACTAGCATATGGAACTCTTGACATGTATTCTTCCTCTTCAACTGACTGTGGAGCAAACACAGCAGACAGATGTAGATTTGGTGCCATAGGAGTATCTATAGGTTTGGCTGCTGACATGCCAAACTTGGATAATATCTTTTCAATATATACCTGCTGAGACAAGAACAACTTCCCCTGCTTCCTATCTCTATAGATCTCCATCCCCAAAATTTTCTTTGCGTTCCCCAAATCCTTCATCTCAAATTCAGCCTTGAGCAGATTCTTCAGATCTTGAATGTCAGACTTGTTTGCAGCCTATTAGCATATCATCTACATACAGCACCAGATAGATGATTGAACCATTCTTCAACTTGTTGTGATAAACACATCAATCATATGGACTCCTGCTATAACCTTGCTGAATCATATAACTGTCAAACTTCTTATACCACTGCCTTGGGGCCTGCTTAAGTCCATACAAGGACTTCTTCAACTTGCAAACATATCCTTCTTTGCCAGGAACTTGAAAACCCCTGGGCTGAGTCATATAAATTTCCTTATCTACATCTCCATGTAGAAAGGCTGTCTTCACATCCAATTGCTCAAGTTCAAGATCCTGATGTGCCACTATTGCTAACAGCACCCTGATGGAAGTTTGTCTGACCACTAGAGAAAATATATCTTCATAATCTACTCCCTCTTTCTGACTGAACCCCCTAGCAACCAAATGTGCCTTATATCTGATATCCTCAGGAGATGTCATTCCTTCATTTTTCTTGAATATCCATTTGCAGCTGACCACCCTTTTATCTTGTGGTTGTTTGACCAAATCCCAAGTCTCATTCTTCTGAAGTGACTCCATTTCTTCTCCCATGGAAGTAAGCCATTGGGATGCCTCAGAACATGTCACAGCTTCCCTGTAAGTGTTAGGTTCAAAACCATCCACTTCTTCAGCTACCTGTAGTGCATATCCAACCATATCCTCCTCAAACCCATATCTTCTTGGAGGTCTGATATTGGTCCTCCTAGCTCTGCTGAGAGCTATACCCTGCTGACCAACATCGGCGGTTTGAGTGTCCGCCGACCCTTGTTCGGACGGGCGGCTTGGATCCGGCTACGGATCGCAGATTGTTGATCGACCCCTGCTGAGTCTTTTGGTTCAGTAGACTCTACTTGAAGCTCCACCTGTTTGTCAACCTTATCAGACTCAGATCCAGTTTCAGATTCAGATGTGGCTCTCACTGATGAGTTAAGCATAGAGTTTCATCAAAGACAACACTCATGTTGAGTATAACCCTGTTTTCAGCTGATGACCAGATTCTATACCCCTTAACTCCATCTCCATATCCAACAAAAACACCCTTCTTGGCCCTAGGCTCCAATTTATCCTCACTGACATGGTAGTAAACAGTGCTTCCAAAAACCCTAAGTCCGAAGTAGTCTACTGACTTTCCTGACCAAACTTCAAGTGGTGTTTTAAGTTTGATCCAGTGTGAGGCCCCCTATTGATTAAGTAGCAGGCTGTATTAACAGCCTCCCCCTAAAATCTCCTTGCTAGACCAGAATTAGAGACCATGCACCTTGCCCTCTCCAGAAGAGTTTGATTCATTCTTTCTGCAACAACATTCTGCTGTGGAGTATCTCTTACAGTATGGTGCCTAGCAATGCCTTTATTCTTGCAAAATTCATCAAACTCAGACCAACAGAATTCCAGTCCATTATCAGTTCTAAGTCTCTTGATCTTCATCTCTATCTGATTTTCAACCAAAGCCTTCCACTGCCTGAAGTTTGTGAATGCTTCACTCTTGTGCTTCATTATAATTACCCAAACCATCCTTCAATAATCATCTATAAAAGACACAATCATCTGATTGTTGGTGACTTCATTCTGATTATAATAATCATTATAATTACCCAAACCATCCTGTGACCACCCAATGACCATTCTGATTGTTGGTGACTCCACCCTTGAAGGTCCCCAACAATCAGAATGGTCATAATCAAGTGTCCATTTTGTGATGTGGATTGCTTTTGGGAACTTGCTCCTATGTAGCTTCCCAAACAAACAGTGTTCATGAAATTCCAGCTCATTGACCTTATGTCCCCCAAGTAGATCAGACTTAGACAGAACTTGCATCCCTCTTTCACCCATATGACCTAATCTCATATGCCACAACTTAGTCAATTGTGACTAGTGAACCTCTGATGATGCAACAGCAGCAGAACCTGATATAGTAGACCCTTGTAGTATTTACAATGTCCCCTGCCTGATACCCTTCAAAATCACACTTGAACCCTTATAGACATTCACCACTCCACATTCACCGCTGAACTTGAACCCTTTGTTGTCTAGTAGACTAAGTGATATCAATTTCTTGGTCATTTATGGAACATGACTAACCTCTTTCAATGTGCAAAACTTACCATCATATGTCCTAAGTTGGATTGATCCAATCCCAACTATTTTGCATACCTTGCTGTTGGCCATAGCAATATGACATACATCAACCTGCTGATAAGTTGAAAACCACTCCCTATTTGGACACACATGATAAGATGCCCCAGTGTCCAGAATCCACACATCTCTATGCCCTACTGACTCTGAAACTGCTAAGGCCAGATCTTCTTCAGAGTTGGTGTCTTGTTCTGCCAAAGCAACTGTACCCTGTTGAGTACCCTGCTGCTTCTTTCTTTTTGGACATTCATTTTTCCAATGTCCTTGCTCATTGCAGGAATTACAGATTTCCTTAGCTTTAGGACCCTTGGAATTCTTCTTGAATTTCTTCTTTCCAAAATTTCCTAGCCCCCTGCTGACTCCACTGGCCACCAATCCAGCAGACTGACTATCTGTTCCAGAGCCAGATGCCTTATGGTGTAACTCGTGAGCATGGAGTGATGACCTTACATCCCTCAATGATACTGTGTCCTTCCCAACAATAAAGGACTGCACAAAATTCTCATATGAGGCAGGCAATGATACAAGTAGAATCAATGCAGCATCCTCATCTTCAATTTTCACATCAATATTCCTTAAATCCAGCAATATTGTGTTCAGCTGGTCTAGATGATCCCTCAGCTGAGTACCATCATGCATTCTTAAACTAAACAGACGATGTTTCAAAAACAACTTGTTGGTTAGAGACTTAGTCATATACAGACTCTCAAGTTTGGACCACAACTTCTCAGTAGTGTTCTCTTCAGCAACCTCTGTGATAATATCATCTAACAAGCACAACATAATTGTTGAATGTGCTTTCTTCTCCAGACTGGATCTCTCAGCAGCACTTCCTTCTGTTGATTTAGACATGGGACCACATAATCCTTGATGCTTCAACAAAGCACGCATCTTGATCTGCCATAGACTAAAGTTGTTCCTTCCTGTAAACTTGTCAATCTTAACATTTAAAGCAGACATATTTCTCACCTGAAAAGCTTGCGTAGATCCCAAATCCTAGCATCAATTATGACCTTGGTGCCAATCTACCTTGCTTAAAACAGATAAACAGATTTCTTGATGAACCTGGACGCTCTGCTACCAGTTTGTTATGATGGATCGATCAAGAACTGATGGTGATTGTGAGTAAAGATAAAAGAATAACAAGTAAACAAACACAGAAACAAGAAGAACAAAGATTTAACGTGGTTTCCGGCAATGTGCCGACTACTCCACGGACAAACGAGGATATTTTATTATCAACAGAAAGTTACATCAAGTTACAATTAATACAGACGGTATTTATAGCCTTGGGAATCCAACCCTAACCGACTAAATAGCCAACCCAGTATATGACTGAAATACCCTAGAAATAACTCGAACAAACATGCAGCAGACGTGTCTTACAAGTCTGCTGAGCATTAGCAGACTAGTCTTCAATAGACTAGCCATTAGCAGGTTGATCAACTCTGCTGAACATGCCCCCCCAGCTGAACAGTAGATTTCAGCAGATGCTTTATACATTGCTGACCCAAACATGTTTCCATACCAAACCTCAGTAGCATAAGTTTATGTCACCATTACAGTACGTATATCGTCTACTGAAGCTCACAGGGTTGCCATTAAACGTATTCTTCGGTATCTTAAGCACACTATCTCCGATGGTCTCTTCTTCTCTCGCCGGTCCCCAATTTCGCTCCGGGCTTCTTCTGATTTTGATTGGACCACTGACACCGATGTCCATATTGTGTCTTCCTTGGTGATAATCTCATTCGTTGCCATAGTAAGCAACACTTGACGGTTTCTAAGAGTAGCACTGAGGCCGAGTACAAGACTCTTTCTATCACCGCCGCCGAACTCCAGTGGCTTTGTAGTCTTCTTTGTGAGATGAAGGTTCCGTTGTCTTCCCCGCCAACTCTTTGGTGTGATAATATGGGTTCCACCTACTTCGCTCACAATCAGGTGTTTCATGCCCGCATGAAGCACATAGAGATCAACTTCCACCATGTTGGCGAATTAGTCGCCACTCGCAGTGGCGGATCCAGAAATGTTTTTCAGCGGGGTCCAAAATATTTTTCTGTAGATAAAATGTAGAGTTTTGTTATTTTTAACGGAGTCCGAAATATTTGTCTATAGGTAAAATGTAGAGTTTTATTATTTTTAACGGGATCCGCGGACCCAATTTCAATACATGTGTGTCCGCCTCTGGCCGCTAGCAAAATCGGCATCTCATTTATCTCCTCGAAGGATCTGTTAGCCGATGTCTTCACCAAACCGTTGGCTCAACCTCGTTTTTCCAGCTTAAAGTCCAATCTCCGTGTTCATCCACTTACCACGGGATTTCGGGAGCGTGTCGAGGATATTGCTGAACAAGTCAAATAATTATCTTATTGTATTTTAAATACATTAGTATTTATCTCTTACGGCTTGTTCCATAAGTTAGTCAAACTTATATATATTGTACTAATCTGATCATATTTAATCAATGAAATACGATTATTCTAAATCATGATACCAATGGAGTATCCTGAGTATCCGTGGAGTATCGGTATCCGATACGTATTGGATACAAGATACACTTGCAAGATGAAGTATCTGTGCATCATATGTAAGAGTTGTCGTTTGAAGGCTTTAAACGAGAGTTTTATAGTGAAGATATGAGTTGGCTTGGGATAAAAACTAGCTAGCTAGATTGGTGACAATCATCACGAAATGACATTTGTATGCCCAAGAAACGAATGTTGGCTAAAATGACGTGCATATAGAAACTTGTTTACTTTATTTATTATACTTTAAGGTTAAAGGTTGTGAAGGATAGTTTTAATCTAAAATGGTTTAGATGGACAGTTACTACATGTGTTACTACATTTTGTCCTTCTCAACCATTTTAGATTAAAAACTGTCCTTCTGGCCCGCCACCCCTATACTTTAAATGTGTTACTACATGTGTTACCGCATTTTGTCCTTCTCAACCATTTTAGATTAAAAACTGTCCTTCTGGCCCGCCACCCCTATACTTTAAATCCGATTCATTTCAGCAACACGATATTCAAAACTTCAGACAAAGCCTAAACTCATTGAGTTCGATTATGTTTTGTTTTTTTAGAATCCGGTCACTCCGCTTGATTGCTGGGCAAAATTAGAAAAAAGGTCCTCTAAGTTGGCCTACTATGAATTTTATTCATGCTCCTGCTTCGGTTAGGAAAATGGTCTTCTAAGTTGTTTTTCTTTTTGAAAAATGGTCCTATCCGCCGGATATTGCTTACCGTGCACCGGAATCTTTTAAAAGAACTGACGTGACAGCCACTAGACGTGGGATCCTACGTGGCTGTGGGGTCCCATTTCTCCTCCATTTACTGAAAATAAAAAGTTGCTAAAAGAAGGATTCAAACCGATGACCTAATGGTTAAATACCAAGCACTTTGCCATCCAAGCGCAACCACTGCGGTAAGGCCGCCTCATTGGCCTCCATTTACGATCTTCAAGCATTGAACTTCTGATAGAATATAAGGTGCAGCAACTACTTATAAAGGAGACTTTGTTACCTTGATCAAATATAAGCATTTAACGGGCGTTTTTAATACATAACCACAATTACAGAACACTGTTCAGAATCATAAAGCATTTGTCATAAGACATATTACTTTATATAGTATAAGAATTCTATATCTAGTCACACTGCATATAGAGAGTTACAAACCTAATGATTTCTCCACCTGATGGAGTTGACTATTCATAAATGTTTGATTCTTGTGGATATTCTGTCTTTTTTATTTTCCCTCACTCGTCAACTTGTTTGCAGCAGTAAATAAGATCCAAACATTCTGCTTTTCTTAGAGTTATAGGACAGACAAAATCAAGGAAACAAGTCATTTTTAAGAATACCTAATTCAATTATTGGACAAATGACGAAGTAATATATATATATATATATATATATATATATATATATATATATATATATATATATATATATATATATCTTCCAACTGGGCCCATGTCCTTCTAAAATTAATTATACTTTAGTGGCCGGAAGTCAAAACAACGTTCAGAATTCGTTTACACAAATTAATTCACAAAAAAACAACGTTCAGAATTCGTTTACACACAAATTAATTCACAAAAAAGGGAGTATACGAGGATGTTGGACATATGAATATTGATACTGAAAATTTTATTTTCTCAATCTAAATTCTCTTTTTATTCCGCGTAAACTATGCTATGTTATAGTCAATTTATGCTTGTTATTTTGTCCAATATTTTTAGGACATCCTTAATTTGTGTTTGTTTTTTTGCCCGAAAATTTTAACCCAGAGTTATACAGAGTAACCGTCATCGGTCGGTGGGTCAAAAATGGAGGGAAAAAAATTCGGAGGATACAGAAAGAATTGAAGGAGACTAGAAACCACACACAATCAAATATTCTTATAAAGGAAATGAATGTGCCTTCCAAAGAAACCGATGCTAGTTTTGCGTGCGTTCTGCAACGTCTGCTCGTATGCACATGCTCGAGATGTGTCTGCACATAAAAGAAAAGTGTTCCAACCTTGTTTCGGTGGTATAGGGCATACTTAGCGCATGTAGTGGTCTTCCTGGGGTCTGTACCTAAAAAAACACAGGAATATCGATTCATCAGGCATATCAATGCATAACTAAGCCGCACACCAATTCATCAAGCATATCAATGCATACAACATTCTACACGTATTCATCAAACCTGTTGTTCCAACGATCATCACAATGCTCAGAGTTCCTTTTTTGGGGTGAATGCAGCATGCACCCATGATTGAAGATCTCGCAAAACGTGTATAAGCAGCACATTCATCATATTTAGACATAATGCGAACCAATAAATACATAATGCCAACCAAAAAAGGAACAAGCTTGAATCCAACGTATTTTAAGACTGTTTTGTTAGGATCTTTAGCTACTAGAAAAGGCTACAAAGTAAACTGCACTGAATCATTTGTCTATAATAATGAAATATCCATTTCCAATTTTAAACCGACCTCGGTTACCTATTACTGTATTTGTTAAGCCATATCTTGGATAGTTTGATGTAATTGATTGTACGGAATATTATTTAGCGTGATTTTAGGCATAATTCATTATTAGCATGATTGTAGGCTTGACTAGACATAATTAGGGGCATATAGTCAATCAACAATTGTATATATATGTATCGAATCGGTTAACAATGAATATATGGAAAATCATTCATGACAGTATTGGAGAATCAATGCTCTGCTCCTTTCTAATCACATCAAATAAAGATGGTTGGCTTATATAAATAAGAGCGTTGGATTTGATGTTAAAATATGAGGATATTGAATATATGAATATCGATACTGAAATTTCTGTTTCTCTATCTAAATTATATCTTCTCATTCCTTGTAAACTATGTTATCTTTTAGTCAAATTATGCTTGTTATTTTGTCCAATATTTTTAGGCCATCGCTAATTTGTGTTTCTTTTTTCCCAACAATTTTAACCCGGACTTATACAGAGTAATCGTCATCGGTTGGGGGTCCAAATCGGAGATATATATATATATTTTTTTGGCCAAGATGTTTTATACAAGATTGGGTAAGTTTTGTTTATAAGCTGGCGGCCATATGTGATGTAAATGACCAGATATCTGAACATAATGGATGAATTTTGTGGCATAGAGGTGGGGGCGTTTATTCCTCAAGGTAAGAGTTGATGTTTGAAGGGCTTTAACGAGAGTTTTATAGTGCAAAAGATGAGTTCTCTTAGGATAAAAACTAGCTAGGTTTGGTGAGAATCGTCACGAAATGACATTTGTATGCTCAAAAAAGAATGTTGGCTAAAATGACATTCTAAAACATATAGAAACTTTTTTAGAATATCTATTAATGCTTCATATATATTACTTTACAAGTGGGGTGTCAGATGTAAACGAGACGAGTCGAACCGAATGTTTGATGTTTGAGTTTGTGTTTCTTTACTATACAAACAAACTTGAGCTTGTTTGTTTAATAAACGAACTTAATTTTATGTTTGATAATATATTGGTCGAGCTCGAGCAGAACAAAAACGAGCTCGCATACCTCGTTACAACTTATGACGATGTTCTCAAGTCTAAACTTCATCTTTAAACATTTAAATTGTGAAACGACAAATGTGTTGAATGTTTCGTATTTTCTTTTTTCTGTTTCTAATTTGTATGAACTAAACAGTTAGAAGTGTGGAATAATAAGAAAATTGATAGAGACAAAGGTAAGGCAACACTAAGATAACATTAGCGATTTAGAGTTAGCATGTATATACACATATATATGTGTGCTCAGGAAAACGTTCGCGAGCTTGCTCACGTTTGTTTGTTTAATAAACGAGCACAACAATGTGTTTAAGTTTGATTCGTTCTACTTAACACACAAACAAACACGAGTATATACAAGTTGAATCCCAACTGAATCGTGAAAGGCTCTGTTCATTAACAACTATAAGCCTATAACAATGGTTATCAAGGACGGAGGTGTGTATAAATTGAGGGGGGCTAAGCCCACCCGGACAAAATAATATTACACTAAAAAATATGTGTAGTCTAGTTGGATCCATAAAATATTCTTAATCCAGCCCACCCGACGAACTCGATATAGTTCATTAGCCCACCCCGATTTAAAATTCTGGCTCCGTCCTTGATGGTTATCAATACGAAATGAAGGTATATGACTATTGTTCTATCAAATGATCGATCCATGTGTAATAATGACCATACCATATCAAATTTGTCATATTATATTTTATCACATCAATCCAAACGAGCCACGTAGCATGTTCAAAGTTGAAAAACTTGTTGTATAATCGTAATGTAGTCCTGATTTCATGTCCTACTTAGACTAAAGGGGGATTGAGCTTAAAACTAGAAATTAACAATAGCAATAAATTGTTAAATATAAATAAGGAAAGGTTGGTTTCGCGTAAAATAATTACAGCAAATTATCATTCATGACACCCCAAATATCATCAGTGCCTTGGTTACATTTACAATCTTCAAGCACTCACTTCTGATAGTATGTAAGCAGCTACTAATATAAACGCTCCACCGGATAGAGAACACTCCACATGCGAAGTCACCGAGAATTTGTCATAACAACCTATTAGAGTAATAAACATCGTGTATTTTTCATTGCTTTAAGAGAGTTACAATCAATCGTATATATAGTTGTTACATCAGGGATAAAATAGGAAAAGCCTTAATGACTAATACACAACCCTAATGGCGGCTGTGACTTTATTTATCTTGTGGAGCAAGTTGTGCTTCAATACGCCCCCGCAATCCCATGGGAATGGAATGGACATGGAGATTGGTCTTCAAGTGGTGAAATCGAGCATGACCGAGCGGCTTAGTGAGAATATCCGCGAGCTGATCTTTAGAAGAGATGAAGGAGACGCAGAGCGTTTTATTCGCAACCAATTCGCGAACATGATGAAAGTCAATTTCTATGTGCTTTGTTCGAGCATGGAAAACAGGATTGGCCGTGAGGTAGGTAGCGCCAATGTTATCACACCAAAGGGTGGGAGGATGTGGAAGAAAGACACCCATGTCACGAAGCAGAGAAGTAATCCATTGAAGTTCGGAGGCGGCATGAGAGAGAGCTTTGTATTCGGCTTCAGTACTACTTTTGGCAACTGTCTGTTGCTGCTTGGCACGCCAACTAACCAGGTTGGAACCAAGGTAGATACAGTAGGCTCCAATGGAACGACGATCATCGGGATCAGAGGCCCAATCCGCATCAGTGAAAGCCTGAAGATGAGGAAGAGGAGAAGGCCGGAATAGTAACCCATCAAAAATAGTGTGTTTTAAATACCGTAAGATTCGTTTAACCGCACTCCAATGAGCGTCACGGGGAGCATGCATAAATTTGCTGACCTTGTGGACGGCGAATGCAATATCTGGGCGAGTGAAAGAGAGGTACTGAAGACCACCAACAATGCTGCGATAAAGGGAGATATCGGCAAATGGGGCACCGTCGTTGCGGCTGAGGCGTAAAGTAGACGCCATAGGAGTGACACACGGTTTGCAATTGTCCATACCAGCGCGTTGAAGAAGAGAATAAATATACTTGCGCTGAGTCAATAGCAATCCATCAGAAGTATGAAGAGCCTCGATACCGAGAAAATAGGAGAGGGATCCAAGATCTTTGACGGGAAAGTGAGAGGACGGGCGGGTGATAGTGGGATCGTACTAGATCCGGGGAGGTACCGTAATAAGCACATCATCAACATAAATCAAAACAAAAACAGAATGAGAGCGCTGTGTCAGAATATATAATGAGGTGTCCGCTTTAGAAGGGCGGAAGCCAAACGACCGGAGAACATCAGTGAATCGGGAAAACCAAGCGCGAGGTGCTTGACGAAGACCATAAAGACTGCGTTTCAGCTTGCAAACATGGTTGGGGAAATCCGGATGTTGGAACCCCTGAGGTTGACGCATATAAACCTCCTCAGACAGAAAACCATGTAAGAACGCGTTTTGAATATCCACCTGTCGAATACACCAATTATGTGAGACAGCAAGAGACAATAAAAGACGTATGGTGACGGGTTTGACAACCGGACTAAATGTTTCCGAGAAATCAACCCCTGCTTCCTGATGGAAACCCTTAGCAACCAAGCGCGCCTTATAGCGCTCAATGTGACCGTCTGCATGGCGTTTAATACGGAATACCCATTTATTGCCGAGGACATTCTGAGTCGAAGAGTAGGGAACGAGATCCCAGGTGTCATTATGTAGCAAAGCATTAAACTCATCCCTCATGGCATCCTTCCATTCACGGTGTTTGAGGGCTTCAGTGACAGAGGTGGGCTCAACTGGTTCAAGGGAAGCAGTGAAGGCTTTGGGAGGAGGATGACGAACAAAGTCAGGAGGAAGTTGTTTCGGCCTGAGTGTATTTGTTTTGGATCGAGTGACCATGTGGTGAGGCGGCGGAGACGGGGAAGGGGAGGAATCCGAAGAGTGTATAGATGAGGAGGCCGAAGTTGGAGTGGGTTGAGGAGACGGTGATGTAATGAGAGGTGGAGGAGGAGAAGGAGAAGGTGATGGGGAGGATAGTGGAGGAGTCGAAGAAGGAGTGGAGGTGATGGTGAGTGTGGGAGGGAGAAGGACGGAGTCTGAGTCATAGTGAGTGGGAGTGACGGGTTGGACATAGGGAAATGAGGACTCATCGAAGTGGGAAATGTAGATACGGCCCGTACTAAGGTCAAGGCACTTGTAGCCAAGATGATTGGGACTATACCCAAGGAATATGCAGGTTTTGGAGCGGAAGTCTATTTTATGGGAGTTGTAGGGGCGAAGATGAGGCCAACAGGCGCAGCCAAAGACACGAAGGAACGAGTAGTCAGGCGGACGATGATGAACCATTTCATACGGGGATTTATGGTTAAGGACTTTTGTGGGTAGACGATTAATGAGGTACCTGGCGGTTAAAAACGCATCTTCCCAATAGGGGAGGGGAAGGTTGGATTGGGCTAGGAGAGCAAGACCGACTTCCACGATGTGGCGATGACGTCGCTCAATGGCACCACCTAGCTCAGAGGTGTGAGGACAGGATAAGCGGTGGTCAATGCCTATGGAGGAGAAAAATGTGTGTAGACGACGATACTCACCCCCCAATCTGTTTGGACCGACTTGATTTTAGTATTAAATTGGCGTTCAACTAACTGACTAAATTGCATAAATACAGGTTCCACCTCAGATTTTAGACGTAACGGATATAACCACAGGAATTTTGTATAATCATCAAGAAACTCACATAATATTTTGAACCATAAATAGAATCTTGAGCACAAAGCCCCATACATCAGAATAAACTAAATCCAGAGGATGTGTAGAAGTAAAGGAAGACATGGGTAAAGGCTGTTTATGACTCTTGGCCATTTGACACGCAACACAAACTGACGTAGGGGCAGAAACATGTGCCACATTATTTTGACGCAAAATTTGACGGAGAACAGGAAATGAACAATGTCCTAAGCGCTGATGCCATTGAGCGATGGAGGGGCGGCGGAAAAGGAGAGCTTGAGCGGGAAACCGATTGAAGGACGTAGAAAAATGGTAGAGGCCGTCTTTAAGGAAGCCCATGTGTTGGATGCGGCCCGAGTAGTCCTTCACAAGAAAATAATCGTGATGAAACTCGAAATAAACCGAATTATGCTTGGCAAATTGAGAAACAGAAAGAAGATTAGTGTAAAGAGAGGGGGCAACAATATCTTTAAGAACAAAGGAATGCGTAGGGGAGGTCAAAACAGAAGAACCAGAGTGAGTAATTGGCAAACCTAAACCATCACCAATATGTATTTTGTCGGGGCCATCATATGAATCGGCGGCGAGAGTGAGATTGCTTAGATTGTTGGTGATGTGATGAGTCGCACCAGTATCCGCAACCCAATCAGTAGATGAATTATGCGTGGCAAGATTGGCTTGAGCAGAGCGAGTCGTGCAAGGTGGGGTAAATGTATTATCAAACCGATACCAACAGTCGTGGACTGTATGACCAAAATTTTCACATAGTTGACATTGAGCACCAGGCGTTGAAGGCGGAGTACCACGGCCACGACCACGATTGCCACGCCCCCGGCCCCTGTTAGGTTGAGAGCCATAGCTGGCGCTGTTTTGATGACCCAAAGGCGAGTTTTGATAACCTGGATGAGCATGACCGCGAGAGGGAGAAGGTCGATAACCTGCAACGTTTGCTGTCGGAAAGGCGGCTGGTGGTGCTGGCAAGGAAGAGTGGACCGGTGACTGGGCATGCTGATTGAGCCGCGCTTCAGTGGTTAACAGGAGTGAGAAGACTTCATCCATGGTAAAATTTTCTCGGGTGGATAATATGGCAACGAGATGATCGTAATCCTGCCCGAGTCCGGCAAGCAAGTAGGCAATGATATCGTCGGTGCTTAAAGGGTGGCCGGCCATCTGCAATTCATCGGTAATGGTTTTGATAGTCATAAAGTATTCAGTAATTGTCATAGTAACTTTCCTTGTGGATGCAAGTTTAGTACGCAGATGGACAAGTTGAGCACGGGACTGAGAGGCAAAGCTTGTCTCTAATGCACACCATATATCTGCCGAGGTTGCCGCCGTGTAAACTCGCCGGAGAACATCATCTCGTCAAGGATGCGTAATGGTGCTCAAGATCGTGGCGTCCGTTTGATCCAATGTTCATAGGCCGGATTCGAGGTGGTGATGCCATCGGCAGTGATGGTCTCCGATGGACATTTGAGGGTTCCATCAATATATCCAAGGACGCCCTGTCCACGCAAATAGGGCACTAACTGAGCTCGCCACAGAGGATAGTTACTGCGAGAAAGCTTTGTGAGATGAAGATGAGATGAAGGAGTGAAGGTGGGGAGAGAGGGGATGGTGGAAGAAGAAGAAGGAGAGGAGGCGGTAGAGGTTGGAGAGCTGATGGCCATGGCGGCAAGCTAGGGTTTAATATTTTTTTTTGCTGCTGTTTTTTTTTTTTTGTGGTTTGGCGGAGAAGTGGATCAGTGGGTGGGAGGGAGGGATTGCATGAGAGACGAGGGATTAAGGCTCTGATACCATATTAGAGTAATAAACATCGTGTATTTTTCATTGCTTTAAGAGAGTTACAATCAATCGTATATATAGTTGTTACATCAGGAATAAAATAGGAAAAGCCTTAATGACTAATACACAACCCTAATGGCGGCTGTGACTTTATTTATCTTGTGGAGCAAGTTGTGCTTCAATACAACCTAAAAATTTCTCCACCGGATAGAGGTAACTTTACATAAATGTTTGATTTTTTTTTTGAATAGTCAAAAACTTCTCATATATCGCAAGATGCTAAAAAATTACAAAATTTGGTTTAAGAAAATAAAAACAACTAAACTATCAAGCCACACATATCTAATCAGAACACATCGGGATCTGCCCCAGCCAAATGGATAACCAGATGGATAACAAAAGAAATTGCTAGAACCATTTCTAAATAAACCAAATCCCAGCTCCCAAAAATTATGATGCCGCCGACAACGGATTTCTCTACAAGAAAAGTGTAGTTTTACGACATGCGTTCACGGCGTGCTTTTAAGAACGCCGTAAATATTGACATTTTATGGCATGCTTTAATATGTACGTTGTACCAAATAGATGAATGCGATTCATTCAAATCACACATACACACCACAACTGTATGTGAAAGAATGTGTAACGATAAATCATAGTCAACCATTTAGTATAAATCATAAATACCGGTTGCATCATAATTTCTATCGTGCATTAGACACTCTTTATTTGTGCATTGTTTTCATATGAATAAACTTGGGCCAATCTTTCAAGGAAAATAACATGATAATTGTCAAGAAATTTCATTGACCTTCATCATGTTTCGCGAAATTAAACTTAGACTTGGACCCCGCGACAATCCAAGCCCAGACGGCGCGTGTTATCTCATCCGAAGCCTTTTGTCGACAGAATTCAAAGTTGAAAACACAACAGTTAGCAGCGGCAAACTTTATCGCCATTCCTGCCGGGTATTCAATCGGAGCGCTCTGCAAAAGCTTTGAAGTGTGACTTCTTCCGTCAAATGCATATGTAAGTTCAATTCGATTATCATCCAAAAGATCCTCAACTATCAATTTCCACATGATCGTTTTTTTTCTGGATTCGTATTTCATGAATTCGGATACTGTGCCGTTTAGGTGATGGATTGAGTTGAATTTACGATTTATTTTTGTATGCGTCCTATTTGTTGTTCGAGCTATTGTCACGAAGAGTACACTGAGTTTTGATAAGAAAAATGGTGCACGTCACTTCGCAGGCTTGGATTATCATTGAAGTGAGTTTACTTTCTTCTATAAATACTCTATTGTTATGAAAATTTTCAAGATTTGATTTAAGATTCAGAGCACGTAAATGCTCATTTCGTGTTTGTTGAAATGTCAAAAAGAAGAAACTTAGATTAGCTCATGTTCATGTCATGTTCGTTGAAATGCTGAAAAGAAGAAACTTGGATTAGCGCTTGCACATCGTACAAAAGTCTAAGTCAGTACCCAAGTGGCTGCCGACCCCAATATTGCTCTATGGTTGAAATTAGTCAAAGACATATACCTAAAATGTAAACCACATTTCCTTTGTTTGTTCTTCAAATTTGATGGATGAACGGTTTGTGTGATAAGAAGACAATTAATGGTGAAATGTGTATAGAAATGGGCTACTTTAAAGTTGGTGACAAGGGAGTCCTTAGATAAAGAATTCCATTAATCTATCTATCTATGCTGGTCTGTTTTTGCGGTTATTTTGTTATTTTGCTGTGTTGTGTAATGTATTCTTTTTTTAACTGCTACTGTTGTGCAGAAGAAATGTATGGGCATAGTGCCAAAGGAAAATATAGAAGTGATAGCACAGAACTTGGGTATCAACAATATCTCTCCAGATATCCTACCTAATCTTGCTTCAGATGTCGAGTACCGCATTCGAGAGATCATGCAGGTCTTTCTTTTGTACTTTCTGATTTTAGTATCGAGTTTCTTGTTTATAAATCATTTGCCATTGTTAAAGATTGCCTTTTTACAATACAGGCTTTTTGTGGTTAAATTATTTGTGTGTAGGTGGCTATTAAATGAATGCGCCACTCAAGGAGGACTACCACCGACGATGTAGATAGCGCTCCCTCCATGAGAAATGTAGAGGTCAGTGTTTTCTTAATGCCTTAAAATAGTTCAATTTGTTTTGTTTGATGTTCTCCTTAATTTTTTGGTAGGTTATGCTATTGTAATTGTGCTTTTGTTTGATAAGGGTTTCTGACTTATGTTTACAAGTATAAATGGCTGCTTCATTCGGTTCTGTATGACTTTCAGCCTCTATATGGATTTGCTTCAGGTCATCCAAGGAGATTCAAAAGGGCATTTATGTTGATGAAAAAGATGTTGAGTTGAAAGATGTAAGTGCATTATATGTTCTTGCTTGGGCTTTAAGCAGAATACCGGGTTTCTGAGTTATTTTACTCTTAATTTATGTGACATTCTGCTTCTATGTGTATCTGGTGCTCGAATCTCCTTTACCCAAAGCTCCATTAGATACCGCAGTTGTTGCTCACTGGTTAGCCATCGAAGGTGTGCAACCGAGTATTCCTGAAAATATGCCTATTCAAGGTTCCTTACTTACCTCAACACCTCCAAATGTCAAATCCTCATGAACGTGTGAAAGACTAAAATCCATGGCGCTATATTGTCAATGATGAAAGAATAATATTATGTACTCATGTAACCTATTAATTTAACAACTTTTTGTACACACATTGTTAGGAACCTGAAGAATTATTCGAGACCATCTCTCAGGCACTCATATCATCCACTGACCGCGACTGCTTAAGCGGCTAGGGAGGTCGTGTTTATGTTGTGTAAGAGCCCTATTACTTTCTTAGCTCAACGTTGCTATTCAAGTCTTTTTCTGAAAGAAACACACACACATGAAGCTTAAACATAGCAAAGTGAAAGCATTATATGCAACATCGATAGATTGTTCTGGTTGCCGTATTTTTATCTTGTTTTCTCATTCGGGTTTATTACTCTATGATGCCGCCAACAACGGATTTAATTTGCTTTCCAATCCACCCACTCTAATTTCCTGAGACCCTTAAAATTTGATAACCATGAAAAGGAAAGCCTCTGAACATCTCTGAAAATCTATTTCGGATTCAATACTTGAGAATGAAAAATGACTTTGTTCCTATGAATCCAAATTTCCCATGTCGTGACACCAACGATAGCTGACCACAAAGTAGAAACCAAATTCGAATAAGAATTTCCAAGTGTCACAAATAATAAGTCGCTAAATGAGAAAACATTTAGCCTAGGTAACTTGCACCAACTAAGAACATGAGACCGGGGTTGTGAGCAAGATACGTTGCACCGATATTGTCACACCACAAAACGGGTGGAGATGGGAGAGAGACACCCATATCAACCAGGAGGCTGCAGAGCCACTGAAGTTCAGCAGCGGTATTGGACAGCGTCTTATACTCCGCCTCAGTACTACTCTTCGAAACCGTCAAGTGTTGTTTAGCACGCCAACTGACCAGGTGAGAACCAAAGAAAACACAATATGCACCCACAGAGCGACGATCATCCGGATCAGCAGCCCAATCCGAATCTGAGTATGCATGAAGGATAGGCCGAGAACCCCGGGAAAAGAACAAGCCATCCGAAACTGTGTGCTTCAGGTAACGCAGGATGCGTTTCACTGCCATCCAGTGAGCCTCTGTAGGGCGTTGCATAAATTTACTGGCACGGTGAACAGCGAAGGCAATGTCAGGCCTCGTAAAACTAAGATATTGAAGACCACCAACAATGGCGCGATATAGGGCCGGATCAGAGAACAGTGGGCCGGCATCCTGATACAACCGAGTGGATGCAGACATAGGTGTTAGACAAGGTTTGGCCGTTGTCATAGCAAAGCACGCTGTAAGAGCTCAACAATGTACTTCCGCCGAGTCGATAGAGGCCCTCGGGGAAGATAACACCTCAACCCCTAAGAAATAGTTGAGAGTCCCAAGGTCCTTGACAGAAACCGACGGCCAAGATACCGAATAACTCGCTCAACAAGAGATGAAGAAGTGCCGTAATAATGATATCATCAACATAAATTAGTACAAAAATCCGATGCCCTGTAGAGGAATATATATATAAGGAGGTGTCAGCTGTGGATGCAACAAAACCAAAGTCAGAGAGAGCAGCGGTAAATCTAGAAAACCAAGCCCGAGGAGCCTGGTGTAAACCATATAAACTGCGCTTAAGGCGACAAACATAACCCGGGTAATCAGGGTGGACAAAGCCCGAAGGCTACTGCATGTAGACCGGCTCAACAAGGTTTCCATGTAAGAAGGCATTCTGGATGTCAACCTGCCGGAGGGGCCACCCCTGAGAGACTGCAAGTGATAACAGGATCCGAATAGTGACCGGTTTGACAACCGGACTGAATGTCTCAGAAAAATCAATGCCCTCAGTTTGGTGAAAACCTTTGGCAACCAGACGTGCTTTGTGGCGCTCAATATGACCATCCGCATGGTGCTTGGTGCGAAACACCCACTTATTACCAATGATGTTCATGTGAGGACGAGCAGGAACCAAATCCCAAGTGTTGGTACGTAAGAGTGCATTAATTTCCTCACGCATAGCATCACGCCAAACAGCAGATTTTGAGGCCTCGGTATAGGAGGTGGGGTCGGCGGTGGCCGAGCTTAGGAGGGCTTTGGGTAAAGGATAGCGGATAAAGTCCGGATGGTATTTGGGCTTGAGAGTGTTAGTTTTGGTGCGGGTAACCATGTGGTGTGGCCGGTGAGGCGGGTCAGGGGCAGGTGGAGTAGGGGTAGTTTGAGGAGAGGGTGAGTCAGGCAGGGAGGAGGGTGGGGAAGGAGGAGGTGACGAAGGTGGTGGAGGTTGGTGGGTGGAGGCGGAAGGTGGGGTGGGTTGGGTAATGGAGGTCGAAGGTGGGGATGCCAGAGGAGGAAGGGAAGCAGGGAGGAGGACCGAAGTGGGGATAGATGAGAGAGGAGTAGGACTCGGAGAGTAGGGGAACAGGCTCTCGTCAAAGATGACATGTCGGGCAATGTAAACACGACCCGTTGACAAGTCAAGACACTTATATCCATGGTGGGATGGGCTGTAGCCCAGAAAGATGCATGATTTGGAGCGGAAGTCCATCTTGTGGCGATTGTAGGGACGAAGGTAAGGCCAGCAAGCACAACCGAAGACACGGAGGAAGGAGTAGTCCGGGACACGTCCATAAACGACCTCATAGGGAGACTTACCATCTAGGACAGGGGTCGGGAGGCGGTTAATAAGATAGGTAGCGGTAACGAAAGCATCTTCCCAATATGTCAGGGGTAGGTTAGAATGGGCAAGTAAGGACAGACCCATTTCTACAATTTGGCGGTGACGTCTTTCGATGGCGCCGACTTGTTCATGGGTATGAGGACACGAGAGACGGTGTTGGATGCCTAAGCGGGCAAAGTATTGAGAGACATGACGATACTCGCCCCCCCCAATCGGTTTGAATCGATTCTAATTTGGTGTTAAACATGCGTTCAATTTGGGCAAGAAAATTAGGAAATATTTTTTCGACGTCAGACTTGACTTTGATCGGAAATAACCACAAGAATTTTGTATAATCATCCAAGAAACTAACATAATAATAATTGCCATAAAGAGAGGGTTCAGTACACGGGCCCCATACATCGGAAAATATCAAATCCAAAGGTGCAAAAGACGTAAATTCAGAAGTATAAAGTGGTTGACGACAACTTTTAGCTAACTGACAAGGTGCACACACGTGGGTGGGTGCTTTATTTGGAACAGAAATGGAGACACGATTTAAAGCCTGACGGAGCACTTGATGAGAGCAGTGGCCTAGACGCAAGTGCCATTTATTGGAGGGACCAGAGGTGACGACATGAGCTTGAACTGGAGAGCAATCAAAATTGGGAGAAAGATGGTAAAGACCGTCCCGAACTGAGCCTCTAAGATGGACGTGACCCGAATGATCCTTCACAAAAAAGTAAGTGGCGTGAAATTCGAAATAAACAGAGTTATCAGCACAAAACTTACTTACCGAAAGTAGATTCTTGGTGAGGGAAGGGGAGACAAGTATGTTACGTAAGTGAAAGGTGTGGGTAGGTGTAGGGAACGAGGAGGAACCGTAATGAGATATAGACAAACCTGAACCATCACCTATGCGCACCTTGTCGGGACCGTCATAGGCCTCAGAAGAGAGATGAAGATTGCGAAAGTCGGGGGAGAGATGATGGGTAGCTCCAGTATCTGCAATCCAATCAGTGGCGGGTTGGGGATACGGTTGAGTGGCATAAGCTTGAGGTGGGGGAGGAGACCTCGAAGGCGGCTGAATGGCGGCGGGATCATTAGATTGCTCATAGCGATAGTAGCACTCCTTTGCAGAATGACCCGTCTTTGCGCAAATTTGACAAACAGTAGATGGGTCCGACTGAGGACGACTTCGACCACGACCACCGCGTCCACCACGACCACGAGAATTGGTGGAGCCACGGTTGGAGGGCTGCTGGCCACAATGCTGCTGCTGCTGATAGTTGTAGCCACTGTTACTGCGTGCAAAATTCGCCTGTGGAGCAGCCGCCGGAGTAGAGGAACCGGAGGTGATGACGGTGGGTTTGTGACGGTTCAGCCTGGACTCGGACGTGAGCAAGAGAGCATAAACGTCATCAATGGAGATCGAATCACGAGCAGCAATCATGGTAACTAGCGCATCATAGTCAGAGCCGAGACCTGCCAAAAGATAGGTGATGAAGTCGTCATCGTCGATCGGGTGACCTGCCAAGGCCAATTCATCAGCGATATTCTTGAGTTTGAAGTAATAAGCAACAGCAGTGAGGTCATCCTTGCGAGTAGCAGCAAGATCAGCACGTAGTTGGACCAAACGGGCTCGACTTTGAGATGCAAATGACTTTTGCAGAGCTGACCATATTCCGGCAGCGGTAGTAGCGGTGTAAACTTGCATCAACACCTCGTCAGTTAAGGAGGAGGTGATGGTACTCAGAATCAGGTTATCCGTTTTGAGCCATTGGTCATAATCGGGGTTTACAGAGGAGGTGTCATCGGCACCGGTGATGGTTTTGGGAGGTGCCGGAGTTGTGCCATCAACAAACCCGTAGACACCTTGACCGCGTAGATAGGGTACTATTTGTGCTCGCCAAAGGTTGTAATTGTTGCGGTTCAGTTTGGTTATCTGAACAGCAGACGAGGGTGTGAAGGAAGGTAGCCGAGTAGCGGCAGCCGTGACACCGGAAGTAGCAGTGGTTGTTGACATGCTGAAGAAGACGACATCAAGGGTTTTGGAAGAAAAGGGTTTGTTTTGGCTGCGTAGGGATTTCTGCTGTTTTTTTTTTCTGGAAAAAAAAAATCTAGGTATTTCGGTATTAACACAGGAGAGGATTGTTATTGCTCTGATACCATAACATAATATGAGTAATGGTAATTTGTGGTATTTCACTGTGTATTAAGATTGAGTACAAGGTGTTTATATAGTAGTACAACGGCTTGGGCTCCAAGACAATAAATAAGAAATAATAAAATACAATTACAAATATTAATCAAAGACCATATCAAAAGAGTCACATCGCATGCAAATAAAAGATGATTAGCGATTCTTCAAATTCATAGCAAAGCGGACAAAAAGAATCCTGCAAACTGACACCACGAAGCATAAGATTCGGTTTTGTGGGAATTCTTTTGAGGATAGCTTTCCACATGAAAAGATTCACTTTCGAAGGTAACAACTCGTTACACTTTGCCACCTGCTCATTAGCCGAGAAAGAAAATTTAAAAAATTCCTCCTCTAATAATTTACGCAAATATGCCACCGAAAAACCGCCATTGGAGCATAGACTCCAACTCAATTTGTCCATTGTACCTGCATTTCCACAAACAACTTTAATAACCTCCTCCAACTCTCCTACTTCCTCCTCCTCAAAACCCCTCAACCTCCTCCTCCAAGCCCATTGAAGAACACAACTGCCTTCAACCCATTTAACCACACTTCCAACAACACCATATTTGACCAAGGACAACCTATATAGTCTAGGATTTGCAACACACAAAGGACTGCTACCCACCCAAACATCTTCCCAGAATCTTCCTCGTCAGCTTGTTTGCAGCGGTAGATAAGATCCTTGTTTCCCTCTAACAAAGAATGTGAGTTCTGCAGGTGCAACTACTAATTTCAACCACTGTTGCAATTATTCACCCTCCACTTTCTCCTTTTCTGTAGAATTGTAGCTAAAACAAACTCAAAGAAACAAGTCATTTTTAAGAATAACTAATTCAATTGATGGACATATGACGAAGTATATATATAGGATAAAAAAAGTGGGAATTTAAAAATAGTTTTTGTTATATACCCTTATTTTTGTTTCTAACAATCATAACCCCGTGAAAATACTCAGTAGGACGGGCTATTTTTTCAAAAGGATGGATTATTATTTAATGAGGCCAAGCTATTTTTGTTAAGGCCGGATGATCGAACTCGGAATGAAACGGATAAAACTACTAGGTCTTTCTTGCTCTAGGATCGAACAGAGAGTTGTTGTTGTTTATGAATGGACTGAACTTCAGAAATAAGCTGCCTACGTATCCAAATATATATATTTGGAATCAAGTCCAACCGTAGTTCAGGCGGTTATCCGAGATACTGGAGTTAGTGGGCGGTTGTGAAGCCCCCCACGTCTTCACGTTTACATACGATAGCCTTTCATCCCGGATGTGTATATCCCCGACCCGGCTTCCGCTTCTTCGATCAAGGACCGCCCGGTCCGATCGGGATCCTATCCAGTTAGTTGGTCCATCTGGCCCTGCTGACCTCCAGGTCAGGTAGGGTTCTATCATGTCCTGCAGATCCATTCCGTATATGCTCGACACGTGGACCTGTTCAGGTCACCTCCAATCAAAGCCCCCCAGATCTTAACCGATAAGGTCTAGCCTTTAAAAAGGATTAAGATCTGTAGTTCAAGGTTGTTCCACGTGTACCATCCAGATGGCCTATCAATCGTTGCCTTGGTTACCCAAACGCCACCATAACTGCACACGCTTTGTCTTTTCAATCGATGCTTAGTCCAAACGTCCCATCTTTTGGCTAAGGGCTATTAAATCTTTTAAACTCTGCAGACGCCCATCATTATTTATAGCCATAGACGTCCAATTTTTTTGATTTGCTCTCTCAATTAACAAGTAAGTCTCTCTCCTTTCTGTGTGATAATAATTTTTTTTCTTTTTGACTCCTTATGAATCCAGATCAGCCTGGAGTATCCAATCCTGGTGAAAATCCCCTTTTCTTTATTCTTCCCCTCATTTGATTGCCTCTATTGTTCCTTCCCTTGTCGAATCACCTCCGACTGAGTATAATATTTCTGGGTTGTCTGCACCCATAAGAGCGTTGAGGAGGACCTACGAGACCAAGAAAATGATGGCTTGCCATGCGATCGACTCCAAGTTGAAGGATTCTGATATCACAGACATCTGTGATATATATGGGATAAACAAGAACGTTTATGCCCCCATCCGACCAGCGCCTGGTAAAAGTGTTGCCGCCCTCCTGTTGGGTACTGTGTTGTTTATAAAGAAAAGTTTGACTGTGGTCTCAGATTTCCTCTTCCTCCTGCCTTTTTGGAGATACTCCGGTATTATGATTTAGGACTTGGTCAGATAGTCCCCAATAGTATAAGAGCCATTACAGGTTTCCTGATTTTGTGTAGGTGTTTTGTCACCCCTTCACTTTGGTCCTTTTTAGAACTTTTTACCAATGCAAACTGGTTAAAAAGAGCCCTGGCTGGTACTGCTTTTGTAGAAGAACTGATGATTTGAGTAGTGTCCGTTTGATTAAGAAAACAGACCAATCCTTCTCCGATTGGAAGAAACACTTCTTCTTCATTAGGCACAACACCGATAGGGACCTAGGCAAGTGGAATACTTCCACTAAGAATAGCGATGTGTTGGAGAGCAAAGCGGACAAGAAGTTGTTAAATGATATCAGGGCATCCCCCATATAGGCATTACAGTTCTAATTTAATCGATGCTGCTCGTCTGGAGACTGCCGGTCCAGATCCTTATGTTGAGCTATCTGAGGAGAGATATAATATAAGTAGGATTTCCATTTTTGGATATCTATGTTTTGTTTGAGACATGCTTTTAATTTCTTATTGATATCTGCAGTGGCAAGCTTCACCGATATCGTCCAGATTGCTGATGAGGCTTCACCTCCCAGAGGTCAGGATGCATCCGGTCCCGTTGTCAATCCAGATGTACCAGATCAGACTGCCAAGCCTGTTGAAATTCATCCTACTGAGCCTTCGGTCGAGACAGATCCTGCTGACGGCGATTCTGAAGAGACCAACGATTATCAGATGGTTCCTCATACTGCTTTGGTAGAGACTACAGCTGAGACCAGGTGTTAAGGGTGATTTTATACGATTTATTACGTTATATTTTATAACAATTCTCTCCATATTCGTATAATTTGCATAGAAAATGAGCGTTTAATCGATTTATTGAGTAAATGATGTTTTAAAAGGTTTAATTGCAAAATTGGTTGATTTACGTGGTTTATTGATGATTTTATGTTTGTTTGATTATTATTATTACATTTTGCAATGTGTTTGATGTATTGTAGATACACAATTTCGACCAAGAAGAGGATTAAAAGAGGTTAACAATCGGATTAATGAAGAGGAGAAGAGATAAAGATGAAATCGATTGAAGATAAAGATGAGAAGATCGATTTTTGAGCAAGCTGAACGTTCGTTCAATGTCCCGTCCAATGGACTGGCATCCAGAAAGAGTGAACTGGCGTCCAAGAGGAACTTTTTGATTCAGGATGTTCAGATTTTCAGTGGACGAGCGTTCAAATTAAAGAAGGACGGGCGTCTGATCATGACTCGGCCCGATTCGAAGATTTCAAGCAGGGTGGACGGGCGTCCAGGCACTCTGGACGGGCGTCCGCGGCCGACATGCTGAAACCGACTTAAAATTTTATATATAGCCGCATTGTCTCAACCCTAATTACATCACATCATATCGACATCAGCCACATAAAACCCTAAATTCTGAAGCCGAGTTGTGCTCGGTCGGCCAAGCCTTGGTGCTTGGTCGACCGAGGGTTAGATTAGTTAGGTTTTTTATTTTGTTTCGTTTTCTCTTTCGATTCATGAGGATGGCTTGAAGCTATGAACTTGGAGCAGCCATAGGAGATTTTCCAGCAGCGTTTTTATTCTTTCTTTGGATGATTTTGTGAGTTTTTTAATTGAAGCTTGTTTCTTTCCTTTGATTATTTGTTATGCAACGCATATCGAGAGATTGTTGTTATTGATGTTTACCGTATGACGAGAGTCGGTGTAAACCTTAGATCACCATAGGAAAGATGGGATTTTTAACCTTGACATAACGAGAGTTGATAGGTTAGATTTCTAGGTTGCTAGATTGAGAGATCCTACACCTTGTTTTGATAGCGTCAATCTTATAGATCGAGAGATGAGAGATTGATAGGCGAATTATCTACGAGAGTGATTTATAAATTTTATTATTTGTTGTTTTCATTGCATAAAATCCGTGACACCAGGCGTGCTTCAAAGCGTATTAGATCTCAAGACCAAGCTGATGGAGAAGCTGAGGCCTCTGAACGAGCTCAAGGGGAAACGATATGATTGGAAAGAGTGGACTAATCAAGATCTGTCAAAATTTGTAAGGGTCCTCTTCATAAGTAGTAATAAATTATTTTTTTTGATGATATGTGGTGATTTTGCTCCTTGTATTCCCTTTCGGGCGCCAAACTAGGTAAAGAGATCCTGTCCAGACTGAGAAGTTCTGGAAAAATTGAGGAAGACCTATCCAGATCTTTGTCAGAGTGGAAAGCCAAGTATGAAGATTTGTTGAACACTTCTGCTGCGGAGAAGATGGCCTTATCTGATGAACTAAAGGCCAAAACTGATGAGTTCCAGACTCACCTTGCTACTGCTAACGAAGTCAAGTCCGAGCTGGAAAAGATGGTGGCCACTCTGGAAGAGGAGAGGGATAATTTGAAAAGTAGGCTGCCCGAGCACATTGCTGAAGCCCTTGCTAATTATAGGAGGTCTGATGAACTAGCCGATAGTATCAAGATGTTGTTTGCCCCAATTATTTGGTTTGGATATTCCTCAGCCATTGAAGATATGAAAGCAGATGGCCTCAACGTTGATGCTACCAAGCTTTCCCATGCGGCCTGGAACAGAAAAGATGGATCACAAATTTATGAGGCCAGATTCAAGGAGTTTAGGGAGGGAGTGGATTTGGTCTCCAAGTATGGCAAAAAAACCTCCACCTGCTCAAGCTGGCTCATCATCTCAATCTCTAGTTCCTCCCAATTCAAAGTGAAAATCCTCTATTTCAATTTTGATTTCAAACATTATAACTTTGCTTTTGTTGCCATCTAACTTTGTTATTTTGCTTTTTGGAATTTTAGTGCCTCTGGCACCATTATTTGCACATTTTCTACAACCTGTGTTTGTCTTTGTGTGCCTTATATTGTGGTTATCCTTTGCTCCCCCAGTGTGACGTATGACTTGTCTATGCGGCATACGTCAGACTGGTTTTTAACAGATATGGATATTGATCTGACCTGAGGTCTTAAGGTAATCGACATGACCTGAGGTCTAAAGCGGTCTGATTTTTCAGACTTAACAATTTTTTCTCTTTTTAAGAGTTTTCGACCTGACCTGAGGTCTAATGATTATCGACCTGACCTAAGGTCTTAAAATGGCCTGATATTTCAGACTTAACAAAATTTTCTCTTTTTAAGAGTTTACGACCTGACCTGAGGTCTAAAAGCGGTCTGATTTTATCAGACTTAACAATTTTTTCTCTTTTTAAGAGTTTTCGACCTGACTTGAGGTCTTAAAATGGTCTGATATTTCAGACTTAACAAAATTTTCTCTTTTTAAGAGTTTACGACCTGACCTGAGGTCTAAAAGCGGTCTGATTTTTCAGACTTAACAATTTTTTCTCTTTTTAATAGTTTTCGACCTGACCTGAGGTCTAATGATTATCGACCTGACCTGAGGTCTTAAAATGGCCTGATATTTCAGACTTAACAAAATTTTCTCTTTTTGAGAGTTTACGACATGACCTGAGGTCTAAAAGCGGTCTGATTTTTCAGACTTAACAATGTTTTCTCTTTTTAAGAGTTTTCGACCTGACCTGAGGTCTAATGATGGACGACCTGACCTGAGGTCTTAAAAGCTGTCCAATTTTATCAGACTTAAAAACATCTCTCTTTTGAAGAGTTTAACAATGGAAATATATTACAGCCACGCAACATAATTTAAAAGTTCAAAATATAGTCATAATGCATAATAGATTTGCAAAATAAAATGACAATCACTAGCCTTAAATATAAAATTTCTTCAGATTAACTGCATTCCAACTTCTAGGAATAGTTTTTCCTTTGCTGTTAGCCAACTGGTATGCTCCCTTTCCATGTACTTTGATAATCTGATAAGGTCCCTCCCAGTTAGGACTCAAATTTCCACCTGGTTCTTGCCTGCTGACTTCGTTTTTGCGTAGAACCAGATCTCCAACCTTAAAGTAACACTGTTTCACTTTGGAGTTATAATACTGAGATACCTGTTGCTTATATTTAGCCATTCGGATCAAAGCAATATCCATTTTCTCCTCCAGCTCATCCTTAGCGTGCCTTATTTCCTCTTCTTGGACCTGATCATTATGCAGTGTTGTTCTGGGGGATGGCAATCCAATTTCTGCTGGAATGACAGCTTCACATCCATATGCCAGTGAAAATGGAGTTTCACGTGTTGACATGTTTGGGGTAGTTCTATAAGCCCAGAGAATATTTGGGAGGTGTTCCACCCAATGCTTTCCTTCTTGTTCCAGTCTCTTCTTTAAGCCAAGCTTGATCTGCCTGTTAGTTTGTTCCACCTGTCCATTGGCTTGTGGGTAACCAACAGAGGTGAAATGTTGTGTTATGCCCAGATCTGTACACCATTTTTGAACTCCACTGTCCTCGAATTGAGTGCCATTGTCTGAAATTATGGTCTTTGGTATCCCATACCTGCATATCAGATTCTTCCATAGGAATTTTTGGATCTGTTTGGCTGTGATGGTGGTTAGTGGTTCAGCCTCCACCCATTTAGTGAAATAATCAACGGCCACGATTAGGAATTTATAGCTTCCTGGTGCTGTTGGTAGTGGCCCCACCAAGTCTACGCCCCATTGATCAAAGGGCCAGGCCGAGATAACTGGAGTTAAATTTTCAGGTGGCTGATGGGATAGATTACCATGGACCTGACATGACCTGCATGCCAAAACTAACTCCTCTACATCCTGCTGCATTTTAGGCCAATAATAGCCGAACAACCTGCATTTTCTAGCTAAAGCCCTTGATCCCATATGGTTTCCATAGATTCCCAAATGTATTTCTCTCAATAAATAATTGCCTTCTTCTATAGTAACACAACGTAACCAAGGGGATATGAAGGATTTTCTATACAGGATATCATTGAACAGAGCATACCTATCAGACAAGCGTTGGATTTTGCGAGCCTGCATTTTGTCCCCTGGCAACTGGTTGTCTTTCAAGTATGCTACA
Organism: Gentiana straminea; assembly: GCA_036785695.1. Classification (NCBI taxonomy): domain Eukaryota; kingdom Viridiplantae; phylum Streptophyta; class Magnoliopsida; order Gentianales; family Gentianaceae; genus Gentiana; species Gentiana straminea. Next base: position 2,737,190 of record JAVUPR010000437.1, read on the forward strand.
ATGGAATCCATCCATGTTTCCCTCTCGTGTGATTGGATGTACCTCAGAAACTTCATAGCTACGTTGATTTAATTGCTCGATCAGAACCTTCTTATCTGACAAAAAATTCTATGCTAACTTGGACGGGCATCTGCTCTGGTATTCTGCGACCTGGAGACCTGCTCCATTTACACTTCCTGAAACTGTTTTATCTTCGATTGTGCCAGAGATAAGTACGGTTTCATAGGCTCCTCTTTTGCTTCATATTCTCCCTTGATGTGGTTTACTACCAGTTGAGAGTCACTATAGACATTGAGTTGCCTAACTCCCAATTTTAGAGCTAAGTTCAAACCTGTGATCAGTGCTTCGTACTCTGCTTCGTTATTGGTTGCATGGAAGTTAAAGTGCAAAGAATAAGGAATTCTTCACCCCTTGGACTTATAAGGAGGAGACCTGCTCCTGATCCACTTTTGCTAGATGCTCCATCGGCGAAAAGCTTCCACTGGCCGGATTCCTTAGGACTCATTTGCTGATCAATAGAGATAGACTTCTCCTCAGCCAGAAAATCTGCTAGAGCTTGGGCTTTTACAGCAGTTCTTGGTCTGTATTCTAAATTGTAACCTGCCAATTCAACGACCCATTTGGCCAAGCGACCTGAGGTATCTGGCCTGCTTAGTATCTGCTTCAGCGGCTGATCAGTCAAGACGACGACCGGGTGACTTTGAAAATAAGATCTCAATTTTCTGGACGCATGTACTAATGCTAGTACCAATTTTTCCGCGTCTGAATACCTCACTTCAGGCCCATGTAGGGCCTTGCTCGTGTAATAAACTGGCTTCTGAAATGTACCATGTTGCCTAACCAAGACAACACTAATGGCTTCGTCACAAACTGATAGATAAAGGTACAAAACCTCTCCTTCTTGGGGAGATGTCAAGGTTGGTAGCTCCAACAGATATTTCTTCAACTCATCAAAGGTTTCTTGACAATCTGCCCCCCAATGAAATGGTGTAGCTTTCCTTAAGATTTTAAAAAAAGGTAGTGCGCGCTGTGCTGATCGTGAAAGGAATCTGTTCAATGCTGCTAATCTTCCAATTAATCTTTGTACTTCTCTAATATTAGTGGGTGGTGGCATCATCTTCAGAGCGTCCAACTTATCCGGATTAGCCCTGATTCCGTCTTTGGAAATCATGTAACCTAAGAATTTTCCAGATCTGACCCCGAACGTGCACTTCTTTGGGTTCAATTTCATCTTAGCTGCTCGAAGCACCTTGCAAACTTCTCTCACATCTTGTAAATATTGATCTAAAGACCTGCTTTTGATCAGTAAATCATCTACATAGACTTCCATGGACTTGCCTATCTGATCGTGGAAAATTCGATTAATTGCTCTCTGGTAGGTGGCTCCTGCATTCTTCAGTCCAAACGGCATAGTCACATAATAGTATGTGCCAAATTCAGTTATGAAAGCCATTTTCTCTGCATCCTTTGGGTCCATAAAGATCTGGTGATACCCTTTATATGCGTCCAAGAACCCAAAAATTTCAAAACCCACAGTCGAATCCACTAGCATGTCGATTCTGGGTGAAGTGTAACTGTCCTTAGGACAGGCTTTATTCAAATCTGTAAAGTCCACACACATTCTCCAGGAGCCATCCGATTTCTTCACTAACACCGGATTGGCCAACCACTCCGGATAAACCACTTCCTTGACAATTCCTGCCTGTTTAAGTTTTGTAACTTCTTGTTCTACGACTGAGATCCGTTCTGGTGCGAAATGTCGCTTCTTCTGACGAATTGGGGGCCTGTTCGGATCCACATTCAAGCTGTGGACTATAAATTCTAGTGATAAGCCCGGCATATCATCTGTTTTCCACGCAAAAACATCTTGGTATTCTCTGAGCAGATCTGTTAACGCCCTTTTTTGGGGATCCGGAATCCACGAACCTATACCGACCACTGATTCTGCTCCATGTTCCCCGATCTGAACAACCTCGGTCGGTCTGCTGATACCCAAGTTTTTTCCTCTTCTGGCAATAGTTCCTCAAGAGTTACCTGTTGAACTAATTGTTTCTCACCAACTACAAATGTGTAACAGCTCCTGGCTGTTTCCACATCTCCTTTAATTTCAACCGATCCAAAATTGACCGGAAATTTCATACTGTTATGGGTCGGGGAGATAACCGCTCGCAGATCGATAATCGCCGGTCTTCCCATGATGACGTTATAAGCTGAGGGTGCTTTAACCACAATGTAATTTACCATGAGGGTCATGCCCCTAGGTAATTTACCATAAGTTGTAGGTAATGTGATCATGCCCATAGGATGGATAGGCGGGCCTGCAAATCCGAATAAAGGAGTGGATACCGGAGTTAAGCTAGAGTCCTTCAATTTCATGGCTTGGAATGCCCTATAATACAGGATGTTAACAGCGCTTCCTGTATCAACACGGATCCTCTTGACCCAGTTCTTGTTGATTACGGCCTCAATGACCAGCCCTTCATTGTTGATGACCAGTGGCGTAGGTCCTCTGGTCCGTACCTTACTTCTCCTAATACCTTCTGTCGCTTACCAGGATTCTGATCCTGATCCCCCGATCTGCCATTTTCACCCCCTCTTCCCAATCTGTCCGCCTAGGACCTCCCATAATCGTGTTGATGGTATTCACTGGACGATTATCAATCTGACCGTCCTGATCTGGGGATGGATTTCTTGGCCTTCTTTGTTCATTGTTCATGTTTCTGTCATTTTGATGTGTTCCTCTTCTGAACTCTCTGCGCCCCCTGGGCTCTTCATTACGAGATCTGTCAACCACCTCATCAAGTCTTCCTTCCATAACGGCTGCATCGATTTCCCTGATCAATTCCCTGTACGACTCTGTATCATGACCAACATCCTGGTGGAACTTATAGAATTTGGTCTGATCTCGCTTTTCCCGGGTCCTTTCATGGGAAATGGGGTTCTCGCTATCCCCTTACGTTCCATGATAGCCAAAACTTGCTCCCGTGATCTGTTCAACGGGATTAGGTCTCTATCCTGTAGAGCACCTCTCTTACCCAATCTGTCGGTTATAGGTGCCTGCACCCTATCCCAAACCGATTTGCGCTTCTTGTCAGATTTCTCTTCCGCCTTCCCTTTTCTATGATCTCCTTTCTCCAACTCGCGCTTGGCGCGATTAGCTTCTTGACCCTGACAGTGCTTGAAAGCAATTGCCAAGCACTCTTCCATAGTCCTGGGATTTTTTCCATTTAATTTGGCATGTAACCTTTCTTCTCGTAGTCCTGCTACGAACGAGGCTACCAAAAATCGATCGTCTACATCAGCCACCTGGGTTGATTCTGCATTAAACCTTTTGATAAACTGTAGAACCGTTTCATCGGACTTTTGCTTGATGGTAAGCAAATGAGTGCTGTTTCTTTGGAACGGTCTTGCAGCGATGAACATGCTCATGAATTTCTTTGTCAAAACCGTAAAGCTGGTGGTAGATCTGGACGGCAATTTGTTAAACCAGTCCCTAGCCCTTCCAGATATAAGCGCTGGAAAAGCTTTGCACTTCATTTCGTCCGGGGCGTTGTATAACTGCATATGCGCTATATACTGATGCATATGATCGTACGGGTCTTTCGTTCCATCATACGGACTGATTTTGGGTATCTTGAATCCTCTGGGACAGGGGTATGCTTCAATATGCTCTGCGAAAGGTGAAGCTAGATGAAACTCGTCCTCTTCATCTTATAGCATTGCGTCCAACTCGGCCCTGGCAGCCTCATCCGCTTGACGAGTTTTGCTCTTAATAACCCGGCAACTGGATTCTGCAACTTCCTTGTGACCATCCCTATTTTCTGGTGATAACTGCCTTTCTTCTCCAAGAGTTTCAACATTTTCCTTCCCATTTCTCACACTTTCAAAAAGAACCTGGAAATCTTGATCTCCCATCGTCTTTAAAGCATCCACTAGGAGTTGTTTCGCCAATTCCTTAGGATTTGGTTGATCTTCTGGTTGTTTTTCTGGATTTCGCTCTTGGTCTTGATCCAAATTTTCCGGATCGTGTGAGGAACCGGCTAGGTTCTTCTCTTGTTGATTTTTCTTAGATTTCATGTTCACTACTCTGTTAATCTGCCACTAGAAACAAAAAAAAATACCCTCCTTCTAGCGCCAATGATCGAACTCGGAATGAAACGGATAAAACTACTGGGTCTTTCTTGCTCTAGGATCGAACAGAGAGTTGTTGTTGTTTATGAATGGACTGAACTTCAGAAACAAGCTACCTACGTATCCAAATATATATATTTGGAATCAAGTCCAACCGTAGTTCAGGCGGTTATCCGTGATACTGGAGTTAGTGGGCGGTTGTGAAGCCCCCCACGTCTTCACGTTTACATACGATAGCCTTTCATCCCGGATGTGTATATCCCGACCTGCTTCTTCTGATCAGGGACCTACCCTGGTCTGATCTGTCTGCTTCTTCTGATCAAGGACCTGCCCTGGTCTGATCAGGGATCCTATCCAGTTAGTTGGTCCATTTGGCCATGCTGACCTCCAGGTCAGGTAGGGTTCTATCATGTCCTGCTGATCCATTCCGTATATGCTCGACACGTGGACCTGTTCGGGTCACCTCCAATCACCGGACTAAAATAACACGTCCTGAGCAATTTTTTTCATCCGACCGGGCTAAAAACTCATGTCCTGGATATCATATGGTGGACAATCATATGTTGTATCATTACGTATTTGTATATATTGTTTTAGGTAGAAACCCTTAGTGTTTGTAGTTTGTATTCGTATTAGAAATTAACTTCACTTATTTTTTTATAGGTAAAACATCAAACATGTGAAGTATTCATTTCTCCAACATTTTGATGTCCTGCTTCTGCATGTTTTTTCCCATTCATGGCCGAATGTGTATTATAATACAGGGGCGGATCCAATGTGACTATTATTATAATACAGGGACGGATTGATAAATTTGTTTCACTGGACTCATCGGAGTTTTTTTTTTATCAAGAAGTTTTTTTGTTTCTTTAATAACAAAAGCAACTAGTCCCTAGAGATTAAAGAAATTCTAACAATGTATCAAATCATTATTTATAATATTATACTTTATAATGTCAATTACAGAGACTAAAGTCTCTTCTCTACAACTGAATGAATGACAGGGACTAAAGTTTGCCCTCTAAATCTGAATTTTCATGACAAAGTACATTTAATAAAATAAAGTTGTTCTTATAATGGATGATGATTTCCTTAACACGTTTGGAATTTCCTGATTTCCTTAACTCGTTTGGAATTTCCTTAGTTTGGAAGTCATGGCATCTCAAAAGGGATAACGGACACAAGTTAATTTCCTTTCGTTTTTAAGCGATGTCTTTTCGGATGTTATCTTAATGTTTGAAGTACCTATATAAACATAAAAACGCTTTTGAAAAAACATTGCAGCAAGACCTTTGTTTGGATAGATGATTTTTGTTTCGCCCTGAAGCTTCCCTCTGCAGTTACACTAACTTCAAATGGCAATCAATATAATACTTTACCACTGCAGTTACACTAACTTCAAATAACCTTTAAAATGGCAATCAATATAATACTTGTTCTATTATATTCTTAGCTTAATATAATAGCTATTAATTTTTTTTTTTTATCACATAATCTTGAAATCATTGGTCCAAAAAGTTAAATATGAAAACAATTTACCAAAGATAAGATTCGTGGAAATATTATAACACATTATGCCATTCTTTGCTGTAGTGGAGTGATCCCAACATCGTATTCTCTTGGCAGAATTGTCAATCACAAAAAGTTACTAGGCTTAAAAAGAGATGTTCAATACACACCAAAGAAAGGAAGTTGTAGAGAAGTCTACGCTAATCAGTTTAATGATCTACGGTCCAATGTTCCTCATGAGGTCTACCCACCGAGGTCGCTCTCAACGATACACATTTGTATTGAGCTGCTCTCAACGATGGAGGAGTACGTGATTCCGGAGACTTCACACATTTGTATTGAGCTGCTCTCAACGATGGAGGAGTACGTGATTCCGGAGACTTCACACATTTGAATTGAGCTTTTTCAGGGCTCTGTATGTTGAGATTCTAGATAAGATAAAGAGTAAACAGAAAAGCAAACTAGACAATTTGCGATTCTATTTGATCTCAGATCGCTAGCGGCGGCTTCAAGGTGAAGTGTGATGGCGGAAGGTGGATAGGTTGAAATTGAACTACGAGGATGATGACTTTCAGGTCTCCGTCAGCTCACCGGTCGTGGAAATGATGTGACGCCTGGCCTAAAATCGCCACCAATGATGCGAGTGCCCAAAGGTGGCAATGATGTGAGGCCTCCCTTGAAATGGCCAAAAATTGAGGGGTGAGAGGTGCCAAAAATTGAGGGGTGTCAATTGAATTTGCTCAGTCACATTACACAAATTAAATCGGTTAATTATACAGAGTAATCGTGATTGCTTAGCAGATTAAATTGGAGAAAAAAAATTGGTTGGCCAAATTAACGATGTTGGATGCAAGTAAGCTGATTTGAACATAGATTTAAATATTAAGGATGAATTTGGTGGTGTTAAAGATGGGAAGCGATTATTTGTTTGAAGGCTTTAACAAGAGTTTTATACTGAAAGATGAATTGGTTTAGGATTAAAAATATCCAAGGTTGGTGGGAATCTTTATGAAATGACATTTGTATCCGCAATAGAATGTTGCCGAAGAGGACATTCTAAATACATATAGAATACTTACTAAAGTACCTAATACTTCATATATTTTACTTCAAATCCGATTCAATTTAAATATGTTTTTTTTTCCTTTACCAAATTACTAGTGGGGTGTCACAATGATTCTCAATAATGAAATTAAGTTATATGATAATATTGTTCTTGTTATAAAACGGATGGAGATAACTTCAGATGCAAGAAACAGAAACAGAAGCAATCAAACATAAACAATCAAAGGAGGTAACAGAAACAAGAAGAACACAGATTTAACGTGGAAAACCCCTCAGTGGGAGAGGTAAAAAACCACGGGCAGAAAAGAGATATTTTATTATGCACTGAATTTTACAGATTTCAACACACACGGATAATGAGACAACAAGCGTATTTATAGGCACAAATCCCTAAACCCTAGCCGCCGGGAATCTTTGTACGAACCGCCATAAATACCCTTACACGTGTCCTCCTTTTAATGAAAGCGTATAGTTGTCACATAACGAAATTAACGGATGTGGGACCTGTCGTATTCCGGTACTCGCGGACTATCACCCCGCCGATAGTCACCCCCGCCGACGAAGCTCGTAGACTCCACCCTACCGGAAGCACGAATTGAATACACTTCTCACCGTCCATCACACACGGTGAGTCTTCAGATTGGGTCCACCAGATGTAGAGTTTAAGTCACTTTACTGACAAATCTCCACCTTGACTTCAACTCTCACTAGAGTCAAACAGATTGCATAACCAGATGTACTTGTACCAGATGCATTCGTCAATGCCAGATGTACTTGTACCAGACTATCTCCATAGCATCCACTCCACTTATCTGCCCTCAGTAAAGTTTCCAGAAACAGATTATAAGCTTTGAATATTCAGTAAGTCCAGGCAAAGCTGGAACTTACTCTGCTGAACTGGTTTAGTGAACATATCAGCAGGATTCTCCTTTGTGCCAATCTTCTTCACCACAACCCTCTTCTCATTCCTCAAGAAATGATACCGACATCAATATGCTTGGTTCTCTCATGATGAACCCGATCCTTGGCTAAACATATTGCACTAAGATCTGTCACAATATATATCACCGATCCCGATGCAACCCCAAATCACCGACTAGCCCCTTCAACCGGATACCCTCCTTAGCCGCTTCGGTAAGAGCCATATATTCGCTTCGGTAGTTGATAAGGCTACCGTACCCCGAAGAGTAGCTTTCCACCGACCACCGCATTTCCCAATGTAAACACATACCCGGTCATTGATTTTCTCGTCAACATCACCGCATAATCGCATCACGGTAACTCCGTGACCGGACCGATATCACCTCCATAAATGAGACCAACATCGAAATTTGTACCTCTTAGGTACCGAATATCCTTTTAACGACTTTCCAGTGTTCCTTACCAGGTTGAGCCATAAACACCGCAGACAACACCGACCGCCCGAGCCGAGATCGAGCCTAGTGCACACCATGGCATACATCAGACTGCCAACTGCACTAGCATAGGGAACTTTTGACATATACTCCTTCTCTTCAGTTGACGTGAAGCATAAACAGACAAATGAACATTTGATGCCATAGGAGTATCTATTGGTTTTGTAGCAGACATCCCAAACTTGGCCAATATCTTCTGCACATAACCCTGCTGAGACAAGAACAACTTCTTCTGACCCCTATCTCTCCAGATCTCCATCCCCAAGATTTTCTTGGATGCACCCAAATCCTTCATTTCAAATTCAGCACTAAGAAGATTCTTCAGATTTTGAACATCAGACTTCCTTGCTTTGCAGATATCAGCATGTCATCCACATACAGAACAAGATAGATATATGATCCATCTTTCAGCAGACTGAAGTAAACACAACAGTCATAAGGACTTCGTTGTAACCCTATTTGAAGCATAAAACTGTCAAACCTTTTATACCACTGCCTTGGAGCTTGCTTCAAACCATACAATGACTTCTTCAACTTGCAAACATAGTTTTCTTTGCCAGGAACTTGAAAACCCTCAGGCTGTGTCATGTATATCTCCTTATCCACCTCACCATGTAGAAAAGCAGTTTTCACATCCAATTGCTCAAGTTCCAGATCCTGATGTGCCACCATTGCTAGTAACACCCTGATTGAAGTGTGTCTGACCACTGGTGAAAATATTTCATCAAAGTCAACCCCTTCCTTTTGACTGAATCCTCTTGCAACCAAACGTGCCTTATACCTGACCCCTTCTGCCTTTGTTATTCCTTCCTTTTTCTTGAAAATCCATTTGCAAGTCACAACTCCCTTGTCAGTAGGTTGTTTGACCAATTCCCAAGTCTGATTCTTCAATAATGACTCCATTTCATCTCCCATGGCTGCATGCCACTGAGATGCTTCTGTACATGTCATTGCTTCCCTGTAAGTAGTAGGTTCAGCAACCTCTACTTCTTCTGCAACTTGGAGTGCATATCCAGCCAAATCATCATATCCATATCTCCTTGGAGGTATCCCAACATTAGATCTTCTAGCCCGCCGGCGCCTAGACTCGCCGATCAATGTTTGTATGACGCCCGCCGAGGTCTCACCGACCGGCTTGGATCGATTCGGTTCATTATTCGGATCGGTATAGTGTTGATTTGGATCCACCGATTGTTGCATATCGTAGACTCCACGAAGCTCCACCCGTTTCTCAACACTATCGGATTCAAGATCGGTTTCGGACTCGGTAGACCTCCCCACCGATGAGTTTCACATAGAATTTTCATCAAACACAACATCCCCGCCGAGGATTACTCGGACTCGCCGATGACCAAATCCTATATCCTTTCACTCCATCACCATACCCCACAAACACTCCTTTCTTGGCTCTTGGTTCCAACTTCCCTTCACTAACATGATAGTAAGTGTACTTCCAAAAACCCTTAGAAGCGAGTAGTCGGCAGGCTTGCCCGACCACATCTCAAATGGTGTCTTGAGATTGATTCGTGTGAGGGCTCCCGTTGATTAAGTAGCAAGTCGTCTTAATGACCTCGCCCAAAATCTCCTTGATAAACCAGCTTGAGAAAGCATACATCTTGCCCTCTCCGGTAGAGTTTGATTCATCCTTTCGCTACACCATTCGCCGAGGTGTATTCCTTACGGTATGATGTCCGGCAATACCCTCCGCACAAAATGAATCAAAATCCGTCCAGCGAGAATTCCGGACCATTATCCGTACGAAGCTTCTTGATTTTCTTGCCTAACCGATTCTCCACTAGGGCCTTCCACTCGCTTGAAGTTATTGAATGCATCACTTTTGTTCTTCATCATCACCACCCAAGTCATCCTTGAATAGTCATCTATGAATGACACAAAATATATGTGACCACCCAATGACTCAACTTTTGATGGACCCCAATGATCGAATGGATATAATCAAGTGATGCCTTTGTATTGTGCAACCCCGCCGAGAATTTACTTCTATGCAACTTCCCAAACACACAATGTTCACAAAAGTCCAGATTCTTGACCTTATATCCCCCAAGAAAACCCGTGAAGAAAGAACATGCATACCCCTTTCACCCGTGTGACCAAGTCTCATGTGCCACACACCGAGTCCGTCGAGACCGGTGAACCGCCGAGGATGCAACAAGAAGAAGGTGCGTATTCGGTAGATCCTTGTAATATATACAAGGTTCCCCTCTTGATGCCTTTGAGGACTACAATGAATCTTTGAAGACATTCATTTGTCCATCTTCACCCTTGAAATTGAACCCCTTGTCGTCCAAGTGGGCGAGAGATACCAAATTCTTGGTCATCTCGTGGAACATGTCTTACATCCTTCGGTGTACAAAATTTACCATCCTCTCGTCCTTAACTTTACCGAGCCAATTCCCACAACTTTACGGCTTCTTGTCGTTGGCCATATAGATTTGACCACCATCTATCCGCTCATAAGTAGAGAACCACTCTCTGTTTGGACAAATATGGTAGGATGCTCCGAATCAAGTATCCACACATCATTGTGGTGTGTAGAATCCCCCGCAACTAGAACCGGATCCTCATCGATTGCTCGGTAGCCAAGGCTACCGTGCCGAATTGCCTTCCGTTGTTTCTTCTTCCTTGGACAATTGGACTTCCAATGTCCCCGCTCCTTACAAGTAATTACGGACATCGGTAGACTTAGGACCTTTGGACACCGACTTCTTTTTTTCTTCTTCGTCCATATCATTTTCCACTATTCTTCGCTAGCTACTAGCCCAAGAGCTTTGTTGATGTCTGTCCCGGCGGCCTTGTGTCTCGGCTCCCCGGCATGTAAGGCGGACCTCACATCCTCTAAAGCTACCGTATCCTTCCCAACTATGAAAGAGCGCACAAAGTTTTCATATGATGCCGGCAATGACACCAACGGGATTAGGGCTGCATCTTCATCTTCAATTTTAACATCAATATTCCTTAAATCAAGTAATATTGTGTTCAGCTGGTCAAGATGTTCCCTCAGTGGACTCCCTTCATGCATCTTCAAACTGAACAACCTCTGTTTCAATTACAACTTGTTGGTCAGTGACTTGGTCATATACAAGTTTTCAAGATTTTTCCACAACTTGGCTGCGGTGTCTTCCTCAGCAACCTCAGTGATAACATCATCAGATAAGCACAACATGATGGTTGAATGTGCTTTCTCTTCAGATCGGCATAATCTGTCGCACCCGTATTTGGTTTGTCGGATAAAGGATTCCACAAACCCCGCTCGTTGTTTCAAAGTGCACGCATCTTGATTTGCCACGGACCAAAACTGTTCCTTCCCGTAAATTTATCGATTTTTACGTTTCGCCGACATCTTTCCTTGCTAAAGATTACAACTTTATCACAGATCCTAGCACCTTGTCGAAGGTCTTGGTGAAGATGAAGTTGATCGTATGATCGTTTTCTCCGAACTTTGTCTCGATACCACTTGTTATAAAACGGATGGAGATAACTTCAGATGCAAGAAACAGAAACAGAAGCAATCAAACATAAACAATCAAAGGAGATAACAGAAACAAGAAGAACACAGATTTAACGTGGAAAACCCCTCAGTGGGAGAGGTAAAAAACCACGGGCAGAAAAGAGATATTTTATTATGCACTGAATTTTACAGATTTCAACACACACGGATAATGAGACAACAAGCGTATTTATAGGCACAAATCCCTAAACCCTAGCCGCCGGGAATCTTTGTACGAACCGCCATAAATACCCTTACACGTGTCCTCCTTTTAATGACACCGTATAGTTGTCACATAACGAGAATTAACAGATGTGGGACCCCGCTCGTATTCCAAGGTACTCGGCGGACTATCACCCTGCTGATAGTCACCCTGCTGACAGAAGCTCAGTAGACTCCACCCTACTGAAGCACAGAATTGAATACACTTCTCAGCTGTCCATCACACAGCTGAGTCTTCAGATTGGTTCCACCAGATGTAGAGTTTAAGTCACTTTACTGACAATTCTATCAAATTATCGATCCATGTGTATTATTGTTAATACAACATCAAATTTATCATATATATCATCAATCCAAACGAGCAATATAGAGTGTTTAAAGAGTGTTGTGTAATCGTAAAGTAGTCATGATTTCATGTCCTAGTCGGACTAAAGGGGAATGGAGCTGAAAACTAGAAACTTATTGTGGGCATGGCATTAAGAGGTAGATATAAATATAGAAATGTTGGTTCCACAATAAAATGGTAATAACAAATAATCATCATATGCTTTTAAATCATTGCTCATGGTATGACCCACGTCAAACAATAAGTCATACTCCATAAGTGATGCTTCAGAATCTATGGTGTACGTAAATGTATGTTGTGATTATTTATAACTGTTGAATTACCATAAGTCATACTCCATAATCTATGGTGTATGCAGACATATGTTGTGATCATTTATTACTGTTGAATTGTCATTTTCAAATGATTAAGCAAATGGAAATGTAGATAATTAACACTTTATATACATCAAAATTCCCCCTCAAGTGTTGGCACGATAAGTAACATTTTGTATACATCAAAAAGTGTTGGCTTAAAAGAATATGGGGGAGAGGATCAACACTTGAATTCAAATGTTGGCACGCCATAATTAACATTTATATACTTCAACAGGCCTCAGACGCCCGGCCCTTATATGAATGTGGAGGGAGAGACTCAACAATGTTTGATCTCATAACCTCTTGCTTTGATACCACGTTGAATTATCACAACTCCTAAAACTTTAAGGTGATAGGAAGGTAGATAATTAATATTTTATAAATTTCAACATTTACGAACTAGCACTACTCAGAAGAACATTGTCAAAGTGTTTTTACTTGCACAAAGCATCGTGTAGAAAATAATGATACAACAATGATACCAAATTCGTAGCATACACATGAAAGAGCTTGAGTTTCGTTTCTTTAATCAATGGATCCACCATCATGAAGTATGTACCTATATGCTCAACAGATACCGACCATTTGGAACTATTTCCTTCATAACAAGAAACATTATATTCATGTTCTCACACTTTGATAAACTCCAATTGTTTTTGGGATGCAAATCAGTGGAATTATTATCAAAAAAAAAAAATCCTTACTAGCCTTTCAATGTCCAAAACTTGTAGCCATGCATTAAAATTCCGCACTCGTATCCTAAGACTAACGGTATAAAAAACAATCACTAATTTTTGCCTTAATTGTCAAACTAGACAAACGTGTTTGCTTAACACATTCCAGAAATAGCCCCTCATGATTTAAGGAATGAAAACATGGTGTGAATTTAAATGTATCCTTACATATATCTAAGTGTGTGCATCCTTTATTTTCATTTCTGTAAGTACCTTAAAACCTTATTGGCTGAAACCAAATGATCCTTTTCTGGATCTCTTTAAGTGTCTACCCGGCATGACTATAATCAACGTAATAACCAGATTCGTACAAATATAACCACAGATTAAACTCCCAATAGTTGAAGCATATATACAGAATCTGTTGCAATTCCTCCTTTAAATTATTATGTTTGAGGCTAAAGTTGCCTTTGTTAGACACGGGTATCATGATGTTTTAATCCATTATTTCTGGAATCCTACTTTAATCCAGTAATACATTCGTTAAAAACAAACACCGCGTCCCTCAAAAATAAAAAAAAAATAAAAAACACCGCGAATAGCACAGTGTCTTTGGTATCTGCTTTCTCCATGTACAGACTTCAAAGCATTCAAGTTTTGATAGTAAACAGCTACTACTTATAAAGGAGGTCGTATCATCTTGATCAAATAAAAGCGCCTTTTAACGCATAAACCCTCAATCAGATACAGAACACTCCACATAAGTTAATTATCACCGAGCATTTGTCAGGAATCAAGATACATATATAAAATCTCACATCGGTAAAATAATGTCCTGCTCACCTCCATATAAGTGTGAGGTATAAAGGTCTTATCAACTCGGGTTAGCCCTTTTAGACCAAGCGAGGACGGCGGTCTAAGCAGTTGACCGGACCATTTATGACTCATTTAACGCAACCAGTCCCGGGGTCTGGGGGCATTACAGAATGGTATTCAGTTCCAACTATCATACGGAACTAAGTGCCACACCGTAAGAGGCGGTGGGGGCCACCTCTAGAATTATATGGTAGAGACGACTGGGCAAGTCTTGGTCGTCCTGGCAAGGACGTCAGTCCCTTATAAAGGGAGGAGGAGGGGGGGAGGGGGGGGAGAGAGAATGTAAAATCCCACATCGGTAAAATAATGTCCGGCTCACCCCCATATAAGTATGAGGTATAAATGTCTTGTCAACTCGACTTAGCCCTTTTAGACTAAGAGAGGACGGCGGTCTAAGCAGTTGACCGGACCATTTATGACTCATTTAACGCATCAAGTCCCGGGGTCTGGGAGCGTTACAACATTTTACTTTACATTGTTAAGTATTAGTATTCTATATCTTCTCACTTTACATTTAGAATTACAACCCGGATAGAGATAACTTTTCATAAATGCTTGAGACTTGTGTCTTGTCAACAAATAAATTTGACAATTAATTTTTTAGTTAATTGCAACAACAAATATCTATTTTTTTTTAGTTAACTGGCATTTAGGACGGTACTAGAAAAATTTAAGGATTTTAGGACTGTGAATAAGATTTATTAAAAAGGAGATTTTTGAATTAAATGGACTTATTACCCCTATTAAATGTCATTCAGCCTTCTACACCGGAGAAGGAGAAGATGAAGGTGACATTGCCGATTTCATGACAATTGCCGAAAATTGGAGGGGCACACAGGTAGATGATGACCCGATTGAAATTCCAATAGAAGAGTGTGGATTTGTGGATGCCTTGGCAACGAGCTGCCATCGTGAAGGTCCTTGGAAGGAGCCTCGCCTACTGAATTTTGAGCCAAAGACAGGTCCTTGGAAGGAGCCTCGCCTACTGAATTTTGAGCCAAAGACTGCACAGTTTGTGGTGTTAAGAGGGGGAACTGGACATCATAGATTTGGTTTCAGATTATTATGTTGTGCGATTTGGATGCAAAGAAGACTATGTAAGAGCACTAACAATAGGGTCAGTACTTAACGGTTATGAAATGGCGACCTTTCTTCCAATCATCCAAGCAGAAAATACTATCCACCCATGTTCGGGTCCGTTTTCCAGGTATGCCACTAGAGTTGTTCGAGAAAGAGGAGTTCCTACTGGAATTGGCAACAAGAGTTGGTGAACCAGGCAAAGTAGATGATGTCACTTGCAAATCAACCAGGGCAAAATATGTACGTATCTGCGTTGAGATGCACCTAAACCAGGTATTGAGATATAAAGTTCTTCTGAATGGAAATTACTTATGGAAATTACTTTGAGGTCAAACATGAGGGCCTTCAGCAAATATGTTTTGAATGTGGAAGAGTAGGCCATAAAACACTTGATTTCCCAGAGAAACAACCACCAGTTGATCCAAATCAGGGGCAGCCCCTAAACTCTACTGCATAGCCTAAAAAACCAGATGGTCCAACTACTGACAGACCATTTAGCCCATGGATGATCTGTTAGTAATACCATCCGCAGCGGAAACGATTTATGGATCTAGATCTATATACTACACGTAATAAAACAACTAGATCTATTCTACAAGGGGGATGTAGATCATACCTCTTGAATCTCAAAATTCAAGTTGAAGAACCGCAATAGGATGAACGAAGGAAAGCATGAAGAGCACCACGATCTTCCGTACGTGTGATCCAAGCAACTCCCGGTGGAAGGAATTCTCGACTCGAACCTTTCCGATATGCTACCCGGAAAAATCTCCAAGATTTTCCCCAAATTTCCCCCTTGGCCGAAATTTGTTTCTTCTCCTCTCTAAGAGGTGAAGTCGAAATTTGTAGTGTGTTTTGGCTTGGGAGAACTCTCTTTATATAGGAGAGTAAAACTTAAGCCCCAAGGATTTTATAATTAATACAAAATCAATTATGATAATCCTATTAAATAAAAGATAATCCCAAAATATTCTAGAACAAATCTAGAATAATCTTTATCTTTATTTCTTACCATAAATATTTATCCAATAAATATTTTATGCACATGTCTTATTAATCACAAGAAAACTAATTTCTTGTTCATTAAACATATATGCTTGGGGTCGAAAATCATCATCATTGACCTAGTCAATATGATTTATTTCCACACACACAATAATTGGGCCAAGATTATGGAAAATGTCTTTTCCACATATTTAATTATTTAGCCCAACTAATTTAATAGTCCACTAAACAATTAATTCACATATCGTTTTAATAAAGTCCAATAAGAACTAAATTAATATTATTAGGATTCGACGTCCGAGAATAGCTATGCTATATAGGAGGCACGTCGGGGACCATGGACTAATAATCAGCGGCTCCGATAAATCAAATAAATAATTATAGAATAATTATATTCGATAAATCAATCACGGGAATATGCCACCATAATCCCGTGATCGCACTCCTCCGATTATGAGATTATATTTATCTCCTCACGAGAATAATAATAAGCGTCCATTGATATAATCATTACATATGGATTAATCCTCCATAGATCATTGTTCATTCTAAATCGGGAAGTTACCGTTAACCCTTTTTAGAACCTCTTATCCTTATTTACCATTAACCCCCTAGTGATCAATTAATTCATACAACTCACCGGTGATCAATCGGTGTGATATGAACTCGCGCGATCGATCGGTTTCTAGGATTAACAAATAAGGGAGCTGTCTATCTACTTCCATAAATGGAAGGAATGGATTCCGTATCCGTGATAACACGGACTACTCACTCAATCCAAGTACAATGCCAAGATGGGGTAATTCGGACCACGGACTCGGTGTAATCCTTAACCGTCAAGTCAAACTTCATGCGATTCAAGCAGTTGACTGTGATCACCTCAGGATTAAGATATATCCATAAATATGATCATCCATTGATTCGATAAGACTTCTCGATTACGGAATTATATCGTGAACTCTAATCAAATCGGTCCAGCCCTATATGATATATCTATCATATATAAATGCCCCACCAGGTTCTCTTAACCGAAAGTCCGGATAAGACAATCACACCTATTGTGTTCTGGGCGCATTAATAGCACGTTAAAGGAGAGACCCGATACTCTCGATTAACTTCACTACGGGCTAATTGTATTTTAAGTACATCTTCACTAACTCAATCCTCCCGTGTATATACCATACACTGAGTTAAGTGATTACATAAACGATATACTTTAGGGTTTTCTGTAGTGTAATTACTATTGTCACATCGGTGAATATGAGAATAATAAATATGAATAACAATATCATTTCATTTATTAAATAAAACAATTACAAAATTGTCTTTCGGGCATCACACCTAACAATCTCCCACTTGCACGAAAGCATGTGATTAATTGTTTTAGAGCTCACCCTATTATTTAAAATACAACAAACTACATCTCCCACTTGCTCTAAAGCAATGGAGACTCATCCCGTATTCATTGTACCCACTAAGCATGTCATAACCATTTCAGATTCCAAAGTACACTCCGAGTATGCCGTCGTAGGATAGGTCAGTGACTCGGGGAGCACCTACATCTAAATGTCATGGGTCTTAATGATTAGTCAGGTTGTCGGCTCGAGACGATCCGTAGAATCGAAACGTTACCGGTCCATCTAATCATGTGGTACTAAGTAAACACTGAGCCAGAGATCGACTTAACGATCATCCTCAATCGACTTAAAGTCAAAATCGTGTATCACACATATCCAAGTTCACACATGAATATGTCCGCATATTGTTCCTCGTTCTCTCAAGATACTAAAGGACATACTAAACTTGCTTTGTTAACCGCCGAATCTAAGATTCGATCAAAGTTGACGTTCAATAACCTGACCATCTCTTACTAGAAAGAGAATCTATCCCATTTCTCTTGATCCGAAGATTTAGAGAGTCATTCCTGAGGCATAGGGTAGAACTTCCTCGTTGAATGTTGCATACACAGATGCATCATCTTAACCAATAAGATGGATGGGAAACCAGTGACTGATTCTAATGAATTCGACCGAGTCAAACTCTAAAGAATGTTGTCCAAAACTCTGTTGCAGAGAATTGTGGTATTGTCAGATTCTGACTTCAGATAACACACCCATGTTGATTCCAACTGGTGCAGTGTTATCCTTCACAAACACTAATTTATATATTCACTACTGTACTAAAATTGATATCCAGTCTACAAAAGACTTATCAATATTCTGGTCAAATCCACATATTGTAGAAATATATGACTTCCAATGACCGAGAGGTTTGCTTTTTATCCACAAAGGACATAAGCCTTGACAGTCATCCTGTCATAAGTTCATAAGTCAATACCCTTCTGTTTCGAATGAATCCAGACTCCGGTTGTTTGGCAAGAAAATCTCAGGGAATCACCCATTCTTTCTGCTTTTGAACGAAATCATGCAATAATAAGTGGTAAGAGAGTTCAAGGTCTGATTAACTCTCTACTTCTTAGGGAATTACCCCTAGACCACTCAAGATTTGCTCTGAAAGATAAACTTTCCTATTCATTCTACTCTTTTCCTTGTAGATCCAATTACTCCCACCGGGCCCGAGACACTCGGGTGGTTCTACAAGAGTATGAATGTAATTGGAGTACCGAACTCCATTCACGGGGTTATGGCTATTAAACCAACCTCTATTATCGAATCCTATACCGCACACAAAAGAGCCATAGGTCATCAATCGATCCTCGGACTACAAAGTCCGCGAGAACCCGTAATGGGTAATGGGTAAACCATACTCCCACTACATTCGGGTGGATCGAAATTCGATCTAGTTTAGTAGTATTTAGTGTTATCACCAACAACCGATGTTGGATGTGGTCGATTTTAATCGGTTAGTAACTACCTTGAGGAAACGTACTTCAAGGTTTAAGGTTTTCTTGTTCATAGACTCTATCGAAAGGACGCAACAAGATAAGCGTCCCTTCCCGATTTCAAGAATCTTATAACAAACCTTTTTCTCAATGCTACAAGAAATAGAACGATTGGTCACCGACCGAACGTGTTCGCGAAATTTCCGGACCTACCTTCAAGCACCGTGTGCTAAATGCTTATATTTATGGAAGTGGGGTGAACCGAATCCACACCTTATCCGTAAATTCCAAAGCATATTCTAGGTAGACTTCTCGGTCTTACATTTCAACGTAAACCGTTATTTCGCTTCCAATATCTTTATTGAGTTAAGCAGTGTATTGTAGCACATCTAAAAACATATATAAGGCAATTTTTACGGTTTCTCACTTAGTGAGAACATGTCACAATGAGGCAGGCTGAGCATCAGTCTCGAGGACTATGAATGGCCTATTCCGAGTATAGAATACTCTATCTCTGTTGAAAACAGAGAAACCTCAAAATATTTTGGATAAACTTACCGGAGTGTTTGAATAGTTAGACAAGAAGTCACTACTCGGAAGCTCCTACTAGCTCGTATCTTTCATCAGACCCCGAAGGTCGTCATGAACAAGCTATGTTACTTCTTTATATCCATTATCCTTTCCCGATTGAAAGGAAACTTAGTCATTGAACCTTTGAGACAATATAACCAGACTGGGAGAAAGGAATCACCCCGAGCCGTCTTCGGGTCTTGTCTTTTAGGGACTATGCACTAACTATGGAATATGAAGAAGCGTTTATCTAAATATAGAAACCAATTGCTTTTAATAGTTCTTAAGATGTGTTTTATATACATATTTCAGCGGTTGTAAGTGGTTTTGACTTTATCAAACAAAAGTCCGAGTCTTGGATTCGTACTACAAATGGTATATTCACTTTCTATACGACAAACAAATTATCGAATAGAAGGTAAATCCATTCGTTCCAACGAGTCTTAAACGGAAAATAAATTTTCCGCGATATCCAAGGATTGAACCCGAGATTCATTTCCTTATATCACTCCCACTATTCTAGCTAAAATTAACTGCCCGTTGTTTACTCTTTTAATCGTTAAATGCACTGCTGCCTTGTTCTTCCAAAGAACTTAGCTCGAGAAAATCACCAAGGATTCATAGGTTGGTGATCCAAAATCACTGTCCTTATCCTATGATTTTCAGTTAATTAATTTTCGGTTCAGCCTTAAAATTTTCTCAGTTTAGGTGACTAACACTTTTAGACATATTCTCCCATTCTTGACTTTCAATGAATGGAAACAGTCTTGAACCAGCGGTTCGTTTGAGTAGACACTACTCTTGAACCGTAGGATGTCTATTTCGAGTGTTACTCGTCGGGACTTCTCGGATTTTCTAATATACCAGAAAAAAACAACAAATCATAACATTAAAGCTCCCACTAGTTTATCGGTTCCAAATACCGTCTAACCAGCAATGCTTTATTTTATGATTTTCCAATTTTTCAATTTGAAAATCTCTCGTGTAAACACTTACACAGTTCTAATGTTTCCGAGAAAAATACAAATCATAAAACTCCCACTAGTTCATCGATTCCAAATATCGTCTAACTAGCAACGAGTTCATGATTTTCCGATTTCTCAATTAGAACGGTTACGTGTGTAGTCACTACACACCGAAAATTCACTAGAAGAATTTCAAAGTCCGAAATCACCTTTGATCAAACTAAGTTTGTCTCTCGTTTGACACGAATGACACTAGTGACATACCTATATGTCACTCTGGTTTTTAAAAGGCTTAAGAGAAAATATCTCTTTCGAAAAATAATTGCATTATCGATTAACTAATTCAACGTCTTAGTTACTTTCCACTTTTTAACGAAGTCAATACTAGTCAATTATAAATTTTTAAGCAATTTAGTAAGGGATAATGCTGTAAATGAAATGACATAAATTAATTCAAGTTTAACACTACTATATTATTTTATTTTAGGAATTGTAAACTATAAGTAAGTCTACTCTACCATTCCAAGGTTTTAACCTCGCATCTCAGTGCCGCCGTAGGGTAGGTCAAAGAGATGACGGTTAAATCGAGACAATCTCATCAATGAATAACTTGTGAGAATCGAACATCCCACGAGAATCGAACATCCCTTTATTCATTGACTACCTTCCTTTTTTAGCCTAGATATTACCAAAAATATCCTTTATGAGTGTGACCTACTATATCGGATCTCTTAGGTACGCCCCGAGTGTGCCGTCGTAGGATAGGTCAGTGACCCGACGAGTACCCAGAAATCCTATCCTTTCGGAGACCAAGCCATGAATGTTGATAGGGGTGAACACCATCCGTAGGGGGACGAAATCAAAGCGCCTCGAGGCGTCACCCTTCTCTCACTTACTTGTATCTATAGTAGAGGCCGTGGGGTTGGCTGTCGCCTCCCCCGCTCCCACTCAATATTTTGGAAGTGGTTGTGGGTTAACTAACCACGTCTTTTTGATGTTATCATAAAAGCTCATCAAATCAAGGATTCCGAATGGTGTCGGTAACGTAGGCAAGCCTACCCGTCCTATTCGTTGGAACATATGTGACGGTCGGACGAAATCGGGTCAAGACAAACTCTATTGAGATTAGAAGGAATCACCCATCCGTTCTCCCATGTAGCTTAGTCTTGCCGGACCCCGTGCATACATCACACTAGGAGGGTTAAGTCGTTCGAGCGAAGCTCAATTGACCACCCAACCTATAAGCGAACCGTTTTTATCCAAGATTTATTGTTCTTTTACCATCATTCAATCTCGTAGACACTACGAATTGAAAACGTGATCTCGTTTCGGCTTTAAGGCGGTTCACCGAGAACACACACCGAAAGGCTAACGATTTCATAACCCGTCCTCGGATCTTTAATTAGTTACTAAATTTATTAATTACCACGTATTAATTAAATTTCAACTAATTACACGAGTTTGTATACATGCCTATTTTAATTACCAAAATTAAAATTCTACATGTATGCATGGAGTGGATTTATGATATGATGCATGTCATGGCAATTCCGATTTTATATCTATTTTATGATCAAACACATAAAAAATAAATTGCGGAAAATTTAAACACCGAGATGGATCGTTGGTACCCCCGACTAACCTATTTTCTAAGGAAAAGTAAAAAAAATTAATCTAAGTCTTCAAATCTCGATCTTCGATCTTGATCTTGAAAACTTCCGGATCTTCAAAGCTTCGATCTCTACACGAACCACGAACGACGAGGGAGGAGGCCGTAATATACCAATATATTATAAAATATATCCATATTATCAAATTGTTTTATATAAATTTTTTTTTTCTTTTTTTTATTATTATTATTTTTTAAACAGGTCTCGGCAATTACCATAAAAACTATTTTTTTTTTTCTTCACACGGCTGTTATGCAAAAAAAAAAAAAATTTATTTGCTCAAAACTTGCGGCCAAACCTAATACATTAGGTTACAAGAAAAAAGATTTGCAGCCGCCAAAAAAAAAAAAATTTGTCGACGGGAAAAAAAAATATTTTAATTAAACAATTCGGCCTCCTCCCGTCTTTACCTTTTGATGATCTTCAACATCATGATCTTCAACACATCATCCTTGTCGTCTCGAACCCGGATCAAAAATAAAAACAAAAGGTACTACCTTTTTACATAATATTCGAATTCAACATAATTAAATTACAAAACCTATGCTCAATTGATACTAATCAAAAGAGCTACAAAATAGATCTACGGGTAAACAATACCAACCCCAATCCATCTCTTCAACCAAGACATTCATAGCATAAAAAATAAAACAAAAAATTTTCGGCCCCCTTAAAAAAAAATTTGGGACAAAAATCTACATGTTTTACCACTCCTAGATCTAATATTTTATACGTATAAATATAGATCACCAAGGCGACTGATACCACTGTTAGTAATACCATCCGCAGCGGAAACGATTTATGGATCTAGATCTATATACTACACGTAATAAAACAACTAGATCTATTCTACAAGGGGGATGTAGATCATACCTCTTGAATCTCAAAATTCAAGTTGAAGAACCGCAATAGGATGAACGAAGGAAAGCATGAAGAGCACCACGATCTTCCGTTCGTGTGATCCAAGCAACTCCCGGTGGAAGGAATTCTCGACTCGAACCTTTCCGATATGCTACCCGGAAAAATCTCCAAGATTTTCCCCAAATTTCCCCCTTGGCCGAAATTTGTTTCTTCTCCTCTCTAAGAGGTGAAGTCGAAATTTGTAGTGTGTTTTGGCTTGGGAGAACTCTCTTTATATAGGAGAGTAAAACTTAAGCCCCAAGGATTTTATAATTAATACAAAATCAATTATGATAATCCTATTAAATAAAAGATAATCCCAAAATATTCTAGAACAAATCTAGAATAATCTTTATCTTTATTTCTTACCATAAATATTTATCCAATAAATATTTTATGCACATGTCTTATTAATCACAAGAAAACTAATTTCTTGTTCATTAAACATGCTTGGGGTCGAAAATCATCATCATTGACCTAGTCAATATGATTTATTTCCACACACACAATAATTGGGCCAAGATTATGGAAAATGTCTTTTCCACATATTTAATTATTTAGCCCAACTAATTTAATAGTCCACTAAACAATTAATTCACATATCGTTTTAATAAAGTCCAATAAGAACTAAATTAATATTATTAGGATTCGACGTCCGAGAATAGCTATGCTATATAGGAGGCACGTCGGGGACCATGGACTAATAATCAGCGGCTCCGATAAATCAAATAAATAATTATAGAATAATTATATTCGATAAATCAATCACGGGAATATGCCACCATAATCCCGTGATCGCACTCCTCCGATTATGAGATTATATTTATCTCCTCACGAGAATAATAATAAGCGTCCATTGATATAATCATTACATATGGATTAATCCTCCATAGATCGTTCATTCTAAATCGGGAAGTTACCGTTAACCCTTTTTAGAACCTCTTATCCTTATTTACCATTAACCCCCTAGTGATCAATTAATTCATACAACTCACTTTGGTGATCAATCGGTGTGATATGAACTCGCGCGATCGATCGGTTTCTAGGACTAACAAATAAGGGAAGCTGTTTATCTACTTCCATAAATGGAAGGAATGGATTCCGTATCCGTGATAACACGGACTACTCACTCAATCCAAGTACAATGCCAAGATGGGGTAATTCGGACCACGGACTCGGTGTAATCCTTAACCGTCAAGTCAAACTTCATACCGATTCAAGCGGTTGATCGTGATCACCTCGGGATTAAGATATATCCATAAATATGATCATCCATTGATTCGATAAGACTTCTCGATTACGGAATTATATCGTGAACTCTAATCAAATCGGTCCAGCCCTATATGATATATCTATCATATATAAATGCCCCACCAGGTTCTCTTAACCGAAAGTCCGGATAAGACAATCACACCTATTGTGTTTCGGGCGCATTAATAGCACGTTAAAGGAGAGACCCGATACTCTCGATTAACTTCACTACGGGCTAATTGTATTTTAAGTACATCTTCACTAACTCAATCCTCCCGTGTATATACCATACACTGAGTTAAGTGATTACATAAACGATATACTTTAGGGTTTTCTGTAGTGTAATTACTATTGTCACATCGGTGAATATGAGAATAATAAATATGAATAACAATATCATTTCATTTATTAAATAAAACAATTACAAAATTGTCTTTCGGGCATCACACCTAACATGATCGCCACAACCAGAAGAAGATGCCCTGCTCAATGTATGGCCGGCAACATAACAAACAGCAAGAAGGAGCTAGAAATAATGTGGAATCTTCAAGAGAGAATGGGCAAGCTGCTATAAGGGGATGCTCACGTTTTAACGTGTTAAACGTTGATGAATTGATGGATGACTCTTAGGATTAGGTGAATGAGGAGGTTGCAACCAAGAGAAACAATGAACCAACGATTTCACTAATGTCTAGGAAGCAATCAAGTGCTCCAAGAGATAAAGCAAAAAACAGCTCATCAACCCGAGACCCCAACCTATCTAGAACCTCTCATCCGGAGACATGGAAAAGAAAAGGACCTACTGCAAAAGTGAAAAATCACAAACAATCCATCATAACACCCATCATCAAGCTCTGGAGGACCTAAGTCAGTAGAAGCCTCAACTAAGCCTCTCTATGATATTTTGAATGTGCAGCATCAGTAGCCATCCTCTAAAGATGCTAAGCAACTATCAGGAAAAAAAAAACCCTGAACCACTTAGCATTACCAGGGGTGCAGGGACCGAAAAATATTTGAATACCAAGCATAAACCACCAGATATAAATACAGATAAAGTTGTGCGTAATCAGCAAGAAAAAAATTATGGTCGTATAGTAGCAATGTGGAGATTGCGGGATGAGCCCCCAGATGACACAGGTACGATGGACATGGTCCAAACCCAATCCAATTAAGTTAC
Source organism: Gentiana straminea (assembly GCA_036785695.1). Classification (NCBI taxonomy): domain Eukaryota; kingdom Viridiplantae; phylum Streptophyta; class Magnoliopsida; order Gentianales; family Gentianaceae; genus Gentiana; species Gentiana straminea. The sequence continues at coordinate 2,762,752 of JAVUPR010000437.1, forward strand.
TTATGCGGATTTTGGTCTGGAATTGTAGAAGTGTAGGGTCAACAGCTTTTCTAACAAACCTGATGGCCCTTCTCCTTCTACAAAAACCGCATATGCTCTGTTTACATGAAACATGAGCTAGCAGCCAAGGCATGAAGATTTCTACAAAATTCGGAATTCAACCAGGTAATTTGTATGGAAGCAAAAGGTTTTTCAGGAGGGATATGGTGTTTTTGGAACTATAAAATTGTCAGTCTGAAGTTGTTGCCTAATATACATCAATGCCTCAATGTTGCTGTGATGCAAGACAATAATATAATGTGGATTCTGTCAATCATATGTGCATCCCCAATCATATATTAACCACAGTGATTCGAGATGAGTGTTGGTCTTATCTTCAATGTATGTCTATTATAATGGGGTACCCATGGTTTTAATAGGTGATTTTAACCAGGTAGTTGATCAATAGTTGATCAATAGGATAAAAGCGGAGGTCGGCCTCTAGGGTGGAGCTAATGTCAGCACCATGCTGCAGATGCTCCACACATGTGACTTGGTGGGAATTCAGTGTAATGGCCCTAGGTTCACTTGGACTGGAATGTTATATAAGGATGTACCTATCTAACAGCGCTTAGATCAAGCAAGGTGTACAACTTCCTGGCTACATTTATTCCTTGATGTTTCGCTTACCCAAATGACTAAAACCCATTCAGATCATGCCCTACTACTACTCAAGGCTCCAGCTACACCAGAATAAAAAAACACAACATAAAGGCCCCCCACATCTCGTTTTTCAAAACGCTTGGTTCGATCACCCAGATTTTGAATTAATTGTTGAGAGAAGCTGTGATACGTCTAACCCTAATTTTGGTATGGTGACTAAGGATTTCATGGCTAATCTCCATCATTGGAATAAAACTCAATTTGGCAACATCTTCTTTCGAAGAGATAAATGCCTGAGAAGATCAAAAGGTACCCAAGCTTCCTTGGCACAGCACCCCTCGGCCTATTTAGTTCGTTTGGAGAAACAACTCACAGAGGAATATAATTTGATCCTAGCTCAGGAAGAAAAGTTTTGGCATGAACGATCCCACCTACACTGGCTTTTGGAAGGAGAAAGAAATACACATTACTACAACAATACAACCCTAAAACGAAAACATAGGACAAGAGTGACTTCCCTCAAAAGACTGGATGGAACTTGGAGTGTGGATGAAATAGAAATTTGGGGGATGATGTGTGACTATTTTGTTAACGTGTATGCACGTGAAGAAGAACACCACAACTACAGGTGCGACATACAGATGCCAGTTCTAAGTGACACTGATCTACAACACATCAACATACAGGTATATGAAAAAAAAATTGAAGATGCCTGTTTTGACAAGGATACCTACAAAGTAGAAGGACCGGATGGCCTCCCACCAATATTTTTCAAGAATTGCTGGGACACCATTGGAGAGTCAGTAGTGAGATTCATCAAAAGAGCCTTTGAGACTGCCACCTTCCCCTACTTTAATTGAGGTACTTATTACTCTAATTCCTAAAGTGGACCAACCGGAATCTCCTTCCTAATTCTGGCCCATAGAATTAGCGAACGTGATCACCAAGCTTATAACTAAGGTGCTAGAAAATAGGCTGCAAAGTATCATTGTGCAACTGGTGGGTACCATACAAAGTGCCTTCGTACCGGGGATGCAGGGGCGGATCTACCCTTTAGTAAAGGGGGTCCACGGACCCCGTTAATAATAGAAATACTCTACATTTTATCTATAGAAAATTATTTCAGACCCCATGAAAAAAAATATTTACTGTGTTAAATATTTACGGACCCTGCTGAATAAAGTTTCTGGATCCGCCACTTCGGGGATGGGTAGCGCGGGGAACATCATTCTGGCACAAGAAGTCATCCACACTCTTCATACAAAAAAACATGGGAAGAAGGGGTATATGGTGATTAAAGTCGATTAAAAAAGGCCTATGGATCGGGTGAGTTGGCAATTTTTGCATAATATAATTGAAAAGGTGAAGTTTTTAGATCACATGCGTATCTCGATCTCGGGCCTACATTGTATCTCACCGTCAAGACTCTCGATTAGTGATGAGAGATAAATTTTTGGAATAGTATATGAGATTGAGGTGATCGTTAAGTCGAGCTCGCTTTCCAACTCATTTTGAATGTTTACTCTTGTTGAAGCTATGGCTGCCGTTTAATCCATGACATTTTGACGAGAATCGATATATATATATCTATGTATAACTAAAAATATATCTAGCCAAGATATGAATCGAATTAGTTAATCTTTTGGTAAAATGAATGATCGACTACGGTAATAATGATTAAAACCGATTATAATGAATCTCTTTCTATTTGAACGTAATCTAATGGAGGAATCTAGCAACGCCAACTCGACGTACGTGCTTTTGTGAGTAATTGTTAGAAGTATCCCGTTTTGTTTAGTATATTATATTAGTTAATCATTATCATTTTGGTCGAGCAAACGACGTTAACCAAAAGCGCTACCGGGAGGCGCCCGTAAAAATGTTAAATATAATAATTACTCATACTTTGGATGATACTTTGCGAATACTTCGGATTGATTTTCATTTTGTTTCACCAAGTCTTAGGATGAATGTTTGAATGACATTAAACGGGAACGATTAGGTGGTTATCCGAAAATCCGATGGAAAAAAAGATAAAATTCAAATGCATCATTTCTTGGACTTAGATTGTTAGAACGATTTGAAATAACCCTCGAGGATCCGGGTATAAAAGACTCGAGAGTTAATACTTTGTCATACATTTCATATCATGATCTAGTCTGTTTTAAATTTCAAATAATGTGTGACATGTATTAGTTCAACTATCGTGGAATATTGTGTGTTTTGAATCAATAAAAGTTTATGTGGTGTGTTTATCTACTCTTTTGCATTACACCGAAGTCATCCACACTCTTCATACAAAAAAACATGGGAAGAAGGGGTATATGGTGATTAAAGTCGATTAAAAAAGGCCTATGGATCGGGTGAGTTGGCAATTTTTGCATAATATAATTGAAAAGGTGAAGTTTTTAGATCACATGCGTACTCTCCTCCTACATTGTATCTCACCGTCAAGACTCTCAGTCTTTTGGAATAGTGAGAAGTTGGACTCTTTTGCACCCAGGAAAGGCCTCCGCCAGGGAGATTGAGGATGATCGTTAAGTCGATCTCAGGCTCAGTGTTTACTCTTGTGTTGAAGCTATTGCCTGGAGGAATCTAGCAACGCCAACTCGACTTTAACTAGTTGGGAGATTAGCGGCTTTTGTAGTAGCTATAAAGGCGATATAGCTTAAGGAATTCCTTTTCATATCTGGGAGTGATTCTAGATTTGGAACCCGATACCACATCATTGTGCAAACAATGAAGGGATAGCTTATAAGGTTTTTCGAAATCACTAGAGGTCAAAAGCATATTGGGAAAGTACCGCATGATTAGATGCACCGGTAACGTTTCGGTTCTATGGATCGTCTCGAGCCGACAACCTGACTAATCATTAAGACCCATGACATTTAGATGTAGGTACTCCCCGAGTCACTGACCTATCCTACGACGGCACACTCGGAGTGTATTTTGTCATCTACAATGGTTATGATATGCTTAATGGGTACTAGAATACGGGATGGGTCTCCATTGCTTTAGAGCAAGTGGGAGATGTAGTTTGTTGTAGTTTAAATAATAGGGTGTGCTCTAAAACAATTAATCACATGCTTTCGTGCAAGTGGGAGATTGTTAGGTCTGATGCCCGAAAGACAATTTTTGTAATTGTTTTATTTAATAAATGAAATAATATTATTATTCATATTTATTATTCTCATATTCACCGATGTGACAATAGTAATTACACTACAGAAAACCCTAAAGTATATCGTTTATGTAATCACTTAACTCAGTGTATGGGATATACACGGGAGGATTGAGTTAGTGAAGATGTACTTAAAATACAATTAGCCCGTAGTGAAGTTAATCGAGAGTATCGGGTCTCTCCTTTAACATGCTATTAATGCGCCCAGAACACAATAGGTGTGATTGTCTTATCCGGACTTTCAGTTAAGAGAGCCTAATGGGGCATTCATATATGATAGATATATCATATAGGGCTGGACCGATTTGATTAGAGTTCACGATATAATTCCGTGATCGAGAAGTCTTATCGAATCAATCGATGATCATATTTATGGATATATCTTAATCCTGAGGTGATCACAGTCAACTGCTTGAATCAATATGAAGTTTGACTTGACGGTTAAGGATTACACCGAGTCCGTGATCGAATTACCCCATCTTGGCATTTGTACTTGGATTGAGTGAGTAGTCCGTGTTATCACGGATACGGAATCCATTCCTTCCATTTATGGAAGTAGATAGACAGCTTCCCTTATTTGTTAATCCTAGAAACCGATCGATCGCGCGAGTTCATATTACACTGATTAGCTACCAGTGAGTTGTATGAATTAATTGATCACTAGAGGTTAATGGTAAATAAGGATAAGAGGTTCTGAAAAGGGTTAACGGTAACTTCCTGATTTAGAATGAACAGTCTGTGGAGGATTAATCCATATGTAATGATTATATCAATGGACGCTTATTATTGTTAAGGGTGATTTTATGCGATTTATAAGGTTATATTTTGTAATGATTTTCCCCATATTTATATGATTTGCATAGAAATAGAGCTTTATATTGAAATATTGAGCAAACAGTATTTTTAACGGGTAAATTGCAAAACTAGTTAGTTTATGTGCTTATTTGTTGAATTTATGATTATTTGGATATTACTACGTTTTTGCGATGTTATGGATGTGATGTAGATACATATTTTCGACTAAGAAGAGGAATAGAAGAGGCTCCATTCGGATTTATATGAGGAAGGGAAGAGATAGAGATGAGAATAAAGGATAAAGATGAAGGAATCCATGTCTAAGCATGCCAGACGTTCGTCCAACTCCAGTTCACTCCAAACGAGCGTCCAACATGGCTAAACTAGCGTCCAAGACTCCGAAGCGGCGTTCAGAATTCTAAACCAGCGTCCAGGGAGCCAAAATTGATACAGGATGTTCAGACTCAGTCCAAACTGGCGTTCAGCCTCCGTCCAAGAAAAGTGGACGGGCGTCCTGTTTAGGGTGATTTTACATGATTTATAACGTTATATTTTATAACGATTTCCTCCATACTCGTATAATTTGCATAGAAATTAAGGATTTAATCGAATTATTGAGCAAATGAGTTTTAAAAGTGTTTAAGTGCAAATTTGTGTTGTTTATGTGGTTTCATTGATAAAAATCTTTGAATATGAGATGTTACATTTTGCACGATGTTATCATAAATGTAGGTACGCTTGCATGTTAAATGAGGAGCTTAAACGAAGATCGGATGAAGATTAAGAAGAAAGCTCGATTCGAATAAAGAAAGCTTGATTCGATTCGGCCCAAACTTGGTGACCAAGGTTTTCAAAATATCACATGTAACAATATGTTTTGAGGTCTAAAAGATGGATTTTGAAGAAGATGCCACGAGTTTACGAGTTAAACGAATCAATTTTGTCCAACGCACTTCTACCGTAACCTGTTTTTCAATGGACATTTGACCCGACTTAGAGGCATTTTCAGGGGAAGAGTTCTTGACAAAAGTTGTAGATACTAAAATGAGCTTTCCAACGCATTTTGAATCACGTCAATCGGAGGTCTACAACTCAAGTTATGATTTTTTTTACCGAACTGCTGGAATTACGGACGAACCGGAGATAATTTTATCTCACATGGTTGCATGTTACTCCATGTGAAGACTAATGATGGCAATGATTATTCCCCAACAAACTCCACATGCTTGTAACTAACTCTTGTATGACTCATCCCCTTCACATGCTAAGTAATCATCACCTCCCACATGCCTCCTAACAAACTTAGGATATTCTAAGCATATTCCCTTGATGCTTAGGCTATAAAACCCCCCACCTTCACTTGTAATAGGAGCCCCTCCTTGGTCACTCTTGGCCAAGCTTTTACTTTTCCCGTCTTTTATGTAAATACTCCGTAGGCGTTATGCCGAGAATAAATTAGAATAGTAGTACTTGTTGTAATGCGGAGCTACGGCCCCGATTCCGAAATCATAATCGAGGATGATTGGCTAAGGACTCCAGGCTAGAACCACCATTGTGAAGCTACCATCACCAGAATAAACAAGGATTTCGTTTTCATTTGTTCTAGTAAGCTTTCTTGTTCTTCCTTCATGTTTACTTTGTCTATGTGCAATGTGTATGAATTATATGTGTGTTGCATGCTAATCGAATTTAGATACGAAAGTTGATGAATTCGTAGATTACCGTGAAGGAGAGTGATGATATTCTTCCAACATACGTAAGTTGAGGGAGAATATTGTTAGATTAGGATTTTATATCCATATCTTTGATCCGTAAATGCTTTAGTTGTACCGAGAATGGTGAACTAATTAAAAGGCGATGAACCGAAAGGGAAAATGCCTCTTTAGCAGATAATAATCCAAGACTTACGAATGAATGTGTGTCTTTCTTGTTATTTTCGGTGGGGTGGTGGATCAACAGTGTGTTCTAGTTGTTTTAATCTTTCTCTAAACAAATTTTCACGTATCGTCTTTCTTTTCACTTTTGCCACCTTTATTTTATTTCTAGTTTTCAAGATCATAATCATCACTAAAAAGAAATCGAAAGCAAAAGTTATTTTCATACAAGTCCCTGCGGATACGACCCGGTTTCACCACTAGCTGCAAGCTTTTGCACTTGGGGCTGACGTCGGTTTTTAAATAAATTTTAGAACCTGTTTTTAACCGCGAACAAGTTTTATAGGTAGTAGAGCCTTAAGACTTTTCGACGTAACACGTCCACAAGGTCAAACGGGCGTCCAGCGCCGACTTCAGCGCAGCCGACTTAAAACTCTATAAATACAGCCGCGTTTCTTAACCCTAATCACACATTATTCGATCTCATTGATACACCATCATAAGAGGAAAACCCTAGGCGGCCCCAGCCCCCTTTGGGGAGGCTGGGGTGGCAAGTTAGATTAGGTTTTAGTTCCTGCGTTTTATTTTCTGTTCTTGGCGTCCATTGATGCTGTTTGAAGCTTTGAACATGGAGAAACCTGCGAGATCGTTTCAGCTGCGTTTTTCTTTCTTTACTTTGAATATTTTATGAATGATTAATTTAAAGTTTGTATCTTTTCCATGCTTATTTGTTATGCAATCAATATCGGAAGATGAATTGTTATTGATGTTTACCGTATGACGAAAGTCGGTGTAAACGTTAGATCACCATAGGAAAGATTAGACTTTTAACCTTGACATAACGGAAGTTGATGGGTTGAATATCTAGGTTGCTAGATTGAGAGATCTTACACCTTGGTTTGTTTGCGTTAATCTCTATAGATCGAAAGATGATGAGATGGATAGACGAATTTATCTACGGAAGTAGGAATTCATACCTTTGATTAGGTGAACCACATCTTGAATTGAATCTTCATAATATAATCTAGGGAAGAATTAAAGGGGTGCGGGATGGTGGATCATGTTTGTTCTATGTTTAATTGCTTTACTCATTATCATGGTCGTGTTAATTTTATCGTTTTTCTTAGTTTAGAGTTTTTATTTATTTTTGTTCGCAACGATACTTTCCTGGCTTTGGACTGACAATCCTCTGTCCAGTTTATCTTCTGTTTTAGTTTTAAGTTTAGAGTTAGAAGAATTAATAAGAACTAGATACCCCGATTCCCTGTGATCGACTCCGGTATTAATCGCTGTACTACGATCCCTACACTTGGGGAAATACCGGATTTATAAATTTTATTACTTGTTGTTTTTCATTGATAAAATCCGTGACAATTATCATTCTCGTGAGGAGATAAATATAATCTCATAATCGGAGGAGTGCAGTCACGGGATTATGGTGGCATATTCATGTGATTGATTTATCAAATATAATTATTCTGTTCGTAAGATAATTATTTATTTGATTTATCGGAGCCGCTGATTATTAGTCCATGGTCCCCGAGGTGCCTCCAAATATAGCATATCTATTCTCGGACGTCGAATCCTAATAATATTAATTTAGTTCTTGTTGGACTTTATTAAAACGATATGTGAATTAATTGTTTAGTGAACTATTAAATTAGTTGGGCTAAATAATTAAATATGTGAAAAAGACATTTTTCATAATCTTGGCCCAAATGGTGTGTATGGCCGAAATGTATTGTGACTAGGTCACAAGTGATAAATTTCGCCCAACATGTATTAGTCAACAAGGAATTAATTTTCTTCTGATTTAATAAGACATGTGCACAAAATATTTATTGGATAAATATTTATGGTAAGAAATAAAGATAAATATTATTCTAGATTTGTTCTAGAATATTATGGAATTATCTTTTATTTAATGGATTTATTTTATTTGCAAAATAAAATCCTTGGAGGTCAAGGTTTACTCTCCTATATAAAGAGGGTTCTCCCAAGCCTAAACACACATGTAAAATTTCGACTTCTACCTCTTAGAGAGGAGAAGGGAATTTTCGGCCAAGGGGAGCAAGGGAAAATCTTGGAGATTTTTCCGGGTAGCATATCGGGAGGATTCGAGACGAGAATTTCCTTCCACCGGGAGTTGCTTGGATCACACGTACGGAAGATCGTGGTGCTCTTCACACCTTGTTCGTTCTTTCTATTGCGGTTCTTCAACTTGGATTTTGAGATCCAAGAGGTATGTTCTACAACCCCCTTGTAGATGTAGATCTAGTTATTTTATTACGTGTAATTTATAGATCTAGATCCTTAAATCGCTTCCGTTGCGGATGGTATTACCAACACTTTCAGTGTGGATGAAATAGAAATTTGGGGGATGATGTGTGACTACTTTGTTAACGTGTATGCACGTGAAGAAGAACACCACAACTACAGGTGCGACATACAGATGCCAGTTCTAAGTGACACTGATCTACAACACATTAACATACAAGTATGTGAAAAAAAAATTGAAGATGCCTGTTTTGACATGGATACCTACAAAGTAGAATGACCGGATGGCCTCCCACCAATATTTTTCAAGAATTGCTGGGACACCATTGGAGAGTCAGTAGTGAGATTCATCAAAAGAGCCTTTGAGACTGCCACCTTCCCCCTACTTTAAATGAGGTACTTATTACTATAATTCCTAAAGTGGACCAACCGGAATCTCCTTCCTAATTCTGCCCATAGAATTAGCGAACGTGATCACCAAGCTTATAACTAAGGTGCTAGAAAATAGGTTGCAAAGTATCATTGTGCAACTGGTGGGTACCATACAAAGTGCCTTCGTACCGGGGATCGGGGGATGGGTAGCGCGGGGAACATCATTCTGGCACAAGAAGTCATCCACACTCTTCATACAAAAAAAATGGGAAGAAGGGGTATATGGTGATTAAAGTCGATTAAAAAAGGCCTATGGATCGGGTGAGTTGGCAATTTTTGCGTAATATAATTGAAAATGTGTAGTTTTTAGATCACCTGCGGACTCTCCTCCTACATTGTATCTCACCGTCAAGACTCTCAGTCTTTTGGAATGGTGAGAAGTTGGACTCCTTTGCACCCAGGAAAGGCCTCCGCCAGGGAGATCCCATAGCACCATATCTCTTTGTGCTCTATATGGAAGTTCTTAGCAGCAGAAGCCATGATGAAGTTCACCAAGGACGTTGGAAACCTTTAAAGATCTCTCGGCAAGGCCCTCCGATCTCACATATGTTCTTTGAAGACGATCTCTTATTGTTTGGGGAAGCCTCAGAAACACAATCTAGGGTCATGGAAGAAGTCCTAATGCAATTCTGCCAATGTTATGGACAGAAGATTAGTACCTCAAAATCCAGATTCTATACATCAAGTATTGTGGGGCATCAAGTGATCATGTCATTGGCTCAAAGTCTACAGATGACTCATACAGAGGACCTGGGAAAATATTTGGGGGTGCCATTAATTCATGGAAGAAAACGACTGACGAATTTCACGTACCTTGAGGACAAGATGAGGAATAAATTGGATGGTTGGAAATCGAAATGTTTAACGGGAGCATGTAAAATAGTTCTTATCCAAAGTTCATTGGCAATGCAAGCCTTCTACATAATGCAGACTACCATGCTCTCTAACACTACTCTAGAGGGACTGGAAAATATATGTAGACAATTCTTTTAGGGAGACGCCGGCAAAAACCGAGAGATGCATACGGTAGCCTTGGACACTTTATGTCAACCGAGGCAGGTTGGGGGGCTTGGATTCAAACGGCTACATGACATGAATATTGCCTTCCTGGGAAAGCTTGTATAGGACCTTGTTACTCAAAAGGATGCTTTGTGGGTCAATGTATTATCTCACAAATATAAGGAGCTAACCACTACAGCCAAAGCAGGCAGCTCGTCCACGTGGCGTGGAATCTGCAAGGCTTATGCCCGTCTTAAGAAAGGCCTTGTACAGACTCAACATGACTTTACATGGAAGTTGATGCCAAGGGTAAATACACGGTTGCATCGGTATACAATCTCCTCTGACCTGTTACGGATACGACAAATATGGGTAATTTTGGGAGCAAAATCTGGGCACTCAAAGGACCTCCTAGAGGTAGTTATATGTTGTGGACTCTTCTGCATAATGCTCTTCAGGTAAACTTGATGTTATATTCCAGGCAAATCATAAACGACCCGACGAGATTTTCTTGAGAAGAAACTGATGAGTCCTCCATGCCCTTCGTGATTGCAATTGGGCTAGAGAAGTTTGGAATCATTGTGTACCCTTTGATGAGCAGGGACAATTCTTTGGGACTGACAGCTTAGTAGAGTCGATGAGGCTAAATTTAACTCCTAGCCGAGGAACAGAATTGGAGAAAAACAAATGGGTTTACGCATGGAAGGAAGCCTTATATGAGATCTCGATGTGGCGGATCCAAAAAATGAAGGAAATTACTATTTTACTATGATACTTTTGAATGGTTTGCTCCTTCTTCTACATTGAAATGAATTTTGATTGAATTATTTCTGGATTGTAGTATTTATTATGGACTTTGTATGTAGAAAAAAAATTCCAAATTGATTTGGCCCTTTTCCATCATCAAATTAATGTAAATTGGTGAGTAGATTCATTTGGTTTCATCACTATTTTAGACATTCATTGTTTGGTTTCATCACTTTCAGAATTGATGGCTAAGTAAACATTGCAGAAAAAATGTAAAATGTGCTCCGAAAAAAAAAATGCAACGTGAGTGAAATTTATGATCTCATCCATTTTTGTTGTTTGTTTTGCATTGTCAACCCATTTCGTAATTCTAACATAGAAAGATTAATATAAAACTTTCCGATTAAACTTAAAAAACATCAGTGAACAACTAGAGAACCAACTGATACTGAATCAACTAGAGAACCATTATATGTTATGACTACCGCCTTAGTGCATATGCATGACAGAGAATCGAGTTCACTAAAGTTCTCAAACAGTGAACCTTTGGCCGAAAGAACCGACAGTGAACCAACCAGAGAATTAGTGAGGGAAGCAACCGACTCTGAACCAACCAGAGAATTAGTGAAAATGAAATTGAGGGTAATTTTGTTACTCAATTACAAAGATTGTCGTAAATGACAAATTGAATATTCCTTGTCTTTTTTTGTCTCATATCTTAGGAACTTTGTCCTTTTGGCCTTTTTATATTTTTCTCTCTTTTTTTTTGAACAGCAAAGAAAATATTATTAAAAGGTAGCAAAGTGCTAAAAAGAAAAAATTTACAATAATACAAACCAAATTCAACACAAGACCAGATGGCTTACGCAATCATTCATATCAATTTAAAAAATAATTCATGACTTGATGATCTCTTACGGAATTGTCCCCTTATTCTCTTTACTGTGTCATGTCTCGTACTACTTTGTCAAACCTATCCGTCCAAACGTTTGCATTTTATAATTGCATTATTAATTGATTATCAATTACACATTACCGTAATCATTATTTTAGTTATTTTGGGTATGGTCGTCGCATCGGGCTTCTGCTCGTGTTGGCTCAGGGAATGATGACGGTCAAGTTATAAAAATAACTCGATACCTAAATAACCAACTAGCAAGAGAACTAGGTTCAATCGTAGTATAGCTAGATAGAGTCGAGGTCGATCCCACAGAGACTCGGCTTAAACAAGTACAACGTTATTAAACTAAAACAAGTACAACGTTATTAAACTAAAAATAGATTGAAGGCGGTCTCCGACCAACAATAACGTAGAAATAAAGGTTGACACGATAGAAAACACAAAGACTAACAATACGACAGTAGACACTAAAACACTTATTTTTATGGTTTTATAAGACTCTAACAAACGGTATTGATTACGCTAGTAGTAATTACTCCCCCATATATGTATATCTAAGCCGAGACGAGAAAAGACATTAAGGTTGATTATATTTCGCTACGGGAGCCATCCCCTAAACTCGGATCTAATTCGTGAACGGATAGAAGATCCTTATGCTTAATTACGAATCCTTCCTTGGACAGGATAGAACATCATATAACAAGCATGCTATACCAAACTAGGGATGTCGATCTAAAATCGTCACCTCGTTTAGGCAACCACCGTGGACGGGTTGGCACACCTCCTAAACGATCGGCTAACTAATGTCCTAGTAACATGACAATTTTCACAATATATCATATCAATTTACGAGAACAAAGTAACAAATTGGCCGGATCTATTACATGTATATATGAAAAACAGAAAGCACGACGTAGCCGAAGTCGTTCACAGAAAATTACTAGAATCTTGATGGCTAGATCTAACCATATAGACCGTGGTAGATCTAGACCGGTGACTCTAGAATTTGCTCGTAAAACGCCTTCGTACGGCTTAGATCTACATGAATATGGGTTTGTTAATTAACTACATCACGAAATCAATACACAAACGACTACTCCATAACGGAATAAAATAGATCTACGAATAAAAACGACATATTTGGATAGATATTACCCTCGTAGACAGAGGGTCCTCCGATCCTTCAATGCAATCTCTAATCGATGAATCCATCGCCTCCGTGATGAAGAAACATAATATAAAATAAGAAGAACTATATTGATAAACTAAAAGTATTGTAATATTGTGTTTCTAGAGTGTATTTTGTGTCCTCTAAATAAAATTCGTACAGCTCTATTTATAAGGGTTCAAGCTGATTTAAAGATATACTTCAAAATATCAAAACAATTAGAGATAACTCCCGGCCGATCCTTGATTTGTGTTGAACTCGCCCCAAGCAAGGGATAGGGCCGCCGCATTTAGTTGGAGAGCCGCCGGATTGGCTCGCTGGCTCTTGTTATGCCTTACTCCACTTTTCGTGCTTATCCGATCTTTATCTTCAATGCATCCGGATTTACTTGGAATTATCTTGTAATTTAATTTATCCACTTGTAATTATCCTCCAAAATTATCTCAATCTACAAAATAAATATTTATCCCAAAGTAAATCATATTTAAATAAAAATGGATAAATACCAAATTATATAATAAAAACGGATAAATACCAAATTATATAATAAAAACGGATAAATACCAAATTATAAATTATAAATCACATAACATTAAATAATAAATATACACATGTGATTTAATATAAAATATATATTATTAATCTCGATTTAAGGACAATGTTGATGACTTTTATGGGTATAATCTGACCGTCATCAGGGAACTGGCTCAACTCGACCGGAACCATATTTTTCTACCAAACCCCTGATGGCAAGTTTTATGAGACGGTTGTAGATCATAATTCATCGAGAAACGGACGTAAATCGTAAAATTAGGGATAAGTAAAGGCAATAGTCTTTATTTATTTACTTTTCATGAATTTTAGATTAAAATTTAGGTTCGTATTCTGTTAAAAGTTCGCTTTAGTTTTATTCTGGGTAACCTTTTTAATAAATTCTTCGTTTGAGTCTTTATCGTAGATGGTGTTCCTGTATTTTTTTCATGCAAGTTGGTCAATTATCAGTGAAGAAAGTGTGTCTTTCTTCAGTTATCATTCATCAGTGAAGAAAGTGTACCTATGATAGAATTTTTTTGTAAGAATCTCAAGGGAGAAGGAGTCGTCAAGCTTCTAAGAAACTCTGTGCAACACATGAAGATAAGTGAGGGTTAGACAATTGTGATCAAACCAACTTTGCTGAAATCAAACAAACCAACATTTAAGTCTTTTCCGACTGTTGTGATAGGCCGCAAGAAAAGGATACAATACATCGGCATGTTTTAGAAAAGATGGTATTTGATGCTCTTGGTGCAAACTGATGATGCTGGATTGGAGATCGCCCGTGACGGTCTCCCTTACTTCATCACTGAGTTTGGAAATCTTGTTCGTGTTGAGATTGAATTTCAAATACGTGGTTGAGGGAGCAAGTTCTTGTCGTGTTGGCCTGATAGAACTTGCCATTAGGGGCTTGCTAGAAGAATATGTTTCCGGTCGATCAGAATGAAATAAAATTACAATATTCTATTATGATATAAAATTACAACACTACAAGAAAATTGACATTTTGTGACGACCAATGTTCGTCACATAATTAGTAAATTTCGTCACATTTGGTTATCTGTGATGAAATTCATCCGTCACTAAGGTCGTCACCTATCATAAGTCACAAAAAGTATTTTGTGACGAATTTGTTATTCCTCATGTTTTTGTTTCATATGTGACGAACACTTCATCACATATTTCATTTTCTACTTGGTCATTTTATATACATTAGTGACGACAAAGTCGACACTTTTGCCTTATATGAGTGACGTCAGAACTTTCTCACATACTGTAAGTTTAAGTGATGGCCAATTGGATTTGAAATCACTGCTTATATACCCGGTATTGGCCATAATTTACAAGAACATTCTGTAGTCTTAGTAAGAGGGGGAAGGGTTAAGGATTTACCCGGCGTGAGATATCACATTGTTCGAGGAACCCTAGATGCTGTCGGAGTAAAGGGATAATCGTGTTTAATCCTAACCCCCTAAAAAATAAAAAACCAACGAGTCAGCAGCTCCCTACCAACCAAAGGCACTCACCTCCCAATCCAGTTCCCCCATCTTTGTTGGTAAGCCCTGAACTCGAACTAATGTATAACGATGAATCTTGTGCGTCCCTCTAACACACGTGGACGAGATGACGAGTGGCCCTATCTATTCAGAGAAGTTGCTAATGGAATTTGGTTTTGGAGGAATAAGCTCTTCCATGATCCACAGGCGGTCCGTCCACCCATTGAAGCTTTCCTATCAAAGGTGGAAAGGAAGGTCAGGGGCCCCAACACCTAAGAATCCTCTCCCCAGCATGACGCGCTGAAAGCAGCGTTCTAGCCATTCGGACTGTCTCGCTTCCACTCGAGTTTGGAGGCAAGCGCTAGCAATCTCATCCAAGTTCAGAGGTGCAAGCACCTCTGAAATTGGATGAGATTGCTAGCAGTTTGGAGGCTTTTCTACTATTTGATTTGATCGGTACCTCGTAAGCTCACTGCTTTTGGCTTTCTATCCGAAGTGGTGGTTAAACTCTACTGCGGTGACGATACCGTAGGGGAGGTCCTGCGGACGGCGAAAGTAAACGAATGAAATAATAATTTTGAGGCTGTACACCCGGGATTGTAGTTCACAAATTTTTCTGAAGAATTCGCCATGATATACCCGATCCATGCATAATATCGTGAAAAATGGATACAAATTTTTGACTGCTACTTAGTATCGGCAATAGGGGGCTTACGCACTTCACTCGCTAGGGGATGGGATTCATTCACTTGCATTCCTGCTAGCACTACAAAAAGCTCCGGTCTTAACGCCCTTACTACTGCTGTGCAGCCTTTCCTCGGGTTCGTAGAGTCGGGTTTCCCGTTTACCCACAACGGAGGAGCCGCCCCCACCAAGCAGGCGGCCCCCAACGTTTATTAGAAAAAGCAACCCCAAAGATTTGGGACCAAAAGCGGTTATCGGTGACCATTGAATAAGTTTCTTCAGCTTGAGTTGGGTTAAAAGCACGGAATGTATTTGCGCCATCACCATCTTCAAACTATTACCTAGGTTCCTAAACATGGAATGGATGGTGGAGCGTAGGTGGCAAGCAGTTATATGGATACGGTGCTTTACCCGTAGACGCTTCTCCAGCTCTTGCAAGAATTGTATGGGAGTCGTCCTCGGAGGGACTTCCCGAATGACCGTACCGAGGAATTCTACCGTACTCTGTGCAGCTATTGTTGTTGATCCTGCAGAGTCTACCCAAAGGCCGGATTGTAGGCGCGCGAGGGCTTGACTCTGGTAGGGTTGATGGAGTGGGGCGTTAATCCCCCTCAAACTGTCATTGACGCCAAAGAATTAAAATCTAATAAGATTAAAAAAGCCATCATTAATGCGAACAAGGCAATTGCCTCGGTAAGAGCAAAGCTCAAGATGGCATAACCAAACAATTGTTTAGCTAATGATGGTTGAAAGGCTGATCTTTAGTTCATTCCACGATGCTCTATCGTTGGATAAAGATTGATGCAGCTGTCCTTCATTGCACTACTTACTTTCACTAGTGAGCTTCTCCGGTTAAACGGCAAAGTAGGATCACCAGCTAAGGCCCCTAAATGACCGCTCGTCGATCTCATATTCATCAATCGAATCACTTTTTCGCTAAATACGAGACACCGGTCCGCTCCGCTCTTTGGAAACTCGCTTCTTCGATTGATGAATTGTTTCTGAATGAGCTCTTGTCTTCCCAGGTCCCTGATACCGTAATTTGCCTCTTTCGTCGACTCTTGTGAATGGTACTAATCCCCGCCTTGAAAATGAGCGGTTAACCTACTTTTTAACAAAAAAGTGATTTCGACGCCAGACACGAGCTGGACTTTAACCAGCATCTCTGGGATCCATAAAGCCTTTCCTCCCCTTTTTCTTCCGCATAGTGTGAAGTGCTTCTTGAGCAATGATTATATTGTCAGATGCCTGCCTCCCAGGGAGAAAGGCACATTGGCAGTCGGACACAAGTTTAGCAATAATCATCTTCAGCCGATTAGCTACAATCTTCGTAATTACTTTCACAATAACATTGGTGAGTGCAATGGGTTTTCCTCAGGAGGATGTATTTTTGATTCCAAATTCAGAGCAATGCCTATTGTTCCCTCGTCAAATTCGACTAATTCGCCCGCGATTTTTCCCCAATAACCGAATACTTTTGTCTGTAAATACTGCATATTTGATTCTATCCATCCTTGGTCTCAACAAGTACTAGTATTATAACCCCTTATTGCTATTTCCCGGGAAGGTCTTATATAGGTTTTAAGATTTATCGTGAAACGTCTGATATACGATAATCGGGCTCGGCAAGCCCTTTAGGGGCGAATTCCTTACTATAAGAAAACCTCCGTAGCAGTCATTTCCAATTTCTTTCCATTACGAACGACACGCTTCGCCTGCTCCCTCCCCGTGTCCACTAGCGCTCCTGTCCAGAGCGAAGAGAGGGCGAAAAGGCGCCGCCGAAGCAGCATAAGCAGGCTTCTATTGCTCCGTAACAATAGAGCAGGATAGCATTTTGCGCCCACATGAGATAGACCGCGTCACACATGTCTGATAGCCGTTCCCGTGGTACACTTGAGAATAACCCCTGCTAGGACTATTCAATACCCTTATGAAAAACTGATCACATCGGAACGTTTCCGGGGCCGCATCCATCTTTACTTTTTTATTTACGAAATAACTCTCATCAACTAGCACTAGTTTGATGCCCGAATCTGTACTAAAAATTAGAGGGGGGTCGAGGTTAGTACAAAACCTTCCCGGTCCTCTCGTACTAGGGAAAGGTCCTCTCAATGCTCTAACGCCCACACCGGATATGGACCGAACTGTCTCACGACGTTCTGAACCCAGCTCACGTACCGCTTTAATGGGCGAACAGGGTAGCCGAACCAAGATGTCTCTTCTCGCTTATGTTATCCATAGTCTCGTCTCCGCATGTGATTCTGTATATGTATATGCCTAGTGTCTAAGCCCAGGAATCTTTTTGAGGTGAGCTAGTTGCCGCTGCGAAAGAGCGTACGCCACTCGTCAGAGGACGATGTAAGAGGTAGATAAATTGATACAAGAAGATAGTCCGAACCCCCTAATGCAACCCAGTTACCAAAAGCGGGAGAATCTTCGTTACATGCCTAGCGTAGGATCTTTGAGATTCCTTCTTTGTTACCGGGGTCGACCCCAAAGCCATAATCTCTCAAAACGAGGAGGCCATAGAGAAAGTCTTTTTTATTCCATGGCATTGGTTTTAGCTTCTGATGCGAATAGGCAAATGGAATCGATAAACAATTGCTACATACGTTATGTTATGGAGCTCTGATACCCCTTGGATGGCGGCTCAAGATCAGCCTCATGAAAACCTTATATTCCCTGAGGAGCCCGTCCTACATTTTATTTTGTCTCTGTGGACCGAGGAGAAAGGGGGCTCGGCGGGAGGAGGATCGATTTTGTTGGAAAATCCAGGTTATGACAATAAATCCAGTTTCCTGATTGTAAAACGTTTAATTAATCAAATGGATCGACGGAATCCTTTTTTTATTTCTGCTAATGATTTAAAAAAAAATTCCCGCGGAATAGTGCCCCAACACGTCTTCGTCGACGTTGTTTTGCGACCGGCAGACCGGGTGCTGCTACAGTTGGTGGCGAACTTTCTTTGGGAAAAAACGTATTAGTAGCTTATATGCCATGGGAAGGTTACAATTTTGAGCGGCAGAAAACCTATCTGACATGAATGAGGAAAGTGAAGATAGTGTCACCTAAAATAAGAGAATATACAAAATAAAATGCAATTTGTGACCTCTAATTCATCACAAATTCCTATTCTAACCATTAATTCGTCATGTATTGGGTTGAAACGTGAGAAATTATGTTTGATATAGTAGAAAATTTTGTGACGAATGCTACATCACTATATATGTTATTGCAAGCCCCCGTTTCATCACATAATTGTATTATACGTGATTAATTTGATATCTGCATCACCTAATTAATACAATAATCAATAATAACTCGGTAATAAAGTAGCGCACATAAACGGTGCATAAGTTCCAAAATACAATTGAAAATCAATCGTACATTTGATCATACATTGTCTGATAGCTCATCATAATAGGGATCGTCACCATCATCGTGACATATGTTGGGCTCATCAGAATCACTGCTTCTCTTGCCCATACATGTCAAAAGGGCTTTCACCTGTACTTTCAACATCTCCTTTTCCGTATAACTGGTTGTTAGTAACTTTACTTGATTATGAATTTCAGCCAACTCAGATTTTAAAGCCATGAAAGGTGTTCCAAATTACTCGGTGGTTTCCAAGCGTGGAAAAGAACCTACACCAAAAATAGATCGCCTTTGCTCCACAATGGTGTATCCTTAGGTGCTTCATCAATCAGTTTCTCCTTATGTTCCTCCCGCATTCGTTTCATCTTAACCTACTGCAAACAAATAATCGAGTAAATCGTGGACCAGAATTTTAGCATCAGGCGGTGTAAAACAAAAAGGCAAAAAATATATCAAACAATATAACCAATACCGAAACAACCTCTTTCAAACATATAAAACCTTAGTCAAGCAACAACAGAAATTCTAACCAACTTAGTGATGCTCCATAATATTTGACGACAAGGAAAAATGAGCAATACTTCTAAAAGGGAAGCAAAAATGAAGTGGATTTTCAAACAGTTATTTTCAAAAGATTTCTTCCAACAAGTTCTTATGAGCATCAAAAAGAAAATATGGGACCTTTTAACCTGTTTGGAATTCTACATCACATCTATAATAAGGAAGTTAACAAACAGTTAGTTGCAAATATTATTGATCAGGCTCAGCACTTAATTTAGCAGAGAATACACACAGGACCGAAAACAGAGTCCAATACAAATGCATATCTTAGACAATATTGACTCGGTATTTTTTAAAAGAAAAAGGCTCATACAAAAAATAATTGCCTTAAGCCAATGTACAGCTCTGCACAAGATTCTGAAAATATTTATTCAAGCAAGAAAAAAAGTACTAAGCTAGTCCATAATGTTTACTAAACATAGACAATGATACATGCTGCTCAAAACAGAGATGGAAAACAAACAGGTTCAAAACTTAAACCAAGGCTAATCGTATAGTGTAAAATAGATACATACCTTTATGAGATACAACTCTATCTTGCACATAAACATATCACTTATAGAGCACACAAAAGGCCATAAAGTAAGCCACATAGCTCGAAAAGATCCATGCACCTTCGTCAGGACTAAGCTAATACATTCCAAAACTGATTGCAACACTTGATTAGACTTAGAAAGCAGATTAATGAGAGGAATCATAATCTTCCAACTCTTTATGAATGCTTGAAATGGTTTCAACTTGTAAAAAAAAATATACGGACTTAGAAGACAGACTTAGAAGGCAGACTCAAGGCTTCAAACTTAACATATACAAGTGATTCATGGGAAATGATTTGGGCGTTTTCTTATCCTCTCCACACCATACTGTTCTATTCATGGATGTATCGAAATCTAAATATAAATTTTCCAAGTGTTAAAAATTCAAAGCTAAATTCATTTTTGTACAAAAAGAGTTCGACTTCAAGAGCGCTGGTGGTTTTTTTCCCTGCCACCACAAAAGAAACTTCACCATTTAACATACTTTCAATTTCTATCCTTTAAAAGTCATCTGAGTAGTTTATCTGATCAAATCATTCGAAATTGTATACTATTAAGATGAATTATAATAATAATTGTCCATGCACTTTAGACAAGTTTTTTTATTTCAAAGAAGTTATTGAGATGCATGAGTTGCAATCCTGCCAATCATAAGCACACAAAAGGAGAACATAAGTTCAGCCTCATGAATTGACATAGCATTATTATACAGCAAATCAGGACAATTGTTACAGAGGGGATTCAGCCCCTTCAAATCACATCCTCCGAAGGGTTAAAAACTCCTCTTGCACACCAAATCTCAATCTCTATTTCTCTTTCACATTATGAAGAAACTCATTTTACTCACAGCCTATAATACAAAATTTCTTGATTCAAATAATTTTTTTTATTATTCTACCAAAAAATAACACAATCTCGTAAGATGTGCTGGTACAAGGAAAACTTCCGGTAGATTAGCTCTCTATGAGGAGATGTTCTTAAGGTTTTGCCAGAACCAATTAAAAAAATGTATCGATCTTATTTTGTAACTGAAGAAAAGGAATGATTGAGAATCTGAAAATGTTCACACAGAACCGTAAATACAAGTTTGAAAAACATCCTATTTACAAAGAAGTTTAATTGAATAAATCAATTCATACATTAAGAACAAAGAAATAATATTAAACAGATTTTTGAAGGAAATCAATAGCAAAAGAAGATTTACCTTTCTGAAGAGTGGGATTGATCGATCCGCCTTTTGACTAACTAATTGTAAAAATTGACCATTGCCTTCATTTTTTACTCATTTATTTGCAGCGACTGAATTTTTTCTCCAGGTTCCGTCTAAATTCCAGATTAAAAAAAAAGATGCGATAATATGGAAGGCTGATTGAATTAAATTAGGAGGATGAAATAAGAAAGAGGCGGGAAATTAAAAAAAAAACCCTAGCTTTTCCTTAGCGCTCATGGTGAAATTTTGGGGAAGGCGCTAGCTGATAGTGTTTTGTGAATTTCGCTGACATTTCCATACATTTGATTTTATCATTATGATGTAAAAAAAATTGTGACTATTTTGGTACATTCCTCACCAATGGCAATTCAAAAGACGCCAAAAAAATTCCGCTAAATTTTTTGTGACATATAAGAAAAATTTTGTGAAGAATGAGTGTTTAATATATTCAAAAGCACATGAATTCCACATTTGTGACGACTTTAAAAAAATCCTCACGTAACCTATATATATGTGACGAATTTTCACGCGTCACAAATA
The DNA here is from genome assembly GCA_036785695.1 of Gentiana straminea. NCBI lineage: Eukaryota > Viridiplantae > Streptophyta > Magnoliopsida > Gentianales > Gentianaceae > Gentiana > Gentiana straminea. The sequence continues at coordinate 2,784,704 of JAVUPR010000437.1, forward strand.
ATTTTGTCACAAAAGCTTGATTTTCTTGTAGTGCAATCTTCTGCGACCTAGTGTTTTTTAGATCATCATCTTCTTGAACGTTCTGGACAGAAGGTTCAAAAATTCTTGGCTGGTTTCTCTAGGATATATAGTATTGGGAAACTGAGCCTGCTGCTTTCTGATGAAAAAAATGTAGAACATCTTCCTCCTTGTTTGTCTATTTTGTGATAATTTTATGCTACAATGTTTGTCTATTTTGTGATAATTTTATGCTACAATTATACAAAGTAATCGTCATTGGTTGATCCATTAAATTAGAGAAAAATGGTTGGCCAAATTGACGGCCATCTAGGATGCAACTGACAACATAGATTTGAATATAAGAGAAAATATTGGTGGTGTTAAACGGTGGGAGGCTATTATTTCTTGAGGTAAGAGTTGGTGTTTCAAGACTTTAACAAGAGTTTTATAAAGAAGAGATGAGTTGAATTAGGGTAAAAAATTTAATAGCTAGGCTGGGGATCTTCCTGAAATGACATTTGTACCCTAAAAAGAATGTTGGCTAAAAGGACTTTCTAAAAACATGTAGAATATTTTCTAAAGTAGGTAATACTTCGTATATTTTACTTCAAATCCTATTCAATTCAAGTATGTTTTTTTATTAATCAAATTACTAGTGGGGTGTCACAATGATTATCAATACGAAATTAAGTTATATGATAATATTGTTCTATCAAATTATCGATCCATGCGTATTATTGCTAGTACTTCATCAAATAATCACAATAAAATGGTAATAACAAATAATCATCACATGCTTTTACATCATTGCTCATTGTATGACCCACATCACACAATAAGTCATACTCCCTCCGTCCCAATTTGTTTGGGGCATTTTGGAACTTAAAGATTTAAGGGGATCATTTATTAGCTTGTCCACTCATTAAAAACACGACTACTTTACAATTATATACTTCTTTTATTTAGTGTAATCATCTTAATAAATGTAGTTATGTGAGCATTTTAGGAATTAAGAAGAAATTTTTAGTTTAAATATTAGTTATAAGACTTGTTTTGGAACATACATAAAAGGAAAAGTCCCAAACAATTTGGGACGGAGAGAGTGCTTCATAATCTATGGTGTATGTAAATGTATGTTGTGATAATTTATTACTGTTGAATTACCATAAGGAATACTCCATAATCTATGGTGTATGTAGACGTATGATGTGATCATTTGTTGTGATCATATATTACTGTTGAATTATCATCTTTTCCAAATAATTAAGCTAATGGAAAAGTAGATAATAAATATTTTATATACTTCAACACTCCCCCTCAATTGTTGGCACAATAATTAACATTTTTGTATACTTCAACACGTCCCCTTAAGTGTAAGCTAATAAAGAGGTAGATAATTAACATTTTATATACTTCAACACTCCCCCATCAAGTGTTGGCACGATAAGTAACATTTTGTATACTTCAACACGCCCCCTCAAGTGTCGGCACGGCTATTCAAAGGGATGAGAGGTGTTAACATTTATATACTTCAACACGCCCAGCATGTCCCATCAACTGTTGGCCTGTAAGAATGTGTAGGAGAGGCTCAGCACTTGAATTCAAATGTTGACACGCCCCTTCAAAGTGATTGGGGGTAGATAATTAATATTTATACACTTGAAAAAGCCTCGCACGCCCTTCAAGAGGCCCTTCAAGTGTTGGCCTATAAGAATGTAGGGGGGAGAGGCTCAACACTAAATGGGAAGACAGTGCCGACAACAATGTTTGATCCTATGACGTCTGTAAAAAAATTAGGCCCAAAACCATATAAGGGGTCTCATCCCCAAAACCTTGGTTATAAGGTGTGGGAAGTCCATCTCTTAATATGGTTTGTGAAACAATCACAAGTTCCCAATGTGGGACACTTTAACATGCCCCCTTAAGTATGGGCCTATAAAGAGCCTGGGTCAATGTCACGCAAGGCATATAAGAGACATTCTTAAGGACAACAAAGAGGCCTCATCCCCAAAACCTCGGTTATGAGGTTTGGGAAGTTCATCTCTTAATATGGAAGGTGAAACAATCATAAGTTCCCAATGTGAGACACTTTAACACACACCCCCCCTAAGTGTGGGCCTATAAAGAGCCTGGGTCAATGACACACAAGGCATATAAGAGGAACTCTTAAGGCCAACAAAGAGGCCCAACACTTGCATAATAAATGGGTGGCTCCGATATCATGTAGAAAACTAGGCTCAAACCCATATAACTTATAAGAGGAACGACATCATCCCCAAAATCTAGGTTATGATGTAAGGGAAGTTAATTTCTTAATATGGTGGGTGAAACAATCACAAGCTCCCAATGTGAGACACTTTAACAACCTCGTGTTCTGATACCACATTGAATAATCATCTCTCCTAAAAACATAAATTGGTGGAGAGGTAGATAATTAATATTTCATATACTTCAACTGTTACAAACTAGCACTACTCATAAAAGCATTGTCAAAGTGTTTTTTGCACAAAACATCGTGTAGAAAATAATGATACAACAAAGGGTATTAAATTCGTAGCATATTCGTGAAAGACCTTGAGTTTCGATTCTGAAAATCAATGGATCCACTATCATGAAGTTTGTACCTCTATGCTCAACAGACACCAAACAATTTAGAAATGTTTCCTTCAGATTAAGAAACATTATGTCTATGTTCTCAGACTTTGATGAACTTCAATTATTTTGGGATAGAACTCTGCGCAATTGTATCACGAACATCCTTTCAAGTCTTTCAATGTCCAAAACTTGTAGCCATGAATTAAAATTCCGCACTCGTATCCTAAGACTAACGGTTTAAGAAACAAGCTCTGGTTTTTGCCTTAATTGTCAAATAAGCCATATTTGTCTGCTCAAAACATTCTAGGAATAGCCCTTATTATGTAAGAAATGAAAACTTAATGTGGATTTAAATGTATCATTACATCCACCAAAATCTAAGTCAGAATATCAAATGATCTCTTTTAAATCGTCCTTCTTTTTATATGTTAGTATTCTTTATTTTGATTTTCTAAAGTACCTTATAATCTTATTTTTATGCATATACCTCAACCAGATACAGAACACTCCACATGAGTTATCACCGAACAATTGTTATGATACATATTACCTAACACCTTTACATTTAGAATTGGGAGACTTTAAAGGCACTACCTGTAATCTACTTAGGCACCCAAATTAAGGGGCACCACATTTTCACATATTAATCTACTTTAGGCACCACATTGATTTTTACATCTACTCATTGCACCACACTATAATTACAAAATTGCCATTTATACTTAAAGCACCACACTTGAAAATCAATTTTCCACTCTTATCAAAATAATTACAATACATCCCATTAATTTTTTATTTTATGATATCACCCTCTACCCTAGGCACCACGTTTTTTCCCTCCAAATCAATTTCACCATGATCGTTCCTCCTCCATCGCCCAAAGGTTTTCTTCCTCACCAAGATTCTTCATTTCTTCATCTTCTTCAACACATAATTCTTCTTCCTTCATCTCCTTCTCAACCCTATTTCATCTCTCTCTTACTCATATCACCATTATCATTATCTTCTTCTTCTGTTGAAAATTTTCATTTTTTTTTCGAAAGTTGTATTTTTTTTACTAAGAAAGTTGTGGTTGTTTTTTTTTTTTTGAGGAAGAGATTTCGATAGAAGATATGAAGAGTCTCCAAGATGACATTGTGGAAAACAATGAGGTAATTCCTAATGATTTGTCTTGCTTTGTTTCATTGAAATGAATCACCCATTTTCTTTCCAATGGAAATCAATCCAACTGTTTCAAAAATGTGTGGATTTATTTATGTGATATTCCGTATGAACTGAGATTTGTTATAACATTTACTTCCAAGTGACTGTAAGGATGTGTTGGATGAAGCAACCACTTTGAAACTACCGGAAAGGTGATCGCTATTTATGTTCTTTTCCTCCTTTCTTCCATGAAATGGTCATTGTTTAGTGTGAACATGGATGCCTTTTTGGTATATCTAATGTCTTTATTTCTTTTACGTATAATGAGGTGGAAGTGAAGACATAATTAACACGTACAGCGTGCGCATTATTTTATGCTCACTTGAAGCTTTGTAAAATTTGAGACAGCGCTTTCGAAAGAAAAAAAAAATACAATATGAGACAATGTCTTTATGTAATTTGTTGACATAAATGAATTTAATACTTACTCATTGACATCGGACATTTTCATTTAACCTTTTTGGTTGGTATTTAAGACAATAAATGAATCCGTTGAATGGTTAACAATTCAAGGAAGATTGGCTGGGGTAGTTCTTGTTAAAGGGAGGTCAGACTACAAAACAAAACCACACATTTACACAAGTCACTTGGTACGGGATGCTACAAGTAACATTCAACAAAACCACACATTTACGCAAGTTTTTCCAGAACACACTACTAAGTTAATCTACTACCGAATGCAGAACGCTGCAAACCTTGGTTTGTACACCTGGTTAGACAATCAAGAAAATGAAAGTCAAGGCCGGCCCATGCTATAAGCGGCGGAAACGGCGGCTTAAGGCCTAATTATTTCGGGGCCCGAAATTACATGTTCCGCAATTAAAAAAAAACCGTATATATCCAATCCAATCTAACATAATAGTATGTGTTAATAAAGGCCTAAAAAAAATTTATTTGGCCTAAAAAAATCTTTACTTCAGTTGATAAATGCCTAAAAAAATTACAATGTTTAAATTTTAGACATCACATCACATATGTATACAATTTTTTTTATTGGAGTGATTTCGCCTTTAAATGTACTGCAAGAGCGATCATGAATTAGTAATATGTAAGTATGTTTTGTGTATACGTATGAATTTTGTTTTTGTTTCTAAATAGGCAAGAAAACAGATGTTGAATTTTCCTGCTTGGTAGTATGTTTTAAGGCCATCAATTAATTGAATTGTGTGTCTACTTATGTTAAAAACGCGATATTGAAGTAATATTTTGTAATTATGTTTTTTGGGAAAAAAACTACTTCGAACTAAAAGGCCTAATTCGATAAAATAGTCGAAGGCCTAACATTTTCCAGGGCCGGCCCTGATGAAAGTAAATACTATACCTTACATTAGCAAGCAATGTCCAGCTTTGCCAGACACAAAAACAGCATGAGAATATACAAAAGATTCGAAAGACAATTATGTAATTGTTTTAGGACAGAATTAATAATTCATCTTATTATATGCATTTATGTTTATAATTAAGACACTACTGAAAACCCTAAGTACATCGTTTATGTAATCACATAACTCAGTGTATGGCTATACACAAGAGGATTGAGTTAGTGAGATGTACTTAAAATTAACTTAGTCCGTAGCGTTGATTAATCTGAGTACGGGTCTCATGATTAATATGCTAATAATGCGCCCAGAACACTTTAGGTGTGACAGTCTTATCTGGACTATCGGTAATAGGGTACTTAGTGGGGCATTTATATATGATGATAATCATATAGGGCTGGACCGATTTGATTTGAGTTTTCGATATAATTCTGTAATCAAGAAGTCTTATCGAATCACAAGATGATCATTTATGGATTAATCTCAATCCTGAGGTGATCACAGACAACTGCTTAGACTATGGTAGAGTTTGATGTGTTAGTAAGGATCACTTCGAAGTATGTGGTCCAACACTTCTCGTTGGCTCTATTCTGGAATGAGTGAGTAGTCCGTGCTATCACGTATATGGAATCCATTCCTTCCCTCGGGAAGTAGACGAGACGTTCCCTTATTTGTTAATCCTAGAAACCGATCGATCCGCGGAGTTCATGTTAGACTAATTAGCTACTAGTCCGGTATGTGAACTAATTGATCACTAGGGGGTTAATGGTAAATAAGGATAATATGTTTCGAGAAGGGTTTACGGAAATATCCCGACTCGAAATGAACAGTCTATGGAGGATTTATCCGTATGTAATGATTATATCAGTGGACACTTTATCAACTCATGGTTGAGTGTAAGTTATCTATATTCGGCAGAGTTCAGTTTCGGGTTTATGGTGGTGTAATCCCGGAATTAATAGATTGTTAGGTGTAGTGCCCGAAAGACAATTATGTAATTGTTTTAGGACAGAATTAATAATTCATCTTATTATATGCATTTATGTTTATAATTAAGACACTATTGAAAACCTTAAGTACCTCGTTTATGTAATCACATAATTCAGTGTATGGCTATACACAAGAGGATTGAGTTAGTGAGATGTACTTAAAATTAACTTAGTCCGTAGCGTTGATTAATCTGAGTACGGGTCTCATGATTAATAAGCTAATAATTCGCCCAGAACACTTTAGGTGTGACAGTCTTATCCGGACTGTCGGTAATAGGGTACTTAGTGGGGCATTTATATATGATGATAATCATATAGGGCTGGACCGATTTGATTTGAGTTCTCGATATAATTCCGTAATCGAGAAGTCTTATCGAATCACACGATGATCATTTATGGATTAATCTCAATCCTGAGGTGATCACAGACAACTGCTTAGACTAGGATAGAGTTTGATGTGTTAGTAAGGATCACTTCGAAGTATGTGGTCCAACACTTCTCGTTGGCTCTATTCTGGAATGAGTGAGTAGTCTGTGCTATCACAGATATGGAATCCATTCCTTCCCTCGGGAAGTAGACGACGCTTCCCTTATTTGTTAATCCTAGAAACCGATCGATCCGCGGAGTTCATGTTAGACTAATTAGCTACTAGTCCGGTATGTGAACTAATTGGTCACTAGGGGGTTAATGGTAAATAAGGATAATATGATTCGAGAAGGGTTTACGGAAATATCCCGACTCGAAATGAACAGTCTATGGAGGATTTATCCGTATGTAATGATTATATCAGTGGACACCTTATCAACTCATGGTTGAGTGTAAGTTATCTATATTCGGCAGAGTTCAGTTTCGGGTTTATGGTGGTGTAATCCCGGAATTAATAGATTGGATATAATTATTCTGTCCGATGAATAATTTTATTTAATTTATTGGAGCTACTGGTTATAGGTCCATGGTCCCCGACGCGACTCCTAATATAGCATATATGTTTTCCCGTCGTCACACCTCGATTATAATTAAATAGTAGCATTGCACTGTTTAATTGATATGTGGATTAATTGTTTAGTTGGACTAAATGATTAAAAACATGGAAAAGATATTTTTTCATGGACTCCACCCGGTTTGGTGAATTTCGGCCCATGACCTATTTAATTAGGTATTGGCGCCAATATGTATATATTATTAACAAGGAATTTGTTTTCTTGTGTTATTATATGATATGTGCTTAATTATTTATTGGTTAAATAATTAATATATTAGATAATGATCTTTTATTTATCCTAATTTGTTTGGGAAAATATTAGATTTATCTTTTATGGAAAAGGATTTATTTGATTGATTATCCATTAATTAAATTAAATCCTTGTGAAACAAGGATCTCTCTCCTATATAAGAAGAGTTCTCCATTGTACCAAAAAATCACTATTCACATCACTATTCACAAGAGAAATTGGCTGAAAATTTCGGCCTCTATTCTTAGGGTTCGAGTTGGAAAAATCTTCAGGATTTTTCTGGTAGCATATCGGGGAGGTCCGGCGGCGTGAAACACCATCCACTTGGTGTTGCTTGGAGATACGCGTTGGAAGATTATGGCTTCTCAACCGGCGCATTTACAAAGATTGTTCATGGAGTTTATTCACAATAAACAAGTAAGCAATCTATCCTTCTCGTAGATTAGATCTGTTATATTTATGTATTTTGGTTGACTAGATCTAGATCTTGTAGTTTCCGCTGCGTAATCGGGTGGATCTTTGATCCATCCGGAGATATTACATCCTACAAGTGGTATCAGAGCCTTTGATCTATCAATCAAAGTATGTGAATTTTAGATCTAGGAGTGGAAATTGCATGTTTAGATTGAATTGTTTCTTTTCGAAAATCATGATGATGAATGCTTTGATATGTTGTGGTTGAAGAGATGGATTGGGATTGGTACTGTTTACTCGTTAGATCTATTGTAAACTCATATAAATTCGTTTATATGAGTATAGGAAATTTTGTAATTTTAATTTCCTAGAAGTAGATCTGTTTTGTTTCTGTTCCGTTTTTTTATTTTTTTCCCGGAGTTTGAGCCGTTAAACGACAATCCCTCCGGTCAGAATGAATAATAAAAGTTGAAGAACATGCCCTCCAAATTTCATGACGATCGGAGTCGATCTCGATGTCCGATCGCTGCTATAAAGTTGCTGCTGTAACAGAAAAGCACATCAGGCATTAAAACCCTAGCTGTGAGTTCGTCGAATTTATGGAAGAGATTGGACCGTTGAAACGAAGATCCGACCGTTCAGATCAACTACCATGGAGTTATAAACAAGCCCTAAAATTTTCAGGTCGATCGGGATTTGTCTCGATGCCCGATCTTCCCCAGGAAGACACCGCTGCGCCGCAGTTATAAACAGATGCAGCAGTTGGATCGGCGGCTTTCTGGGATCAATTGGACCGTCAAAACTCAGATCCAACCGTCCATATTCAAGTAGGAGGAGTGAAGAACATGTCCATAAAGTTTCGTGACGATCAAAGTTCGTTTGGATGTCCGTTCATCGATCAAACGCAGCAGCAGCAGATCAGAAATTTTTAAACCCTAGTTAGGGTTTGTTTGTTTGTTTTTTAATAGGTTAGATACGAGGGTACCAACGATCCATCTCGGTGTTTAATTTTTCCGTTATTTTTTCGTGTATGATCAAAATTATGTGATAGAACAGGAAAATTGTCATGACATGCATCATATCATGATTCCACTCCAATGCATACATGTAGCTAGTTTATTTCGAATAAATTAGGCATGTATAACTCGTATAATTAGTTTAAAGGCTTATTTAATTAATATGTGGTAGTTAATTAATTAAGTAACTAATTATTAAAACCGAGGAACCGGATTTTTGTCAATCGTTACGATTTTAGTGATGGATTCTCGGTGAATCCCACTTGGATAAATCGTTGAGCTTTTCGGTGATGGCTTCTCAGGGAAACCACCTTAAACAGAAACGAGATTACGTTTTGGGTGACAATTTAGAAATCAGAAAATCTTAGTACATGTGTTCGGAAATGGTCTAACCATGGTTGGGCGAGTTCAACCGAGCTTCGGCTCAATCGACTCCCCTCCACGTGTGATGTACGTTATGCCAGTTCGACAGACTTAGCATAGCCGATAAGCCTTCGGGCTAAACGGGGCTTCTCTTGCTCGATTGGCCTAAACTCGTCACATATGTTCCAACGAATAAGACGGCGTAGGCTTGCCTACATAACCGACCCTGTTCGGAGTACTTTGATTTATTGCTTCCTATTGTCAAGACCGAAACCGTAATTAGTAAACCCACCACTTTTTCAAAATATTGAGTGGGAGCGGGGAAGGCGACAAACCGACCCCACGGCCTCTACTATAGGTGCAAGCACGTGAGAGAAGGGTGACGCCTCGAGCCGCTTTGATTTCGGCCCCTACGGATGGTGTTCACCCCTATCAAAATTCAAGGCTTGGTCTCCGAAAGGATAGGATTTTGGGTCCTCGTCGGGTCACTGACCGACCCTACGGCGGCATACTCGGGGCGTACTTTGAGATCTGATATAGTAGGTCACACTCATTATGGATATTTTCGAAATATCTAGGCTAGAAAAGGAAGGTAATCAGTGATTAAGGTCCGGGATGTCTGATTCCCGTGAGATGTTTGATTCTCGAAGATTAATCACTGAGAGAGATTGTCTCAGTTTAACTATCACCTCTTTGACCTACCCTACGGCGGCACTGAAGTGCGAGGTTAAATCATTGGAATGGTAGGATAAACTCTTTTATAGTTTATTATTCCTAAAATAAATCTAGTAGTGAAAATTTTATTTTTGAATTTAATTTTCTGTCATTTTATTTACAACTAAATCTCTAGGCTACTAAACTGTTAGTAATAGGACTTCATTAAAAATGTGGAGAGTAACAAGTACGTTGTAATTATCAATAAATGCAGTTAATTTTTCGGAAGAGATTTTTCCCTTGAGCCTTTATAAACTTAAGTGACATAGTATAGGTATGTCTCGGGTGTCACTCGTGTTGAACGAGAGACGACCATACTTAGTTTACAAAAGATGATATAGGACTATCAGACAAATTCATTTAGTGAATTTTAAAAGTGTAATTACACAACAAATTTCTAAATTGAAAAATTGGAAAATCATATACATAAGGCGTTGCTAGTTAGACGGTATATGGAACCGATAAACTAGTGGGAGCCTTAGTCTTATGATTTGTTGTTTTTCTGAATCATTAGAAATGTGTAATGGACGGAACAAGAGTTTCTCCATTCATTGGAAAAACAAGAATAAGCGTTACTAGTTAGACAGTATTTGGAACTGATAAACTAGAAAGAGCTTAGTTCTGGAGATTTTATAATCTTTAAAACATCATGAACACAGCATTGCTAGTTAGACAGTATTTGGAACTGATAAACTAGTGGGAGCTTAGTTCTAGGTGATGTTCTAATCTTTGAAAAATCATAAATACAAAGTGTTGCTAGTTAGATGGTATTTGGAACCGATAAACTAGTGGGAGCTTTTGTCTTATGATTTGACGATTAGAAAAACGATAGTCCAAGTAAGTAACACTGAACATCCCACAGTTCAAGAGTAGTGTCTACTCAGACGAACTGATAGTTCAAGACTGTTCCCATCTAAGGAAAGTTGAGAATGGGAATGAACGTTTATACGTGTTAGTCATCTAAACTAAGTAGTTTTAAGGCTAAACCGAAAAATTAATAAATTGGAAATTATAGGATAAGGAAAGTGATTTCGGATCACTGACCAATGCATCCCTAGCAATTTTCTCGAAAGCTAAAGTTCTTTGGAAGAACTAGGTAGCTTTGGATTAAACGATAAATAAAATAGACAACGGGCAGTTATTTCATATAGACTAGTGGGAGTGATATAAGGAAATGAATCTCGGATTCACTTCTTGAGTATCACAGAAAATTCATTTTCTGTTTTCGGATTCGTTGGAACGAACGTATTCATTTTCAATAGGATAATTTGTTTGTCTTATTGACGATAAATATAACATTCGTAGCACGAACCCAAGACTTGGACTTTTGTTTGATAAAGTTAAAACCACTAAGAAATGCTGAATAGGTATATGCAACACAATATAAACGCAAATGGTTTCCGTATTTAGATAAACACTTCTTTCTATTCTATTAATTAGTGCATATTCCCTAACGACAAGATCTGAAGACCGGCTTAGGGTGATTCCTATCTCCCAGTCAAAGGAACCCTGTCTCAAAGGAACAATGCCTAAGTTTCCTTTCAATCGGGAAAAGGGTAATAGATTTAAAGAAGTTACATAGCTTGTTCATATCGACCTTCGGGGTCATATGAAAGATACAAGCTAGTGGGAGCTTCTGAGTAGTGACATATTGTCTGATAACTACTCAAAACTCCGTTAAGTTTATCCAAAATATTTGGAGGAAATCTCTGATTTCACTAGAGATAGAGTATTCCATACTCAGAAATAGGTTCTTGTGTAGTCTTTGGGACTGATGCTCGGCCTGCCTCCCAGTGAAATGTTTTCACTAAAGGATACACCATCAACTTGCCTTATATAGTCATTGGTGTGCTACGATACGCTGCTGAACTCAATTAAGATATTAGTTGCAAAATAACGGTTTACGTTGTTATGAAAAACCGAGAAATCTACCTAAAAGATGCCTACACATTTGTGGATAAGGAGTGAATTCGGTTCACCCCACTTCCGCAAATATAGACATTTAGCATTTAGTGCTTGAAGTGTTGGAAAGGTGTCCTAAACCCAATCGGGTTGGACCGGATCCGACTGGGTCGGGTCGTTTACAGTCTATTTAGTTCATGTAATAACTTTATTATGAATAATAAAAGCACTTATGTTATTATATATTGTTTATCTTCATATTATTTGTTGTGTATATATAGTAACGTCCCTAGTATCAATCTGTGATAGAGAAACCATGATAGTGATTATGGTTGATGAGATCTCTAATCACTATAACAAGGTTGGTACTTAAATGTCTCTAGTCTTATATATTATCAAATGGGACATTGATAGTATAATCAGACTAGCACGTATTGGATGTCTTCTATCTTTTAGAAGGTAGGGATAGATCTCGTCTATCGAAGTGTAGAGACACTTGGACCGTACGTGGACGTGTATTAGAGAATGCGTACGTTAGATCGACCCACTTACATTAAGTGTCACACTATGTGGCGGTTGTGTAATTATCCTTTTGACCGAGTCTTCATGGCATCACGGTGTGGATTGTCATGCTTTGACACTATTGAGATTTCTCCTAACCACGGGGCGATCATGCGGTAGTGATTGGGTATGATATTGAAGCATGCGGAGTATACATGATTGGTCGTCCGGGAATCGCGTATCCTATGATTGGGATCGAATATCCGAAATGACCTTCTTATAAGGAATGTCTAGCTCTCGAGAATCTTTGCAAAGTGGGAGTAAATGTGTTATTCCGAGAGAGCATGATATCCAGATTATAAGATATGATCGTCAATGTATTGACACTCGAGATACGATCGTATGGATATTGTTACAGCGATAGGATTGTAAGTTACACGGTAATTGCTCCACATGAAAGGTAGTAGTCATTGCTTTTGACTCTTCCGATAAATGGGGGTCACGGTGTGTTGCTAGACGCTATCCCGTGATCGTTAGGTATGAAGGGCTTTTTAGTAAATTGCACTTTGTGTCTACGGCCAACATATTCGGAAGCCTATCGGGTCACACACATATGAACATCGAGTCGGATTAAAATGCGGTTATAGTTGATAACCAAATAAGGAAAGTTTATCTCTAGACTATAAAGGTTATAGTGGTAAATTAATATGGTGGTATTTATTTATTATGAATAAATAAAATACAAGATATTAATTATATACAAATTAGATTAATTAAAGAATATTCCGGAAGCCAATTTATTGGCATATGGGGCGCCACATTTAAGTGTATGAGATACACTTGGATTATGCACTTTAATTAATAAGATTGCCATAATATTAATATATGATATTAATTGATTTTGGAAAATAGATTTATGGTAATAAGATAATTATAATCAATATATGATATTGGCAAAATAAATTATAATTAAAGAGATAAATCAATCTAGTTGATTTTCCTTATTTTATTGGAAAAAGGTTTTCTTCTCCTACACACTAATGGGGCGCCACTTATCACTATAAATAAGAGGTGGGTGTCAAGCTCTTTTGTACATCACAACTGCAAGAGTTCATAATTCTTGTGTAAAATAGAGAGCCTTCCATAGTGAGTTTGTGAGGGAAGAAAAGGTCCGGTCTAGCAGCCGGAGTTTTTCTTATAGCAATCCAAGGAGGATTCCGGCAAGGGGTTCGTGTGGATTAGCGATAGAGGCCGGACGCGTGGACGGCTTGCGCATTGAACTACTCTCCGTTGACGGTCAAAGCGACGATCTAGTAGATCATCAAGGTATAACCGTCAAACTACTTAACGTGTTTATTGCATTAAACGAAGAACGATCTAGAAAAAGGAAATCAAATTTTAAATTCCGCTGCGTTAAACTAGTGATTTCCTAACAGTGGTATCGGAGCCAGGTTTCGAGCTTAAGCAATAAGCATAAATTAATTGCGTAGTATTTAATCGATAGATGCAAGATTTAAATCACGAAACGTTAAAACAAAAAAAAAAAAAAAAAAAGGTTTATGGGGGTCGGCCGACTGGCGGCGCCCCCATCCCTCGGCGGCGGCGGCGGCGGTGGTCTTCGGGCTGCCGTCCGTCGGCTCTCTTCTTCCAATGAGGGAGATCAACCCTATTCGTTTTGTGATATTTTATTGTGCATAGATATCTCGTTTGTTTAGTTGTGTCATATGGCCAACCGATGGTTCAAATAGTTTGGACCATTGAGAAACCATATGGCATGTTGGCCTTTCCAAATTTTGATTTGGAATAGGCCTAGGCCCTTTTCAAATATTTGATTTGTAAAAGGCCTAGGCCTAGGCCATTTCCAAAATTTTGATTTTGGAAAGTGGCAGTGCCTAAACCAAAATTATTTGGCCTTTCCAAATATTTGATTTTGGAATAGGCCTAGGCCCTTTTCAAATATTTGATTTGTAAAGGCCTAGGCCTAGGCCACTTCCAAAATTTTGATTTTGGAAAGTGGCCGAAGCCTAGACTAAAATAATTTGGCCTTTCCAAATATTTGATTTGGAATAGCCTAGGCCCTTTTCAAATATTTGATTTGTAAAAGGCCTAGGCCTAGGCCACTTCCAAAATTTTGATTTTGGAAAGTGGTCAGGCCTAAGTTAAACTTAGTTTTGGAAAGGAAACAAATAGGAGACTTTATAATTTTAATTTTATTTTGAATAGTTCAAATTTAATTGAAATTAAAATCGATTTAAAATTAAATGTTAATTTTAATTTTCGATTAAGTCATAAAATACTTTATACGATTAAGTCAGTTTCGTCAATTATGCGTGGAATGTTGTGTATGTTTTACTTTATATGATATCGTAGTAATATGCACATAGTAGATGAGACCACAATTAAACCAAATTAATTAAGTGAATTAATTTAAAATATTCCCACGCCAAAAATCGAGCCAAAAATTGTCTCCCAATATTATAATGACGGTGAAGAGCCCTTGTTCGGATCCAACTGATCGGCCCTCGTCGGGAGTTGACCTACCACGGGTATATCGTTATTATTGAGATATGATCGTTACGAGATCTCATGAATATTGGGTTACGACTCGACTAGAATCTTGCGGTGATTGGCCCTCGTCAGGACCGTCTGATTTTAGAGACAAGGGGTTGACTATCACATAGAGATGTGAAACGTCAAAGAGTTGACTAGTCAGCCACTGGGAGTCGCATGCGATGCGACTGGTAAGAGTACCTACCTATCAAAATTATCTCGGTTGATCGGCCCTCGTCGGGGATCGAGGTAACTAGATGGGATCCCAGCCACTAAAGAATTAATTAAATTCTTGAAAGCCAATAGGGAATAGTTGGCTAGTGGGAGTAAAACCTTATAAAATTTTAAGTGCAAATTTAGGGTTTTTATACATGAGCTTTCACTTATTCTATCTTTATTTATTGTTGTAGAAAATGTCAAACAAATTGAACCTTCGTTTTATCATCGAAAACAAGCTTGACGAAACTAATTTTCTCGATTGGGAAAGAAACCTCAAAATCGTTTTGAGGCACGAGAAGATTGGCTATGTCTTGGACGAGGCCCTACCGGAAAAGCCCGTTGAGGGTTCGGCTGCAGATGTTGTCGAGAAGTACAACAAGCACGTTCGACGATGCGATGCTACATGCATCATGCTTGCTTCTATGACACCGGAAGCTGAGAAACAAGCATGAGTCTATGGACGCCTACTCTATCATGGTCCACCCGAAGGAACTTTATACTTCTCGGTCTCGGGCGAGAGGTACGAGGTCTCGAAGGCCCCTGTTTAGTTGTAAGATGGCATCCGGGACCGCCGTGGGGTCACACGTGCTTAAAATGATCGGGTACATAGAGAGGCTTGAGAAGCTGGGCCACAAGTTGGAACGAGAGTTGAGTATTGACTTGATTCTGCAATCTCTACCTGATTCATTCTCGCAGTTCGTGATGAACTATCACATGAACAAGATAGATTGCTCCCTTGCGGAGTTATTGAACATGTTGAAGACCGCCGAGGGCACGTGGGGAAGGGAAAGCAAGTGTTGCTGGTCACTTCAAGCAAGGGCAAGGCAAAAGCCCAGAAAAAGTCCAAGAAGGCGAAGGCTGCACCTAAGCCAACGCCTAAAATAGCAAAAGACAAATCCAAGGATGCTTGCTTCCATTGCGGTGAGACCGGACATTGGAGGAGAAACTGCAAGGGCTTCTTGAATCTTGAGTACCAAGAAGAAGCATTCTGATGCTTCGACTTCAGGTATATTTATGATTGAGATCAACATTACTTCTTCTAAGTCTAACCACCGGGTATTAGATACCGGTTGTGGTTCTCATATTTGTACGAATATGCGTAACCGAGAAGAACTAGAAATCTAAGGAAAGGAGAGGTGGACCTACGCGTTGGAAATGGAGCAAGTGTTCTTTGCGCGCGGCCGTAGGAGTTTATTTTCTTTCATTGCCCGGTGGGCTAGTACTAGAACTCAATAAGCTGTTATTTTGTTCCCGCTCTTACGAAGAGCATTATTTCTATTTCGCATTAGATGTTGATGGATTTTCTTTTACGTTTGAGAATAAATGTTGTTCATTTTCACGTGATGGAATCTTTTATGGTACTGGCATACTTAGCAATGGTCTCTACATATTAGATATGAATGTTGACGTACTTAATATAAATAACAAGAAAGCCAAAACAAATGACTTGAATGAATCCTACTTATGGCATTGTAGACTTGGCCATATAAATAAGAATCGCATTTCCAAACTCCATAAAAATGGAATGTTGGATCAATTCGATTACTAATCGTTTGATACATGCGAAGCTTGTTTACTTGGCAAGATGACAAAGTCACCTTTTAGTGGCAAAGGGATAAGATGCAATGAATTGCTTGAGCTCGTACATACTGATGTATGTGGCCCAATGTCAATTCAAGCAAAAGGAGGATACTCTTATTTTATCACATTCACTGATGACCATTCTCGATATGGTTATATATACTTAATGAAGTATAAATCTGAAGCCTTTGAAAAATTCAAGGAGTTCAGAAGTGAAGTGGAGAAACAACTAGGTAAAGAAATCAAAACACTTCGATCCGATCGAGGCGGAGAATACCTAGATGGAGAGTTTCAAGATTATTTGAAGGAGAATGGGATTCTACCTGAATGGACCCCTCCCGGGACACCACAAATGAATGGCGTGTCTGAGAGGAGGAACCGCACCTTGTTAGACATGGTGCGATCCATGATGAGCTACGCAGTTCTTCCAAAATCGTTTTGGGGGTATGCTCTTGAAACCGCATCCTATACACTGAACCGAGTTCCATCAAAGACGGTTGAAACCACACCATACGAGGTATGGCATAAGAGGAAACCGAGTCTAGCCTATCTTAAACCTTGGGGTTGTCCGACTTACGTGAAGCGGATGATGCCTGACAAATTAGAAGCTAGATCTGACAAATGTCTGTTTGTGGGTTATCCTAGAGAAACTAGAGGATACCAATTTTACCATCCTGAGGAACAAAAGGTGTTTGTTGCCAGGGATGGGCCACTTTCTAGAGAAAGAGTTTATTCTGGATAGGGTCAGTGGGAGTAAAATTGATCTTGAAGAAATTCGAGAACCGCTTACGGATAACAGTCAGTTGATGGAAGTAGAGGACTTGCCACATATAGATGCGACATCATCCTCTACCGTGGACACACTAGCACCTCGAAGATCCACCGGGGAACGCCGTGAACCTGAAAGGTATACCGGCGTGTATCTCATGGAAGATGAGGACCCTAGAACTTATGAGGAAGTGCTATTAAGGCATGACAAAGAGAAATGGCTGGAAGCCATGAATTCTGAAATGGAATCCATGAAAGACAACCAAGTTTGGAACTTAGTTGATCCACCTGAGGGAATAGTTCCCATAGGGTGTAAATGGGTCTTTAAGAGAAAGACCGACATGGACGGTAACGTGACTACCTACAAGGCTAGGCTAGTGGCAAAAGGTTATAAGCAAAGACAAGGAGTTGACTATGACGAAACCTTTTCGCCTATTGCCATGTTAAAACCCATTAGAATTTTGCTCGCTATTGCAGCATACCATGATTACGAAATCTGGCAGATGGATGTGAAAACAGCTTTCCTCAACGGGAATCTATCTGAGGAAGTGTATATGACACAGCCTGAGGGTTTCACAACCAAAGACGCCAGGATGGTGTGTAAACTGCAAAGATCCATTTATGGATTAAAGCAAGCTTCTCGGAGTTGGAATCTTCGCTTTGATGAGATAATCAAACAGTTTGATTTCATCAAGAACGAAGAGAGCCCCGTGTTTACAAGAAGGTTAGTGGGAGTGCCAATGTGTTCTTAGTGCTTTATGTAGATGACATATTGCTCATAGGGAATGATGTGCCTATGTTATAATAATCAAAGCTTGGTTATCCAAGAACTTCTCAATGAAGGACTTGGGTGAAGCGACCTATATTCTAGGAATAAAGATCTATAGAGATAGATCTAAAAGGTTGTTTGGTCTATCACAATCCACCTATATAGACAAGATGCTGAAGAGATTCAGCATGGAGCAGTCCAAGAAAGGATTGCTGCCCATGTCGCATGGGGTCTACCTGTCGAAGGGAATGAGTCCTAAGACGAGAGGAGGAAAGGGCACAAATGAGTAAAGTCCCTTATGCTTCGGCAATCGGGTCTATCATGTATGCCATGTTATGCACAAGACCGGATGTCTCGTACCCTCTTAGTATGACTAGTAGGTACCGGTCCAATCCAGGTGATGGTCACCGGATTCTTTGTAAAGAATATCCTCAAGTACTTGAGACGTACTAGGGATATGTTCTTGGTTTTCGGGAATGATGATTTAGTATTACGAGGTTACACGGATGCCGGTTTCCAACCGACAAGGATGACTTTAAGTCACAATCTGGATTTGTTTTCACGCTTAACGGCGGGGCGGTGAGTGGAAGAGTTCCAAGCGGGCGACTACGCGGACTCTACAACGGAAGCCGAATACATAGCAGCCTCGGAGGCGGCAAAGGAAGCGATTTGGATGAAGAAGTTCATTGCGAACTTGGTGTGGTTCCCTCCATTGAAGGTCCGGTGCCTCCGTACCGTGATAATAATGGAGCGATATCTCGATCAAAGGAACCAAGGTCTCATCAGAAGTCCAAACATGTGCTACGGCGCTATCACTTGATTAGAGAGATAGTAGATAGAGGAGATTTAAAGATAGAGAAAGTCCACACGGATGATAACATAGCAGATCCGTTAACCAAGGCATTGTCTCAAGCTAAGCATGAGAAACATGTTCACTTGCACGGGCTTAGGCATATGGGTGATTGGCTTTAGGCCAAGTGGGAGATTGTTGGAAAGGTGTCTTAAACCCAATCGGGTTGGACCGGATCCGACCGGGTCGGGTCGTTTACAGTCTATTTAGTTCATGTAATAACTTTATTATGATTAATAAAAGCACTTATGTTATTATATATTGTTTATCTTCATATTATTTGTTGTGTATATATAGTAACGTCCCTAGTATCAATCTGTGATAGAGAAACCATGATAGTGATTATGGTTGATGAGATCTCTAATCACTATAACAAGGTTGGTACTTAAATGTCTCTAGTCCTATATATATTATCAAATGGGACATTGATAGTATAATCAGACTAGCAAGTATTGGATGTCTTCTATCTTTTAAAAGGTAGGGATAGATCTCGTCTATCGAAGTGTAGAGACACTTGGATTGTACGTGAACGTGTATTAGAGAATGCATACGTTAGACTGACTGTTGGGGAGATTTTGCATCATTAAAACAAAAGAAAATTTATAAACCTATACTACCATGCAAAACTACCTCCTAACCGGCCGGATACCGGGTAGTTGCTAGTAAAGTTGGATAAGTACGGGTATCGATCCTCAGGGAAAAGGGATGTTGAATCTAATCTAATTAATCCTCTCAATTGTTACTCAAAGAACGAATAAACAAAAGAAACGAAAGAACAAAACATAAAAACAGAAAAGAACAATCAAGATAAATCTAACCTAAGAAACATAAAAACAATCTAAACTAAAGAAACAAAAACAAACAATCTAACCTAAAGACATGGGGTCAAACATTGAACAAGCCTAGTGATCTCAATTCTAGTTATCTCATGATTTTAATTCAGTTTGTGGTTTCACCCTTTCACGAGACACAAATCCCTAATCTCTTAGTGAACTTATCTCTCAAGCTATGAACTCCTACTTTCGTAGCGAATTCAATTATCTATCTCTCATCTTTCGAGTGTTGAGACTGATTTACCAAACAAAACGACGGGTGTAGATTCAAGTTACTCTCGTATAATCGAATCTAACAACCTAGGAATCTAACCAATTAATTTGTCACATAATCAACGGCTAAAAACCCTATCTTTCTATGATGATCTAAGGTTTATGCAACTTCCGTATTATAAACATCAATAGAAAACAGATCTTTCAATCTATTCTCATGGCCTCATAAGCACAAGGAAAGATACAAAATAAATCAACAATCATGAAGGAAAACTGGAATTGAATTAATCAAAAAGAACTCACATAGTTTTGAACAAGGATTGATCCATGGAAACGAAAAGCAAACATCTAATCTACTCCTAATCTAACATCGGTTCACCCGAGCACAAGGCTCGGGTGACCGGCCTTCAAACTCTCAAGATGCGGCTGCTGGCCTCTCTTTTGATGTGAAGAAATTTCTGAATGAATTTAGGGTTTGGGGCTGCTGTGCTTTTATAATAAAACTAAGTCGGTCGCTACGGTAACCTAAGTCGGTTTCGGCAAACACGGCGGTGGACGCCCCCGTCAACCAAGCGGACGCCCGTCCGAATGCTTGGACGGATGCGGACGCCGGTTCGGCCAACGTCCGAGCTCTCTCGTATGTGAATTAGCTCCCCGGACGCACGTTCGCTTTATCGACGCCCGTTCGATATAAACGCTTCTCGGACGCTCGTCGGCCTCAGATGAACGCTCGACCATCTTGATGCGAACGGATTTCTTGATAATTATCCTTTCTTTCCTCCATCTTTATCCTCTTGTAACATCTCTATCTCTTCATCAACACTTCAAATTCGACTTTAGACTCTTCCAAATCCTTTCCAAGTTAAAGATATGTATCTACACACATCGAAAAACATACCAAAACGTAACACGATTCCAAAACAACATAAAATCATCAAATAAAGCATATAAATCGATACGTTTTCATATTTTACTATTAAAAACACCATTTACTCAATATTTACATATATACCTCAAAATCTATGAAAATCATACGAATGTAGGGAAATTGATATAGAAAATATATATAAAAATCACTATAATTTAGCCCTTAACAACACCCCCACACTTAAACTTTTGCTCGTCCTCGAGCAAAACAGAACAAAGATCAAGCTCGAGACAAATAAACATCTACACAAATATAAAGTATATTCAATAACTTAGAGTTCACCCGTGTAGTGTGTGCATAGCCATAATAAATTTCCGCTAAGTTCCACAATTTGAAAGTTATTCAAACCAAAACTAGCCCGGTTTCCCATCTAAGTTAGAAATAATCAAAAAACTATAACAGGCACTTTACAAAACATACATATCCCAAAAAGAAATAGTAGAGAATATCTAAAACCTTTCTGACAAACTCAGAGGATAATCCCTACAACATATCCTTCGGTTTATACGGGTATAAGATTAACGATAACTAAGTCCTTACTTATTCATAATAATATATTTCAATATTTTCACTTTTTTCACACTTTTCTAACACACATCAGAATAAGCTTTTGCCCTCATAGCAGAATAGGACATTACAAGATAATCCCCTACCTTACTCCAATCATAAGGCATCTATAAACTGACTGTCGTGAGCTTTTGGTCATCATAGTGGAATAGGACATACGTGGTACACCCTACCTCACCCAAATCATAAACCAGCTTCCGACACACACAATTACAATTATGTTTACTTAGATATTTAAATTTGGCGAGTGGAAAAGATTATTTTCTAGTAGCACAGACCACTAAGCATAACACCTCAAGTAAACAATTTATTACTATTGCAAAGACTTAATCACGTTTCACTTATCACATTCAAACTTACAGATATTCACAGTATGTCATACTTTAATCCTAGAATACAAACTACTAAACTTTTCAAGAATTGTACATAAGCAAAGAAACATGCTATAATCATCAAAAATCTCCAACTAAAATGGGGTAGGCTTTCAACATTTAGCTCATCATTTACTATGGCATGTGAAAAAGAGTGTCGGGTGAAACAACTAAAATTACTAAATATACAGAATATAGCAAAAATGATATAAACTCAAGCAAAGATATGCCTTTGTCTACTCGGGATATAACAAAAAATTTGAAAATTAAGCACTTTTCATAGAAATACTAAAAATATGAGCAAACGAAAGTAGACACATAAATCATCTATCCCTTCCCCCACACTTAGATTGCAACTTGTCCTCAAGTTATACGAAATAATAAATTAGAGAACTTAGCCGATTGGATGCGGCAATTACGGAGGAACCAACAAGAACCAGGATTGCTTGCGTAGCTCGGTAGCGTGGAGCATCACGGGACAACCGAATACATCTTTAAAGTGCACAATAGCTATAGAAAGTATCCTGAGACTTGATTAGTGCAAAAAGAGTCTTCGGGGAAAAAGAAAAGATTACATATATAAAGCACATGAAGAAAAGGATCATAGAGATTTTTCAACTTAAGCTCAACTAAAGATTGAATACTATACATGAAATACTACAAAGTCGTAGGCTAGGTGCAACTATATGAAAATATACTACAATGCAATCTACATGATATGCAATCCTAAAAATAAAAAAAATAAAAAAATAAATTCTGACAGGCTCAGGCTGAGCAAGTTGACCCCTGACAACTCTACAGTGACTACGGCCTATGCGAGAAACTAAAATAAAAACGAGGTAGTATTACGGAAACCGACAGTTAACTACACTCAAGAAAAATAAAAGAAAAATAGAAAAACAATGCAACTAGATGACATGCAACTAAATGATATGCAAAAATAAAAGAAAATAAAAGAAAGAAAACTAGCCCACTCATTTGCTGCATGACATGTATATAATAAACGTCTACCAAATAATGACAGGTTACGATAAACGACAGTACTGTTCATTACATGCAGTGTAGACGCGCTTTAAGACTCGTCAAAGGTGATAGCATTATGGAAAACCAACGAGTTAGCTATACTAAACGAGATATAACTCATAAGGTTTCCATCGTAGCAACGGAAAACCGACGAGTTACTACCCAAATGAGTTATAAAAATAACAAGGAAACACATAAGTCTCAAAGCTCACAAGATTCATCACAGCGGTATGTAGCATACGGAAACCGACATTAGCTACTAATTAACAATAAGAACAGTTATAGCGTACGAGAACCGACAGTAACTATAACTTGCATAGATGAATCATGTATAAGGAATAAGATCATTTACTTAGCATGAATTCATAGATGGAAAGGTATAACATTCATATTCAGGACATCTATGTAAAAAAATAAATAGGCCACAGATGCTCGAATGTAAGCAATCCATACTAAATAAACGCATTAGGAATGAGATCAAGAAAAACCTGGACTACTGAACTGGCGTTCAGCACAACAGACGGGCGTTCACCTCAAAATACGGCTTTGGACGAGCGTTCGGCAAAACAAACGCTCGTTTGACTTGAAAACCAACCGGACGGACGTTCGTAAAGCATAGACGCTCGTCCGGTCCTTTAAACCGAACGAGCCGAAAATATTTGAACGGACGAGCGTCCAATACTTTCAAACGCTCGTTTACTGCGCAGCTAAAGAAGCGGACGGGCGTTCACTAACTTGAACGCTCGTCCATACAACGAATACACAAGCGAGAGAGCGAGCAGAAAACGCGGACAAACCCTAAAAACTTAAAACACATATTAACACAGATCACGGACCACTTTCAATTAAAGCACAAAGAGGTTAGATCGAAAACACGAAACACATACTTCACGTTTAAACAAATCGAGTAAAAAACTTTTGCACATTCTTAACCTTATGGTCATCGAAACACGGCAAAATAAAAACTCTCGATTTGGTAAACGCTACTTTTATTAAAACGAAAAATAAACGTAACAAAATCGAGAAAGAACAAGATCAGATTCAACATGACACCTATTCCCCGGCAACGGCGCCAATTTTGTTGGGGAGATTTTGCATCATTAAAACAAAAGAAAATTTATAAACCTATACTACCATGCAAAACTACCTCCTAACCGGCCGAATACCGGGTAGTTGCTAGTAAAGTTGGATAAGTACGGGTATCGATCCTCAGGGAAAAGGGATGTTGAATCTAATCTAATTAATCCTCTCAATTGTTACTCAAAGAACGAATAAACAAAAGAAACGAAAGAACAAAACATAAAAACAGAAAAGAACAATCAAGATAAATCTAACCTAAGAAACATAAAAACAATCTAAACTAAAGAAACAAAAACAAACAATCTAACCTAAAGACATGGGGTCAAACATTGAACAAGCCTAGTGATCTCAATTCTAGTTATCTCATGATTTTAATTCAGTTTGTGGTTTCACCCTTTCACGAGACACAAATCCCTAATCTCTTAGTGAACTTATCTCTCAAGCTATGAACTCCTACTTTCGTAGCGAATTCAATTATCTATCTCTCATCTTTCGAGTGTTGAGACTGATTTACCAAACAAAACGACGGGTGTAGATTCAAGTTACTCTCGTATAATCGAATCTAACAACCTAGGAATCTAACCAATTAATTTGTCACATAATCAACGGCTAAAAACCCTATCTTTCTATGATGATCTAAGGTTTATGCAACTTCCGTATTATAAACATCAATAGAAAACGAGATCTTTCAATCTATTCTCATGGCCTCATAAGCACAAGGAAAGATACAAAATAAATCAACAATCATGAAGGAAAACTGGAATTGAATTAATCAAAAAGAACTCACATAGTTTTGAACAAGGATTGATCCATGGAAACGAAAAGCAAACATCTAATCTACTCCTAATCTAACATCGGTTCACCCGAGCACAAGGCTCGGGTGACCGGCCTTCAAACTCTCAAGATGCGGCTGCTGGCCTCTCTTTTGATGTGAAGAAATTTCTGAATGAATTTAGGGTTTGGGGCTGCTGTGCTTTTATAATAAAACTAAGTCGGCTGCTAGAGTAACCTAAGTCGGTTTCAGCAAAAACGGCGGTGGACGCCCGTCTAACCAACTGGACGCCCGTCCAGAATGCTTGGACGGATACTGGACGCCAGTTCAGCCAACGTCTGAGCTCTCTGTATGTGAATTAGCTCCCTGGACGCACGTTCGCTTTATCAGACGCCCGTTCGATATAAACGCTTCTCGGACGCTCGTCGGCCTCAGATGAACGCTCGACCATCTTGATGCAGAACGGATTTCTTGATAATTATCCTTTCTTTCCTCCATCTTTATCCTCTTGTAACATCTCTATCTCTTCATCAACACTTCAAATTCGACTTTAGACTCTTCCAAATCCTTTCCAAGTTAAAGATATGTATCTACACACATCGAAAAACATACCAAAACGTAACACGATTCCAAAACAACATAAAATCATCAAATAAAGTATATAAATCGATACGTTTTCATATTTTACTATTAAAAACACCATTTACTCAATATTTACATATATAGCTCAAAATCTATGAAAATCATACGAATGTAGGGGAAATTGATATAGAAAATATATATAAAAATCACTATAATTTAGCCCTTAACACTGACCCACTTACATTAAGTGTCACACTATGAGACGGTTGTGTAATTATCCTTTTGACCGGAGTCTTCATGGCATCACGGTGTGGATTGTCATGCTTTGACACTATTGAGATTTCTCCTAACCACGGGGCGATCATGCGGTAGTGATTGTGTATGATATTGAAGCATGCGGAGTATACATGATTGGTCGTCCGGGAATCGCGTATCCTATGATTGGGATCGAATATCCGAAATGGCCTTCTTATAAGGAATGTCTAGCTCTCGAGAATCTTTGCAAAGTGGGAGTAAATGTGTTATTCCGAGAGAGCATGATATCCAGATTATAAGATACGATCGTCAATGTATTGACACTCGAGATACGATCGTATGGATATTGTTACAGCGATAGGATTGTAAGTTACACGGTAACTGCTCCACATGAAAGGTAGTAGTCATTGCTTTTGACTCTTCCGATAATTGGGGATCACGGTGTGTTGCTTGACGCTATCCCGTGATCGTTAGGTATGAAGGTCTTTTTAGTAAATTGCACTTTGTGTCCACGGCCAACATATTCGGAAGCCTATCGGGTCACACACATATGAACATCGAGTCGGATTAAAATGCGGTTATAGTTGATAACCAAATAAGGAAAGTTTATCTCTAGACTATAAAGGTTATAGTGGTAAATTAATATGGTGGTATTTATTTATTATGAATAAATAAAATACAAGATATTATTTATATACAAATTAGATTAATTAAAGAATATTCCGGAAGCCAATTTATTGGCATATGGGGCGCCACATTTAAGTGTATGAGATACACTTGGATTGTGCACTTTAGTTAATAAGATTGCCATAATATTAATATATGATATTAATTGATTTTGGAAAATAGATTTATGGTAATAAGATAATTATAATCAATATATGTTTTGGCAAAATAAATTATAATTAAAGAGATAAATCAATCTAGTTGATTTTCCTTATTTTATTGGAAAAAGGTTTTCTTCTCCTACACACTAATGGGGCGCCACTTATCACTATAAATAAGAGGTGGGTGTCAAGCTCTTTTGTACATCACAACTGCAAGAGTTCATAATTCTTGTGTAAAATAGAGAGCCTTCCATAGTGATTTTGTGAGGGAAGAAAAGGTCCGGTCTAGCAGCCGGAGTTTTCTGATAGCAATCCAAGGAGGATTCCGGCAAGGGGTTCGTGTGGATTAGCGATAGAGGCCGGACGCGTGGACGGCTTGCGCATTGAACTACTCTCCGTTGACGGTCAAAGCGACGATCTAGTAGATCATCAAGGTATAACCGTCAAACTACTTAACGTGTTTATTGCATTAAACGAAGAACGATCTAGAAAAAGGAAATCAAATTTTAAATTCCGCTGCGTTAAACTAGTGATTTCCTAACATGAAGGTAGGACTGGAAATTTTGCATACACGTTCAGGTCGTGAAATATCTTAATGCATTGAGTAAAGGTTGGTTATAAAACTCGTAAAACCAGAGAATGACAGTTATACTGTCAAACTCGGTCTGATAGAGTCTATAAATAACAACCTTAGATCTTGAAGCATTTGTACTCAAGATGTTACTAACTGATTTGTTCAGTCCACATCCAACACTGGCAGTTGGTGATAACACTAATAAGAACTACTAAACTAGATAAGTATATCAATCCACCCCGAACGTAGTGGGAGTATGGTTTGTCCATTACACATTGCAGGACCTACGATCTATAGGGTAGATTGATGACCTATAGTCCTTCGTGGACTGTATAGGATCCTGATCATAGAGGTTGGTTTAAAAGCCATAACCCTGTGAATGGAGTTTGACACTCCAATGCTGTTGAAACTCTTGTAGAACCACCTGAGTATCTCAGGACCAGTGGGAGTAATTGGAACTACACGGAGAAGAGTCGAATGAATAGGAAAGTTTAACTTTCAACGCAAAGCTGAGTAATTTAGGGGTTATTTCCCTAAAAGGTAGAGAGTTAACCAGACCGTGATCTCTCTTACCACTTAGTCTTCCTTGATTTCGTCAGAAAGCGGGAAATATGGGTGATTCCCTAAGACTTCCTCGCCGAACAACGGAATCTGAATTCATTCAGAACAGAAGGGTTTTAGCTAAGAACAAATGGCGGATTCGTTACAAAGCAGAAAATAGGGGTGATTCCCTAAGACCTTTTTGCGAGACTAACGGCATCTTCATTTATTCGGAATGAACTTTTGGCAGGATGCCTGCCATAGCTTATATCCTTTGGGGATTAAAGCAAACCTCTCGGTCATTTCAAAGTCATATATTTTAATATATGGACTTGACCAGAATATTGATAAGTCTTTCGTAGACTGGGGCTTCGATATTAGTAAAGTAGTATGTAGATTAGTGTTTGTGAATGGTAACACTGAAACAGTTGGGAACAACATGGGTGTGTTATCTGAAGTCAGAGTCTGACATGCCATCGGGATTCATTCTAAAGGATTTGATTCGCTCAAATTCTCGAGAATCGATTATTGGCAATCCCATCAATTCACCTGGTTAAGATATTCTTGCATTTATGCAACATTCAACGATGTAGTCTACCCTACCTCTCAGGAATGGTTATCTAAACCTGCAGATGAATACGAAATGGGATGTTTAGTCAATCCTCAAGTCTCTTCGGGAGAATGAGGAATAATATGCTAGTATATTCGGGTGCAAACTAGAATATAAGTGATGACACTGATTCTGACTTTAGGTCAGATTAAGGATGATCGTTAAGTCGATTTTGTCCTCAGTGTTGAATCAAAGGCATATTGCAATCGCACCACCGGATTAGATGGAAAGGCAACGTTTCGATCCCAAAGATTGACCCAAGCCGCCAACCTACCTGATCAATGTACCGAGTCACATGGTATTTGGATTCTAAGTACGCGTCGGGTCACTGACCTACCCTACGGCGGCACACTCCGGTCGTGCTTGGAAGGATGAAGTACTAAGATGTGCTTGGAGGGTACAGATTTGAGAGATACGTCTCACTTGTTTTGAGCAAGTGGGAGAATGTTGTAGATATAGATAAATAAGGGTGTGCTCTAAAACAATTAATCCACTTGCCTTTCGTGCAAGTGGGAGATTGTTAGGTGTAGTACCCGAAAGACAATTATGTAATTGTTTTAGGACAGAATTAATAATTCATCTTATTATATGCATTTATGTTTATAATTAAGACACTACTGAAAACCCTAAGTACCTCGTTTATGTAATCACATAACTCAGTGTATGGCTATACACAAGAGGATTGAGTTAGTGAGATGTACTTAAAATTAACTTAGTCCGTAGCGTTGATTAATCTGAGTACGGGTCTCATGATTAATATGCTAATAATGCGCCCAGAACACTTTAGGTGTGATAGTCTTATCCGGATTGTCGGTAATGGGGTACTTAGTGGGGCATTTATATATGATGATAATCATATAGGGCTGGACCGATTTGATTTGAGTTCTCGATATAATTCCGTAATCGAGAAGTCTTATCGAATCACAAGATGATCATTTATGGATTAATCTCAATCCTGAGGTGATCACGGACAACTGCTTAGACTAGGGTAGAGTTTGATGTGTTAGTAAGGATCACTTCGAAGTATGTGGTCCAACACTTCTCGTTGGCTCTATTCGGAATGAGTGAGTAGTCCGTGCTATCACGTATATGGAATCCATTCCTTCCCTCGGGAAGTAGACGTACGTTCCCTTATTTGTTAATCCTAGAAACTGATCGATCCGCGGAGTTCATGTTAGACTAATTAGCTACTAGTCTGGTATGTGAACTAATTGATCACAAGGGGGTTAATGGTAAATAAGGATAATATGTTTCGAGAAGGGTTTACGGAAATATCCCGACTCGAAATGAATAGTCTATGGAGGACTTATCCGTATGTAATGATTATATCAGTGGACACCTTATCAACTCATGGTTGAGTGTAAGTTATCTATATTCGGCAGAGTTCAGTTTCGGGTTTATGGTGGTGTAATCCCGGAATTAATAGATTGGATATAATTATTCTGTCCGATGAATAATTTTATTTAATTTATTGGAGCTACTGGTTATAGGTCCTTGGTCCCCGACGCGGCTCCTAATATAGCATATATGTTTTCCCGTCGCCACACCTCGATTATAATTAAATAGTAGCATTGCACTGTTTAATTGATATGTGGATTAATTGTTTAGTTGGGCTAAATGATTAAAAACATGGAAAAGACATTTTTTCATGGACTCGACCCGGTTTGGTGAATTTCGGCCCATGACCTATTTAATTAGGTATTGGCACCAATATATATATATATATTATTAACAAGGAATTTGTTTTCTTGTGTTATTATATGATATGTGCTTAATTATTTATTGGTTAAATAATTAATATATTAGATAATGATCTTTTATTTATCCTAATTTGTTTGGGAAAATATTAGATTTATCTTTTATGGAAAAGGATTTATTTGATTGATTATCCATTAATTAAATTAAATCCTTGTGGAACAAGGATCTCTCTCCTATATAAGAAGAGTTCTCCATTGTACCAAAAAATCACTATTCACGTCACTATTCACAAGAGAAATTGGCTGAAAATTTCGGCCTCTATTCTTAGGGTTCGAGTTGGAAAAATCTTCAGGATTTTTCTGGTAGCATATCGGGGAGGTCCGGCGGCGTGAAACACCATCCACTTGGTGTTGCTTGGAGATACGCGTTGGAAGATTATGGCTTCTCAACCGGCGCATTTACAAAGATTGTTCATGGAGTTTATTCACAATAAACAAGTAAGCAATCTATCCTTCTCGTAGATTAGATCTGTTATATTTATGTATTTTGGTTGACTAGATCTAGATCTTGTAGTTTCCGCTGCGTAATCGGGTGGATCTTTGATCCATCCGGAGATATTACATCCTACAGCTACGTGAAGATAGACGTAAAGATAGGGTAATTAGTGTTTTGATTCTGAGGGTAAATGTAAATTTTTTTTCTGTAGTGGAAGGAAATATTTTGTAAATTTGAGGGACTAATTCACAAAAAAAAAATGACAATAGTAAAAAGACTCTGGAAATAATATATTTGATTTTCTTACAAGTGTGGTGTATTAAGTAGGATCATAATTTAAAAATTGGATGTGTGGTGCCAAAGGTAAGCACATGTTTATAAGAGAGGTGTGGTGCCATGAGTAAAAAAAATGTGTATAAAATCTAGGCCCAAACCCGTATAAGAGGAGAAGTCTCATGTGGGTGAAACAATAACAAGTATCCAATGTGGGACAACCTTAACGACCCAGATAGATATAACTTTTCACAAATGCTTGAGACTTGTGACATGTCGACAAATAAATTTGACGATTAATTTTTTTTCCCTCGCTCGTCAACTTGATTGCAGGGGAAGTTGTTTGCCTTTAGCTAAAAAAAAAAAAAAAAAAAAAAAAAAAAAAAAAAAAAAAAAGAAGAAGAAAGAAAAAACAGATGCAACTACGAATTACAACCACTGTTGCTATTCAACACCCTCAGTTTTTTTTTTTCTTTTCTGAAGAGTTAAATTGTAATACACCGAAAATTCAAGAAGGGTAAAAATTGTAAAAGGAAAATTAATTATTTATTTTCCTATTTTATATCAACCTAAAAAGCTAATAATTAATAAGGAATTAATTATTTCTAATTAATGGATTTAATTATGGTTATAAATGGAAAATAACCCCTATTTCCTCATTAATCTTTCACGGCAATCTTTCCTGCGATTAAGAAGAGGAGCGACGACATTGATGCAAGAAAAAGGAGAAACGTAATCTTCAATCATGTGTTTGATCGGTCGATTTTTGGCGCAGACGATAGTAGAAGAAATTGATCACCGCGAGAAGACGGTCGTTTACATACTAATCGTTTTCTAATCGGTAATTTTTCCCCTTTTAGCCATAAATCTTTAATTCTTTTGTTTTTGGAGAAAACCTGAGTTTTGACGAATTAGAGAATTGCCTAATCGTAGTAGAATATTTAATTATCGTAGGTTGTTCGTAGAAGTGGTTGGAATCGAAGAATCAAGTCTTTTTCTTTCGTTTTCACATTCGAAATCGCTTTTGGATTGCTAAGGTAAGGGGGTGTTCTTAATCGGTGCAATTACGGTTGTGTTGTTGATTTTAATTACGCGTTTTGTTGAGTAGTATATCGTAAATGCTATTGCCATTGATTAAATTTCCAGTTCAATCGAATATGTGTACCATATACAAATTTGCTACGGAGCCCTCAGCCGACCACTTGCACTTTGTATGTATATATATTTATTTATGGTGGATGTCTATTTCTATTTTATTTTCTAAAAAAAAAAAGAAACAAGTTGCTGTGTCTGTGGTTATATCTGTTCTATTGCTACTTATTATTTAAAAACAGATTGATGTTGTTGCAATCAGTACTAGTTAGTTCGAAGGTTATAAAAAAAGGGGATAAGAAATTTATATAGGTGTGGTATTTCCAAGGAAGCAAAAAGGAAAGAAAGAACAGAGATATATTTATAATATGTTGTTGCCGTATGTTGCTATATTAAATTTTATACTGTTGTGTGTATTATACGATACAACGTGGCTTGTATGTTCTGGGGAATATTAAATATTAATTGACAAAGTCTAACTTCCAACAGTGCGCGCTTAAGATCAATCGCCATTAACCGAGACCTCTCATGCGGGGAGAAGGTGGTAGCGAAAGGCGGTTGTTTAGACCTTGCGGGGTCATTGATTTAGTAGTCATTGACGCCTTTTACAACGCGCAGGTAGTTAATCTAGCATTTGCAGGACTAGATGTCCTTAGGAAGCCTCTTTAAATGGAATGAATTTAGGTGGTTAAATTAACTACGTAATAAACATATGTGATGAGTCTAAAAGCTAAAACGTTGTAATTCTTGGTGAGGCACATTTATGATTCGCAGCATGGAATAATTTCTCATACGTAACGGACAATATTCGGGTTTTGGGAAATGTTCCACACGGAACCATCCGTGCCATATGAGGTGCTGAATATGTCCCGGTGCATACCCATCATTCGGGCATTGTGTCCTTGAATTACATTGTAACATAGATAATTGCTCATGATGACGCTAGCGGCACTAGCGAGAGGGAGTGTATTTTAATGCAACCTATGTGGTAGAGATTGTAGAATTTATTTGTTATGTATGATATGTTATATGTTGTATGTAACCGTTTCTTCTACCCCTTACTAAGTACGTAAGTACTTACCCCTCGTTTCTTTATTGTCCCCACCCCGAGAAGGTGGTTGTCAGCATGATGATGAGTACGGTTATGATGACGGAGCCGACGTTTGAGCTCAAGAGATTATGATGTTATGAACTTTCATTTTATGCGATTTTATTATTCAGTTTTTGAGAGATAGGCTTTCGTATCTTTTCAGTTTTAAATTTGGATGTAATAAGTTAAACAACATTTATTTCGTTGTTTTGTCGTTTCAGTTTTTTTAGACGTAGATTTTGGGACTGGTGATCCGTTGTTTGTCGTTTGACAATCTTTTCCGAGTTA
This sequence comes from Gentiana straminea, assembly GCA_036785695.1. Lineage (NCBI taxonomy): Eukaryota > Viridiplantae > Streptophyta > Magnoliopsida > Gentianales > Gentianaceae > Gentiana > Gentiana straminea. Next base: position 2,817,800 of record JAVUPR010000437.1, read on the forward strand.
TCTTTAGTTTTAATTTATTCCGCTTTTACTCTGATTGATTGTTACGAGGCTTATGTATATATTACTTTTGACGATTTAAAAAATTAATATATGCATGCCGGGCGTTCTTTCCGGATAAGGACTCGGTATCCTGGACGGGGCGTCACAGTTGGTATCAGAGAAAAGTTCCTATCTTACGTCTAAGTTCGTAGCTTAAGTTGAATTTTATAAACCTCTTTAGCAGCTTAGCTGACCCTTTCTTCTTCACACATGGCTAAGAAAACTGCTAGGAGCACTAGTAAGTTAGTGCGTTAAGTAATCAATCCTTACGGATGAAGTCTTTAAACCAAACCACATCGTGTAGGATTAAGTGAAACTCCTCTAAGTAAAGCTTTGGGATCGGAGTCGTATGCCTACACCTTTAAGTTGAGGTACTCTTGGTTGAATATTCCTTACACTCCCTATTGTGATCTCTCCACTTTCTCTTACACCTCAAAATCTAAGCCTACTCTTGGCTTGGCCTAACCTTGTAGAGAATGATATTTAACTCAACTCTAAAAATCCGCCAGTTTCTCCATTCACTAATACTTGCTTTGTTGCTTATCAAAATTCTTTGATTTGCGTTGCTCGAGATGGGTTCTACTTGAACTCCATATACAAGTCTATCCCTTGCTGATGCTTCTCACTCGTTTCAATTATTAGTGTTAAAGGTCTCTTGCTTTGGCACATTGTTTTCATCATTCTTGTGTTTGGTTTTATCCAACACGAGTGAATGCCTTTTGTTTTGGTATTTTCCTTTCATGTAAACCCATTTCCCCTTCTCCAAAAATTCTACAAATTTTTAGCATGATAGATCACTGTTGTATCTACAACTTCTCTTCTTATATCAACTCAATAATCATTATGGATTGTTAAGAAAATTTATGTTAATGCCGGACACTCTGTCCAGAAAATCTGCAGCATTACTTTCACTTCTTCTTCTGTTTTGAACAGGTTAACCACTTTCAAATGACCTGAATTTTCGATATGTTGCAGACAACACTTTTATCTATGACTTTACTTTTGGGATTAAGTTCAAATTCCTTTTCGTTTGATCGCAATCTGCAAATTAAATCAGTGTTTACTAATCTGGAAATTCTGACAGCTCGTGCATTCGGCAAAAATAATTGTTTTTGACCGACTTCTTCTCATCCAAAAATTCTAATCTTTTGCTGTCACCTGGGAAACTCCAGTATCTATATCTTTTCTCCTTTGATCGTGTGCAACATCCTTTTGGTTTGGGCTGCACAAGTCGATAATATTGGATCCAGAATAAAATATCAGTGACAACAGTCTAAAAGGAATCCTCACCTCCTTGACTTAGAGTTTGGGCTAAGAGAGTAATAAGTTATGATTGTGATGTTTTAGAAGTTTCCTCGAAGTTTGATCTTCTGCTAGAGTAAGTCTCTAAGTAGGATGTTTGTAAGGCTAACATTATGGTTTCTTTTGGAGTTATAAACAAGCACAAAGACGTTACCTCCCAGTATGCCATGTCTGAAGTTCAAAACCTTTTATGCATTTTCTAGTAAATTACTTTCATTCGATTACTCACTTGAGGTATTTGAGTTCAATAACTTCTCACCATCTTCTGTCACGAATTATCTCAAAAACATATCTCCTTAAACCTCCCTTAGTGAACAAGTTCACTCCTTCTTCCTTTTCAAAATCAAAGAAACAAGTTATCTCTAATGTTGCATTGATGTACTTTCATTTCTCCTTTCAAATCCAAAATTGATTAAATCTCTTAATGACAAAACATTCTTCGTACTTGTGTTCATTCTCATCTTCCCTCCTAAGGGTAGTGTTGATATTGCAAGCTTTTCATCTAATGTTGCCTGCTCTTTCAAGGTATGCATCTCATCATCTTGCTAGTCAGGTCTTTAAAGCCTACTATGACATACATTTCCAATTACTTACCCTCAACCTCTTGGAAATATACGCTAAACTAGTTCAAGCAGAAGGTAGTCTTTTCCAAGATGCCTTCCGAACCTATCTTGCCAACCAATATATGGACTCCACAGTCTTATTAATTTCAATTCAGATTAATGCACCTTGCGCCTTTTCAACTTTAAATCTCTTTCAGGCCATTTAGAGCCATGAACCACTGGACACACCTTTTGGCATTCCCTCTTATGTCTTCGCGGTTCTATAACAATTTTGTTAAACCTGTTGAAATGTATGTTATGTTTTAAGCTTTTCATTCCCTCAAAAGGAATAACCTTAAGCATTTATTCTTTGGCATTGTACTACACATCTCGAGTAGTGCAACCTTGAACCCTTGAATTGGACCGTCAATGATTTTTTTTTTTACACCTCTTTTGGAAGTTTGAATTAATTCTATGAAATCAAACTTTATCCGACATTCTTAAGTGTCTTTCATCCTTCACATAAAAACTTGGTTATCGCATACTCTTCTTTTTAATACTTTTGATTTTCCTTCACATTACCTTGAGAAAGTTTCTATCTCATTTCAATCTTGAGATAACCTCTCTTTCACTTGCAAACTCGGACACTTTTTGACAAGTTTTTATTTCATTCTAAGACCTTTTGGTATGCTCATTTTGGCACCTTAACATCTTCACGATCCTTGCTCTCTTTTTGATTTCTCGGTTGTTTATTCTTTCAAATGCTCGACCTTGCACATTTGCCTTGTTCTTCTGTTGTGGAATGATTTCTCTACGACATTCATGCGAACTGAGGACCTTCCTAGTTCACCAAAAACCATTTTGTTTATCAAATCGTTAACGGCTCAGGTCACTTGCCAGACGTTCTCAAGTCCAATATTCTTTTCCCTCTTATATTAGATGTTCACAAGTCCATCATGTGATGTTTCCCTTAACGTTCCCACCTTCTAAGGGCTTATGTAAGAGCTCATTATCTCCCTTTCAAGTGGCCCGAGTTCTTTTGCAAACCACCGTATCTTGCGTAATTCAACTTTCTTAAAAGAATTTCATTTGCAAGATAATCCTTTTGATTCTTCTTTGGTGGTTATCTTTTATGCTATGACATCACGCTCATCCTTCAATCTTGAACCAACTTCAAACTTCTCTCGATCTTGAGTCATCTTGTTTTGTTTGTAACCCATGCAACCTCCCTTGTTTTGAGAACTTATTGCCTCATCTTCAGCTTACCAAGTTGGCATGCCATCCTGGTGCTCAACTTGTCACTTTTCAACTTCATTTTTTGTCCAAGACAACCATTATTGGCATAAGGATTGGATCAGACCGTCAGGGAGAAAGTATGGAGAATGCGTGTTTCTCCTTCCCACGAAGTCTCAGAGATCTTTCATCTGGGATCCTTGCAGTCCTACAACAAGCTTGTGCCACAGTGATGGAAGTTGAGATCAAACGGAGTCAATCGTGTCAAGAGTTGCGGACCAGTTGGAAAGTTTAAGCATTTGATGATTCCTTCAGCAAACGGAAGTAAAGTGCGTTGTACCGTTGATTTCAAGACTCGAGGCAGCGGATGAGATCGCAAAGAAGCTAGACGAAAGTTCGATTATTGTCGGTTACATGTGAGGGGTCGGGGCCAAACCAATTAGTGGTTGCGAGATTGATGAAGATGGCAACCCCCAGTATCAGAATCAGCCTTGTATTCTGAGTGTGGAAGATTTGATGAAGACAACGGGGAATGAAGCCCTCAAGATAGCGGTGTAGTTCGTCCAGGAGCAACCAAGATGTGTAGAGAGTTGAAACAGTACTACTCATGGCCCTTCATGAAGATAAAGATATCAGAGTTGCCCACAACACCAACAACCACGCTAGCATCCAGATGCCACCTTTTGAAGCTCTGCATGGAAGAAAACGTAGAACGCCAGTTATCTTGGATGAAGTGGAACAAAGACATATTACAAGACCAGAGTTGATACAACAAGCCAATGAGGAGACTGAAGTGGACCGTCGCAACTTCGAGATGGCTCAAGACAGGTAGAAAAGTTGGGAAGATGGAAGAAGAGCACTGTTAGAGTTCGAAGTTAAAGATAAAGTGTATCTAACGATGTTCCCAATAGCCCCAGTTATGAAGGCCCTTACGTGATATTGGCTAAAGTCAGACCTTTAGCTTATCCGTTTGGAGTTACCAGAATCCCTTTCACGAGTGCATGACGTCCTTCACAAGTCAATGATAAGGGAATGCTTAACCGACATTGATGTGGAAGCAAACTTCGACCTTGAAATGGTTGAAATCATCTTGACTTATACGGAAGAATAAAGTGCACCATAGAACAGAAGATGAAGAAAGTTGAGAAGGAAGGCGTACATCCAGTCTTGGTTCAGTGAAACAGTCACACACCGGTAGAGGCGACATGGGAGTTAGAAGACGAGGCGTTTTGTGAAGTTCCAGAGTTCAAGAACCTCCTAGATATGTTCAGTTTCGAGGACGAAACTTTTCTTAATGGGGAAGGGATGTAATACCCCGAAAATTCAAGAAGGGTAAAAATGTAAAAGGAAAATTAATTATTTATTTTCCTATTTTATATCAACCTAAAAAGCTAATAATTAATAAGGAATTAATTATTTTTAATTATGGTTATAAATGGAACATAACCCCTATTTTCTCATTAATCTTTCACGGCAATCTTTCCTGTGAATTAAGAAGAGGAGCGACGACATTGATGCAAGAAAAAGGAGAAACGTAATCTTCAATCATGTGTTTGATCGGTCGATTTTTGGCGCAGACGATAGTAGAAGAAATTGATCACCGCGAGAAGACAGTCGTTTCCATACTAATCGTTTTCTAATCGGTAATTTTTCCCCTTTTAGCCATAAATCTTTAATTCTTTGTTTTTGGAGAAAACCTGAGTTTTGACGAATTAGAGAATTGCCTAATCGTAATAGAATATTTAATTATCGTAGGTTGTTCGTAGAAGTGGTTGGAATCGAAGAATCAAGTCTTTTGCTTTCGTTTTCACATTCGAAATCGCTTTTGGATTGCTAAGGTAAGGGGGTGTTCTTAATCGGTGCAATTACGGTTGTGTTGTTGATTTTAATTACGCGTTTTGTTGAGTAGTATATCGTAAATGCTATTGCCATTGATTAAATTTCCAGTTTAATCGAATATGTGTACCATATACAAATTTGCTACAGAGCCCTCAACCGACCACTTGCACTTTGTATGTATATATATTTATTTAAGGTTTAGTGCGGGGATGTCTATTTCTATTTTATTTTCTAAAAAAAAAAAAGAAACAAGTTGCTGTGTCTGTGGTTATATCTGTTCTATTGCTACTTATTATTTAAAAACAGATTGATGTTGTTGGCAATCAGTACTAGTTAGTTCGAAGGTTAAAAAAACGGAAATGATGTTGTTGGCAATCACGATTGATCGGTGTAGACTATATTATAATATAGATCTAACACCGTGCGAGATCATCGAAGGTCTTAAAAAAAAGGGGATAAGAAATTTATATAGGTGTGGTATTTCCAAGGAAGCAAAAAGGAAAGAAAGAACAAAGATATATTTATAATATGCTGTTGCCGTATGTTGCTATATTAAATTTTATACTGTTGTGTGTATTACACGATAAAACGTGGCTTGTATGTTCTGTGGAACATTAAATGTTAATTGACAAAGTCTAACTTCCGACTTCAGGTGCCTTAGCATCAATCGCCACAACTGAGACCTCTTGCGGGGAGAAGGTGGTAGCCCAGAAGGCGGTTGTTTAGACCTTGCGGGGTCATTGATTTAGTAGTCATTGACGCCTTTTACAACGTGCTAGGTAGTTAATTAGCTTGTCTAGGACTAGATGTCCTTAGGAAGCCTCTTTAAATGGAATGAATTTAGGTGGTTAAATTAACTACGTAATAAACATATGTGATGAGTCTAAAAGCTAAAACGTTGTAATTCTTGGTGAGGCACATTTATGATTCGCAGCATGGAATCATTTCTCATACGTAACGGACAATATTCGGGTTTTGGGAAATGTTCCACACGGAACCATCCGTGCCATATGAGGTGCTGAATATGTCCCGGTGCATACCCATCATTCGGGCATTGTGTCCTTGAATTACAATGTAACATAGATAATTGCTCGTGATGCTGCTAGCAGACCTAGCAGAGGGGAGTGTATTTTAATGCAACCTATGTGGTAGAGATTGTAGAATTTATTTGTTATGTATGATATGTTATATGTTGTATGTAACCGTTTTTCTACCCCTTACTAAGTACATAAGTACTTACCCCTCGTTTCTTTATTGTCCCCACCCCGAGAAGGTGGTTGTCAGCATGATGATGAGTACGGTTATGATGACGGAGCCGACGTTTGAGCTCAAGAGATTATGATGTTATGAACTTTCATTTTATGCGATTTTATTATTCAGTTTTTGAGAGATAGGCTTTCGTATCTTTTCAGTTTTAAATTTGGATGTAATAAGTTAAACAACATTTATTTCGTTGTTTTGTCGTTTCAGTTTTCTTAGACGTAGATTTTGGGACTGGTGATCCGTTGTTTGTCGTTTGACAATCTTTTCCGAGTTATCTTTAGTTTTAATTTATTCCGCTTTTACTCTGATTGATTGTTACGAGGCTTATGTATATATTACTTTTGACGATTTAAAAAATTAATATATGCATGCCGGGCGTTCTTTCCGGATAAGGACTCGGTATCCGGGACGGGGCGTCACATAAATCATTATTAAGAGTAACTAATTCTAATTCAAATCTTTTATATGCACTAATGACAAAGTAATCTGCACTCTTTTATTAACATAAAGCGTCAAGATTCGATAAAAAATAAATTTAATACCACTTCTCGGGTCATTGCCGAACGGGTTGATTCGGAATTACTTGAATTTCGGGTCGGTGGTGGTTACACGAATAAACCAAAGTCTTGGTGGTTGAATTTATTTTTTTGGTGCAAAACCGTCCGGTTAGCAAATACTACCGTTAAGAAGTTCTTGTGTTACACTGTTGCAGATACACCACAACACAATGCAAGTCAGTTTCCGGATCAACACAAGTGTATAAATGATGACTTCTCTCTCAAGCATTCGATCGAACACCTATTAGCATAGACGGTTGAGATTAGATAAAGTTAGTTAGAAGTAGTTGTAACAACTTGTAACCGTTATTTACTCCAACTTGCTGCACTTAGATGTTATATAAGCAGCAGGCACAAGTTGGATTTTATCAATTCAGTTAGATTCTTCATAAACCAATGTATTAAACTTTTCCCGCCAATTTCTTAATTCAAAATGAAAAGTTCTTCTTCTTTGTTCTAGATATTCTCTAATTCCAGTTTTCTTTACAAAATCAACATGATATCAGAGAGAAAACAAGCTTACTGCTGTCGATTTGCAGAGTGTTAAACCTGCAATCTTTCTTTTCTTGTGGTGTGGAGCTGCAATCTTCGTTTTCTTGTCAATTTTTCTTTCTTTCTTGCTTCGTGTCAATGGCAGAAGCTGGTAATGTTGCGGTTAATCCGTATCTGATTCATCCTGGAGAAAATCCGTCTGCTTTTATTGTTCAGCCACTTCTCAAAGGAGTTGAAAATTATCATTGCTTGAAGCGTGCTGTTTCCATGGTCTTATCCATGAAAGGAAAATTGAAATTCGTTGATGGAAGCTTACCAAAACCTGCAGAAACTGACAGGTATTTTGAGATTTGGTGTCAATGTAATGATATGGTTTCAAATTGGTTGGTTAATTCTTTGGATCCTTCTATTCAACAAAGTGTTTTTTGGCTGAATACAACAAGAGAGATATTGCTGGATTTGGATCAAAGATTTGGTACAGGAAAAGCATACGGACTTTCAAATCTACAGGAAGAAATTTATTCAACCAAGCAAGGTACTCTGTCAGTTACTCAATATTTTACAAAATTGAAAGGTTTATGGGATCAGTTGTTTATTCTAAGGCCTATCCCTCCCTACACTTGTGCTGCATTGCCCATTTATCGTGAACAAAATGAGACAGATTATGTTGTAAGGTTCTTGAAGGGATTAAATAATGTCTTTAGTAACGTTAGGTCACAAGCATTAATGGCTAAACCTATTCCAGACATTGGTACAGTCTTCAATATGGCTTTGCAACATGAAAGTCAAATTACCTACTCAGAATTAGGTATTGACAAGACTGTTCTTAATGCTGTAACTACTGGGGCAAGACAGAATTTCCAAGATCCTGTTTCTTTAGCAGCACATTCCAATGTTTCATATGGCAGAGAGGGTAGTAGAGGTTCTGGTAGAGGTTATTCTGGTGGATATTCTGGTGCTTCTAAGAGACCACAATGTACCTACTGTGGTAAAGAAGTTCACACCATAGATAAGTGCTACAAGAAGTATGGATTTCCAAATGGCTCTAAAGGCAGAGGCAAGAGTCAAGTACAGGCTAATAATGTTCGTGTGGATCATGGTTTTGCTCCTAATGATGCAAGTTACCAGACTTCTGGACAGGACAATTTGGATGCTCAACAGTCTGATTTGGTTCAGTCTAATCCTAACACAAAGACAATAAGCCAATATGAGCACATCATGGATATGCTCAGACATGTTCAGGTTGCAGATCCTCATGCACCACCAGCTATTTCTCTAAGCTAATGTTCATGGATGTTCTTCTGGTTCAGGTACTATCTATCATTGGATGGTGGATTCAGGTGCTACTGATCATATCATTTATGATTTATCTTTAATGATTAGTGCTAAACCTGTTTCTGATCTTACTGTAACTTTACCTAATGGAGCACATACTAAAGTCACTCATAAAGGTCAAGTCAGGATCAATAATAATCTTGTATTGAATGATGTATTATGTGTTCCACAATTTACATACAATCTTATATCTGTCACAAAGATCACTAAAGATAATAGATACTCCTTATGTTTCAACTCTAATAGCTGTGTTTTGCAGGACAACATCTTGAAGAAGATGATTGGTTCAGCTAGAATTTCTCAAGGACTATACATTTTACAAGTTGATCCTAATGTTCATGATCCTGCTCATGTTATTTGTACAACTGTTGTTATTCCTAATACTTTACTTTGGCATTATAGATTAGGTCACCCCTCTAGACAAAGAATCCAAGCATTGAATAAATCAGTTCCTCTTGTATTTTCTGATTTAGACACTTGTTGTCATGTTTGTCCTTTTGCCAAACAAAAGAGAAATAGTTTTCCTCATAGTACTTCTGTTGCTTCTACTATTTTTGAATTTTTGCATGTTGATATATGGGGCTCTAACAGAAATTCTACCTATAATGTTGAATATTACATTTTGACTGTGGTTGATGATTATTCAAGGTATCTTTGGGTTCATTTAATGAAGCAGAAATCTGAAACCAAACCCTTATTACAAAAATTCTGTAATACTGTTTCTAATCAATTTAACCTAAACATAAAAGTAATAAGGTCAGACAATGGCCTTGAGTTCAAAATGGATACCTACTATGCTCAAAGAGGTATCATTCATGAAACTTCATGTGTCCACACACCACAACAAAATGGTGTTGTAGAGAGAAAACACCAACACTTGCTAAATGTTGCTAGAGCACTAAGATTTCACTCTGGTCTCCCAATGAAATATTGGGGTTTCTGTGTTAAACATGCTGCAATGCTCATTAATATCACACCTACACCATTACTTAAAGAACAGACAACTCACTTTCTTCTTCATGGCACAAAACTTGTTTATACTGATCTTAAATATTTGGTTGTTTAGTATATGCTAGCACAATTGCACAAGGCAGAGGAAAATTTGATAGCAGGAGCAAGCAGTGTGTTTATCTTGGCAATCCTCCACACACAAAAGGTTATACATTACTGGATCTTAAAACCAGGGAGTTTCTAATTTCTAGAGATGTCATTTTTCATGAAACATCTTTTCCATTTCTTAATATTGCTTCTTGGAGTCCTGAACATGCTGTTTTACCAATTCCTTGTTTCCCAAATATTAGCTATGATGCTCTAGGACAAAGCACTACACCATCTACAACAATCTCTTCTGAACATCATGCTGAGGCATCTGCTGATTCAGAAACAACTGATTTGAGGAACAATGCTGAGGATTCTACCGCTTAAAAAACAGAGGTGCCTGCATCTACTCCTACAAATCACAATCTAAGACGGTCAACCAGAGAAAAGAGAGTACCCACACATCTTCAAGATTATCATACAAAGCTAGTTGTTGCTATCACTTCTACACCTCATACATTGGACAGAGTTCTTAGTTATGATCATCACTCCAATGCCTACAAAGCATTCTCTTGCAACATCTCTACTGAACAAGAACCTGCATCCTATTTACAAGCATCAAAGGATCCAAACTGGAAACAGGCCATGGAGGAAGAGTTAGAAGCCTTACACAAAACAAAAACCTGGTCTTTAGTGTCTTTACCTCCAGGTTTGAAACCTATAGGCTGTAAATGGGTATATAGGATCAAGAGAAAGGCTGATGGCACAATTCACAGGTACAAGGCCAGACTTGTTGCTAAAGGTTATACTCAAACAGAGGGCATAAACTTTCTAGAAACCTTTTCTCTTGTAGCAAAACTTTCTACCATCAGATTATTCCTAAGCTTGGCTGCTATGAATCAGTGGCATTTGCATCAAATGGATGTCAATACAACCTTCCTACATGGTGATCTAGATGAAGAGGTTTTCATAAAGCCACCACCTGGCCTTCCTCTTTCTAACCTAATTCAGTATGCAAATTGGAGAAGTCTCTATATGGTTTGAAGCAAGCTAGTAGACAATGGAATGTTAAGCTCACAGATGCACTCATTAATGCAGGTTATGTCCAATCTAAGCATGATCACTGCTTATTTACCAAAGGACAAGGTTCTAGTTTCATTGCTTTTCTGGTTTATGTTGATGACATAGTGGTTGGTAACACTGATATTCAGAAATCCAGAAACTCAAAGACTTACTCCACCAAGCCTTCACAATCAAAGATTTGGGGAAACTGAAATATTTTTTAGGATATGAAATTGCAAGGTCAAAGGATGGAATAATCATGAGTTAGAGGAAGTACTGTCTGGATCTATTAAATGATTTTGGATACCTAGGTGCAAAACCATCCGGTACACCTATGGACTCCAAAGTTCACCTGGAACCTAAGGATTCTCCATTTCTTACAGATAATAAGTACTACAGAAGCTTGGTAGGCAAATTACTCTACTTGAGCAACACTAGGCCTGATATTGCTTATCCAGTCCAGCAACTCAATCAGTATTTGGATGCTCCTACTGAAAATCATCTTACTACTGCTCATAAATTACTCAAGTTCCTAAAAGCATGACCTAGACAAGGCTTATTCTTCCCAGCTACTGGCACTCCTACTCTAAAAGCCTTCAGTGATTCTGATTGAGGCAGATGTACCATCACCAAAAGATCAATAAGTGGCTATACTGTCTTTTTTGGTGATTCATTGATATCTTGGAAAAGCAAAAAGCAGACAACAGTTAGCAAAAGCAGTTCAGAAGCAGAATACAGGGCTATGGCCTTAACTGCTTGTGAAATTCAGTGGCTACTATATCTTCTATCTGACTTTCAGATCAAACACACATACACAGTTCCTCTTTTCTGTGATAACAAAAGTTCTACTTATATTGTTGAAAATCCTGTGTTCCATGAACGAACAAAACATATAGAGATAGATTGCCATTTTGTACGAGCAAAGTATCAACAAAAGATCCTTGTTCCATTACCAGTAAGTGTTGGGATAGGTGTATCGTGTGTGGAGTGATTTACGGAACAGATCCGTGATTATCGGGAATTAATTACGGATTATTTATTAGAAAATAAATAACTCGAAAATAAAATTAATTTACTATGTAGATCTAACAAGTTAAAGCAACTACAGTGTAGATCTAATAAATTAACACAAGTATATGATAGATCTAACAATTAAACTATCACAGTATAGATCTGACTTGAAAGTAAAGGAAAATAAAGTGCAATGCATAAATAAATGACAAACCGAGGCGAGTATGAACTCTTTCCTTAAGACAAATTGCTCCGGTATGGTGCCCACGGTAGTCGCAACTGTCTCCTAAGATACAACGGCTTTCGTCTCGGATTTAGAGGCACTTCAAAAACCCGAGCTCCGCGAACTTACATAGTGCTCCGACTTCTCTTCGACTCAATGTCTAGATCTATATGACTGACTCTTTGTGGTGGAAAGACACAAGAGAAAATTCGATTATGAAAACCTTCATCCATGGGGTACTTTATATAGTGGAGAGGAGGAGCCAATGCTCGAATCTGATTGGCCAAGACACGTCATCAAACTTTTCCCCTTGGAAAAGTAATTCTTTTCTTTTTTTTTTTCCTTTCTTGGCCGACTTTCATTCTTCCCACACGTTGGGATTAATTTATTTAATCCTCAATTCTGATTGGTCGGATGATGTGTCGTCTGAATTCTGATTGGTCGAATGACTCAATGAATTCTGATTGGTCGAATGACACAATCATATTCCAAAATTAATTTTATGGTTAATTTCATAAAGAAATTTTGTACAAAAAATTAATAGTAACACCCGAACAGAACCGAGCCGAGCTCGAGCCGAGCCGGACGGACGGCGGCGGCAGCGCGCGTTTGGAATAATCTAAGTCCTCCCTCCTGCACAAAAATGTCTTGCCCCTTGGGGCACATCTATAAGAGTATACACTAGCTCTTATTACTTGAGCTCACAAGCCTCAAGTTACCTATGTGGGAGAATGGGGTGAGGTCCTCCCTTCAACACCCATCTCCTACATATTTTCTACCAACTTTAGCCATTAATTTCTCATTCACCCGACATCCGAATCTAGTGATTCAAAAGCCCATCATCCACTACTCCGTATGGAGTATTTAATGATATCATTAACTCTCGATGACATACATCGGAGCTTATCCGTAAATCATGCTAAAGTTGACAATTCAACCCTTCAAAAAGGGCTTTTTCACCAACAATCCCCCACATGAATGAAAATTAATGCAAATGCAAATGCAGACTCTGAAGAGAAGTCAGACGGAAAAATATTGCATCAGGAGAGGTAGCTTCTGGCCTTGAAACCTGCCTTAGTGAAGTACTATCGAATTTACTCGGCTAATCAGTGAACCGGGTCTTGAACTGTTCAGCCTTTGGTGTAAACCAAGACAATAGCACTCACACAATATTTCCCCTAGCACCTTTCGGTTCTCATGGTTGTGTCCATCTCGGCCCTGGACAACACTTGGTTTCAGAAAGTGGTTTAGAGAATTCAAGCCTCAAAATTCTCATAGAAGCGGCCCCACTTCGCACTTACATAGGTGACCTCCTATCAAGGGTATTCTGCCCTACCCCACTTGAATATCAAGCTATAGGAATCATTAAAAGCTCTGCTTAACCTCACACCCTCTGCAGATAGCACTTTTATTCTCTCAAAATGGGTAAGTGCTGGACTGTTCCTTATAGCTTAGTTGTCCCTTTTGAACCATGATCTTGGGATCTCCAGTCAACATGGTCGGGTTGCCACTACAATGAAACATGCGTAATAGGCTTTAGTCCCATTCCGGTTGTCAAGATTGACATCTGATCTCTAGCTAAACCTTTTGTCAGCGGATCCGCAAGATTCTCCTTCGATCTTATATAATCGATGGAAATCACACCATTAGAGATCAACTGTTTAATGGTATTATATCTACGGCGTATGTGTCGAGACTTACTACTATGTGCCCTTCCTATATTCGAATGACTATCGCAATGTATGCTAATAGCCGCCACTGAATTAGGCCAAACGGAATTCCCTTAAGGAAATTCCAAGCCATTCAGCTTCTTCTCCAGCCTTATCCAGTGCTATGAACTCGGCTTCCATTGTAGAGTGAGCCATGCACGTTTGTCTCGTAAACTTCCAGGACACAACAACACCATCAATCGTGAACAAGTACCACTGGTGGACTTCGAATCATTCGTATCTGATATCCAGTTGGTATCACAGTATCCTTCTAATACTGCTGGATATCTAGTATACCGTAATCCTAGACTCATAGTGTACTTCATGTACCTCAACAACCTATTTAAGGCTTTCCAATGAATATGATCTGGATTACTCGTGAACCTACTCAGTTTATTCACTACACATGCTAAGTCTGGTCATGTACATGTTGTTATGTACATCAGACTTTCAATCACTTGAGAATATCTCAATTGATCCACAGGTTCACCTCTGTTCTTGACTAAGTGCATACTTAGGTCAAGTGGAGTGCTCACAGGACATTCATCAAAGACATTAAGTCTTTTTAAAACAGACTCATGATAATGAGTTTGTGACAACACAAGTCCCCTAGTATCACATCGAAAACTCCCAGGTCCTTCACATCGAAGTTCCTTGCCAGCATCATTTCCGTATTCATGATACTCTCATGAGTACTTCCCATTATCAGCATGCCATAGACATACTATCACAAAGGTGTATTCTCAATGTAGACATATATATGTCCTACTCACTTGACAACATGACATTGTCAAAATAGATATGCCGTTGCTCTAGGCTATTATTCGAGCCACAGAGAGACTTAACAAGTCTACACACCTTACTCTATTAGCCTGGAACTATGAACCCATTGGGTTGTTCCAAGTACATCTCTTCCTTCAACTCACCACAAACATCCATTTGATGGAATTCCAACTATACCTTATATAAGTAATTCTCGTAACTGGCGAGTAAGAAGTCAAGGCCTTCTTTCTGTCGATACCCTCAGGCTACCAACAATGCCTTACAATAAATCCATCAACCTTTAACTTCTTCTAGAAGATCCACTTGAATCTGAGTGGTTTATTTCCCATTGGAAGACCAACCAACTTCCAAGTGTGGTTTTGCATTATGGATTTTATTTCTCTATTTATAGTCTCCTTCCAGAAAGGAACTTCTGGGTTAGACATTGCCTCAGCATATGTCATGTGTTCGTTTTCTACCATATAGGTCAGAAAATCAGAAGCAAAGGACTTGGAAGTCCTAACCCTTATACTACAACGAGGCTCCTCAAGTTCTTGAGGATCACACTATAATTAAGACTCATATGTCCACTTACTCATGCTTGTTTTATCCGTTTCCTTCTATGAAAGAGATCTTCAAAGAACACGATATCATCATGTCTGTTTTATGCACCGAAAACCAATAGTCACTACTCTTGAGAGTATATCCGATGAATATACAATCAATCGTTTTCGGTCCTATTTCCACTTGCTTTGGTTTATGCACTTCTACCTTAGCCAAACACCCCCCACATTTCCAAGATTTTGTTGCTAGACCTTGGCCTTTCCACAACTCTTACAGGATGTCATCCTTCTTCTTTGAAGGGATCTTGTTCAGAATGAATTTTGTTGAGAGGACAACTCCCCCCCACAAGTTCTGAGGTAAACCCGAACTCATTAACATAGCATCCATCCACTCTTTAAGAGTTTGGTTCTTGCATGTAGCAATACCACTTGACTGAGGTGTGTATGTGGTAGTTGTTTGATGAATGATGCCGGGCCCTTAGCAAGACTCATGAAACAATACCTCATATCCACCACCACAATCCCTACGGATAAATCTCATCCGTTTGCTATGTTTATTCTCACATTCATTCTGATAACCCTCAAGGCTTCACAAGCCTTATTTAAATGTCACAGTATTCGGTGCAGTAAAAGTAACAAGATACATTTATCACCGCTAGTTCACACGAATCTAGAGGTTCTGTGTTCTTTTCTACCGGTCAAACGGTGAGTTAGCCGACATGGTTTCAACACATACTAGACACTTGTGATTTAGGATCAAATTTTAAATTTGGTAACAACTCCATGTTCATCAACGGACGAACAAATTTAAAACTTTCAAGTCCTAGTCACAATGTCACAAGCAAGATTACTCAAACATGTAAGCAGACCTTAAAGCCAATCTCACTGGCTCTTGAAGGAGCATCCTTTTTGTGCTCAATAGACAGTTTCACTGTCAACATACCGATCAATCTGGTTTGATCATTCAAACCATCGTTCGTTGCACCACCGAACTTCTCCATCCAAGGAATGAGATTAACCGGTCACTGGTGCTACTTAAGTCACGTACGTATAGTTGTGTCACAAAAGACACAATCACCTTTAGATTCACCTTAGTGTATCCTTTCATTTCTGTTCAATATACAGAAGATCGACACAGCTCTCAGTATATGGTTCATTAACAATGAAAGCTCAAATAAAAATCGGAGCAGTAAACCATCTAGAACTCTAGCAAACTCAAATTCCATAATCTACAAACAATTCAACCGAGCAAAACACTTTAGTGTTATAATTTTGATTATTATTTTTTCCTTTCAATATTGGTTTACTCAACCAACGCAATCATATGCTCTGATTAAATATCACCGTAGTGGATAAGTACCACCCTCCAGAATTCTTGATTCGCAAGTTAGGAAAAATTGCATATCATCCTAACTTATATGCTATAATATAAGTATATAACAATGAAAATTATGACATTAAATATTTCAATATATATATTAGGACATGTATATGTCAAGAGGTAAACCATTTCCTGTGAATCACAAATAAGCCCATGACTTATTTTCTATTAATGCATCTAATTATTTTTTAAAAGAGGCGTTCCATTAGAACTCATATGCAGGTTCCACTCATACTAATTTTTCCAACAAACATGTATCTTACTTTGTTAACGTTTGCCTTGACAAACAAGCCGGAAGAAATACCTTATATTAATGTCCTACTTCATAATTCAACAGAAGTACAAGTGTGTGTGCGACTGCGAACCCAATACTTTAGACATCAAAGCAACGCACATTTCATGTGGAAACAGACATAATTCAAAGTGAATGCTAGATATTATATCTTAAAGCACCGTAAGTAAAATGTTATTCCAATGTCACAGGCATAGTTCCTTCCTTATTTTCACAACACAGAACGAAAAGTCAACATTGAACAAATTGTGAATGCTCACAATTTTCACCAGACTTGCTCGACTTTACCCATATATAGTCTATTAACTGTTGTGAACTAAAACATGTACCGTGTCCAAAAAATTGATTGCACGTAGGCACTATAACAGATCTATATGACTGACTCTTTGTGGTGGAAAGACACAAGAGAAAATTCGATTATGAAAACCTTCATTCATGGGGTACTTTATATAGTGGAGAAGAGGAGCCAATGCTCGAATCTGATTGGCCGAGGCACGTCATCAAACTTTTCCCCTTGGAAAAGTAATTCTTTTCTTTTTTTTCCTTTCTTGGCCGAATTTCATTCTTCCCACACGTTGGGATTAATTTATTTAATCCTCAATTCTGATTGGTCGGATGATGTGTCGTCTGAATTCTGATTGGTCGAATGACTCAATGAATTCTGATTGGTCGAATGACACAATCATATTCCAAAATTAATTTTATGGTTAATTTCATAAAGAAATTTTGTCCAAAGAATTAATAGCAACACCCGAACCGAACCGAACCGAGCCGAGCCGGACGGACGGACGGCGGCGGCGGCGTGCGTGTGGAATAATCTAAGTCCTCCCTCCTGCACAAAAGTGCATTGCCCCTTGGGGCACATCTATAAAAGTATACACTAGCTCTTATTACTTGAGCTCACAAGCCTCAAGTTACCTATGTGGGACAATGGGGTGAGGTCCTCCCTTCAACACCCATCTCCTACATATTTTCTACCAACTTTAGCCATTAATTTCTCATTCACCCGACATCCGAATCGAGTGATTCAAAAGCCCATCATCCACTACTCCGTATGGAGTATTTAATGATATCATTAACTCTCGATGACATACATCGGAGCTTATCCGTAAATCACGCTAAAGTTGACTATTCAACCCTTCAAAAAGGGCTTTTTCTCCAACAGTAAGAATAGAAGACAATCTAGCAGACATACTCACCAAGCCAGTTGAAAAAGCTACACTAAACAGACTACTACCTATATACCCTCTAAAGAATATCTTTCCAGATACACCATCATAGAACACAATGCAAGTCAGATTCCAAGCTGTGTTTTGTTCGACAACCAATCACAGCTTGAGGGGGCATGTTGCAGATACACCACAACACAATGCAAGTCAGATTCAGGATCAACACAAGTGTATAAAATGATGACTTCTCTCTCAAGCATTCGATCGAACACCTATTAGCATAGACGGTTGAGATTAGATAAAGTTAGTTAGAAGTAGTTGTAAGAACTTGTAACCGTTATTTACTCCAACTTCTTTGCACTTAGATGTTATATAAGCAGCAGGCACAAGTTGGATTTTATCAATTCAGTTAGATTCTTCATCAACCAATGTATTAAACTTTTCCCGCCAAGTTCTTAATTCAAAATGAAAAGTTCTTCTTCTTTGTTCTAGCTATTCTCTAATTCCAGTTTTCTTTACAAAATCAACATACACTTCACTATTATTTATTTTGGACATTTTTTTATCGTTATTTGAAATGCTATGACTGAATTTCATGTAGCAAATACTACATTAAAAAAAGTTCAAGAGCTATTGCAAAAAAATTAAAAAACTTTACTATTGTTATAAATTATATGTAATTGAAATAGTGAATTAAGAGAAGTACTAAAACTTTCTCGTACATTGTTAAAAGAAATCCAAAGAGAAACTTTAATTAGTAACTTTTATGTATATCAAATATGGGAGTTGCTTGCTTAAACATTACTCAAGCATGTCAACTTTTCTAATATGTCACTCATATATATACATTGGTAGAAGTCGCTTAAATATAGTCAATTTAATACTTGTTTTTATCCATGAGACTATATTGGCTTAAGATAAAGTAGTTTCATCAAATGAACTTAATGCATAATATTAATGCATATCATCTTGTCCATACGTAATATATATAATCATTTGCATCAACAAATGTAAGCATTAGTGGACATCCACATTATCTTTAATATATTCATAACATTCCACCTTGGATGTCCATTACACAAAGAACTTGTCTCGTTAAAACATTCATTAAGAAAAAACCTTGTGGAAAAAAAATCTTAATGAAGGAAATAGAGTACATCATTCATTTGTGTTTAACCCCCCCCCCCCCCCCCCCTTATTTGAACATTTTATTAGGTCTCTAAGACAGCACATTCTGATCTTCTTTATCAATTTCTCAAACCTAGCGGTAAGAAGTGATTTAATGAATCATTATGATGGATTATCACTTGATAAGATTTCTTGAACATTAATGTCACATTTCTTCTGAAGATCATATATGACGTAGAATCTTGATAAATATGCTTTATACGATCGCCTTTGATGTAGCCTCCATACAACTGAACTATACATGGTGCATGCTCTTCGTATAGTGTGGTCATTCTCTTTCTCAACAAATAAACATAAGTTTCTCTGTTATAATATTTGTGTCAATAATAATAATAATCAATATATTCTCTGTTTGCTTCAAAAATAGATATTATCTCGGCATGATTTGAAGACGTAGAGACCAAAGATTGCATATAGTTGAGCATCATAAAATTGATGTACTGCCGCTGGTAAATATATAACCAGTTTGACACTTGAGAGGGCCAAAAATATCTATCATCCGTGCGACCAACAAGTCCCCGACTTGCTTTATTTTAATCTGAGTGACATAACGTATACGACATATATCAAAAACCATGCTTGGAAAAACCCAGTGGAAAAAATGATTAATGACATATGCGCTCTTATTTGTTGCACTAGTTGTCTCATTAAAAACCTTAAACTAAGAACCCAGTGAGAAAAAACTTGGTTAAAGGGAAAAAGAGTACAACCATTGGTCTTCAGGACCAAATATATTTATCCTGTGCATTAATGGATCTTTATAATATAAGTCAAATATATAGCAATATTTTATCGTCTTTTGTAATTCTTTAGGAGTTTCATTATTGATCCAAAATTTCTCAGATCAATCCATTTATCCCTCTTTTAGGATAATTCATGTAATATATACTTTGTGTTTCACACACTATGTATGCTTCAGGCATTTATAAATGAAGTATATACCTCTATGCTCGATCGACACCGACACCGAAGTCTATACCTTTGTGTTCACTATAAAAGACCAAATTTTGATTCAATGTGCTGTAATATCTAGTAGAATCTAATAGGTGACACACCTGTGATTTGTTGGTTTAATTATACTTGTAGTTGTTCGGATTAGTGTATCGTGTGTGTTCACTATAAATGACAACGAAAGACAATAGCATGTACATGAAAGACCTTGAGTGTCAATTCTCTAATCAAGGAATCCACCATCATGAAGTATATACCTCTATGCTCGATCGACACCGACACCGAAGTCTATACCTCTGTGTTCACTATAAAAGACCAAAACTTGATTCAAAGTGCAACTATCGCCCAAGATGCAACAACTTCACGTCTCGGATTTAGATGCATTTCAAAAATTCGAGCCTCGGCGAACTTACAAAGTGCTCCGACTTCTTTTTGACTCAATAACTAGGTCTATATGAGAGACTTTTTGGGGTGGAAAGACCTGAGAAAATTTGATAGTCTAACCTTCATCCATGGGGTTCTTTATATAGTGGAGAGGATGAGTCAATGTTCGAATCCGATTGGCTGGATGACACAGTCGACCGACTTTTCCCTCAAGAAAAGTCAACTATAATGGTTGACTTAATGGCCGTCCTCACAATTGTATTTGATTGGTCGGATGACGTGTCGTCTGAATTCTGATTGGTCGGATGATACAATCACATGCAAAAAATAAAAATTAATTTTTGGTTAATTTCAAAAAGAAATTTTGTCCAAAAAAATTAATATCAACACCTGACCCGAACCGATCCGGGTCCGGGAGCTCGAGCTCGAGCTCGGCAGCGTGTTGAATTATCTAAGTCCTCCCTCCTGCCTAAAAGTGCTTTGCCCCTAGGGGCACATCTGTAAGAGTCACACAAACTCTTAAATATAGAGCTCAAGTCTCCCATTTTTCCAATGTGGGAGAGTTTGAGTTGATCACACCATCAACTCCTCTCCCACACATGTTTTACACAAACTTTACGTATTAATTTCTCATTCACCCGATATTCGAATCGAGTGATTCCAACTTATGTTTCAAGCAGAAATTTGTATATTAACTAATGATGTTTATTTGTTGTAAAATGATCCATCAAGATCCGCTAACAATATGAAGCAAGACACAATTTCTGGTTGTAACAAAAGCTTCAGTTATACAAAAGGCCATTTGCGCACTCGTATCAGATCCTCTTAACTATACTGTATTATTCCGTTTTAATTATATGTTTTTTAAGTTTACAGAATCTTTATACAAGATAAAATGCATTAGAGTCTCTATTTTAAATAAAAGTACTTGTAGTGGATACCGTAAACCCTTAAAAACTCTATTTTAGAGATTTCAACATGAAAAATGACACTGCATCATTTATTACAGTAAAATACAAATTCTGTAAAATTTCATTTACATCTACCGCATTCATCTAGAAACTGTAAATTTTCGTTTACACGTACCGCCTTATGTATAATAGAGAATCTGATGTATTTCATATTGGATATAGATTTTGTAAACTAGAAAATTGTGTATTTAAAACTATAAAATATAGAATTCGTTTAGAGGATCTAAGAATCCTGATAAAGTGCTTGTATTTATCCATTCTCTATTTTGCAATGTTATTTTTTGCAAAATAGAGTTTTTAAAAGATATACCGTATCTCCTGCAAGCGATTGTAATTATCCATAAAACATTTTGTTATGTGTATTTGTATACCGTATTTAGGTCATAAAACAATATTAAAATTGATTCATTTAATTTTATTTTCCAGACCGGGAGACATTGTAATTTTTCCATTGGATGGGTCCTCAAATTCTATTGGGGCATTGTAATTTTTCCGTTGGATGGGTCCTCGAATTTCTATTGGCGAACAACAATCAAATTTCTAATCCATGTCACACCTACACACATCTACTATGTGTGAGAGAGTGTGAGAATTAATCACTGTAACGCCCCGCTCCCGGATACCGAGCCCTTATCTAGAAGAGAACGTTCGGCGCGTATAACATTAAATAAATCCAATATTATACACCAGCATCTACGTCGTCGTATCAAAATTAAAGCAACGGAAGCCCAAAAGGCTCGGGTAAAATCATATAACCTCTAGAATAGAATACAAACCGACTAGGGGTAGAAAGAAAAATCTTACAACAACAAAATAAAGCTTACAACGTACGATGTTACAAAAGAAAGATACAACCCTTGTCTTACAAACTTGGAATAAAAGCGAAACTGATTATTTAAAGAAACTACTCCCTCCATCCCGTAATATAAGTCTTTTTGGCTTTTTAATAGTGTCCTAAAATATAAGTCATTCTCACAAAACAATACAATATTAAATGCAATGTTTTCACTTTCACACTAAACAATGTAATATTATTAGCTAGTCCCAAAAAACAATATAATATTTTGCATTGAAATATTAAAAAACAACTCATTCATTATGTTTTCTTAAACTGTGTTAAATGGCCAAAAGGCCTTATATTATGGGACGGAGGGAGTACAACGTAATCTAGTACAACCTTTAATAGAAAAGTAAAAGAAAGCATCATCATAGCACCAACACCATCAATTCACCATTGAACTCCTCAACGAGCTCAAGGCTAACATGTGGTCTTCTCACCCCAAAAGCAACAAAACAACATATGCAATTGAGGTAAGTACAAAGTACTTAGCAAGAGGAAGAAACTAATGTATAATTAAGTCTTACCACGAAAGGTTCATTAATTGTTATTAAGTTATCTTTATGAGACCGACTCAATTCTAGGGTTCATTTCATGCTCATCAACATGTTGTGACTAACGTTTCTAACTTAACTTATCTTTGTTACATCAGCACTCAAGGGCACAACACATGGTGCTACCCACCACAAGGTATCGTTTGCAACCTATCAGTGGATCACACTGATAGCCACAGGTTAAGACCCGATAGTGTACACGTTCGGCGAATTCCCACTGCCATTTAGCCGTTTATAGGCCAGCAGAGTTATTCACTTTATCTGACCGCCCACACATCGCGATATAAACAAGTGCCTTACCAAGAATGTTACGATGTTTAGTCTTTTACTATACACTTATGTAAATTTTTAATCATTAACTAGCCACCTAAGTGTTTTCAAGGTAGGAGCTTGATGGGAGTCAACTTTATTGTACTTTGGTGTGTAGTTTAACCCCCGTTTATCACTTTATTGGCATGTTTTGGGTAGATATAGACCTGTTTGCGAGTAATATCGAGAGTTGTACGCACGGGGAGTTAAACTGTCACATCGATAGTAAACTCCGCCTTATTAACGATATTTAACTCTTTTCAGAGCATTTTTGTCTTGCGGAATTACTCGTGGTGTTTGTTCGTATATGTTATTGCAGGACTTAGGTGACTCGAGAACCCGGAAGACGATGTTTTGGAATGAGAAACTTGTCCGTTGCACGAAGGTAGCATGAAAGTGAGGAAAAGTCAAGTTTGGAGTGAAATCAAGGCAAACTGGCGTTTGCTTAAGCCTACCTCAAACTGGCGTTTGCTTAAGCCTACCTCAAACTAGCGTTTGGCCAGGTCAAACTGGCGTTTGACAGAAGTAGCGTTGATACTGAAAGTTGAGTTTTTAGCCAAACTAGCGTTCAAATTACCCCAAAACTGGCGTTTTGATGGGTTCAGCCCAAAGCAAAAAGCTCATTCAAGCCAAACTGGCGTTCAGACACTGCAAACGGGCGTTTGTCCCTCAAGGCATGATCCATGAACTGGCATTAAAGTTAAGGCAAACGCTCGTCCAGGGAAGGAGAAACCCTAATATCATCAAGATTTCCAAGCAAACTGGCATTTGTCAGGACCCAAACGCTCGTCCAAGACCGACAGAAGCAGATTTTTGACCTACACTATAAATACGCAACTCATTCAGCCCCTAATTATCTTTGGCCGACTTTAGACTTCTCTTAGGCGATTTTAGTGTAGATTAAACATCCATTGATCTTTTGATTCCATAGATTACTCCCTTCGATTCTACACACTTGTTATAGCTTAGATTTCCTTTTCAAGAACAAAAGATTCAACTTTTTGGTGCAATTGTTTCTTCATACATTGTGGATCAGATTTTCTGCTATTTTATGGTAATGAATTATTTTTCTTTTGTTATTTCTAGCATGTTTTCCTTTATTTATTCCGTCATTAGCATAATCATGAGTAGCTAAATTGCATGTGTAGTCGAATTATGTGAAAACGAGCGAAAACCCTAAGGGGTATGACATTGGGAGTTGTGTAGTGCGTAATATTATTTTTTAATGATTAATCCACGTCCAAAAACTTATTTTAACATCTTTGAATTAGATTGATCACCTAGTTCACTGTCACACACATCGAACTTATAGATGTATTTTGCGGTGAGATGTGGGATAAGGGATTTTGGGATCGTTGCGTAGATTCGGCCTAGTTGTTAGGTCTGCTTCCAATACAGAGGTTTGTCATCGTTGTTCGAGCAACTCTAGAGCTTAATTATGTTAGGATAATCGGTTTTCTAAAGGGAGAGTCGGTTAGCTTCACATATGGTGGTTAGATCGAGTTGTTTAGTCTAATCACTAGAATTAGGAGTTGGCACCCGTGGATGTCGTTAAACTACATTGGATAGGTAGGTTGGTTAAGGCACGCTCCCTGTCAAGTCTTTCCTTAGGGGTAAAAGTAGCTCGTGGGATCATAGTTCGGCTATACCTTTTAATATCTAGAAGTACAACCATTAGTATCATCTTTATTTCTTCATTAGTATAATACCTCCTACCATTATTTTGACCTGAACTAAGTTTAACGTCAGCTTTGGTACTTAGACATTACTCCCTGTGGATTCAACCTTGTGACCACTATACTCCCGTTGACCCGATACTCTGTCGGTAAAAGTTAGCGGTTAAGTATTTTGCTATCAGAGCTCACTTAACAACTCTACTCCCTCGCATAGACTCTGGACACAACACCCTAGGCATGTACACGGACATTGTTGAATACTAATTCATCAAAGCACAAGCCATTCGTACCCTTCCGACGGTCCCGAACTTCAACTCCCTTGAAGAGTACATTCAGTGCCGGAACTAAACGCATCAGAAGTTCAATCGAGGCTTGTTCATGTTTAATTAATGTTATTAGATCATGAAACAACAATTAAGACTCATACCATAGCTTAAAACAACTTATTTATCAAAACCAGGGGCAATGTGCGCACATTCCAAGGGAATGTGCGCACATTGGGCGAAAATTTACATTCAGCCCGGCCAGTGTGTGCACATTCCAGGGGAATGTGCGCACACTCCATAAGCTGTCCACATTCAGCCTTAAAAATGTGTGCACACAACTAGTCAATGTGGGCACACTAAAAAAACAAAACTCTCTAAACACGTTTTTCTTCACCCTTTTCGATTTCTAACACAAACCAAACATGTTTAACATCAATCTCAGCATCATAACAGCAGAAAATCTCCACTTTAACATCACATAGCACCAAGCACTTGCATAACCACATTTAGACATGATTTCAACATCAAATCACTCCCAAAACAAGGCCCTAACTTCTTCAAACCATAATTAACACAATGGAGAAGATTTTCTTACTCATTCCCAACACGTTTAACACCAAAATACTCAACAAAACAGCAATAAAACAGGTACTAAACATGCTATAACTTATCATATCACAGCACAACAACACCTAAGTATGATTACTAACCACAAATCATACCCAAAACTCAACCTTAGCTCCACAAAACTATAATTATTCATTAGGAAGAGCCTCTTACCTTCTAACAAGCAAACCAAAGCAAAACCTTTAAAGGAGACTGCAGCACTTATCCAAGACTTCAACGGAACCTAGTTGATCAACCAATTGAACAAGAAACAATGGTGATTAAAACTTCTAGACAACCGAGACTACGAATTAGAAGGTTTAAAACAACAAAGCTTGAAGAACTCAAACTAGGGCAAAACTAACCTTTCTCAAAACTCTAACTTTCTGGTATCACAAGGATGCTCTTCTCCCAAGGATCATGAATCTCTTCTCGGAACTGAAATTTATCAAGGATTGGATGCATTATGATGAAAGATCTCCTTGAAGAGGTTTTATGACTTTGAGAGGAAACGAACTTCAACCCTTTTCTGAATAAAAGGTTTTCTGACAACTTCCAACTCAAAAGGAAGTTTTATTTACGTAGGAAATAACCTTCAAGAGGTTATTTGGCAAAAAGAAAAATCTCAAAACTGAATTCAATTTAATTCTTTTCCCCAAAAGTAACTTCTAGCCATTATTTCCTTTTATTAGAATAAAAGAAAACCGAACTTCTGTTAAAAGACGTTTTTGCCCTTTTTTGAAAAGACGGGTTATTACATTCACACCTCTCCACTTAGTATACCTCACAAATCACTCCTTCACCATAACTTTCCCCCCGTAATTGAGTCCAAATTTGATGTCCTTAAAAATAAAAATAAAAATTATTATAAAAAAAAAGGATGAAACACATTGCGTAAAACGGAGGTTGAAATCACGCACATTAAGATCGACATCAAGGAGTCATGCAAAAGGAAACTATTTTCGGAGAGCGAAATTGAGAACTTAAAGAGGGCATTGTCTAGACAAATAAAATGGTGGACAATCATATGTTGTATCATTACGTATTTTGTATTTGATGTTTTTAGTTGGTAATTGTATTAGAAAAAATTTATTTATATAGTTGAAACATCAAACATGTGAAGTTTCCAATCATGGCCGAATGTGACCATTATAATACACTGGAATTTGTTTTAGTGGGGTAATCGAAGTCTTTTTATTAAGTTTCTTTTTTTGGTTGGTTTTCGTTAATAACAAAAGCAACTAGTCCGGATTAAAGAAAGTGAATTCACATATCAAATTATCTTAGCACATATATTCTTTTCCCCGATTTTGTCCTTTAAATTTTAGTGTATTTTCATTATGACTTAAATTTAAGTAGAATGTTGAATTTTTTTACCTGAATTCGAGTCCGAATGTGTAAAATATATTTTCTGACCGATATTAGGTCTAAAAAATACTTAACTTCTGACTGAAATTAAGTCAGAATAGTTAACCACATTCTGACTTATATTTGCGTGAGAATAGTGTATGTTGTATGAAAAGATGCTTCCTTTCTAACAATGTATAAGTTCCATAGAGAGATCAAATCATTAATTATATTATAATATTAGACTTTACAATTTCAATGAATGAGACTAAATTCTCCTCTCAAAAACTGAATGTTTGTTCATGACAAAGTATAAGGTACATAACCAAGAGACGAAGACCGACGAAGACTATGGGATCACAAGAATCCGTTATTCACCAAGGTCACCCTAGTCATACGCGTAACTGAATCAAGATACGTAACTTCGAAATCACCACTTCCTAGCCCTAGTGATACGCGTATCCGAATCAAGATACGTAACTTCGAAATCACCGGTTCCTATATTGGATGCGACAAGTTTCTTTTCCTTTCATTTTTAAGCGTTGTCATTTCAGATTTCATCATCTTAATCTTCAAAATACCATGTTATACACGACGAACGAGCCTGGACCGCCTTTGCACCTGGTTCGCCGTATATGGCGGCAGGGTGTCCTCGCATAGTGATAGAAATAATAATAATCTTGACATTTTTTAGCTGAATATAGTAATTGAAAAGCCTCAAATTACCTTGGCGGGCTCTGCATCGTATTCTAATGCATTCAGTACGTTGCTCTTCCTAGGGAAATGAATGGGGTGACTCTGAGGAGTATTCTATGGGTATCATTGCAGGCTCAATGCTTGATGGAAGAATTAATCTGTGGATCTCGGTTTGGAAATCTATCGAGTCCTGGATTTGTCAATTAAAATAATTTACCTAACAATTTGAATTTGATCAAAATAATTTACCTAACATCTCTGTAAATTCTGTTACATATTTACAGTATTATCTAATGGATTTTATCAAGACCTGTTTAAGCCAAGACCTTCATTATACGTAGTAATCGTGATTGCTTAGTTGATTAAATTGGAGATTAACAACGTAGGATGCAAATGAGCTGATTTGATTATAGATTTGAATAATTAGGGATGTATTTGGTGGCGTTAGAGATGGGAGGCGATTATTTCTTGAGGTAAGTGTTTGAAGCCTTTAACGAGATGTTTATCCTGAAGAGATGAGTCGGGTTAGGGTTAAAAATAGCTTGGTGAGAATCTTTGTGAAATGATATTTGTATCCTCAAAGAGAATGTTGGCTAAAAGTGTTAACATATATATTTATATTAGCTATTAGTATTTTAGCCTTAAGGGCTTTTTTA
This sequence comes from Gentiana straminea, assembly GCA_036785695.1. Taxonomy (NCBI): domain Eukaryota; kingdom Viridiplantae; phylum Streptophyta; class Magnoliopsida; order Gentianales; family Gentianaceae; genus Gentiana; species Gentiana straminea. The sequence continues at coordinate 2,846,054 of JAVUPR010000437.1, forward strand.
GTCTTTTTCCTTTTAATTTTGATTTGTGCCTGACTATATAAGCATCTCTCTTGTATTCTACAAGGCATGTTTTTCATTTTAATATCACAAGCTTCCAGCATTCATCTTCTCATTTTCAATTCTTATTTGGTTGTATGAATGCTAACATGGTATCAGAGCCTATAATCATCTAAAGCCCATCTGTCGCGGATCGAACTATATGGTCGTTGCCGCCGTCGTTTTGGTGAGTTTTTGATTCAGTTTTGCATCGATTTTGTCTCGATTTTGTTTCGATTTGTTTGGGGTTCCGATTTTGCATCGATTTGTTTGGGGTTCCGGCCATCGTGTAGTATTGTCCGATTTGCTTGAGGTTCGACTTGTGCCTTTTTTTTTGGGTCTTTTTCGGTTCACCATTGGCTCCTAGTGATGACTCGTTGCAGTCAATTGATGTTCGTTTGGATGGTAAAAATTACTCGTATTGGAGCTATGTGATGAAAAAATTCTTCGGGGGAAAGAAATGTGCAAATATGTTTCTGGGGTTGCTAAAGCTCCCACAGCAGGTACTGATAATTATGTTGATTTGCTTGATAAGTGGGATTGTGCCAATTCAAAAATTATTACTTGGATTAATAATTCGTCGATGTTAAGATTTGTGTGCAATTAGCTAAGTATGAAGCTGCTAAGGAGGTTTGGGACTACTTGGGAAGGCTTGTTTATGCGCACCAATATATACGTTCGTTTTCGGTTAGAATGGGAAATCCGTGCTTTGTCACAAAATGATCGCGGCATTAGGGAATTTTATCGAAATCACCGCTCTTTGGGATCGAGTTGGCTATGACGAGTCTTGAATTGAAGGCCTTTGAACCTTATATTGTTCATCGGGAGGAATCGCGTCTTGTTCAGCTCTTACACTCGCTTCGTCCAGAATATGAGCACTGTCGTGCTTCGATTATGCATCATAATCCCTTGCCCTCTGTCGATTCAGTGGTTCACGAGTTGTTAGCTGAAGAAACTCGTCTGAAAACACAAACTGAAAAGGTACCAACCACCCCTTCTGCATCCGTTTTAGCAGCACCATCTCAACAGTTTCGAACAAATACCGCTAAAAAGGATGAGTGTCGTTATTGTAAGAATCCTGGACATTGTAAAAGTCAGTGCCCTGTATTAGCCTTGAAGAATTCGACGTCTGGTGATAAGTCTCAGCAACAGAACCGTGGTGGACAGCCACGCACACAGGGTACCGGACAGGGACAGACCCGTAGTGGGTCATCTTATATGGCTGCGGCTGCACCTACGGGTGATTTGGATGTGGCTTCTTCTCAGAATCCTTCTATGGATGCCCTTGAAGAACAGTTTCAGAGATTCCTTGCTACTCAGTCTCCGTCCTCAGGTCAGACAGTCCCGCCGCCTCAGCATTTTGCCATGACTACTCGTTCTCCAACAGGTTTGCCTTCATCAAATCCCTCGGGTAAACCGTCATCCCTATGGGTTTTAGACTCGTGGCTTCTTTTCATATGTCTCCGATTCATCTAAGTTTACATCTTTGTCTTCGACTCGTATGTGCCCCTATTATTGTTACCGCCGATGGCTCACCTTTGCCATTAGATGGCATTGGCACTATTCACACTCCCCACGTGTCTCTCTCAAATGTCTATTGTATCCCTAAACTTACTCTCAGTCTTGCATCCGTTGGTCAATTATGTGACTCACGGATATTCGTTCATTTTTCTTCCACTTCTTGTTCGTGCGGGATCCCGATTCCAAGAGGCCGATTGGGACGGGCCGTAGACAGGGGGGTCTATATGTTTTGGATGAGCTGCGTACTCCTAGCTATGCAGCTGCCACCTCTGTTGATTTATCTTCTTTTCATTTAACCAGTTCATTGATAGGAACATTTTTGGTTGGGATTTAATCGCTTTTTCGATGTCATTTCTAGGGAGATATGCGCTTTTCCGGGGTGTTTGGTGTTGTTTTGCAGGATTGACAATGATAATGACTTAGAGCAGTGTTTTGTGTTGTGGAATGCGTGAAAGAGAAGAGTAGCCGAAGGATGATGTTATCGCTAGAAGATAAGAGAGATGTTTCACGTTTTGATGATTTTGAAGTGTTGAAAGAAGATTCTGGAAATGGTATGATCATACCATTGTCCTAGTGTGAAGCTGAAAATTTGCAAATGATGAAATGCAAGGGACGAATATTTAAAAAGAAGACAATTTATGATTGGAGGAGACTTCTTAATTCCTATTGGCTGGTCTCTATTATTTTTGATTGGTGGGGTATTTTATTTTATTTCTAATATTCTTAGAAACTCTGGGGACCCACCAACAAAAGCCAAAAAGGAAAAAAGTGGCGTGAATAGGAGCAAGACTATATACTTTGGCTTGGCTTAATATAATCAATTCCAGATATCACATCAGCTAGGGTACGGACGGAAAAAAAAAAGGAAATGGGACGGCGGCTCTCTGCTATTTTCATTTCTTTTCATTGTGACAAAACATCATCGGAGATTTTATAATAATTTTGTGATTGCTACAACAATGGTTAGTTTCTAATTTCTTTTATTCCAGTTGAAGAATTATTGAAACCTCGATGTAATTATTTGTGAGATCAAATTGTGTTTCTTCCTCATTGATTTATTAGTATTTGTTCATCTTCTCGCTATAATTTCTTTATGATTATTAGTTGGGTTAATTATTTACGGGGTAATTGATAAAACTAATTAATCGATTGTCAATTGAAACGATAAGTCCGTAATTGCTTATTAGTTTTAATAAAGTGACGAGTGGTATGATTGTACTTGTTCGCAGCTGGTTAATCCGCTACCACGAAGGTGAATAATCTGGATTAAAATTAACCCGCGTGTGTGTTAATATTCAGAATCGGGTCTCTTAAATAATAATGCTGCCGGAACACCAAACTCTTATGACCGTGTCTAGGAGTGTCTTTCGGTTAGAGTATAATTAATGATCGTATCTTAATTATCGAATTTAGGAGAGGTGGTTACTTGGCGCATGTCGGTAACTATAAGCGGTTGGTTAATAAATTAATGAGTATTTTTGCATCTATGATCAGTCGAGGAAATCGAGGTGGAAATAATCAACTTCAGCTGGAGCCTTCCTATTACTGATTTTCGTCACTACTTGATTTCACACTTTCTTGATTATTAGAACTGTTTATTTTAGTTATTGCACTTTTAGTTAATTCACCACAAATTGGATTTTTCTATTTTTGTTCTGAAAGAAATAATCGTCTGTTCCCTGAGGATTCGATCCCTGCTTCCATTATACTCGTTATAGAGGTTGGAGGTGTTTATTTTTGGTGGTTTAACGACACACCAAATTTTGGCGCCGTTGCCGGGGAACGGCTATTGTATTATTTCTTTCTAGGACTTTGTTACACTAATCGTTTCAGTGCATGCCTAGATCTTCCAGAACAGGTGAATTGATATTCGACCCAGAAATCGAGAAGACAGCAAAAAAAACTGACAAAGGAGGCAAAAGAAGCTAAGAGGCAACTCGAGGCATCCACGTCTTCACCTGATATTGCACTAGATTCGGTTACAACAGATTCATCGACTGAAGAAGAAGTTTTATCTGAAACTGAGTCTGAAGAGATGGCAGCGAATCAAGAGCCTGCAAGGACGTTAAGAGAAATGGCAGCTCCGGATTTCGATCAACATCCCATATGCATAGCATTCCCGGAGATGGACCAGCTGATGGGAGTCAACTTTACGTGATTCCGGTGCATTTTCTACCCCCGTTTACCACACTTTTAGCATGTTTCTGGGTAATTTAGACCGTTTTAGGGGTAATATCGTGAGTTTATAGCACGGGGAGTAAATCCGTCACTTTGATGGTTTACTACCTCCTTTTATTGATATTGACCCTATTCCGAGCACTTTTACCCTCCGGAATGTTTTGGTTGTTTTTTTGTTGTTGTGATGATGTAGGGTATTGGTGTCTCGAGAACCCGGAAGGCGAAGATTTATGATGATAAGTGTGATCAAGGTGCAAGAATGAGCCAAGAAAGAAGAAAGAATAGGAAAAGGAAGAGAAAGAGTTGGTGCCCGAGTGACTGTTCTGATTCAGAAGCATTTTGACCCATGATGGAGGCATTTTCTGGTCACGACTTCTTCATGAAAGTTGTAGAGAATTGAAAGAGCTTTCCAACGCATCTTGAATCACCCCAATCGGAGCTCGGACGAAGAAGTTATGAAGGTTTACTGCAGCAGAAAACTGCATCATCTCAAACGCGCGTTTGGAGCTTTCAAACGCGCGTTTCGGACGTTTTTTTTTCATGTACAGAGTGCTGGGAGCTGAAACGCGCGTTTGGGAACCTCCAAACGCGCGTTTGGGGTCATTTTCTGCAGATTTTGGCCCCTATAAATACCCATTTCCATCGAATTTCATGAGCTTCTTCTCCCTCTCTTAGCAAAAACTATACCCACTCTTTGCTCGAAATTTGTAATAGATTAGAACACTTTCTCTTAGCATAAATTAGCATAAACATAGCTTAATTGTTCCATTTCCAAGCTCAAATTCTCATTCCAACTTCAAAGCATCCACCTTTTAATTAGTTCTTTATTTTGTACTTTTGGATCTCAAACTCGAATTTCTTCAAATTAATGGTAAATTTCTCTTCCCTTTTACTTATTATGGCTTTCATTTCCTATTTTGTGTATGTTTTGATTAGTATAATGAGTAGCTAATCCCTTTTCATAGTCGAATCATGTGAAATTTGGTGAAATCACTCTTTGGGTGATGAAATTGGGAGTGGGTAGTGCTTTTTATTGTTTAATCTTGCTCGTTTCACGTCGTAGAACTTGTTATAACGGATTTGGACTAGATTAGCTACCTAGGTCAAAAATCACACACATCACTCTTGAGAGTTGTTCAGAGAGAGGGGTGTGGGAAAAGGGTTCTAGGATCGCGGTGTAGTCTCGGTTTAGTTGTTAAACCGAGCTCATCGTGAGGTTACTCGTTTATACGTTTAAGCGCTCGAGTGCAAAACATGACTTGTTAGGAGAGAGTTGTTCGGACCTTAACATGGCATAAGGTGTTAGAAGAGGTTGTTCGGGCGCTAGCACCGGGTTTAGGAGTTCGCACCCGTGAAATTGAATGCAAGAGTTCGTTTAGTATAATGCACACTCCCGGTTTTGTCTACCTTAGGGTTGAGATTAGTCACATTGATCATGGTTCGGCTATGTCCCTTTCTCCCTTTAGACTTGTTAGTTTAATTTACTTTAGTTTAATTGAAGTGTACAAACATTCCAACAACTTGTTTGCCTAGACTAAGCAATAAGTTCACTTTGGTACTTACAAGCACATCTTCTCTCGTGGGATCGACCTCGGACTCCCGTAGCTTTACTCGCAATCGACCCGGTACACCGCCGCCGGTTAGAGAGCTTGTTTAGTCACCGTTGTCTTGAGTATTTTATAAATTTGTTTGGTGAAAAATAACGCTCATCAAAATGGCGCCGTTGCCGGGGAAGATGTGTGCTATTTGTGATATCTTGCAAGTGAACCGAAGGCTTGGGCCTAGGTTTTATTTTATTGTTTTCTTGTTGTTTGGTGTTTTGTAGTGCATTGCCCGGAGTTTTTGAGAACCGCTTGAACCTTACATTGCTAGAATGGAGACCTTTGCTAAACAAAGAGGAAGGGGCCTTCTAGTTGGGAATTTGATTGCTAGATTTGAAGGTTTGAGTCCGGAACAAACGGGAATGGACCAAGACACTAATCAAGTTGGTCGTGGAGGCCAAGTTTTTGTGGAACACCCTTCTATCGGGGGAGGTCAAGGAGTTACTAATCGAGCTCAAGGCCAATCCTTAAGTAACAATGTTCAACAAAGGGTAAAGCTGTCAAGGGAAAGGACAAGGTGGAGCAATGCCACCGATGGACCCGAATGCTATGAATTGGCTCATGAATCAAGTACAAGAGCGATTTCAAGCATTAATGCAAGCTCATATGCAAACTCCCAATCCGGCACCGAATCAAGGAGATGTGCGGACTTGTAGAGATTTGGTCATGCCACGGGCCGACTTGGTGGGGCATAGTCCGATAAGGTTGCCCCCGATCACCGCCAACACTATGAGTATTGGGCAAAATATTATCAATATGATTAGGGACAACTCAACCTTTAGAGGGACGGCAATCGAAAATCCTTACTTCTTCTTGGATCATTATCTCGAGGTGTGTCGGACTATAAGGATGGAAGGTGTTAGTGAAGAGGCAATTAAGCTACTTTTGTTCCCATTCACTCTAAAAGACCAAGCAAGGGCGTGGTATGACTCCTTAAGGCATGACTCCCTACACACTTGGACCGAGGTGGTGCGCACATTTTTGCTTAAATACTATCCACCGGGAAAAGTTTTTGATTTGAAAGAGGCAATCATGACCTTTGATGCTTATGAAGACGAGTCACTACTCGAGGCATGGGAAAGGTATAAGGCCTTGTTGCGCCAATGTCCCGTACATGGAGTCACTCTTGGGGACCAAGTCCATTGTTTCTTGAGGGGACTTGATCAAGATATGCAAAACCGACTTCATGCTTCAAGCGGTGGTGATATAATAATGTTACAACCTGATCAAGCGTTTGACCAAATTGAACGGATTGCGGAAACTTCAAGACTTTATGTTTCCGAGACAAGAAGAGGGCCAAGACGCAAGAAACCGAGTGAGATGAAGTCGGTAGGAAAAAGATTGAGGATGCATATCATGAGAAATTGTTGGACCAACAAGAGGAATCCTTGCAAAATCTTGATGAAGCGTTTCCCGAGCTAGAGATTGAGTTGGGATCGCCCATGTCACTAGAGGGTCCTCCTGTGGAGCTTGATTATGGTAGGTTTCACGTTCTTCCGATTACACCCTCACTTCCCGATGTGAACATTGATGATGCCTTGGTGGAATGTATGGTGGAACCAACCATTGTTAAGACTCAACATGAAATCTTTGGTGATGAAAGTAGCTCGTTTTGGGATGAAGAAGAGATGGAAGAGGTGCAATGTTTGTCTATTACACCGCCCTCCGAAGAAATGCAAGACGATGATTTGGAGGAGTGTATGATAGATTTGAGCGCACTTTTTGAAGAACCGGATTCTGAGTTTGAAGAGAAGACGGGATCGCCCATTTCACCACCACTCCCGATTGAAGTGTATGATGATGCAATTTTGGAGTGTGTGATGAAATCTCATGAGCTTGGAGACATCCATGGTAGAGTTACCGGAAGAGTTGGAGGTGATTAGCATACCGGTCCCGGACTACTACACTCTTTACTCCCCGGTAGATGAAGCTCACAAGATTTATGAAAGGGAACAACTACCATGGGATGGTAATTTCAAGAAGTGGATGATGGCGGATTTCAACGAAAGGGGATTCCCAAGAGCCATGCGCGGTAAGTTCCTAGTGAACTCGTTTTCCCCTATGCTTGCTATGCTCATTCTCCTTGAATTGTTGATATTCTTGAGTTCGGATTTCGGTTGATGGTTTTTGGTGATTTTTGATTGAATTAAAAATGTTGTCTTGAGTTGGTTTGAGTCCGTTTTGGTGCCATTTGGTCGAGCCAACGACGTAAAACAAAGGCGCTTTGTGGGAGGCAACCCACCTTTTTGGTAATAATTATGTTTTTGAAGTAGTTTTTGGTTGTAAGAGGGGAGAGTTTTGCTTAAAAGAGAGTGTGGGATGAGAATTTCCTTTTGGGTTCTGGCCTTTGTACATAGACGGGGATGTTTTTATGTGAGCCTCTGTGGCCTTATTTTATGCGTGGATGCTCTGTGTTTCTTTTGATTATCTTTACATCCAGTGCACTTCCCGTCTAGTATGGTTGATATGCTTTGATACCTTGATTGTGGCATGGCTTCTATTTTTATATATCTCGTATCTATCACCATCTTTTGGCACGTGGATTTTTTCCCGTGCATGTGTTTGCCTTGTTTTCTCGTCTACATGGTGTTCGGGTATTCGAGATGGAGCTTACTAGAAGATGTCACGTGGGCTAAAGTGCGCCTTTCTGCCGGGTTTTGGTCAAACAGCTAAGTCTTTTTACTCTTTTTATCTCTCACACACTGAGGACAGTGTTTCGTTTAAGTGTGGGGTGGGAGACTTAGTTGTTTTCTTGTTTTCGTTGTTAAATGTGCTATAAATGTGGTATGCTTAGCCTATGATCGGGCTCGAGTCGATTTTTAGGTAATTTTTAAAAAATTTCAAGGGTCTTAACACCGTGTTGTATGTGTTATTTTCACATTTGAGTGGTGATCACCTTAGTCGGGATCCCGAACATGTACATTGTGGTTTGATATTATCTTGAGAATGGAGTCTTATTAATTTCACGAAAGCTACACTTTGTGCACAATTTGATTGCTACCACCTCTCATATCACTAGCCTTGAGACGAAATGTCATAGGTTTACCTAAGTAGGACATGGGATGACGGTTTTGGCGTTCTCTTGACCCTACCATAGCCAAATAAGCCTTAACCGGAACAGTTACCCTTCGTAGCCCCTCTCAGCCTTGATAGAATGGTCTGACCACCATTCGCTTATAGCCGTTTTGTTACTTAGTCAGAAACCTACCCTTGAGCCTTATTATGGTCACATTTCCTTCATTTTATACCCTACGAGTGGACTTAGTCTTCTGTTAGACCACACTTGCTAAGGCAAGTGTGGGGTGGGAGAGATGATGTTTTTGATTGGGTTGTTGTTTCTCGTTTTGAGCTATAAAGTGTTGAGGAGCTCGTTTGGGCTTGGTGTTCGGCTCTTGGGCCAAAAGAAAAGAAAATCTCTTCTTCTATCTCTTCCTTAAAAAATAAAAAAATAAAAAAATAAAAAAAGAAAAAAAGAAAAAAAGAAAGAGAGGATGTACATAGAAATAAAGGCGTGGATTCAAAGTAAGGAGCTCAATGATAAATTTTTATGATGTTAGAGTTGGGATAGTGAGATAGGTGCTAGTGTGCTTGAACTCACCTCACGACACTTGAAACATAGTCGAGTTTGGCAATGAGTTCGGGTGCCTTTGGTAACCTATGGTTCCCAAAATGTCAAAGTTGATCAAAAAGGAGTTTTGGGTGGTTTGCATGATAAAGATGAGTTGGTACTTGTTTGATTAGGTTCACTCGTACTTCTTTTTCTCCAGTTCCCAAAATACCCCTTTCGACTAACCGGAATCACCCTAGCCTAACGTTATAACCGCTCAAGTCCTGCCCGATCGTGTCCAAACTTAGTAAACTAGATTAGTGGAGAGGCTCGTGATTATGAAACGGTTGGTAGATTTTTGGTTGGGATTCAAGCCCCGACAATCATTTTGAGCATTTGGTTTTAGCTTGGCACCACACACACTCCATTTTCTTGATAATGTTGTACCAATGTGTTTATGTTCGTGTTTCTTACTTTGGGGCCACCTCGAGAGTGTGAGTAGTAGCACCTACATCATAAAGTTGAATCCCTTGGTTTGTTTTAAAACGCCTATTTTACTCGAGGACGAGCAAAGGCTAAGTGTGGGGTGGTGATGGGAGTCAACTTTACGTGATTCCGGTGCATTTTCTACCCCCGTTTACCACACTTTTAGCATGTTTCTTGGTAATTTAGACCGTTTTAGGGGTAATATCGTGAGTTTATAGCACGGGGAGTAAATCCGTCACTTTGATGGTTTACTACCTCCTTTTATTGATATTGACCCTATTCCGAGCACTTTTACCCTCCGGAATGTTTTGGTTGTTTTTTTGTTGTTGTGATGATGTAGGGTATTGGTGTCTCGAGAACCCGGAAGGCGAAGATTTATGATGATAAGTGTGATCAAGGTGCAAGAATGAGCCAAGAAAGAAGAAAGAATAGGAAAAGGAAGAGAAAGAGTTGGTGCCCGAGTGACTGTTCTGATTCAGAAGCATTTTGACCCATTATGGAGGCATTTTCTGGTCACGACTTCTTCATGAAAGTTGTAGATAATTGAAAGAGCTTTCCAACGCATCTTGAATCACCCCAATCGGAGCTCGGACGAAGAAGTTATGAAGGTTTTACTGCAGCAGAAAACTGCATCATCTCAAACGCGCGTTTGGAGCTTTCAAACGCGCGTTTCGGACGTTTTTTTTCATGTACAGAGTGCTGGGAGCTGAAACGCGCGTTTGGGAACCTCCAAACGCGCGTTTGGGGTCATTTTCTGCAGATTTTGGCCCCTATAAATACCCATTTCCATCGAATTTCATGAGCTTCTTCTCCCCTCTCTTAGCAAAAACTATACCCACTCTTTGCTCGAAATTTGTAATAGATTAGAACACTTTCTCTTAGCATAAATTAGCATAAACATAGCTTAATTGTTCCATTTCCAAGCTCAAATTCTCATTCCAACTTCAAAGCATCCACCTTTTAATTAGTTCTTTATTTTGTACTTTTGGATCTCAAACTCGAATTTCTTCAAATTAATGGTAAATTTCTCTTCCCTTTTACTTATTATGGCTTTCATTTCCTATTTTGTGTATGTTTTGATTAGTATAATGAGTAGCTAATACCTTTTCATAGTCGAATCATGTGAAATTTGGTGAAATCACTCTTTGGGTGATGAAATTGGGAGTGGGTAGTGCTTTTTATTGTTTAATCTTGCTCGTTTCACGTCGTAGAACTTGTTATAACGGATTTGGACTAGATTAGCTACCTAGGTCAAAAATCACACACATCACTCTTGAGAGTTGTTCGAGAGAGAGGGGTGTGGGAAAAGGGTTCTAGGATCGCGGTGTAGTCTCGGTTTAGTTGTTAAACCGAGCTCATCGTGAGGTTACTCGTTTATACGTTTAAGCGACTCGAGTGCAAAACATGACTTGTTAGGAGAGAGTTGTTCGGACCTTAACATGGCATAAGGTGTTAGAAGAGAGTTGTTCAGGCGCTAGCACCGGGTTTAGGAGTTCGCACCCGTGAAATTGAATGCAAGAGTTCGTTTAGTATAATGCACACTCCCGGTTTTGTCTACCTTAGGGTTGAGATTAGTCACATTGATCATGGTTCGGCTATGTCCCTTTCTCCCTTTAGACTTGTTAGTTTAATTTACTTTAGTTTAATTGAAGTGTACAAACATTCCAACAACTTGTTTGCCTAGACTAAGCAATAAGTTCACTTTGGTACTTACAAGCACATCTTCTCTGTGGGGTCGACCTCCGAATCCTGTAGGCTTTACTCGCAATCGACCCGGTACACTGCCGGTTAGAGAGCTTGTTTAGTCACCGTTGTCTTGAGTATTTTATAAATTTGTTTGGTGAAAAATAACGCTCATCACCAGCCATTTGAGTTCAGGGCGTCACTAATTCATGCACTGCCTAAGTATCATGGATCGGCAGTAGAAGATCCTTATAAGAACTTAATGGATCATCATTTGGCTTGTACCACACAGAGACTCCAAGGTATGACCGAGGATCAAATGAAACTCAGAACTTTCGCATACACCTTGGAGGGTAAAGCCAAGAGTTGGTTCTATTCGCTTCCTGCTGGATCTATAACAACATGGGCCGCCATGAGGGCCAAATTTATGGAAAGATTCTTCCCTGCTTCACGAGCTTCTAACATCAGAAAAGATATATGTGGAATCAGACAGCAGCCAGGAGAAACTTTGTTTGACTATTGGGAGAGATTCAATCATCTTCTTGCAAGTTGTCCACATCATCAGATTCCAGAACAACTACTCATTCAGTATTTCTATGAGGGACTTCTACCAAGGGAAAGGAAAATAATTGAAGCAGCTAGCGGTGGAGCTTTCATGAACCAAACATGCAAAGATGCCAAGAAGTTGACTGAGAATATGGCAGCTAATGAGCAACAGTTTGGCTTAAGAGAGGATGTAGCTCAAACAGTGAACGAAGCAAACTTCTCCGCCATTGACCAACGCCTTGACACATTAACATCATTGGTAGAGAAAATGGCGACTGGTCAGATGCATAAAGTGAAGGCCTGTGGTGTATGCTCGATGGTGGGGCACCATACTGATATGTGTCCTACTTTGCAAGAGGAGAACCTAATCCGGGTGTTGAAGGAGCACAAGGAAGCGATAGGATGGACCATGGCTGATATCAAAGGGATAAGCCCCTCCATTTGCATGCACAGGATCTTGCTCGAGTCTGACTCCAAACCGGTAAGAGACCCTCAGCGCAAGTTAAACCCAATTATGAAGGAAGTTGTTTTAAAAGAAGTTTTAAAGATGTTGGCTTTAGGAATTATATATCCTATATCTGATAGTCAATGGGTAAGCCCAGTTCATCTAGTACCGAAAAAGTCTGGCTTTCAATTGGTTCCGAATGATAAAAATGAATGGTACCCATGAGACCTCAAACGGGGTGGAGAATGTGTTTAGACTTTCGTAAATTGAATGCCGCGACTAGAAAAGATCACTTTCCACTCCCGTTTATTCAGGAAATGCTTGAGCGTTTAGCTGGAAAAGTTTTCTTTTGTTTCTTAGACGGGTATTGTTAAGGGCTAAATTATAGTGATTTTTATATATATTTTCTATATCAATTTCCCCTACATTCGTATGATTTTCATAGATTTTGAGCTATATATGTAAATATTGAGTAAATGGTGTTTTTAATAGTAAAATATGAAAACGTATCGATTTATATGCTTTATTTGATGATTTTATGTTGTTTTGGAATCGTGTTACGTTTTGGTATGTTTTTCGATGTGTGTAGATACATATCTTTAACTTGGAAAGGATTTGGAAGAGTCCTTAATGAAAGTTGTAGAGTTTTCCGAGAGCTTTTTTATGACATTCGGATCATAATTTTTGGAGGTCTACAACTCAAGATATGAATTTTAGAAGTTTTATTCCAATAAATATTCCATGCAGAAGCAATACAGAGAGTTCAGACTGCCTTCAAACGGGCGTCTGATAAAGCGAACGTGCGTCCAGGGAGCTAATTCACATACGAGAGAGTTCGGACGTTGGCCGGGCGGCATCCGTATCCGTCCAAGCATTACGGACGGGCGTCCGATTGGTTAGACGGGCGTCCACCGCCGTTTTTCCGAAACCGACTTAGGTTACCGTAGCGACCGACTTAGTTTTATTATAAAAGCACGGCAGCCCCAAACCCTAAATTCATTCGAAATTTCTTCACATCAAAAGAGAGGCCAGCAGCCGCATCTTGAGAGTTTGAAGGCCGGTCACCCGAGCCTTGTGCTCGGGTGAACCGATGTTAGATTAGGAGTAGATTAGATGTTTGCTTTTCGTTTCCATGGATCAATCCTTGTTCAAAACTATGTGAGTTCTTTTTGATTAATTCAATTCCAGTTTTTCTTCATGATTGTTGATTTATTTTGTATCTTTCCTTGTGCTTATGAGGCCATGAGAATAGATTGAAAGATCTGTTTTCTATTGATGTTTATAATACGGAAGTTGCATAAACCTTAGATCATCATAGAAAGATAGGGTTTTTAGCCATTGATTATGTGACAAATTAATTGGTTAGATTCCTAGGTTGTTAGATTCGATTATACGAGAGTAACTTGAATCTACACCCGTCGTTTTGTTTGGTAAATCAGTCTCAACACTCGAAAGATGAGAGATAGATAATTGAATTCGCTACGAAAGTAGGAGTTCATAGCTTGAGAGATAAGTTCACTAAGAGATTAGGGATTTGTGTCTCGTGAAAGGGTGAAACCACAAACTGAATTAAAATCATGAGATAACTAGAATTGAGATCACTAGGCTTGTTCAATGTTTGACCCCATGTCTTTAGGTTAGATTGTTTGTTTTTGTTTCTTTAGTTTAGATTGTTTTTATGTTTCTTAGGTTAGATTTATCTTGATTGTTCTTTTCTGTTTTTATGTTTTGTTCTTTCGTTTCTTTTGTTTATTCGTTCTTTGAGTAACAATTGAGAGGATTAGTGAAATTAGATTCAACATCCCTTTTCCCTGAGGATCGATACCCGTACTTATCCAACTTTACTAGCAACTACCCGGTATTCGGCCGGTTAGGAGGTAGTTTTGCATGGTAGTATAGGTTTTATAAATTTTCTTTTGTTTTAATGATGCAAAATCTCCCCAACAAAAGTGGCGCCGTTGCCGGGGAATAGGTGTCATGTTGAATCTGATCTTGTTATTTCTCGATTTTGTTACGTTTATTTTTCGTTTTAATAAAAGTAGCGTTTACCAAATCGAGAGTTTTTATTTTGCCGTGTTTCGATGACCATAAGGTTAAGAATGTGCAAAAGTTTTTTACTCGATTTGTTTAAACGTGAAGTATGTGTTTATGTGTTTTCGATCTAACCTCTTTGTGCTTTAATTGAAAGTGGTTCTTGTGATCCGTGTTAATATGTGTTTTAAGTTTTTAGGGTTTGTCCGCGTTTTCTCTCTCTCGCTTTGTGTATTCGTTGTATGGACGAGCGTTCAAGTTAGTGAACGCCCGTCAAGTTTCTTAAATTTGCGGGTAAACGAGCGTTTGAAAGTATTGGACGCCCGTCCGTTTAAATATTTTCGACTCGTTCGGTTTAAAGGACCGGACGAGCGTCTATGCTTTTCGAACGTCCGTCCGGTTGGTTTTCAAGTCAAACGAGCATTTGTTTTCTTTGAACGCTCGTCCAAAGCGTATTTTGAGGTGAACGCCCGTCGTTGTGCTTTGAACGCCGGTTCGTAGTCCAGGTTTTTCTTGATCTCATTCCTAATGCTTTTATTTAGTATGGATTGCTTACATTCGAGCATCGTGGCCTATTTATTTTTTTACATAGATGTCCCGAATATGAATGTTATACCTTTCCATCTATGAATTCATGCTAAGTAAATGATCTTATTCCTTATACATGATTCATCTATGCAAGTTATAGTTACTTGTCGGTTCTCGTATGCTATAACTGGTCTTCGTGTTAATTAGTAGCTAATGTCGGTTTCCGTATGCTACATACCGCTGTGATGAATCTTGTGAGCTTTGAGACCTATATGCTTTCTTGTTATTTTTTGTAACTCATATGGGTAGCTACTGTCGGCTTTCCGTTGCTACGATGGAAACCTTATGAGTTATATCTGTTTAGTATAGCTAACTGTTGGTTTTCCATAATGCTATCACCTTTGACGAGTCTTAAAGCGCGTCTACACCGCATGTAATGAAAGATCTTGTCGTTTATCGTAACTCCGTCATTATCTGGTAGACGTTTATTATATACATGTCATGTTGCAAATGAGTGGGCTAGTTTTCTTTCTTTTATTTTCTTTTATTTTTGCATATCATTTAGTTGCATGTCATCTAGTTGCATTGTTTTTCTTTTATTTTTCTTGAGCGTAGTTAACTGTCGGTTTCCGTAATACTACCTCGTTTTTATTTTAGTTTCTGCATAGGCCGTAGTCCTTTGTAGAGTTGTCGGGGGTCAACTTGCTCGGCTCGAGCTCGTCGAATTTATTTTTTTATTTATTTTATTTTTAGGATTGCATATCATGTAGATTGCATTGTAGTATATTTTCATATAGTTGCACCTAGCCTACGACTTTGTAGTATTTCATGTATAGTATTCAATCTTTAGTTGAGCTTAAGTTGAAAAATCTCTATGATCCTTTTCTTCATGTGCTTTATATATGTAATCTTTTCTTTTTCCCCGAAGACTCTTTTTGCACTAATCAAGTCTGCGGGATACTTTCTATAGCTATTGTGCACTTTAAAGATGTATTCGGTTGTCTGTGATGCTCCACGTCTGCGAGCTATGCAAGCAATCCCGGTTCTTGTTGGTTCCTCCAGAATTGCCGCATCCAATCAGCTAAGTTCTCTAATTTATTATTTCTGTATAACTTGAGGACAAGTTGCAATCTAAGTGTGAGGGAAGGGATAGATGATTTATGTGTCTACTTTCGTTTGCTCATATTTTTAGTATTTCTATGAAAAGTGCTTAATTTTCAAATTTTTTGTTATATCCCGAGTAGACAAAGGCATATCTTTGCTTGAGTTTATATCATTTTTGCTATATTCTCGTATATTTAGTAATTTTAGTTGTTTCACCCGACACTCTTTTTCACATGCCATAGTAAATGATGAGCTAAATGTTGAAAGCCTACCCCATTTTAGTTGGAAATTTTTTATGATTATAGCATGTTTCTTTGCTTATGTACAATTCTTGAAAAGTTTAGTATTTTGTATTCTAGGTTAAAGTATGACATACCGTGAATATCCGTAAGTTTGAATGTGATAAGTGAAACGTGATTAAGTCTTTGCAATAGTAATAAATTGTTTACTTGAGGTGTTATGCTCGGTGGTCCGTGCTACTAGAAAATAATCTTTTCCACCGCCAAAGAAATCTCTAAGTAAACATAATTGTAATTGTGTGTGTCGGAAGTGGTTTATGATTTGGGTGAGGTAGGGTGTACCACGTATGTCCTATTCCACTATGATGACCAAAAGCTCACGACAGTCGGTTTATAGTCGCCTTATGATTGGAGTAAGGTAGGGGATTATCTTGAAATGTCTATTTCGCTATGAGGGCAAAAGCTTATTCGATGTGTGTTAGAAAAGTGTGAAAAAAGTGAAAATATTGAAATATATTATTATGAATAAGTAAGGACTTAGTTATCGTTAATCTTATACCCAAAGTATAAACTGAAGGATATGTTGTAGGGATTATCCTCTGAGTTTGTCAGAAAGGTTTTAGATATTCTCTACTATTTCTTTTTGGGATATGTATGTTTTGTAAAGTGCCTGTTATAGTTTTTTGATTATTTCTAACTTAGATGGGAAACCGGGCTAGTTTTGGTTTGAATAACTTTCAAATTGTGGAACTTAGTGGAAATTTATTATGCACACACTACACGGGTGAACTTCTAAGTTATTGAATATACTTTATATTTGTGTAGATGTTTATTTGTCTCGAGCTTGATCTTTGTTCTGTTTTGCTAGAGGACGAGCAAAAGTTTAAGTGTGGCGGTGTTGTTAAGGGCTAAATTATAGTGATTTTTATATATATTTTCTATATCAATTTCCCCTACATTCGTATGATTTTCATAGATTTTGAGCTATATATGTAAATATTGAGTAAATGGTGTTTTTAATAGTAAAATATGAAAACGTATCGATTTATATGCTTTATTTGATGATTTTATGTTGTTTTGGAATCGTGTTACGTTTTGGTATGTTTTTCGATGTGTGTAGATACATATCTTTAACTTGGAAGGATTTGGAAGAGTCCTTAATGAAAGTTGTAGAGTTTTCCGAGAGCTTTTTTATGACATTCGGATCATTATTTTTGGAGGTCTACAACTCAAGATATGAATTTTAGAAGTTTTATTCCAATAAATATTCCATGCAGAAGCAATACAGAGAGTTCAGACTGCCTTCAAACGGGCGTCTGATAAAGCGAACATGCGTCCAGGGAGCTAATTCACATACAGAGAGTTCAGACGTTGGCTGAACTGGCGTCCAGTATCCGTCCAAGCATTCTGGACGGGCGTCCAGTTGGTTAGACGGGCGTCCACCTCCGTTTTTGCCGAAACCGACTTAGGTTACTGTAGCAGCCGACTTAGTTTTATTATAAAAGCACAGCAGCCCCAAACCCTAAATTCATTCAGAAATTTCTTCACATCAAAAGAGAGGCCAGCAGCCGCATCTTGAGAGTTTGAAGGCCGGTCACCCGAGCCTTGTGCTCGGGTGAACCGATGTTAGATTAGGAGTAGATTAGATGTTTGCTTTTCGTTTCCATGGATCAATCCTTGTTCAAAACTATGTGAGTTCTTTTTTATTAATTAAATTCCAGTTTTTCTTCATGATTGTTGATTTATTTTGTATCTTTCCTTGTGCTTATGAGGCCATGAGAATAGATTGAAAGATCTGTTTTCTATTGATGTTTATAATACGGAAGTTGCATAAACCTTAGATCATCATAGAAAGATAGGGTTTTTAGCCGTTGATTATGTGACAAATTAATTGGTTAGATTCCTAGGTTGTTAGATTCGATTATACGAGAGTAACTTGAATCTACACCCGTCGTTTTGTTTGGTAAATCAGTCTCAACACTCGAAAGATGAGAGATAGATAATTGAATTCGCTACGAAAGTAGGAGTTCATAGCTTGAGAGATAAGTTCACTAAGAGATTAGGGATTTGTGTCTCGTGAAAGGGTGAAACCACAAACTGAATTAAAATCATGAGATAACTAGAATTGAGATCACTAGGCTTGTTCAATGTTTGACCCCATGTCTTTAGGTTAGATTGTTTGTTTTTGTTTCTTTAGTTTAGATTGTTTTTATGTTTCTTAGGTTAGATTTATCTTGATTGTTCTTTTTTTCGTTTTTATGTTTTGTTCTTTCGTTTTTTGTTTATTCGTTCTTTGAGTAACAATTGAGAGGATTAGTGAAATTAGATTCAACATCCCTTTTCCCTGAGGATCGATACCCGTACTTATCCAACTTTACTAGCAACTACCCGGTATTCGGCCGGTTAGGAGGTAGTTTTGCATGGTAGTATAGGTTTTATAAATTTTCTTTTGTTTTAATGATGCAAAATCTCCCCAACAGGTATTCAGGTTACTGTCAAATTATGGTAGCCCCTGAGGATCAAGAGAAAACGACTTTTACATGCCCATACGGTACTTTTGCATTTAGGCGCATGCCATTTGGACTGTGTAATGCACCAGGAACCTTTCAAAGATGCATGATGA
Source organism: Gentiana straminea (assembly GCA_036785695.1). NCBI lineage: Eukaryota > Viridiplantae > Streptophyta > Magnoliopsida > Gentianales > Gentianaceae > Gentiana > Gentiana straminea. The sequence continues at coordinate 2,864,622 of JAVUPR010000437.1, forward strand.
GCAGATTTTCAGACATGTTAGAAGAATGCATTGAAATTTTTATGGATGATTTCACGGTTTATGGTAGCTCTTTTGATCAATGCCTAGATCATTTGGAAAGAGTTTTAAAGAGATGTATTGAAACGAACCTTGTTTTAAATTATGAGAAATGTCATTTTATGGTTCGAGAAGGTATTGTGTTAGGCCATGTGGTGTCATCTCGTGGTATTGAAGTAGACAAGGCCAAGGTTGATCTAATCACTCAATTGCCCTACCCCTCTAATGTCAAAGATATTCGTAGTTTTCTTGGTCATGCAGGATTCTACCGGAGGTTCATAAAGGATTTTTCAAAGATAGCACAACCATTGTCTCGGTTGTTGCAACAAGAGGTGCAATTTGA